>OW028687.1:12434000-13651000 GCA_932294315.1 Epinotia nisella | reverse complement strand
AGTGAGGGCATACGTACCTATTTCAGTTATACTTGTGCCGCCATATCTACTTTTAAACGTTTCATTAGCGGTTTGAGCGAAGCCATTAAACCGAAGATAAGGTCAACTAGCAGCTCGTTTCAAGCCATTCATCAAATCTTAATGACCTCTGCCCTAGACCCCGCTGTATGACCTTTAAGCAAGGCATTAAAATTAAGTATATATCCTAACAATCAACGCAGAGTTTTAGGACATAAATGTTTAATCTAGTCGTTTCAAATCCAGAAAGTAAACGAATTATTACGAACTCACTTAATCTTGTCAGCACAAAGGAAAGATAGACATTCTGCTGACAGATATTTACCCAATTTTTATGCGATTTTAGCTTAAATAAATATGTACCGACTCCGTACTTAGCAAATTAAATGATCCCGGCTTTATTAAATGTACAATTCTTTGAAGAAGAAAGTAGGTTCGCAATGTTAAGAGACTTTTTAATAATATCTGTGTGTCTGTGAAAGCCTTTGTACAATTATTTGATTAGACATAATCTCGTTTTAGACCAGAATTTTTAATATTAATTTATACAGGGTGGCACATTTAGATCGGTCAGTATGGGAAAGTCTGAAACTATAAGACATACGAAGATCTCTTCTTAGGAATAATATCATCGATTTTAGTAACAAGAAAAACTGCTTTCATAGATTTAAAAAAAAGTTGTACTCAGCTCGGGAATCGAACCAGGACGTTTTAAAAAATAAAACTAACACTATTTCTATTTAGATATCGATTGTGTAGGTCTTAAGCAGTACTCTGTATGAGTACAATTCGATTCCCGAGCTGACTACAAGTTTTTTTTAAATCTAAGAATGCAGTTTTTTTTGTTATCAAAATCGATGACATGGTTCGTTAGAAGAGATCTTCGTATGTCTTATAGTTTCAGACTTTCCCATACTGACCGATCTAAATGTGCCACCCTGTATACCTATTGTGGAAAACTATATTTTTGTTGAACAGAACTTAACAAAGGAAAGACAAAAAGTATGGGTTAAATTGAAAATTGCTTACACTCATCAAACTAGGATGCGGCAAAGTTTCGAAGAAAGCTCTAGAATCCCAAGTTACTCGCAATACGTCCAGGATTGCTATTTACAACGCTGAACAAATCGCCAAATGCAAACCAGTACCGGTCTTCCGTCCGATTACTAGTAGGTACTTAGTCATTTTGGATTTACTGGTAAAACCTAGGTAGATACATACATATACTTTTATAGGTACACGACCCCCGTGTGTGAGCACCTCGGACTGCGGCTTAGATCAAGACACATGTAATGTGAGAAAAGGCGCGACAAAATCACATTTCAGCATTTATATGACCCCCGAGCCATCTCGTGTGCACACTTATGGCAGCCGTGCTGTGCCGTAGAGCAAGCAATAATTAGATACCTGCTTTATTATTTACTTACCTAGTCATGTTACATCATTCGAGAATATTTTGTCCTATATCTACGACCCCAGGTTTCATGGTCAAAACTGAACTCATACTCATAGTAGTAGTTACTGTGTAACGCCGAGGAAGAAAAAACTAGAGATGCAACGGATATCCGGCCGCTATCCGGTATCCGGCCACAATTTTATCATCCGGCCGAATACCGAATAGTGCCGAGGTATCTGGCCGGATATCTGATAGTATTTTAACACAAAAGAACATAGGTAAGAAGAGAACAAGAGTAAAAGAAGGGTGAATAAATAACAAACTACACAACAATCGATTATTTAAGGTCAGTACCATCGTATGAAAAGATAGAATAAAAACTTATTGATACTAGTTAATGGCAAAATTATGTTAAAAACTATGTTTAGCGCATGTTTCTATCAAATCTTGCCTTCAGCGAGTTACAAGTCATATTGGAACTTGCAGAGAGCATCGCGCACGGATATTCGGTATCCGATATTTGGCCAAACCACTATCCATTGCATCTCTAGAAAACACATACTCTCTTGAGATTCGTTATTTGAAAATAATAATAAATCTCAAAAGAGTAGGTTAAAAAACAAATTACTCATTCCATAGTCACCTGTTCTTCCATTGTTCAACTCAAAATCTTAAATATAAAAGATTATAACTATAGATGTAATGTAGAAATAAGTCTTCTTTATTGCAATAAACAGCTTAAATTAAAAAAATAATTTTTTTTTTTAACTTCTTTTCCTGTCGGCTAATGTTCTCAATTCAAAATAAAACTGCTAGCCACATGAGCGCGTAAATAATAAAGGTCCGTTATGAACCTTTTTGAAAATTACTGTCGCCAGCTGCTTTCAACCCACCCTCAGCTATTTTCATCAAGTTTGTGACCATGTTGTGCTTTTGACGTCTATCAGCCTGCAACCTTATTATGTTCATAAGACGTGTAAAGTTGCATATGCTCCGTTTTCACGACGCAGTACGAATCAAGTTATAATAGAAATGAGACAGGTTGAACCATGTTGTGAATAGCACTGTGGATCCTATTCCGACCAAGTTAAATTGTATTAGCTCCACAGAGGTGCGAGAAACCATTTTATTCGTCATCTCATTAAGCAAACAGCTGTTGATTAAAGTGCTCGGGTTGCAGGCGACATACACTTATTGAATGTGGTACGTGGGCATTGAATACCTAAGTTTTACCTGAGCTTGTTTGTAGGTTCTTGATTACGGTCTTTGATGTATGAATGAAAAGATGTAATCGATTATAATTATTTATTTAGAGCGTAACGGTATTTGCCCGCTTTGTAGTGGACCTCGCTTATAGAGGCATAATGACTCATATCATAAGTACGAGTAACTTATTGGCCTCAAATAGGTAAAACATTTTTGTTAGGCTGCAAGGTAGACTTGTAGTGAATGACCTTTATAAGTTTTTTCACTAACATGATCCGCTACGTTTTGGTGATAAGTTCTTAGTACAAGATTTAATATCCAATATAATTTATGATCAACCTTTAATTGATAGATTACCATTGAGTATCCATATTGAAAAACTATGAAACTAGTAGCAAATCCTACTAATATTATAAATGCGAAAGTTTGGATGTTTGGATATTTAGATGTTTGGATGTTTGGGTGTTTAGATGTTTGGATATTTGTTACTCAATCACGCTTACGGCTTAACCGATTTGGATGAAATTTTGCACGATGATAGTTTATAGCCTGGATTAAAATATATGATAGTTTTTATCCCGAGGCCACGCACACGAAGACGCGGGCGAAAGCTAGTATTAACTAAAAAGCCACTTCGTCTGCGTCGACCCGGTATAAAAACTATGCTATATTTTAATATATGCTATAAACTATCTTCGTGCAAAATTTCATCCAAATCAGTTGAGCCGTTTAAATGTGATTGAGTAACAAACATCTAAACATCCAAAGTTTCGCACGTGTGAATATTACCGAATATAACAATTGATACTTTTTCTAGACGAAACTTTTGAATAATACAGAAGTCACCTAAGATAAAAATAACATCAGCTTTGTTTGCCGCTTACGTACCTATCTCGCCGTCGCTATGTTGTATGAACAAGCTTATGGGGCAAAGGCATGCTTTAATCCCGCATTGTATCCTAACATTTCTGACCCACTTCGAAACTTGAAAATAATTGTCTTCTGAAGTAAAAATAATAAATCCTCTGTCATCGTAAACGTAACTCATATCCCAAAAGCGATGAGGGGTGAGCAGGAACTTCCACATTCCTCGTCCTTTGACCGGGTCACCGTAACTCCAGAGTTCATCCTAGTTTCAAAAAGATCATATGAGTTGTACAACCGCTATCAAGTAACCATCTTTTATGGCGCCACTGTCGTCATATACCCGGGTGTCTTTGGAAAGAAAAAAGGACCTGAAACTTTACCCTCGCCAAACTTATTAAATGTCGCAGAAAGATATTCGACGGTTCCGGATATTTTATGGTGATTAAAATGTTTAAGTATGTCTTTTGTTTCCTGCAGGTATGCCCAAAGTTTTGGTTTTCGGCCCGGTGGTGAAACAACGTCTTTTGAAGTAGATATTTGTAAGCGTCTATTTATACGGTTTGAATACGTAAAGGTTGTAGCGGAAAATTTAATTGGGTGTTTGATAAGATAGCTGATTCATAACCAGTTGTGTATAAACATTATTGTGGGCATTTCAATCGCACACACGTTAGGCACTGGTCCCACCGCCGGCGACGAGCGATGAGCTATCGGCGATTTTCTCGCCCAAGAAACGAACAAAAGATAATCGCTCCCGTGTAAATAAAAGAGCGAGATATAGTTCATATAGTTGATCGCGGTGTGAACAACGAGCGATGAACTATAGATATATATCTCTCTCTTTTATTTACACGGAAGCGATTATCTTTTGTTCGTTTCTTGGGCTAGAAAAAAGTCGATAGTTCATATCTCACTCGCCAGCGGTGGGACCAGTGCCTTAGTCGGGCTAATACTTAAATGCCAACGCTATAAAATATTGTAAAAATTTCAAGAGTCTACCAGTATTGTATAGTGGTGGCGTATTGTATGAGTATACATATAAGTACAAAATGTACGATACAGCCCTGTTGTGGATAGAACGGAAGGACTGACATCGATGCCTTGGACCGCGTTTATGCACAGACAACTGTTTTATGTCAAACGCTAGAGAACCTATAGAATTGCACAGCTGGAGTCATTTTGCGCGACACGATGCGACACGATGCGATACGCTATAGTTGCCTGACAGCTAGCGCGTGGTATTGCGCAAAGTCACAGTTATTTATTTGCTCATAATAGTGTGGATAAACAAGTGCGAGTTCAACTCGCGTGGTGAGTGTTCCCTAAAATTGCTATGCTCTAAACGTCAGGCGCTCCATACAGAATACACAAAAATATTGAGAATTTTCCCGTTACTTTGAATACTCGAACTTCTTATAGGTTTTCCTGTTATCTTTAGGCAAGGAACTATTTTCCATATTTTTTTCAGAATTTTAAGCCTAGTGGTTTCGGACATAAAGGGGGGGGGGTGGGGATGGTCAATTTTCATCTGTTTTACTAAATTACTTCAAATCTGTTTTTGCTAAAATTGTAAAAAAATATATATCTGAGATGCTCACAACAACCCCTTTCAATTGATATGTCACACAACACAGTTTGTGAAACTTTTTTTTTTAATTTGCCAGTTTACCCCCCAAAAGTGGCCTCTTTGTTCAGAATTCATTCATTACTTTACGCGTCCATCTTTGGGTCACCAATTTATACCAAATTTCAACTCAATCGGTCCAGTACTTTCGGAGCAAATCGGCTGTGACAGACGGAAAGACAGACGCACGAGTCCTTTTGAGGTACGGAACCCTAAAAAATATAAATACATTTAATATTCGATCAACTATTTGGCCGCTGGCCACTTCGTATACCAATCCATTACAATTGACTTTTATATGTCAAGATATCCTTTTTTAGCATACAATAATTTTGTAAGTAACCAATTATACTAGTAGCTCTAAATATGTGTAGAACTCGCGAGTCTGGGTTTTATTTTTTATTTTTTTGCAAGATTTCCTTAAACTGAATCGCCAAAAAGAACTATCTAATTATCGCACCAGCTGACAAAATTTCACGAGGATCAGTTGAGAAATGCGACCTGTAGAGGAGAACAGCTGGACAGCCGGACATATGAAATAATTTTCGTCCAAACTGAAACAGAGAACTTCGTTCGCTTCGCTCACTTGTTCCTGTGCGTAAACGAAGCCACGTCACGTTGGCAAACTTTCTCAACGGAATTCTAAATAAGATTATGCCTGTCTTTAAAAAACAATATTTGTTTCCTATATTTGTAGTTACTACCACATAATTTACGATCCAATAACACTCCAAATTTACGGTTTCAGAATTTCGTGTTTAAATATCAAGCGCAGTGAATTATATTTGCCTGAGAACTCGGTTTTACGAGGTGCCGGTCGTATACGGCGAAACGTCAACGCATAAAAATGTCGTAATATTGTATGCAACATATATGAGCCTTACTTTATGAAGGCGTAGTTACAGTGAAATTAGTAATCAGTATATTTACTACATAAAACCACTAAAATTTATGTAGTACGATATGACAAGAACTGCAATTAAATTAGCGTAGCAAATTGAACTTGCCTACAATGCGTCATCCAGAAATTTGACAGTCCACAGAGCCAAAGCATGATATTTTGAACGTCGTTACTGTCAAATTCTGTATAGCGAAGCCAGAAATAGAGGTTGCTAAAAAAGCAACACTCATGTGAGCAACCTGTAATGATTCATATAGCAACTAAGGCCTAGTATATGGACAGGATGTCGCGTTCGGCGACTAACTTGTTTTAATTTAACCTCACCTCGCCCGTCACTCACCAATATATCTTTCGATTCATAGTATAATAACTAAGGCTAATATCCGAGGTCTAGTTTTTGCGTGAGGTGAGACGCATTATCGCGTTTCGAATAACGACCCTGTACATTGTCTTAAGCCGCATATAGGTACATATTTGTCTGACGTGTCGTGTCATGACGCGACGGAACGATATCGGTTTCTTATATTTATTTCGGTTATATTCACAATCGTCTAATGCGCTCTGACGTGACGGATCCCGTTGTGATAGGCGTCGGAGTGCATCAGAAAGCATCATGTCAGATAAGTATGTACTGTGAAATGCAATTTAGTAATTTCAATGTTATTCGGAAATGTAGCCGTCCCTCGTATATTTCTGGTCAGGCATTAACAAAGGCGTTAACTCTTTCAATTTAAAGTGGGAACTATGAAAAACTCAATATATTTGAACACAGAATAGAATAGAATAATACTTTATATGCTTTAAAATATGATACAATATAGCGGTAACTTACATAATATTCTGGTACAATCAGATATTTAGTTACATAGTAGCATGTTAATGAAATATGCACTTATAAATCACCTATACCTACTTAGCATTAAACTTCAAATAAATCATCTTATGTATAGAACACTTGATCTTTGAGCCAACGGTGAAGCTGTGTTTTAAACTGAGTAACTTTATACTTTCTGGAATGAAGAGGGCAATATTGGGTATGAAATCAAGAACAAGTTTGTTGGGATATCTAGTGTTTCTGGGAATACATTTTTAGCCTTCCTAAATACTTCTGGGTGTTTTATACAAATTCAGCAGCCTCAAAACTCAAAAACATATACACCAAGTAGAGCTCTTGTGCTTAATTAATAAATTTTACACCAATTCATCTATTTACTTCATCAAGAGGATATTCCACTCGATAGTCAAGACACTGATGAAGAGATAAACTGTGAAAGCAATGGAGTGATGTTTTACTTGGGACATAAACTTGCATGCAGATGCGTCCTCTAATGGCACCGCATGTGATAGCTGTAATGCGAGCTAGTGAAGGGTTATAATATCCGGTAACACACGAGGAGGAGGCCAATTCAACTTAGCATTTTGCATACTTATCAGTATACAGTGGGTAAGCCAACGAAAACTTTATTCATCTACTGTATTGCATTGTAGTTCATGGAATTGGTACATTTTGCCTTGCATCAAATCGGGTCGTTCTGATTTTTTTTATATGTTCTATGTGATTAAGTGGTTATGGCAAATCCAAGTTTTCGTACTCGGAAACCCTCCGGATCATTGAAAATTTTTGGAAAAACCACAAAATTTTCAGCCTTTTTTCAGTTTCCATATCCATTGCACTTCATCACATACAACATATAAAAAAATCAGAACTACCCGATTAGATGCAAGGCAACCCCCCTTTTAGGGCACGATTTCCATGTACTACAAGGAAGACTGATGACCTGGTAAAAGTCGCGGGAGTCCGCTGGATGCGGGTGGCGCAGGACCGAACACTCTGGCTTCCAGTTCCAGCAGTGGACGTCTTTCGGCTGATATGATGATGATATACGGATTGTCACGGAATACTACTGATTGACATAAAAGAAAGGAATACCACGGTAAATGGTAGCTACTAAGCCACCCTTATTGAGCAGTTACGAGAGGTGATCGAGCAGAAGCGTCGTGGAAAACTTAGCAGAGGTGTTCGGCTTCTCCACGACAATGCACCGGTCCACGCTTCTTCTATTGCCAAGGGTGCTGTTGCAAAATGTGGCTACGAGGAAATTCGCCACCCACCTTATAGTCCCAACCTATTCCAGCACATTAGTGATTCTTCGCAGTCGTCATTTTTACTTCCGTACATAATTTGTTACAGTAGGTAGTCTGTGCTGAATAACGAATGTGGCAAATTATTAGAGGGAACCTATTTTTTTTTAGAGTAATGGAAAAATATATAATTGGACCACAATATAGAGAGAATCACGAGAGAATCACAAAGTAAATCGACAGGAAAAACGATTCTCTTGACGTTCTTAGTAGAGTAATAAACTAATAAATCAATTTATTCAGGACAATTTTACGCGAATCGAACTACGCCCTATAGTAGCCTCAATAAGGCTTGTATTATGAGTACTAAATGAGGATTATTATATTTAAAAGAGACACAAGGCCCAGAAATCAAAATGTATGCTCATTACCTACACAAATATTTGCCCTGAACCAAGGACCTTGAAATATCCAGAAAAACTACACTAGAACATCTTGAATCAAGGAAATTACTTTTATAAACTACTTAATTTCAAACTCCCGGTATAGACATGTCTTAGATTAAATCTAACGACATAATTTCGCTGGAACTTGACACCGGCACGCTTCGAAGTTAGAGATGCCGAGGTTAGAGAAAAATTAAAACTTTTGCAATATGGCGGCGCGCAGTTCATATTAACGGCTTCCAGGTAATGCGAGTTATGTAGTAACGAGACACATTTAACAATTGAAGCATGCCTGAACGTAACGATTAAAGACTTCTACGTTCTAGATTAGGTACATATTATTTGAACGAGCGAGCAAAGCGAACGAATTTATCAGTTTCAGCTTTGGCAAAAATTCTGTAGTTTGTATGACTGGCGTCTGTCCAGCTGTTCTCCTCTAGGTACAGATCGCATTTTGTGAGTAGGTTCATTAATTAAATAGTTTTTTTGTTGATTCAGTTTTTGAAGTTATTTTTTTTAAACGACAGGCGCATTAGATTACCTTTAAAACGTTTTGTACAGGTTTCTTGATTTGCCTCTACAATAGTATTTCCACTCAATCGTTCAAAGGTTAGCTGGACGAATTCCCTTATAGAATAAATAATTTATTTAGAGACAAGGTTTTTGGTTGGAACCGTGACATGTCATGGCGATTATAATTATGTTATTCATGATACCTTGAACATTTGCCCAACACCCATTAACACATTCAAGGCCAGTGACTCAACATATGGGTCATTTAAGCCTCTTCGTACGATTTCCGCTACGGAGCGGCAAAACGCTGCTACGCGCTACGGCGTAGCACATGTAGCGATGCCTGGCCTCGAATGGGTTAACACATTCACTGCCAAGAATCGCTACGCGCTACGCTTGTAGCCGATCCCGTGGTTTTCGTCGTATGTAGCGGAAAGCGACTACGGCGTAGACGCCCGCTAGGCGGGTTCCTGATAGTGAAAGTGAAACGTTTTGACACTTAGGCCGCGTCTATGGACAACCGGGGTTATGGTTATGGTCCACGTGTCAAAATGCGCGAAAACACAAAAGTAGGTATTATGGCGTTGCCTGCTGCTCATTGCGCCTTATTGAAACTAATACGATCTCAATTCTTTGTGTACCTTAATGTGTTATCAATACCTACATACAAATTTATGAATGCAACTGGAAATCATATTATTGCATAGACTTTTTATGAAAATGTTATTTTACTTACCGCAAATAACGTTTTTATAGTTTTCTAGTGCATTGTACACCTAACACTAACCGCACACAGAATTTCAAGTTTGTAGGTCTGCTAGTAGAAGTACCTTAGAATTTAGATGATCGGTAAGTGGTCAGTGGCAAAATTGAGGAACTTTGACTTGCATTAATTCTTAAACTACTGGTTCTAATTTAATGTGAAAATATATCTAAGTAATTAAATGTTGGTCACTGAAAATTTGGGCTTCTAGTTTTTTCCACAACTAAGTTTCAGGGGGTCGAAAATGGCCCGAATGGCTTCGAAAAAAGGATACTAAAGCCGTGCCTTTTTTGTTGTTTTGCTCGACTTGTCGGGGGCACTACCGTGCCTCCAGATTGGCTTTTATACCTGTATTAACTGGGTAGTAAATTGTGAAAGAGTTTTAAAATAAAGCAACATTAATTCTATTTTATATTGCTTTCATGTCGCCAGCAATCTAGCTCACAACACGAAATAAACATTTTTAACACACTGTAACTACATCAGCCCGTTAAACATATTAGCCAGGCCGTAGTTTTACTATTCAATTTCTATCAGATTTTATAAACAACAGTTTAATCAGCGTAACAAAAATTCACTTCAACTCCCTACGCTATATACCAAATACTATAATACTATCTGATAGGACTCTATCGACACCGATCTCCGTTAATACAATGATTTGATCTGTTGGGTACTCGCTATAGCCTTGATTGAATCGGGGCGTCAAACCTAGGGTTAGTTAGGATTTACCCAGATTGAATGAAGTTTAAGTTCGATTTAACTTTTATTTTTATGCTATCAAGTGTCCGTAATTGTTTACTTTTTAAGACAGTCCATTAAAATGTTGCCGCAAATATTGTAAAATTGGATAAGTAGGTACTGAGTTTTCTTGTACCTATTGCGTTTTGAAACTGAATAGTAAATTCAATTATATTGGGATACTATTTTATTGGACTGGTGTCTGGGGAGAATTAAAAAATAACTATCAAGTGTTTCTAAAAAAAAACAATTCTTTGCTATTTTGTTTAAAATCTGCAGGTACTCTTAAGAATATTAGCAGGAAATACTTCCGACTGCATTGCAGCATCTCGGCTGTAATTACAAAAAACGTTTTAGTGCCCTAGTGCTCTTATCGTTGCCCGGGAATGTTTGTTGGTGTCTCGTTTATTCTAATGAATTAATTGCAGATTACACGTGTAAGCGTTAGTACCGCCTTGGCCATTTGGCTTTGTGTGCAAGTAATTAATGGTTTTAAATATTCAGGTAGGTTTAATATTATTGATTAGCCAAACTGCTATGAGGAAATTTACTCAACAGGCACCTAACCTTTTTTTTATACATAAGTAACAGGCAGTGGGCGGGGCACATTGCACGTAGAACCGATGGCCGTTGGGGCGGAAAGGTTCTCGAGTGGCGACCACGTACCGGAAGGCGCAGCGTGGGTAGGCCCCCCACAAGGTGGACTGATGACCTGGTAAAGGTCGCTGGAGTCCGCTGGATGCGGGTGGCGCAGGACCGGTCATTGTGGCACTCTTTGGGGGAGGCCTATGTTCAGCAGTGGACGTCTTTGGGCTGATATGATGATGATGATGAAAAAAAAAACAATATTCATCGTTAGATAAATAAAGCTCTAATTTGCACCTAACTGCATGAGAACAAAATGCTACCTAATATAGGCCAAATAATATAGTAGTGTTCATGTAATTGGCTTAAATAATTACATTCGTATTGTACACCTTAATCATTGTCCATTGTTCTGTACTCCATGACCCACGTTTCACCGAAAACTTTACAAAATAACGATTGATAATGAATCCGCTGCAATTAAAATGACGCATAAACGTTTGAAGCCTACTCGAGATAATCATTACATTTCCAGCAACTTTACGTGCACGTGCGCAAAACAATTAATAGCAATTAACTCTGTGAGCACTGAGAGCACAAATTACAAAGCGAGCTTAATTTGTTGTAATGTAATGAACGTTCGAAACGGAAATTAACTCAAAGGAATCGATTGGCTATCGTATCGTAGCTGTGCATACATAGTTAATGCGGGTGAAACCTAACTAGAATGCATTAGGCAAGGGTGCGGTTAGCTGAGTTGTGCAGCGGAATCAAAAACACGTCAGTTACGCTTTTAGTACACCTACGCGTTCTCATGCGAAACACTGCCATACAACCTCCAGTTTTGGCAGCATTTTGCATGCGAACGCGTAGGTGTACTAACGCCTTTAATACCGATAGCATTTATGTACGTGAGTACCAAACATAAAGTCCGAATAATAAATAAATAAATAAATATATTATTATATAGAGAAATACGTAAGTAGGCAGGTAGGTGCTTTTTGATAAAAAAAAACAAGTTATTATTGGTGTGTTCATGGTAATAAAATTCTCCCTTTAAAACCTTTTCTTGATTCTCGTAAATCACGCCCTTTTGTACGAGACACGTTTATGTCTTCGGCGCACGATAAAAAGAGATGCAAATCTCTTTGGCATGGCATTTTTGGGCGACAAAGATCTAAATTATCCGCTCACTTAATTTCGGATTTTAAAAAAGGTAGCCTAAATTGCTTTTATTTTCTTTTTCATAGACGCCCATACTTCGCTTTTAGTAATCTGGATATTGTTTGAGGTAGCTATGGTGAAAAAGGCCAAATAAAGAGCCAACTTTGGATTTATTAAGCATTCTTTTCACAAGTCACAAAATGTAATAAATAAGTATAGAGGCCTCGGCAGAGAGTTCAACTTTGCACCCTTTGGCGTCGAGACCTTCGGTCCGTAGGGTCCCAGTGCGCATAAGTTATTTGCAGAAATCGCGTAGGTACTATATGTTACAAGTCAAGGATCTGTTTCACATAAAATCCTATACTATTAAATGAGCAATATTTGTATATACCTATATATATATATTTGCAATCACGTTCTCGGAAACGGCTTACGGGTTTACGGGGGCGAGTAATCGATCTAGCTAGGTCTCATGTCTGGGAAAATTCGTTTTCTCCGTATTTTCTCAATGTTCACACGAGCAGAGCTCGGTCGCCCAGGGACTATGCGTTAAATAGTAGTAATTATTGTGTACTAAACGTTCATAATTTTTAAATTATTTTCACTTAACCTACCTATTTATTTTACATAAACGGACCTCAAAACGCGTTTTTGTTTTACGAGTCCATGAATGAACAACGGGAATTATTTTCCCGCTTGGACTTTACAACTTGGTTTTTTTCTTTTGGCTGGCTCCTTACGTATTTTGGCAAGGTGTATTTCGCCAATATCGGCGTATATTGGCATTTTACATAACTGCCAATAAAATCCTCTTAGCAGATTTTTATAAATAAATTTGGAAACGCATCATCTAAAAACGCCGAATTTTTCATTACTTTTGTTTTTGACATTGACGTGTGGTGACAGATGAAGTTTGAGTGAAGGTTGTTGCCCGCAAAATAAGTCTAATACTTACAAGAAGTGTGAAACTGTATAGTAGTTTTCATTAAGTGTTGCCGTCTAAAAATACATACGGTTTTTATACGAACAGACGAAGTAGGAAAATAATATCCCCTTGTACTAATAAGGGTTAAATAGATTTTGAGTTATTAAGGGGTCAAAAGTGGCTCCAAATGGTTAGTTAATATAGCTAATAACATACGGCAGTGTTGGGGCTGTGTGACACAAGGCAATGCAGACTCTGCCTTGAAGCAGAGGAGACGCCTACACACATCCTAACCGATTGCCCTTGTCTTATGCGCAGCCGTAACTCCATTCTGGGCAAACACCTCATATGTGCCCGGAGGAGATCAAGTTTCTTGAGTTCAACAAAATCCTGCAATTCTTCGAGTTCGCAGGAATTGACCAAGAATTGTAGTAAGTGGCGATCACAATAGATCAGCAATGGTCGCAGTGATACAATAGCCACTACCAGAATAATAATAATAATAACACACGGCTGCTGCGTCGCCAGTTCTTTTTGGCTTTGAATCGCTACGTGTCTAGATAGACGGAGCATGACAAACAACCTAGTGAAGCAGGGTTTCAAGAGTTTAGTGCAATTTTGTTTGTAAATATGTGTGTGCTAAACTTATTTGGCTTGGTTGAAAATCGGCTTCACTGTTGTTCGTAATGCTCTGTCTATATTTTTTCTTGATCTGAGGGTCGAGTATATTCAATCGCTAAAGGTGATTTTCCACCGGCGTGGATTGACGAGACGAGGCGTGGCGTGAATTGAAATCGCGCTGACCCTTTTCCACTAAAAATATTTCAATTCACGCCGCGCCGCGCCTCGTCAATCCACGCCGGTGGAAAATCACCTACGGCAGTCTCGACGAATTAACAACTAAACACCTGTAGCGAGATGTTTGTTTCTGTTGCAGAGTTAATTTAATCTCTATTTCAGAAACAATACGGTTTATTTTTATACAAACAAATATTTCAATTCACGTCGCGCAAATTCTCGTCAATCCGTACTATTTCCACCGAAGATGCGCCGGGAGTGAATTGAAAATGTGCCATACAAATTTCAATTCACGCCGCGCCGCGCCTCGTCAATCCACGCCGGTGGAAAATCACCTTAATAGTCATAACCGTTGACAGCGCACCGAGTTTTATAATCGCGCCGTCGACGTGTGTTTGTGTCGATATATTCGATTAGATTAATTTATTTCATGACATAGATTACAGTACAATGTTGCCTTGGTAAAAAATATTTAAATAACAAACCACACTCGATTCGATAAACGCGCGACGAAGGTGCGTTTAAAACAACGTGGCGTGCATAGGCCCTTTCATATAACTTGATCCGGGAACATAACTGCCGTAATGTTTGTTAGGTTACGAGGAACCAAATCTTGAGAAAACACCGCTTTTCCTCTTTGTAATGTTAAAACCGGCAGTGTAGTACCACTAAATAGCAAGCCGCATTTAAATATTCATCACTGTTAATTATTTTCGCGACACTGTCTGCTCGTGGTTAATCTTATATGCGAAGTGAAACTAAAATTATAGGTAGGGCACCATGGAATGTAAACTTTTTATATTTTGACAAAGCCAATTTGGACTAGTACACAAAATACCGGTAGACTACTTTAGATCGAGGAGTGACTTTGATTAAAACGGTTTATCCTAAATTATGGATATTATATTTGCGAGACTAAACTTGTGGAGATTGAAATAATATAAGAATACTATCTTGCTATTTACTTTATTAAATAAATTTGATTTCCAATAAATGATCAAAGTAGCCCATTTTTTTCTAGAGTAATCCCATACAGTCACGAGCTTTAATTTGGGACCCATTTCCGTCAAATGTTGTCAGAACATTCAAAATGCGATAAGGTCGAAAACTTAAGTTTAATAATAGTGATGAAGTGTCAACTGTCAAGATAAGACAAATAAATGTCTTTTTGAATGGGCCCTTGAATTGATAACCTCTTTGCCATAACCTATCATTAAGGTCTTCTAATTACGAACATGTATCATTGTGTGTCAGTGTCAGACAAGAAAATTGATTGAAAACTGGCATTTTCACGAAATATTATTTTGTAAATAACAAATATGGCCGGAGAAAAGACACGGCCACAAAAATGGGTGACAATTGGCCGGAAAAAATCGGAAATGATCGTTTGACTCGTTCCGCCCGGTTTACGTCACTGAGCGGTTGCACCTAGACACGTAGAAACGTAAGTTGTCAGCATGGCAAACTTTGACACTCCTTTATAATATTAGTTCTAAATGTCTTCAGTTTACTATACGATATTACACCTTAGGTGGGTCCCAAATTAAAGCTCGTGACTGTATTTAAAAAGAAAAGTACCTAACTTGATGAAATACCCCATCCATAATAACTCCACGGCAGTGTTAACCCGGCGCGCATGAGGCAGGGTATCTCATACCCTGGTAGTATTAAAAAGTATTGGTATTTTCAAAATCTTCGACTGACGACACTAGCTCGCTCAGTAGCTGGAGGCAGGGGTGTGCGAAAGGGGATAATGGCGTGATCACAGTGTGGCGTGACACACTGGCCGGAATATTCGTGCACAAACCAGTCTCGGGTATGTCATACCCTGCCTCATTTTTGACGTATTTATTTTAAGTATACATTTTTAATAATTTTTTTAAGTTTTTTTATTATTCTTAATCCTTTTTTATGATTTTATTGTATAGGTTTGAGACGCGTTTATTTATTTTAAGTTAATATTGTTTTATTATTTATGAACACTTAAATTCAAGAAAATCAACAAAAAATTATTCAAAGCTATATCCGCCAGCAAATGGAAAAATAACTGGGTGAGCCTTCACCTAGACATGTAAATGTGTCTGGACGGTATGTCGGTTACCAGGACTGTCCATTGTAAGGGTATAAAAACCAAACATTCCCTCAACGCTTGCGGCAAGCCCATAATGTTTGTAGCATGCAAAATTGAAAAATTTCCGGATCTCAATGGTAGTAATTATAGTCATATTTATTACTTAAAAAATTTAATTACTCTATTTTAAGCAAAAAATCTCAGTATCTTTCAGTTTAAAGTTGATTTATAGTTTAAAGAGTAATTTTTTTGTTTTATTGTTGATTTTTTTAAACCCCTTAAATTTTTGTTCCTATAATTACATAGTATAAGAAAAACATGAATAAATAAAAACAATTTCATAATATAAACTTTTATTTTATTTTATTCCATTAACTAATTAATTATTTAACTATATGGCAACTATGGAGCATTAAATTTTGGGTATGTCATACCCTGCCACATGCTTGATGTAACTTTTTTTCACATCATGCTCGCCGGGTTAATCGACATTACATTTATTTTATATTATTTATTTTGTTGGTATACGTATTAGGTAGGTATTTAGACGTATAAATAGCTGTGTTGGCACGAATAATAGTAATGGTAATATTAATATTATAAAAGAGAAATGGCAGCCTTGAGGGCCTTTGCTAGAGTCAGTAAGAGTGTAAATTAACTATGAAATAACGAATTAAACCATTTATATTAAAAAAAACCGTAATGCCAATAACCAGGGGGGTAATCATGTAACGTTTGGAATTTCCATATAAAATTGACGTTTAAATCTTACAGACGATCGTAAGAAAAGTTACGTGATCACACACAGAGATCGGCGAGCGGTAGATTTTATGTCACTTTAACGTCAAACGTAATGACTACTATGGATAAGTCTGTGTTGTTAAAAATAAAACCATATTGTTAAAAACTCGCTGAATTTTAAAAAAAAGTTCAGTTATTTCGTTGCAAATTTACAATTGAAGTGTAAAATAATGTTAGGAACGTCAATGAGTCAAGTACAAGACATGAGTGGACGTAAACACATTCGTTGGATAGACAATTATAAGTGGCCTGTACTTCATAATCATAACATGTTAAAACCTCGATAATAAAACATTACAATTAAAAATGTATGCAACATTCTTAATACATAAATTGTGCACAAAATTTAAATAAAATCCTATCCATATACCTACTTTCGTTATACTTTCGTCCAAATACCTATTGCTACCGGTCGCCGATCACTGCCAATAACCAATACGCAAAATAGGCGCAAGTATGACGTCGAGTTGCGGAAACCCAGCCCGCGCACACCTACAACTCCTGTATAAATAGCGTAAGTAAATCCTGGACCCTAGTGAACAATGAAACTCTCGTTGTCATTGCTGTCACTAATATATATTTAGTCTATAATCTATAGTATCGATTTCAAGACAGTTCGACGTTACAGAGCGCGTAATCATAAGTCTTGCTAAGTAAATTCATAGCCATTGGAAAGTTTAATGGAAAACGTTATTTGGATTGGCTGTTTGCTCCTTTCATTGATTACATTCTATATAAAATAGCATATTAGCTCGAAGGTGCCGAGAAGATGTAAAAGGTCGTAAGAAATTTTAATAAAAACCCCGTCAACTGTGCTCCACGATCCAATTCGGCAGACCTTTTCATTGTATGAATACTCCATACACCAAATCAACTGAAACTGGGTCAGGCAAACAAAAAATATTTATATCGTCTGTCATCCTATTATTACAATTTATTTTAATACCAACCTCAAATTGGCTTTTCAATCTTGCGAGCATTAATACATATGTATGGAAATTACCAGTAAATTTTGGGCATAAAATAAATAAGCAGTCATACACACCTTGCCAATTTGATTGTTGAATTATGCATGATGTCTCGCGCGAACTCACCTGAACGAGGAGGGGTGGAGGGAGAGAGGGCTCTCCAAATCAACTTGCCGTATCGTTGCTTGGGGGAAGAGAATGAAATGGGCAACCGAGACACCGCCTCATTTAAGGGCCTAAATAAAAAAAAAAAATGCCGTGCGTATACGAACTGAATAAGCCGAACTAGACGAAAGTGCACTTTTAAGGGGTATCTAATTATGCATTCAAAATATTATAGACTCGTGGTAACATTAAGTTACATTAATATTTAAGTAAACTCCGCATTGAAATACGTGATCGCAGTGAACAGAACTGGATTATATTCGGTACAATGCAAACCTACGAAACACGCACGAGTAAATCCTCCTCCGTGTAAAATAAAAAAAGTATCCTCAAATGAAATAAATCCTCGACAATAT
This sequence comes from Epinotia nisella, assembly GCA_932294315.1. Taxonomy (NCBI): domain Eukaryota; kingdom Metazoa; phylum Arthropoda; class Insecta; order Lepidoptera; family Tortricidae; genus Epinotia; species Epinotia nisella. The sequence continues at coordinate 13,632,610 of OW028687.1, read as the reverse complement.
TTTCGTAACGCCAAATGTCACTTGCGACGTGATGTTCGCCGTCACAATTGTTTACATCGCGTCAAAGACTACAGTTACATACGGACGTCATCGTCAGGGCAAATCCATGATTTCAAATGGCTAGAGTGCACGCGTTCCTGCCTCCCGCAGACGCGTACTACGCGATCTTGCAGAAGCAGACAGACAACGCCGAAGGCCAGCGCCATGAGAGGTTCACGGCCGTGCTGCTACTGCAGCGAATGACCCGAGGCTACTTGATTAGGAAGCATGTTGCGTGGTTGTCTAAGAACGCTACCATCATCCAGTGCGCCTTCAGGGTTCATCGGGCCAGGAAGGCGTACAGAGCAGCCTTGCGCCGAGCGGTTCGGCAGAAACATGGGAAACACTACGATCGAGCTGCTAGGATAATTCAGGTACTTAGAATACTTAGATGTAATTCAAATCAGTATGTACAAAGAAACGGTTTTCGGTCTTTTGTTAATGTGAAAAGGCCTGTGCTCATTTATGGGGCGTATAGTATCCGCTTTGTGATTTATATTCTTTTTCTTACACAGAGTTGTAAAGTTAAAAGGATCATCTTAAATAATCAATAGAGCCAGCAGCACGCATGTATCCTGTTTTATTCCAGTAAATCAGAAAGTTTTTGCCTCCGGCCACATAAATACATTCCTTATAAAAAAACGAAGCGAACTAATAAGTTGGAGCAGGAGACAGCGCTCCGATCTCTCACTCCCACGTATGGCGCACCGCACTCGCTGGCGTCGCCGCTCGGCGTCGTGGCGTTAAAACTTCTTCTCATATTTTGTAAAACAACACAGCCTTATCATTCAAACAGATAAGTTGCATCCTCTCACTTTTCACGGCAGGCTGCTTGGCGTGGTCACTATTCAAGACGCACCAAGTTCTGCTATCGACGCTACCGCCGCTGGCTAGCCACAGTAACTCAACGAGGCGAGCGTCGCGCGGCTGAAGCCTCGGAGTTCGGCGTCATCAGCAGGGCTGACGACCTTAGGATCCTCGAGGAAGAAGCCAGGTGTTGGCTAGCCTTCGTAGTATTTAAACTGCATCACCTTCTAAGAACCGTCAGCCGCGCAGGCGTCTATTCTGATCCAGCTACCACAGAACTGACGCGGTTTGAAAAACTGCTAAAATCAATCCATTACACGCAATATATGAATAGATTAAAACGGAAATATGACGAGTTTGTCAGGAAACATCGTCCCACTTTTTCCAATAAGAGACTCTTCCCCGTAATTGGAGATGGAGCCGATTACTGGTATCTGTCTTTGGCTGAAATGTACGAGTTGACCAGTCCTGTGCCGAAGACTCCAGACAATCGACATTCGCAATTGCATCATGGACCTATACATAAGGAGCCTTTTCTGTGGAGGAAAGTGAGACCGCCAACGGCGTTTGCTGGTCGTGGGCCTTTCAAGCCGAAGCCAGTAAAGTCCATGACTATGAAAACGCCAGCTACTCCAGCACCAACTCCCGCCGAGACAGGAGATGCTACACCTCAGAAAGACCCAAGATTCCACCTCTACGTCCAACACTACACTCCGCAACCCAAGCTAATGGATTACGTTGACTTCCATGTAAATATTCTAACGACCCGAATAAGTTCAATACAACGCGCGCATGACGAATAATACTGCTGAATAAACTTGAAGTTTGAAATAAATAAAACGGGGATTATTTACAAACACTTGGGTTTACGTGGCGCGGTATTATTACTCTCTTATTTTCTTATTCGGAAATCCGTAATCAGGCTTCTAAGTTGGGAAGGGTCGCCCGGATGTTGCGGGCCGCGAGCCTTTTGTTGTTTCGCTTTTGTTGTTGTGAATTTTACACTTGTAATTTATTTCAGGAAACGCCTTGGTGAGAAAGAAATTACGTTTAACTCTTCAAGGAAAATGTGTTTTATAAATTTGCATCTGGTTTACGTAGGTTTTTGGTGTTTATTTTAATAATGGATCTAAAATCAAAGCGACAGTAGATTTTAGAACTTTATAACAAGATACCTATATACAAATTAAAATTGTTCCGCAGTATGAGACTGTTGGTGTTCAAAAAAACTGTGGCAACATTTTTTTTATTTAAACTATTGCAAAAATATGCAAATAAAACTACAATTGGCGGACTTAATGCCATCAGGCATTCTCTACCAGTCAACCATTGGGCTAAACAGGAACTTTAGTGGTGCAGGATTCTAAATAATGAGACTCGAATGGAAACACAAATCAATTAATTACAATTATATAATGCATACAATATAAACTTACTTATACATACTTAAATACATTGCCCTTTTTTGTAACTCTTCCGTCCCACTAGCTTTTAATATTAGTTTACATATATTATAAACATCGATATTATGCTTAATCTGCATAGGATTTAAGATACCTATTCAATCAGTAACAATTTATTTATATGCTACACATGAAAGTTATTGCAACGAGGAAGTTACCTGAAGTGGGCAAAGTAATCGCGGTTGTCATCTTCCATTTTTTAACCCCCGACGCAAAGAGAGGGGTGTTATAAGTTTAACGAGTCTGTGTATCTGTCTGTGGTATCGTAGCTCCCAAACGGATGGACCGATTTGAATGCGGTTTTTTTGTGTCATAGATAATTTTAACCCGAGTGTTAGCCATGTTTTATCAAAATCGTTTCAGCCGTTTTAGAGATATTGAACTTTGAAATGAAAAAATCGGGGGTTTTTCAACTTTTCTAAGTTGTAGTTATTTTAATCACAAGCAGTCGCTAACTGTATAATGTACCTATTCACGACATAATATATGAACAGATCCGCAAGCTAACGGTACTTTATTGTTCATGCTTGTTGTAGTCAGGCCATGAATTCGACCATTCTAATGAATACGACTTTACGTACTATTCTCTAATTACATGGCACTTCAAACACATTTGTCTGACAACGCCGGTTTGACTTGGCAAATTTATTAGGGTCAGAATAATACAGGTTCGGGTTTCGGAACCTCGCCCTTATTGCACACAGAGCGTCTTGGAAAGCTTAACACCGCGGGCGCCCATTTGTTACACGTATAATGGTTGACCCGCTTTACTTATGCCACGAGCCCTCTGAAATTGGGTGCGATTTGTGCGTCACAAAGCCACTGTCAAATTATTCACACCACTGATAAAAGACCGTACCGACAACCGATGCCTAAACTAATATTGCTATCCTCATGACCTACTACGTGAGCCCACTAATTAAATATTCTTTGTCTCTTTTTGCGAACTTGACTGAAGCGTCACTGAACTGTCAGTCTTGCAGCGAGGGTGTTCCGCGAATGAATAATGTATGGGGTAAATTTGCAAGTGTTTCAATTTACACCCACCACTCGCGCCGCTGATACGCACCCGAGAGGTTGTTGAAGTGTGAAAAAGAAAACAACGAGTGGAGCGTACGAACCAGTTCGTAGCGCGGATTAGTTGTCATTTTCTCTACCATAACTCAGAGTGTTTGAATAGGCGGAACTTTATGCCTCTGCATATGTAGTCGCATAAAAAGTTATCGCTCTGCTTTTGGCTGAGTCGGAGCTAACTGAAAAGGAGCACTAGTTCAATTTATTTTTTGCTGGGTGTCGGTACAATACATGAAAACCGTATTGGAAAGGTAATACGAAAGCCAATTGCGGTGTCGGCACCTCTGGGAGCAGCCTTCTTTTCACTCACGTTCTGTGTACTCCGGCCTTCGTTGCTTGCCTTGGAAATTTCCAGCAGCTAGGAGTTTATTTTTATTTTTTTGCACTGCTCTCTCGATTACGTGGGAAATCTGCGATAAAACTACTATGTTACGGGTTTCTACCGTTTCAAGTTGCTGGTTCCACTTGGACAAAAATTGGCTGAATTCAAACTTATTTTAATTTCATTTATTTACCTTTGTTACTTGCAGCATCAATATAAAAAAAACGCATTCTACAAGTAAACATTAGATTGTAGCTATAACTATTCATTATTTTAATTTTTTGACGACCGGTTAGCCTAGTGGGTAGTGACGATGCCTACGAAGCTGAAGGTCCTGGGTTCGAATCCCGGTAAGGGTAAATATTTGTGTGATGAGTATGTTTCTGAGTCTTGGATGTTTTCCATGTATTTATGTATTTATATCTATTAAATATGTCACCGTAAGTACCCATAACATAAGCCTTATGAAGCTGACTATGTATCCTTCCGGTACGTGGTCGCCACTCGAGAACCTTTCCGCCCCAACGGCCATCGGTTCTACGTGCAATGTGCCCCGCCCACTGCCACTTAAGTTTAGCAATTCGGAGGGCTATATCGGTTACCTTGGTTCTGCTGCGGATAGCCTGGTAAAGGTCGCGGGAGTCCGCTGGATGCGGGTGGCGCAGGACCGGTCAATTTGGAACTCTCTGGGGGAGGCCTATGTCCAGCAGTGGACGTCTTTCGGCTGATATGATGATGATGATGATGATGATAATTGATAAAATCTGATGTAAATGACTATTTAATTTATTTTTTTATTTTTATGGGACTAGGTCGATTTGATATATTGATGATGATTATATAAATAAATATTAAGATATCCCTTAATATTTATTTATATAATTCAAAGTTAATTAGGTATTCCCTTGGTTTTACAATGTATTATCGTTTGCCGTTACAATGTTATTAGAAAAGTTACGGCATCTATTAAATGTTATCCGATCATTGAAATAGATCTGTTAATAACAAAGCCTTATATTAAATTTGACATCTCTTAACAAAGTTGTTTGCAATATAATATCTTCGCTAAGTTTAGTAATTTACCGTCTTAATGTTATATAGAAAGAGTTGTTGATCGCAGGAACGTCTTTATCAAAATTTATTTGGTTGTATAAGTCTATATCAGGCCATTACTATTCCTGTTATACATAAATGATCTTCCACGGGCAACAACGCAAAAATGCATCCTATTCGCGGACGACACCACACTAATTGTAAAAGGAAACAGTGGAAGTGACTATGAGAGAATGATTAACGATGCTCTGTCTGACATTTATACATGGACCAATAATAATAATCTTAAAATTAATCTGACTAAGACTAAATGTATGCAATTTCGATCCTGTAAATCAAATCCTAGACATATAAATATTAAATACAATGATATACCCGTAGAAGAGACGAGCTGTACAAAATTCTTAGGTTTAAACATAGATAGTCACTTACACTGGAAAAACCATATTGATTCAATATGTTCAAAGTTGGATAGGTTTGTACACGCTTTAAGAAAATTAGGAAAAACTGTCTCCGCTGAAGCTGCCATTACAGCCTACTACGGATATGTATCGTCAACTTTGAACTACGGTCTCCTAATATGGGGTAATTCTGTGCATGTTGATAGAGCCTTTAAATTACAAAAAAAGTGTGTACGTGCAATAACAAATGCGTGGATTACAGATAGTTGTAGGCCCATGTTCAAAAAATATAATATTTTGCCTCTAGCATGCATGTACATTAAAAAGGTTTGCGTATTTGTAAGTACTCATAGGGAATATTTTAAATTGCGGTCAGAAGTGTATAAAGGGAAACAAAGAGCACAGTACAAGAATCTTCTATACCAACCTCCTTGCCGTACCGATATTTATAAACGGAACGTCTGCAACAGTTGTATAGAAATTTTTAATAAACTTCCTGATTGCATTAAGTTGTTGCATGATCTTGAATTTAAGAGAAAACTATCAAAATGGCTTCAAGAACACTGTTTTTACTCTGTAAAGGAATATATGGAAGCAAGACTGTAACAAATAACTATTATGTAGATACTTAAACTTAAAATGAATATAATTAATTGTTTTCTTAAACATTTGCATGCTGCTATGGCTGAATACTGGAACTATGTTTAAAATATTGTAACACCTTTGTACTTACGTATTCTTGCAAATAAACATTTCTATTCTATTCTATTCTATAAATAAAATTTAAAGTCACGTAGTAGATAAGATGAACTTGTGCCACACACATGAACCATCAGCCGTGGCAACTTTGCCCTATTGAGGTATATGCCCTGTCGCAATGACTTGCAAATGCATTGTGCTTCTGCGTAGGAGTTACTCGGGTTAGGGGTGCGTAGGCAAAGTGGCCACAGTTTGGCGGATTTCAGTATTTACGACATCTTTCAACATTATTGACGTCGATACGCGTATGCTTCAATGGCATAGGATTTCAAAATGTTAGTTAATGAGTAAGCTAAATGCTCACATACCCAAGTGATAGCTATTATGCAGTCGACGCCAAAGTTATGTATATATCGGCGTATTGTCTCCCATTGTAATAAAGAGGTGGGTTTCGATTGGATAGAGAATAACACTTTCACTGATTAAAACACTGATTTAATGTCATCATCAATATCTTAGTCAAATTTACAGTATCAAATGATATTTATTAGCAGTATACAAAGAATAAGGTGTTAAAGTGTAGAGGTATCTTTGTCGTCAACTGTACGTGAACATATACATTTCCAAGTCTGTAAATTAAGATATTATTTCACTTTATTAAATACATACATTTAATATATGTATTGTAATGAATAATTTGAATCAAATAATAATAAGAAATTCTTATTTTCTGGTGATATTTTTTAATATCGGTGATGCATGGAAACTTGGAGTGATTCCAAATTTGTAACACTTACCTACGAGTAGAAATTATAATAAATAATAATAATCTTGTATACAATTTTGCTCAGAAGTTATTTCGAGCGTTCATCGAATGTTCTCATCGAAGTACCGAATACACATGAAGCTTCCGTCGGATATTTCTACATTCGAATTCTTACAATTTCGTTGCCGACTCGTAGGTAGGTACCCAGTAGATAATATACGTATAAATAACTGTACTGGCGTATCTACTAAATACCTAGGTGCTGAGGTGAATTTCTTCGTGGACCGCGAGTAATTCCCACCAGTTCAATCAATAGCGTTGAGAGTGGTTCCGTGATCTGTATAAAGATGCGGGGCCGTATTACGCAGTAATTAGTGCGAGGGGCACCGCGGTACGGACGTGCTAATTGAAGAAAATGATCATACATAGTTACATGCTTCGAGAAAGTATACATGCGTAGTGCGTAGCTTTTGAAATTTTTCATCAATGTTTCCTATTCTTATTGAAATATTTAAATAATGTAACGTTGCGACGAATTTTGTAATAGTATATTTTTTTTAATAAATAGTTTGTTTCTAAACCACCCCTTTCTATGTGAACGGCATTTTATGAATGCTTGCAACAACAAGGTGGTCACATACGCATTGTTGACCTTTTAAAAACTTTGCACTAATCTCTTTAAAAACTTATATTAAAGTACCTTTTAGATCAATTAGTTGCTAACTGTTGTACACGAGTCAACAGACATATTTTCCAACCTGTTACACATTTTGTTAATTCAATATTACCATTGTTGCTGGTAATACGGTTTTTATGATATGTAGGTACCTAATGATGCCAATTCGATTATAGTTTTACAGAAATAAAGTATTCATTAATGCTGCCCTATCTAGTGCAAAACATCATGTAATCTAAACTAAGAACCTCTCGCATGTTACGTTTTATCATAATTTTGTTTCACTTACTACCTATAATTAAGCCGGTGTACTTCCCTACATAATCGTCAAACGTAAACCTTTTAACAGTTTTAACATTTTTATCATAACAACATTTGGTCCACGTTCTTTCTGATTTAAATGCAGACCACGTTAGCATGGGTGCATAATTTGTGCATATTTCGTGGTCACCAAATATGCGGCTATTTGTGTTTATTCCGTACCGTCACGATAACATGATCCGGCCATGCGATAACAGTTTGTAATACGGCAACATAAGGCATATTTTACGAGTAAACAGTGATTAGTCATATATGTAACAACACACTACAAACTACTACTACTTTGCTAAGCTGGCATGATTGCGCTTATGATATCGAACTTAAAAAATCAAAATCAAATCAACATTTATTCGTAACACAACACAACATAGGTACAATAGTACAAGACAAAAACACAATCCGTCCTCCATACCTAATTTAGGTAAGCCACGGACAGATGGACAGGTGGACATGGTGAAACTATATAGCGTCATCATTTACACGCGTGTTAGACACGCATTCCAGGTTTTTAATCCATTGCTGTTTACGAGGTATAATGAGTTCAATCGATCTATCAAACTCCGCAATGTAGCATGCACACAATAGTAAATTGGTCGTAAGCCTACTTTTAATAAATATAATAATGTTTGTGTATTTTTTACAGGTGGTAAATTATTATTTGTAGCATTTTAATATTTTATCTTTAAGCCTGGTCATGTAAATGTCAGCAAAGTAAAAACATTAAACGTAATACAGTTCATTGGTTTAAATAAAGTTACGGTTGCTTTGAAACTTAGTTAGAACTCTGAATTTGAATCTGTTTGATGTTTATGCCCATTTCCTATTGAAGAATTCAAATAATTTACTTTGATGTTATAATAGGTACTTATAATATTATGATTTTACACAACTTCGTTACAATCTGGTTGGTAGAAAGATAAGGTCATTATTCTGTGTTTGTGTATGTAAATGTTTTTCTGTTAGAACCCAAAACAAGTTAATTTAAACTGAATAAGAGTTTTCTTACAGAACAAAGTCTTAGCTAGCTAGTCGTATTTTCGTGTTAGTGTGCACTATGAAAATAGAGTTGAAGTGTGTTGTGGGAGATGGGATTATAAAATTACATTTACACCATGTTTAACTTCATAATAGATTACTAGAAGATTTTAATTTTGAATTCTCTGCGTTACACTTTTTTAAGTGCTTGTCTGAGTTTATTTAACAAGTGAGCGAAGCGTACGAAGTTCTCCGTTTCACTTTCAGCTTGGGTCAAAATTCTTTCGTATGTCCGGCTGTTCTAGTGATCGCATTTCGCAAACTTTCTCGTGAAATTTTTCAAGTTCAATAACTATGTAGGATATTTTTTTTGCCAATACAGTTATTCATTTTTTTACGGCAGGCTCGCGATTTCTACAGAATACCTACTTTCTATGTTTAACTTTTATGAATATTAATTTAAAATTGCATATATGCAGATTCATTATATTACAACGGTAATAAGAGTAATAACATAGTTAATGAGTACTAGTAGATATTTTGTAAATTGAAAAGAAAACAGCAATGTTAGGATTTTACACTCAAATATAGGTATCTACAGTCCGAAATGCAAATAAAATCCAATTAGGTACCAGTTCTTTACATAGAATGAACACAGGCAATCTAGTAACGTTAACAACCCTGTTCAAGCCAAGGGTTTTCAATTAAATGCAGTTTTTGTTCGTTTGAAATGTTTTATATCGATGCTTTGTGAGTGTCATCTGGGTGTACGGCAGTGCCCCCGCCAAGTCGAGCAAAACAAAGAGGCACGGCGGTACCATCCTTTTTTCGAAGCCATTCAGGCCATTTTCAACATCCTGTAATTTTGTGCTGGCTAAAGCTAGAACTGTAATTTTGTGCTGGCTAAAGCTAGAACCCTGAATTTTCAGTAACATGTAGGGCATGCTATGGCTTAGATATATTCTCAATAACATTCAATTTGAACTTTTAGTTTAACCCTTTTACAGGCCGGCAGTTGAAAAATGACAATCGATTATCAGTCTTATTTATTGACATTACGATACATGTTTGACAGGTTGTATGTGGTCAATATAACGCCTGTGCCTGGAAAAGGGTTAAAAACTATTACCCGTCAAACGTGTATCTTTGCAATCACACAATACTACATAGATTTACGTATGAAAAAATTAATAAATGCAATAAACCAATAAATGTATGTGGTTCCCAAGTTGCACAATTTTATTTAGCAAGCAAATAGAGATTAATAAGAATGCCTGACTTGGCGAAATATCTCATAACTTTTTACTTTGGAAGAGTTTTGAGACTTGGCCTATTTTTACATGGAATATTTTTAATGGGATTATATTTTAGTACCTATGATATTTTTTTTACCCTAAATTCGCAAGGTATTATCTTTTTGACCAGTCAGCAATCAGTATATTGAGTAGGACAAAGTTATAAATAAAAACCGGTCAAGTGCGAGTCGGACTCGCGCACGAAGGGTTCCGTACCATTATCTATAAAAACGGCAAAAAAAATCATGTCTGTTGTATGGGAGCCCCAGTCCGACTCGCACTTGGCCGGTTTTTTAGTATTTGTTGTTAAAGCGGCAACAGAAATACATAATCTGTGAAATTTTCATCTCTCTAGCTACCTAGCCTGGTGACAGACAGACGGACGGACGGACGGACAGCGAAGTCTTAGTAATAGGATCCCGTTTTTACCCGTTGGGTACGGAACCCTAAAAAATACATTATTTTGAGTATCTACTATTGTAAGACGGGTTCATAACCATATGTAATTGCAAGTAAGTAATCCACGTCAGATTATCGCATTTCACCAAACATTTGAAATTTATAAATATTATTTACAAAATAATGAAGGATCTAAGTGCGTGTAACATATTCAAAATTATTGCCCAGCACACGAAACCACTAAAGTTTAGATGAATACAAGAATATAAAATAAAATAAATATAAAATTACATGAGATGTTTGTTGTATGGTAATTATATTGACCTCTTGTTACGTTCTTAGTTATAAAAACCCAAAATTACTTATAATTTTCTAATTAAATAGTTGAGACGTACTTATTTACTTGGATGTACTCTTATTAATAAAATATCTCAATCTTTAATAATTTTCATGTCATTTTCGGTTTTCACGTATTGGGCTACATATCTACTTTGAAAACGTTCGATAAAACATTTTGCGGTGCGTCCGATTCTATTCGACTTCCGTTTATGTAAAAACGCTGGCGCTTTCGTAGCCGGGAAGGTCAGTCGGAGACTAACATTTCGCATCCTAATTTGATATCAATGTGTTACTCGTTTGTTCTGTATCGGTATCTCAGCGCGCGGAAACGCGAAAGCGGAATCAACTTGAAATATAAAACGAAGTGTCTGATAGTCCCCTGTTGCCCGCTCTCACAAAGCGCTATCAAATTTTCCGGTCACTTCGTTCGATATTCGCTTCGCGTTTTTGCGAAAATATCAGTGTTTGGAAGTTGGGTTTAATTTGAGCAACACTTTATTTAACGAACTGTAGGTAGATATAAATGATACTACCTATTAAATAAAACTGTTTTCACAACAAAGTGCCAGGCTTCACAAATTGTCACTTTGAAATAACAAGAGTTTGAAGCAGCAAGTTCAAATCCTGTCAAGTACCTATTCAAGTATTTATTGCAACCATGTTGTTACAGTATAGTACGAGTACATAGTTGATACAATATTATGTTACAGTAAGTCTCAAACCCGGGTATGTCCTAAAACTACGACCAATACCACCGGGGGATGGGCAGCAGCATCCCTGGAGTACGGTGGAAATACTGCGATCGCCAACCCGCAAGCCAAGCGTGGCGATTATGGCATATACCCCCTATGATTAGTACAAAAAAACCACGGCCCCGAGGTTCCGGCGACCCCCGGTACCCTGGTTGTGGTAGCGGCCAGGATACCAGCGGGGTCAGGGGTGCGAAGAATCTCCGGCGAAGATCCGGCTACCACCACCGACGACCCTTGGCCCTGATGACCTGGTAAAGGTCGCGGGAGTCCGCTGGATGCGGGTGGCGCAGGACCGGTCAATTTGGAACTCTCTGGGGGAGGCCTATGTCCAGCAGTGGACGTCTTTCGGCTGATATGATGATGATGATGAAGTCTCAAAAATGGGGGACATGTTTTTTTTTCTTAAATTCGTATAATATGTATGTCTCATCGAACAATACACATTGTAAAATAACTTTCCGTCAAAATTATAATTTTTGGTACAAGCTTTTTTTGCCGACTGTACTATTTTACAGGCATCATTCAACTACTTGTTATGAATATCAAAAAGCCCAAACAAGCGTATCTTGTGTAGTTTAGAAGTTGCTATATCCTCAATCTATCTCAGTCATCAGATCAAATCGGTGGTGCAATAATATCTCGCTGCCACCGAACTTACATTATGTAAGTTTTGAATGACTTGTTTTTTACAAACATATATTTACTCGTGATTTACTTACACACGAACACTGCACTACTTTATTCTTTATACGAAATAAAGTACTTTGAATTTGAATAAATCATTGTTTAGCCCAAATAGCCTAACGGTTGACTAGTAGCAAATGCCATTTGGTATTAAGCTTGCCATTTGTATATTACTTGTTAAATTAAATTTAAATATACAAGGGCCGGCTGCCAAATAAAATGACGGAAAAACTTTTTGCAATTTTTTTTGTTTTTATTCTTGTTTCAATATTTTAAACATATTTAGACAATTTTAAAAAAAACAGTAATGGGACCAGAAATTAGCTATGTTCACTTTTCAATTATATCAAGATTACTACTTACTTGTTTTCTAATTAGTATAATTATCTCTTTGCCTGAAGGACAATCCTAGTTAATCATTTCATGTAATTATGTTAGTCAGCACGATGTACCTAACACCAGCATTAGGGTTTTTTTTTAATAATTCCTAAAAAAAAGATACCTATTCAAAGTAAAAAAACACTGAAGACAGTTTCGCACCTGGCTGTACAAAGTAGTGCATTACGTACCTACGCCATCCAATGTGACAAAAGCCTCACTCGGATCGCGTCTAGTTAGCGCGCCTGGTAATTGTCGCGGCTCGCGTGAACACAACGCCTTCTTGAAAGGCGACTGGCTGTTCAAGAGGACTATTTTTATTAGTCGCTTCGCATATGTATCGAATTTCAATGTTTGGCTTACTCGCTTCTATGATAGAGCTACCGTGTCAGTACGGGCGCGCGTAACATGTTGAGATTGGGATGTGAAAAAGATATGTCACATTGAAGCTAAACAGCTGGTATTCATAATTCACTTCTGACAAACCAGTGCACTGCCGCCAAGAAAGAAAACTATAAGTTTCAATAGGGTAGTTTCCTCATGTTCATATTGATAACGTAGTTTTGCTAAATGGATAGTAAACCATCAAATAATTGTAGTAAAGTATAAATTATGAAATATAATTAAAATCATGAAAAGATAATGGACCTTGAAAGTTTAGAGCTATAAACTAGATCAGTAGTTAAGAACTCCCCATCAACACACAAACCTACTCAAGGTTTTGCCTTGAAGGACATGTACTACATATATATATATATATATAATATATAAAAAATAAAAAAGTATGCATTTTTTTATCGTCCAAAAGTTTTTTTTTTTATATAGAAACAAAATTGTATGACAACTATGGACCTAAACGCAGTATTTCACGACTGAAACAGCAATTTACTCGATTTTCCACACAACGATTAGTACAAATACCAAACTGTGACTTCATACTTCAATGTTAATTAGTATGAAACATTTCGGCTGCTGCCTGCGTTTGCGACCGTGTTTAACTATTTTTTTGGGTATTTATGTTCTTTAATTGTAGCAACTACAATTAAAGAACATTTGTTCCTATCCAAAAACTAGTTCGAATGGCATCGTAAAAAAAATTAAGACACAAGCCTATTTTTATAAATTGGGTTTTTAACACAGTCTCGGGCTCAGGGAAAAAATTGAGATTTTTCTATTTCACACGGGTTTGTATATCTCTAATAAACCAGGATTTAGATGAGCATAAGTTCATGTCATTTTGTTAAGTTTACTTCCTGTTTGAAGTAGAAAAGTCATAACTTCATGTTCATAGGCAAAAAAGTATTAAGTAAGCACCTATGTTTTTATTTAATCTTTATCTTGGATGTGTGCCTATAATTTTTATCATAAGAAGAACAATCATATTTTCATTTTGTTTCAAATTACTAAGTTTAAAACTAAAATTGAGTTGCATTAAAATTCTACAATTCATTATTAATTATAAACACAAGTTTCAGCCTTGTATTTTAAAACCAATTGAACAGAAGTGTAAAGTTTTTTGTATTTATCTCGAAACTTACTTTTTCTCACTTATGGTTTTTCTCCTTGAGGCGGCAGTGTAGTAAATAAAAACATTATGTAAGCAATACTGCTCCTAGACAATCGGAGTTAGACAGAAGAGAATACGGGATCAAGTTGTACAAGTTAACAGAGTGAGATGACTCGAAACAGAAAGCCTGCTATGCGAACTACCAAGCAAGGGCGCTTGAGGAGGGATCCAAATGTATTTTTGCCGCTTTTTGGCGACGGTTGCATTGTTAGAGAGTTTACACTCATTTATATAGCATGATAATAATCACATAATGGTTAAATGGTATTGCCTTTTTATGCACTTGATTGTAAGATATTTTACTCCTCATCTGGAAATAATGCGACTATTACCGTCCGCTACGTGTGTGAAAATCCCCTCTTCCTGGGTAAGAGAACAAGTAAAATTTTGCATTTAAATTGAATCTCTTCTCTCTCTCTAATTCTTTATAGCGACATACTGCGCATACGTTCGTAGACGTCTACGAGTGTTCGTAGCCCCATAAGATACCGTAGCATACCCCGCTAACGCACACGTAGCATAAGATACCGTAGCGTAACCCCACTAACGCGCACATAGCACACGGGTCGTTCTTCTTTTTTACCGACAATGAATCGAGGTTTTTCTGTTTTTTTGGTTTTTGAACTATCGAAAATTGTGGTTTTGAAGTGCGATTTAAAAAAAAATGCATAGGTTTCTTCATTAGAACTAATTAAAGTTTCCTTTCTGGCCAATAAAAATATTTATTTACGGTTGGTTTCTAAAAAAAAACATGTGACAAAGTGGACTCTTTCAGTGGGGACAACATTTTATTTTACCACTCTGTCACGGCATTCTACGAAAAAACAAAACATTAAAAAAAATTCTAGATAGAGAAAATGAAATATTAAATATCACTAATTAATAAAATAATATGGAGGTTCATTCGAACATTATAAAACCGTAAACATCATTACTCAAATGAGATGCCGTAATAGGACGAAGGACAGGCTATTGTCGGTCGAAAAGAAGAACGACCCACACATATTTATTTACATTAACCTGATTGCTAATGCTAAAAATAGTACCATAAAATCAAATAAAAAACATTTATTTTTTATAAGGGTGCGTGTTATGATAGCCGTAAAGTTGTTTTGAGTGACTTTATTATTCAATTTATCCATTCTTGCCAAATTTCATGTCCATCTCATCATCATCATCATCATATCAGCCGAAAGACGTCCACTGCTGGACATAGGCCTCCCCCAGAGAGTTCCAAATTGACCGGTCCTGCGCCACCCGCATCCAGCGGACTCCCGCGACCTTTACCAGGTCATCAGTCCACCTTGTGGGGGGCCTACCCACTTAACTTACTTAACTTAAGTGGCAGTGGGCGGGGCACATTGCACGTAGAACCGATGGCCGCTGGGGCGGAAAGGTTCTCGAGTGGCGACCACGTACCGGAAGGCGCGGCATGTCCATCTAGCTACACGTTAATAATTAGTAGAATATTGACTAGTGGAGTAAGTATTTACATTACTAGTGTGCTTGTGAAATACAATACAAGTAAAGTAAGTAAGTTATATACTGAGACCGAAACATATCGGTCCAAATAAGTTATCTAATTGTTTCCTACAAACATACATCATCATCACACATAGGTTACAACCCTTAATTCATCGAGTTATGACGTTACCGTCAAGACGGCTGACATCGAATTAATATCATGTCCCATCCGTCATCACCACGTTATTAACGATCACAGTAATTATCCTAACGAAGATGAGATCCCGCTTACACAAAACGCCTTATCATACGAGGATAACGATGTCGCTTATGACTTTAGTCCTTGGATAACTTAGCTGCCATTTTGTAAGACGGATGCGACTATAAATACAACCCTTAAATGCATTTATCTCAATTAGAATAATTGGCTAGAGTGTGAAGTTGGAGAAAACTTACAATAACTAGTATTCAGGCGCAATTCACGCACCAATAGGGGATACTTGTTTAAACTTCAAGTGCAACATCAAGCAATTTTCTGTTTTTAAAAGTATACGCCAGTGGCATAAAATTAGTTCAAGGCCTTTAAAAACAGCTTTACTAGCAAAAAGTGCTTTCGGCATGGCACCGAAATTATACAATAAGTTACCGGAATTTATAAGAGAAACTGACATGCCCCAATTTAAATCAAAATTATTTAATTTCTTAACAGATAAAGCTTTTTATTCAGTGAATGAGTACTTAAACTGTAATTAGCAATATGTAATTTATAATGAAGACTATATATAAGTATGTAATATGCAATGCATGCTGCTTGCAAATTTGTATGCCTAATGGCCAAACATAGTGATACACATATAACCATTGTACCATCTTTGTTACCTATGTTTTACAAATAAACTTTACTTTACTTTACTTTACTTTACTAAACTTGCACGATTGTCGAACATTCTTTGAACAAGCGAACGAAGCGAACGAATATGTCCTCTACAGGTCGCATTTCTCAACCGATTCTCGTGGGAAAGATTCGGATAAAAAGATTGATTTTATTGTCGTTACAGTTTTTGGGTTTTTTTTTTAACATTGACTCGCTAGTTCTGCAGCTAATAGAGCCACTAGTTACTAAACGGGACTTAGGGCTGGTTGTTTGTAACCGTTAGTAATCGTTAGTACGGACCGTAGCGTTAAAGTCCATCTGTATGAGAAGTTTGACAGCTCTCTATGAGATGACAGATGTAGCGGAAATCGCTCGTAGAGGCATGACTCATATGTGGGTCATAAGCCTTAAGTGGGTTAACGTTTAACGGTCAGTAAAGTGTGCCCGATGCACCCTGCCTTTAATCACGTGACCAAAGATGTTGTAACAAGTCTAAATACTTGTACAAAATCGACATAAATGTAGAGTTAAAAAAATATAATTGTAACCATGCGATTAAGTGTCCAACCATTGCAAAATCCACCTTTTTAGGGTTCCGTACCTCAAAATGAAAAAAACGGAACCCTTATAGGATCACATGTTCGTCTGTCTGTCCGTCTGTCACAGCCGATTTGCTCCGAAACTACTGGACCGATTTAGTTGAAATTTGGTATACATTGGGTCTTTAAAATTGGTGACCCAAAGATGAACTCGTAAAGTAAATTAATGAGTTCTGAACAAGGGGGCCACTTTTGGAGGGTAAACTGGAAAATAAAAATAAAAGTTTCGCAATCCGTATTTTGTGACATATCAAATGAAAGGAGTTGTTGTAAGCATCACAGATATATATTTTTTATAATTTTAGCAAAAACGGATTTGAAGTAATTTAATTCAAAAAAGACGAAAATTGACCATTCCCTCCTCCCCCCCCCCTTATCTCCGAAACTACTAGGCTTAAAATTCTGAAAAAAATGGAAAATAGTTTCTTGCCTAAAGATTACAGGAAAACCTATACGAAGTTTGAGTATTCAAAGTAACGGCAAAATTCTCAATATTTTTGTGTATCTCACTCACCACGCGAGTTGAACTCACACTTGTCCGGTTTTTTATTTATTATAATTAACTTGTCACATATTTACACAATGTTGTCTGAAACGCTCTTGAAATTAAACGAACACTTTTGGTACCGATGCTCCTATCATAATGCATGATGTAAAATGCATGTACGGTAATTTGCGTTTCAGGCACCATGCGTTGCTTATGGAACGAACTGCGTATAGGACGAGCTGCGAGTATGTCAAAATGCATATATGACGAACTGCAATGTTGACCAACCGCTACTAAGTCAATTCACTGTTCTTCCGAGTTTTAGGACGAACTGCGTATTGGACCATTCGCGAACTGAACAAACAGCAACCTGGACCAAATTCATTTAGCGCGAACGGCTAACAAATCTTATATCAAGTTTTTCCAACCGTCATAAATAAGGTAAGCTTCCCAATATCTGACACCTTATTGAATCTAGACTGATAGTGTCAAGTACTGGATCAGCGTCAAGCACTGCAACGTTTAACTAAATGTCTAACGCATCTTTATAAAACCGGTATTTAATACTTTCACTATCAGGAACCCGCCTAGCGGGCGCGCACACTTTCCGCAACATACGAGGAAAACCACGGGATGTAACACATTAGGTGGCCAGAATCGCTACGCGCTACGCTCGTAGCCGATCCCGTGGTTTTCCTCGTATGTAGCGGACAGCGACTACGGCGTAGGGACGCATATGTGTCGTCACGGGCCGGGAACAGGTCTGACACGCATCTTTATAAAACCGGTCTTTAAAATATTTACCTATTGTTAAGTTTATATACGAAATGCGGCGTGTGAAACCGCTGCACGAATCGTCGCTTGCATAATCCTCGAACGGTAAAGGAATAGCGGCTCCAGGCGTGAGAATAGGCTATAATCTTATTTACAAACCAAACCGCATGCCGCTGGCATCCGATCGCCTATAAAATCACTTTGGAAAACTCCCGCAAATCCGAATATTAAGGCGGGAGATTAAGGTCGCCGCCATCAAAAGCGACACCCACTTTAAGTCTTGGTAAGCCTGTAATCGGCTGCCACTCGCAGGTCGGACTTACACTCTCCGATCACGTAGATGCAATCTGCATATCAGTGGGGGACCTAAGAAAACATGCGGCGTTAGAACTGCTATGACAATACTTTGTCTATTGAATGTAGGTGTTGTTGTGCTATCCTTTGGGTCAGTTTATCTATTTTTTATAAGAAAACCGGTAGCGCAAACAGATATTTTTATTTCATACCTTTGCGAATGCTGCATATATTATACCTACAATTTGCGCAACTGCATTTATAACATGCAAAGCTCTTCCTTGGAACTAAGACTTATGAGTAAAGTAATTTTGCAAATGAAATTACCATCACATAATATATTTCATTATGCTAAATTACAGTGTACGTAAAGCTTAATTACATTTATTATTATATATTATTATTCAGTAGGTACGGTCAGCTACACACCACGTTCGACTCTACTTATTATTTGTATAAGGGCTTGGTTTACTGTGTATGTACCATCGTATAGGTTATAGATATACATCGCTTCAATTCTCAAGTAAACAAAAAATATGATTTATAGTTTTGAAATTTAGCTAATGACGATTAAAATTTCCTGAATAATTTTAATCTCCAGAATAATCATTTAAATTTATTTTTTAATGTAAGTACTTAATATAAATTGTTTGATAACTAGTGGGTAAAAATAGCAAGATGTACTTACCAACTCTGGCAGAGCGAGTCCTTCTGTCACACAGGGTATCTACATACCTAATAGGAGGCCTCAAAATTTGTATCTATTGTTAAGTTCTTATCACAAAATCAAATTATTTATTAATTAATTATATTAACTTTAATCGCGGTCGCGGGAGTCCGCTGGATGCGGGTGGCGCAGGATCTTTGGGGGAGGCCTATGTCCAGCAGTGGACGTCTTTCGGCTTATATGATGATGATGAACTTTAATAATGTTGCCCATAAATTAATTTTTAATCAAAATTAATTATGTCGGCCTGTGTTGCGATGACATTTTAATACCAGCACATGTTACAAAAGTCTTTAGACGTATCTCGTCAACTAAACTAAGACTTAATACCCGATCTTAATTGACGTGTCACACACGGTAATTACCATTCAGCGATCCATCTCGTGATATTAAGGCCCACGTAAATTTGACATGACTTAGAATTAATCTCGAGACACGACGCCAATATGGCCGACACGATACGCGTTTGGTGAATTTAATAAAGACCTATGATGCTGGTCGCTTAAGATTGATGGGGTTCCTCAATGAGGAAAGAAATTACGGATAGCGTGAAATATTAAACGTACATATTTACAAATTTATTAATCGTTTGCTGGAGATGTGATGTGATGTTGCAAGTCACAATCACTTTGTACGATAATTCCAACATCCTATTGACATTCATATCATTACTGCCACTTTATTACTAGTGGGTACTGTGAGCTGTAACACTCGAGCCAGTCTTTATTTTTTATTTTTTTTCGAATTATTGAATTGAAAAAAAAAAACAAATAATTATTGAACCTGCTCACAAAAATTCACGAGAATCGGTTGAAAATGCGACCTGTAGAGGAGAACAGCCGGACAGGCGCCGGACATACGAAAGGTTTTTTGCGCAAGCTGAAAATAACACTTTCATGCATCTTTTTAAGCGATTTGAATATACCTTTCTAAGGACCCGCTACGGAAAAATTGTTAACATCCCGCTTGATTTATACTGACCGTCACACTTGAGTGACGGTGACTAATGATGTCACAAGGCGGTCATGGCCCGGGTGTTTTACGTCACTCCCCTGCATGCAGCCAGTGACGTCGCAACATATCTTCTGACTTGCTTATGGCGCGTATGTGTGAGTTATTGCAACGTGCCTGCGCTCTGACGCCTGTAAAGATGAATTTACGAGAAAGAAGGGAAGGAGTTTTGTTTAGATAACGCCAGGTGTGACACGGGTGTATGACGGCTGCTTTGTTTAGGGAGCAATAGATTAATGTTTATGTGGAAGTATGATTGATTTATATTCTGTTGTTACGAGGCGATTACGAGCTATTTCTTACCTTGACGCAAAAAGGCACGTCACTATACAGGCTGAATTCCGCGGCTGAATCCCATCGTCGAAATTGTACTTTATGCAAAATATATGGCCCTACCACAGACATCCGTTGCATCTTTTTCCCGTTGTGCATGAAATCCACTCGTACATATGTGTTGGCCCCAGGCATGGATCTATGATACCTACACAGGAAAAGGTTATGGTAATAATAATAACACTATATACCGAGCGAGATGGTAGTATACAAATCTTATTTGCAGAAATCGCGAAACGTCTGGTCGATGTAACTGGTGACCGAAGAGCTGGCGGCTTTCTCGCGCAACGCATCAGCATTGCAATTCAGCGAGGAAATGCCGCCAGCATCCTCGGTACAATGCCTCGAGGGCCTTTTTTAGATTTAACTTAGTTTTAATTTATCTTAGTTAATATTAATTATAATCTTGTATTCACTTTTAATAAATATTTATTTAATCTTAATAAGTGTGACAAAAATGGATGTATCATTCGCTGTCCTTGTCATGGTTCCACTTTTTTTTATTTGCCGCAATTCAGTTTGTATGAGGTTGCAGTAAATAAACCATTACCTGCCCACATTAAGTAGGTTATTTAACGGTAAGCCCTTCTCAATTTAGCTACATAGGAGCCTTTCCGTCCTTTATTATGGCATCGCATAAAGCCTCTCTGTAGAAATCTATACTTTAAGGGCCCAGCGGAATTACGCGATGGAATTTGGTCACGGAATCCGCACTAAGTATCTCGATGGTACATCATTTGAAAGAAAGAAAGGAGAAAGAAAATAAGTTTATTCATGACGTTTTAAAACTTAGGCTAATACATAAGAGAAGTAACAGTAGTGAGAATTTTAAATCGTCATTAAAATGGCCTCCCTCACCTTGTGAGTATCTACTTTGACGCTGGTCTTCCGTGGATACTCTTCCAAGAGAACGCTCCAATACGCGGCAAACATAAGTTTTAGTAATATAAACTAGCTAAATAATAAATAACATTAGATTTAGGTTGAGATCACATACACTAAAACTACATTGCAATATACAAGCATACATTTGCAGCTTTTACCTTAACATTTCCATTTCATTTCGGTCAAGAAGTGCATAAATCAAAATAAAGTCTCCAGCCAATTTTGTTCTGACACAAATTAATTGAAATCTATGACGCTCTGGCGCAGTGGCGCCATCTGTTCAAAGGCTTAATTAAGGAGCCAAATGTACCGGCACCGCGGCGCTGGAAGGTGTGATTGATGATCCAAATCTATACATACAACATGTCTATGTACGATCGACGTCAAAAATATGTTCACACGTTTGCACCTTATTTTTTTGTATTAGGGAGAAAAAAGTAAACATATCTTTGACGTTAACCACATCGCAATTGACGACCGATTATTGTCATAGGATTCAATGGAATGATGAGGCATATAAGTACAATAAGGATGGTGACACCAAATAAAATAATAATTAATGTTGAATTTTCTCGAAAAAGGATTAAATATAAATAGTCACATGGAGAAAAAAGTAACACAAGGCAAAGTTTTAAGAGAGAGTATCTCTGTCCCTTTTCCGCAAAACGCACCATCACATGAAACGATTGTCTTTCTATGACGCTCTCGATCCGTGACATCAATCTCTCTCTATCAAGCAATGTTAAAATGGTTGTATCTTCTTAATTTTTAGACAAATTTCACTAGGATTTTCGTCATTGGGCATATATTTTTTGTTTTCTTTCTTTTGGAGTAATAATAAAATTACAGTTCCCAACCCTATTAGTTTAGTCATCATTTCAATTGATTATGACAATATATTATATTGATTGTTTAAATAAGTTCAAAAACTATATAGTTTCATTTATACTGCACTTATTTGACACCTTGTATTAGTAAGTATGTTAATTTTTATTGCTTCAGTGTCATGGCAAGCTACACAACATGCTTGTTCCGATGTTATGAACTTAAACTGTAGAAAAGGGCAGTATTCATTTGTGTGCAAAAATACTTGGCCATGACTTGGTATTGAAACTTAAATAACACATCCTGTATTCGAGGGTTAAAAGTCGATTCCTCCACAGAATAAATGTATAATTCCAACACACCAACCCTCCTGGTTGAAAAATCACCAATCTAAAATAGACCACCACTACCCTGCATTTTAAACACATATAGGTAAAGGTCTCGAGGCAGAGGTTTACTTTCCGAACCGGTGGTAGTTTATCGACATTCATTGGTGCATGTAATATGCCTAAATTGAAGAATAAATCACTTTGACTTTGACTTTGACTTTGATTTTCAAAGTCAGTGAGTATTGTAGTTTTATTTACGCATACAGCAAGGTTGCTTTAGGATTTACGCTTCAAACACGTAATTCAAACAGAAAACCGTCTATATTCCCCTCTCGTTTTCCCACGTACACCCTTAATTCTGCAGGCAAGCAAATGCAAGCCATAACTCATGACTCGGACGTGCAAAATGACGTGACTTATGACGTCATCAGACCACCGTACGACCACTCGCTAGTATTGAGAGCTCTTATGTTTCCGGTGTAAGTACGTCGAATGCTGAAATACTGGTATTGATACCTTGGAAGAACGCATTTCAATTTATTGATGTAATAATGTATCTTCCTATAGATCACCATCATATCTTAGCGTTAATCCCGGTTGCATCCTTTCATTCATTCATTCATTTATTTATTCATTTAACAATATACATTGTGTCTGAAATATGTCAATCTTAAAAACAGTAACAAAAAACTAACTCTATTACAATTAATTATAAATATAAATTTCCAAGAGCCTATGTTATCAAAATCATTTAAACTTAACTACGAGTATGTCAAATAATTTTTTTCTTTAGCTATTTACTCCGGGATCCAGGATCCGTTATGCTTTTTATTGGAACAAAATGTTAATTTGGAGAGCCATACTTTGTAAAATTGACAATTAAAAAAACGTATAGCAACATGTAGGTTAGTACTGTTTTCGGTTTCCAGCGATTATCACTCATTAAATAAAACTATTTAAACGGATTTTATCACGTAAATTATATATGCTATGTTAAGCAAAATGTTAAACATAATATACATTAAGGTGAACAAACTTTTTTCTGTCTCTAGTTAAAATGTCTAATTTATAATTCGGTTACTTTTCAAAATCGTCATTTATGGATTATAATCTTCCAAAGGTTTTCAGGTTTTATCAACATTTGTATCACTATTTTTATGGACAGTTAAAAGTCGACGTCGTAACCATTTTTCCTAGAAACTCTGTCAAGACGTCTCCCGGCTAACGGGTCAGAATAACAACAAGAAATAGTTGATTGACCCATTTTACATGTTGTTATATTGAAATTACTGATAAATAAAAAATCGGACAAGTGCGAGTCGGACTCGCCCACCGAGGGTTCAGATTTTTTCCTGTACTTGTAGTGGTTAGAGAACCTGACTATGAAGCTTGAGGTCCCGGGTTCGATTCCCGGTCGATCCAGATATTTGTATGAAGAATACAAATGTTTGTTCTCGAGTCTTGGATGTTTAATATCTGTTTAAGTATGTATTTATCTATACAAGTATGTTTATCCGTTGTCTAGTACCCATAGTACAGGCTTTGCCTAGTTTGGGACTAGATCAATTGGTGTGAATTGTCCCACGATATTATGTTATATTATTACTTTCTCTTTATAATATTAGTATAGACTGGTTTTGTAGCTCTTAGAGTAGAAATAACAATTGATAATTAACTTTTAGCAGTAGGTTATTCATTTATGCCATTGGCATTTTACAGTTGCGCACAATAATCATAATACCTACAATCTTATTCTTTAAGCTCCGTATCCAAGGGAGTGCGTCATTTTCAAGGGTGTATCGGTCTGCAGGGTCCCCACAGTATTTTGTCAACTGTTATGCAAACAGTCCAGTCCCGGACAATGTGCGCAACGTCCTGGATTGTTATTCGCTACGCGCTCATGCGCCTCACCCCATGCGTCACGCGTAAAGAAACTAGATCTCTACCTACGCTTAGTTACTACGAATCGCGGCGTCAGGATATATTTGTGGGTGAGCGTCGAGGTGAGCTTAAACAAGTTACAGAATAGGGGAGCTGTACATCGGCACACGCAGACCGGCAACTCCCCCATCCACACTTGGATAGAAAGTCGTTGCTCTGGATGCTCTCACCCTGGTTAACTAGCACCATTACCGTCTAGGTAGCGAAAAACCCATCGGCTTTGTGGCCGGATTGATGTTGACTCCCATACTCTCAGGTGGGTTAGAGTACCTACCATTCTGTCCTCCATTTTGCAATCGTTTTAAAGTTGGTATTCATAAGGTCACGTGCCGTCTGATACGATGGGTGTCATGACTTGAGACGGTGATGTGAAGGAATTGTAATTTCTCCGTGTGTTGTTAATGCAGGGTTACCGCTGATGTTTTATATTGCAATAGGTAGTAATAATAGAGAAAGTTGACAGTACTTTTGATGTCAGCGTACCTACCACCCACGCTTCGCCGAGTGGGCGTATTATTATGTTGTTAGAACTTACAGGAAGCACCTTACAGGAACTTCGAAATTGTTTTGCATGTTTTGTTGAGGCGCGTAGGTGTTTTTAGGGTTCCGTACTTGTAGGATGACTTTGTTGTCCGTCTGTCTGTCTGTCTGTCAAGATCCTTTATGTTGGGAACGCGTGGAGCTATCGTGTTGAAATTAAAACCATTATACTCAAGTCTACAGTCCCTTGCAGCTAGGAAAAAAGTAAAACTTGAAAGTTAACGTAAAAAAAAAGTACGGCCATTTATGCCGCAAAAAACGTATTTCGACACTCTTACGGGAATCAAAATTTGTAGGGTACTTTTCGTTGATCTACAACTATGAAATTTGGCAAGTAGTATCTTTTTCATTTCATTTCATTTCATTTCATTTCATTTCATTTCATTTCATTTCATTTCATTTCATTTCATTTCATTTCATTTCATTTCATTTCATTTCATTTCATTTCTGTAACCGCTTATCTGATTTCAAAAATTCTTTCACCTATTTACGTGTAGAATTGACGTTCTGGATGATTATAGGTTATATGCTATCCCGCGGGTTTGCCTGCATTCTTTGCAATACGCGGGCGAAGCTAGTTATTTCCATGCTAATTACATTTATTATAGTTGTCATTATGTTTTACTAATCTCTGATAATATGATAAGGGTTTCTGTGAGTCTCCGATAGTTGTCACATATTAAGTTTAACTTTTTCAATATATTGCCCGATTACCGTAAACCGGGGTTACTTTGATTTGCGGGTCGACTTTGATAACAACTTCTATTCGCTACTTAAGTCCTGGTTTTAACGAGTTGAAAACAGCCTTAGCAGTTATTTTTTCTTTATTGGCAACACTGATAGTTGCTTCACCGCATACTGACCGGGTGCACCTGTAACGTTATTATTTCGCCAAGAAAAAAACATATTAATGGTAAGTACCCTTTTCTTCCTGGTTTTATTGCGTGAAAAACTTTGTCTGTACTTTAGGGTGTTGCTTAAAAACCGAAAGTTTTAAATTTCAGTGAGACACCCTATTGTATTGTTCTAATACGTAAAAAAATAACATCTGTTTTTTATTTTTATTTTTGGATAAGATTTAGGGGTCGCTACCGAATTTTTAAATTCTTTAATGTTTGCATTTCGCCATAGTAAGGTTTTTTTATATATTTAACATTTTACTTTTTTAATGAGCTACATTTAATGATAGGAAATGAATAATCTGGAAAACATAAAAAAAAATCACAAAATTTGAGTCAGTAATTCAAAAATGAATTTTATTGTGCTAAATATGCTAAAAACGGACTTTGGCGATGATTTTAAGACTTTATATTTGATTTCAAATAAGCGTCGAACATTTCGTGAACCAAAATCGTATTTTCTCGATTTTTTATTTCTTCTTTATCAAATGTAGCTCAATAAACTAGAAAAATGTTAAAATATAAAAAAAAACTTACTATGGAGAAACGCAACCTTAAGGAGTTTCAAAATTCGGTAGCGACCCCTAAATCTTATCCAAAAATAAAAATAAAAAATAGACCTAATTTTTTCACGTATTAGACCAATACAATTGGGTGAGTCACTTAAATTTCAAATTTTCGGTTTTTAAGCAACACCCTACTGTACTTGTGTCAATAATAAATACATGTGCATTTTATGATATCTTACGTTAATTAGTTTTTATTCGTGAGTTAAGAAAAAAATAACCTCAATTCGATAACCTAAACATGCTCACGCTGCCGGGGAATCCATGACTCGGGATGTCTTTGATCACTTATACGTGGTGAAATTGATCAAATGGTCAAAGTAACCCCAGGTATTATTTCTTGGCAGCTTTGGATGTTTATATGTTAACTTTCATGACTAATGTAATAAATAGATATCGTTTGTGAGTTTATGGATTTTTGGGAGGTTGTAGAATTGTACTTCATAAGTTTATACGTAGTTAGGTGGATCTCCGAAACTACACATCCGATTTAAAAAAAAAATCTTTCATCTGGGTAGGTTGATTTTTTTTTTATTATTTTATATTAATTTAACATATATTGTTTCTGTTTTTAGAAGCCATGCCACGAGACTACAAAAAAAATCGGGTCGCGAGACTACAAAAAATATCATGAAGAACAACTCAATAATGCACTCTCAGACATAGTGGACGGCAAAAAATCTATTCGTGCCGCATCGGAAGCATACAAAATTTCTTATGGAACATATCTCTATACCTGTATAAGTAAAGTTCCTACGTTTTTTCTAATAAATAATTTAATAAATCTTTTGAAATTATTAATTTGTATCATTTGGTAAGTAATCAAAGTCACCCCACACTCTAAAAATATAAATAACTGAAAAAGTACTGGTTCGAATTTTTATATTTTATTTTTTACGAGGTTTTTAGCGGGTTTACTTTACATTGGCAGTGAAAAAAGTAGGGGTTTCAAAGTAACCCCATTCTCAATGTAACTTTGATCGCGTTGTTTTTATTTTTTTCTGTGAAAAATATAAGTCCATATTTTTTTTTTATTTGGCAGGCCTAAAGAAGAGAAAAAACCGATTATTATATTTTAATTGCATATTTTCACGTATAATAGGATCTTCAACGAAGGCTGTCAAAGTCTAAAATTGATCAAAGTAACCCCGGTTTACGGTACCCAAGTTTACGTCATAAAGGCGGTTTAAAAAAAAACGAAATGTCTTTTGCCGGTGACTTGTTTGTCGGTGAGTAATGTCAAAAAGGTTAACTGATTTAATGTAATTGGATATGACTTAGAACTGTTTGCATCAACCACACTGTGCCGGCTGGTAATCGTAAAACCTGGCGCCGGCAGCTGTCAATCCATAGAAAACTGTCAAATGTCCTATACCTACAATCAGATGCCATCGGTCAAAACTTACGATTCCCGACGGTTTGAAACAGCCCACCTTTAAGGTCTATCGGAACTTTTTAAAACCGGGCCTAAACTAACGTACAAAACACCCTCTTCCAAATCACTATACTTACACCCTCATAACAAATGAATCACCTGAACCAAAAAGACCTGTCCACGGTTTCATTAAGAAGAAAGACGGTTAGTCGGTTCCCTTGATGAAGTACGTAATCCTCAAGGAGTGCAGACCGTTTCGGCTAACGAAGACAAATTAAGCCCAACTAACTGTGCCAGTAGGCCCCGGATTACTGGCGAGATGTCTTGGAGATTATTCATATAAAGTCAGCCTAGTCTGACCCATGCGTAGCGTAATCTGATGGGTTCATTTGTGTTAATAAATAAGAGTTTAATCACCTTGATACGAACATTGGTAAATATAATTTAAATGTTTTTTGACTGGTTGGTAAGAACATTATGTCTACAACTTTGTTAGCATTACACATGGTAAAGACTATATTTTTTTGTTCGTGTAAGCATTCTGTTGATACTCTATTTGTTGACCTATATGTACACAGTGGGCCCTAATGACCCGATAGATTTTAGGCATGCATTTATAATGAACAAAAAAGGTTAAAATTAACCTAGGCCCAATTACGCGAAAAAATATATAAGTTAACGGTTATAAACGTTAAGTACCTATTTTCATTTTGTTTAAACATATCACCTAAAACGAACAATCACAGTAAGTCAAAGTTTTCAAGCAATAGATTTTCAAATTGAGCTTGTCAATAATTACCTACCATTCCTCGTCGTATTTTCAATTCAATGTTACAAGGAATAAAGTAATTATCATAACCAATAAATTGCGTGAACCTGTAACGTTACATGTATTCAGACGGGACTATTAATCAAACGTCAATCCCGAGCAAAGTTACATATTAACTTGCCATGATTTTGAAAAGGGCCTAATCTGAAACGGGTTCCTGAGCAAATTCGTTGAATATCCCCAGATAGTATACACAAATTAATGTGAATAGGTTAGACTTGCTAATAGACTGCGATAAACGATATATTAGGCCCCGTCGTTGTGATTGAGTTTAGGTCCCTATTCAAATTGCGAGAAAATCTAGATATAATATGTATTACACCCAAGAGCAAAAGTTTTGGGTACAGTTTGTACTGAAATTCTATACAAAGTGTACCCGAAACTTTTGCTCTTGAGTGTACATATATCGTGAATCATCACGAAGACATCAAATTTATTGAAAATGTATACTAGAATCAAAAAACAAGAGTTAGAGTTAATTATGTGATGACTATTTGACCAAGGAAGCAAAAATTCAGAAAGGCGTCCAGCAGGGATGCATTCTGTCAACATGTCAATTTAATCTCTATTCAGAAAGCATCTTCAAAAAGCTGTTTGAAAATTTGACCTGGGCATTCGAGTGTGTGAATGGTAAGCTGATACAAAACATACGCTGAGCCGATGATACCGTACTGATGGCTGAAAACCTTGACGACCTACAGATTATGCTTGATAAAACAAATGATGCAATTTTAGAATATGACCAACTCTACAAAGACAAAATTTAAGACAATCAGTAAAGTTCTCATAACAAGCGCAACTCTGAAACTGGGACAGAATATATTGGAAAACGTGAATCTTGTATCTTGGTTGTTGGTTCAAAGAAACTTAGGAACCGGAGCAACAGATTAAAACTAGAATCAAAATAACCAGAAGCACATTCCAGAATATAATCAAACTGTTAACCAAAATAGGAAAATCAATTTAGGTTTGAGGTGGCGAATGGTGAAATGCTATATTCTACCAAATCTCATGTACGATTCCGAAAGCTGGACTATGAAGCAGAATCTAATAAATAAAGTAACAGCCTTTGAAATGTGGATTTATTGTAGAATGCTCGAAATTAAGTGGACGGACAGAATATCGAATGATAAAGAGCTTGTTGATGATGAAGAAGGAAATGGAAGTCGTTAACACCATCAAAAACAGGAAAGTATCATATATTGGACATATATAACGGAATAAAAAATACAAGTTGATACGATTAATCATTGAAAGGAAAATAGGAGGAAAAAGAAGTCGTGGAAAAAGAAGATTATCTTGGACAAAGAATGAAAGAGACTGGTTGGAGGCTGAAAGCACGGAAAAAACTAATTCGCATAACTACACAAAGGTCTATTTGGCCAAATGGTCGCCGACTTCCGAGATGGAGATGGCACATGAAGAAGAAGATATCGTGAGTGCTGCTGATATTGGATGACTTGCCGAGTTTGACGAATTGGATGTGTGGCGTAACGAGAATTAGTTGGAATAAGAAATGAGTATATTCTACCACTTGTAATCTTGCAAGTATAATCTATACTAATATTATAAAGATAAAGTATCTGCGAAATTAGCTTTGTAAGTTTGTTTGTTTATATGTAATCGGTAATCTCCGGATGCCTTATCCGATTACACGGACTTATTTCTGAACGGTCACAGGCTATTTCCCTTAGAGCGGAAATAGGCAGACGTCGACACGCTAGCGGTTAGGTTAGTTTTAGGTTAGGTTAAAATAATTAAAACCGAAAAAAAATACTTCTTACAAAACATTATACCACCAATACTTATATCCAATATAAATTATATCCAAAATACATTATATCCATTAAACGTTATATCAAAAATGCATTATACTATTTGAACATTATACGCCATGAAATTTGTTGTTATACCAAAAGTTTATTATGTCCCTTGAGTGATTATATCCAATGAAAATATATCAAAAGTTGTGATACCAATCATTACACACCCTGCGCCAACTACAATTAAAGTGAGTATGGGCTAGCGAATGAACTTAATGAGTTATCTTACAAAATTAATTTGTAACTGAATACGTCTAGCGAGTCTATTGAATTCAATGTATTGAATTAGAATCAGTTTAGTATTTGTTGCGCACTCTTCCACGCGCCAAGTTAGACAAGCCAGAGCGAGCGAGCGCGCGCCACAAAATAAATACGAGAAAGTGCAAATCGGCCGAAATGGTCAATCCATTGTGTTTGCTATGTTGAACGAAAAAATGCAGGCGTGATTTTTATAAAAACGAATGTTATATCAAATATTGATGTTTTGTAAACAAACAGTCTATCAATATTTGTAAAATGTCATTTCGTATTTGTGTTTTGTTTACTAGCTGGTGATGATTGATAAAACAGAAACCTGACATATTTTTCAGCAAGTTACTTCTACGTTTGTTTTACAAACAAGCGAAATTTTGATCAGTTTTATTTATGAAAATACAATTACGTACGTGGTGAGTTGTTTGTTTTCACGTAAATGGAATACGGAATGGAATCGTTACGAGTGTAGTCGGTTAGTTTGCAATATATCAGAGCGCAGTTATTGGCAAAGCTGTCGCGAGACGTATGTATTTAGATAACGTCTGGGTTGCCATGCAAGTTGATGATATTTTAATTATTTTACGTCATACCTGGCCACATAATATCCCATCGGCATACCTGCAATCTGAGACATTCTTTGTTTTACCGCCCTTTGTAAGTAAGTAATTTACTATTATTACACAGAATGTAAGACTAGCTGGAGCATTATTTTACGTTTGATGATGGTTATAGATAAAAAAATGGTTCCCTATTTTCCCAATTTGACCCCTTGAAGAGTAAGAATTGTTTTACAATCCTACTTAGTACTTAAACAATAGTGGTCGGTAATGGTTGGTTTTAAGTACTTTTCGTCATCTACCAACAAAGGCTTACACATTACACAAATTACCCCACTCCGTTATTTATAGAGATAACCAAAAAATCTACTCGCTAGTTTATGAGCAATTCCATTGATGAAGGCACAGACGCCGACACTTCGCTAAATGAGATTTTGCTTTTTATCGGTTCTTCATCCGCCTTTTCAACACCCTGAAAAATTATAAAATAAATAAATTTGGCTCCCTTTTTACTGATCCTAGTGGCAATAAAAAAGCGGATTAAAAGAAGTTAAACATTCTTACATGAATAATTCAGAAAGAAACCGTTTTGCCGGGGTACGTTGTTGATATAAGGAAAAATAAAACGTAATGTAAATAGAGATCAGCTAGCTACTACGAGTAGGGACTCAATTTTGCGACTAATAAATAACATTATTTGAGAGGGGGTCGATTGTCGCTTTAGGCTACATTCGATTACACTTAATTTGTATTTGTTCTCCTCCTTATACAGTGATTTGATCATGTTAACTTTCACGTTAATTTGACACGATACCTACACAAATTATATGAATATCATAAAAAAACTTTTTTGGTATTTTTCACACTAAATGCTTTAAAGTGAGATCTACTTTTTTTTGTTACAGGTATGCAAAATCATGAAAATATTAACCCGTAAATGATGGAAACAGGACTAACGGAAACCAATAAGGTAATATTGTATAGGTATATAATATGCAATCCATCATTTTGTGGTGATGGCTATCTTGGATTTACATTAATACTGAATACACATAATTGTATTGTCATATATTTTGTAGAGATTAGATAGGTACATACATTTCAGTTACAATTAATTGAAGGTCTAAACTACCACCATTCACCACGCATTATCCACCATTTTGCTTCAGACGCCATTTTAGATTTGGAAAAGTTCCATGGTGGGCTGTATTCTACTAATCAAGCCCTTTCATTATGATTCTCATATTATAAAAAAAATTTAAATAGCTCTAGGTAATCCACTATTTTGTTTCGGACGCCATCTTAGATTCGGAATTATTTTGTGGTGTGCTGTATCCTACTAGTGAGCCCTTTGGGGTAAGCCAGTCCAGTCAAGCTGACAGACATTCAGATGTACTCTATGAGTAATGATTGCAAAGATAATACATACAAATACCAATACATACATTTCATTTGATACCCATATTGAGGGGGTTATTCAATTCAATTCAAAATTATTTATTTCGGATAAGCATATCGGGTTAGTTACAGTATAAACTTATTTCTATGTTAGTTACCTACACATTAATAAACTAAAGATAAAATAAAAAGTTCAAAACAAAATAAAATAACAACACAAAATAAAAGTTCAAAAACCCGGTGTGGCACAGATCACGGCTATTTTATATAATATCTTACTACTGTCCTGATCTGTGCCACCCAGTGACAAAGGATGGGACCGTTGTACCTATCCGCTATCATCTTCAAAATGCTGTTTTGACTCCTTCTGACACGGTCCATCAACGATGCAATTTTTTTCCTTATGATCGCGTGGAACCCGTTCGTGTGTGCGTTTGTTATAAAAGCTTTAGGTAGGTAATCCGCCATTTTGATTCGGACGCTATCTTCGATTTGAATTTGGTTCATAGTATGGTGTATCCTACTAGACAAGCACTTTTATTTGATACCCATATTAAGGGGGTTTAACAAAAATATGTAATCCGCCATTTTGTTTTGGACATCATCTTAGATTTTAAATTGTTTCGAAGTGTGCTGTATCCTACTAGACAAGCACTTTTATTTGATACCCATATTAAGGGGGTTTAACAAAACTATGTAATCCTCCAATTTGTGGCGGCGGCCATCTTGGTTTTACAATAATACTGAAAACACATAACTGTATTGTCATTGGAACTAAAAGTGCGTAATAAATTTCAGGTCAATCGGTCAACAAGAAGGGAGTAAATTTTCAATTCCTACATTTGACCCATAGTCGAACCGTTTAAAAACAGTGGTACAATTACACTTCTCATGTCATGAAGTAATGACAGCTTTTTATAAAAAAGGCCATGTAGGTACCTACTTAATGAATGATTTGTCAATTTTGTTGTGAAAAATTCAATTACATTGGACAAGATGGCAAATGTCGTGGATATCATGCAATGGAACGGTCAAACAACAACGTTTTTGAGCTCCGATTTGATTTTAACATCGTTCGTGCGTTCTTTTCCGCGCGCGCCAACGTAAGGCGGTTATTATGGTTGCACTACACTTGGCGGTATTTGTCCAAATATTCGTGTTGCATCTTCTTCTTTCCTACGGCAAATGAAAGAGAGGCAACGATGCAACGCGAACACGCAACCCCAAGTGTGGCCACCATTACACTGCCGCCACATCCCGCTACGGTGTGCGGAGCCGCGTACCTATTTCGTCGGGCGGAGGTGTGGTACCGCGCGGAATGTAAATACAAAATGAGATACTTGTATACAACGAGAAAACCATCGCTCCGCACACCGCAGTGGGATGCGGCGGCAGTGTGATATGATAACCGCCTAAGAAGTAAAAAGTTGTCCAAAGAATAGAACATTTCAACAGTTCTGTAACGGCGCCCTCGCAACGACATCGGCAACAAAATAAATGTGACCTTTATGTTAAAATAAAAAATTCTTTAACAAAAGAGGAAAGTTCTCGAAACGTTTTCAAGCGATGTGGAGAGACGGCAAAAAGTGCAAATGTTGTGGACATCCGGTGTAGCGAAACTGGGCCATCTTATTGCGTATTTCCGGTAGATGTGAATTATATTTTTGTTGGCAAAATTTAACAACACCGTAACGTCCGGTGTAAAGGGTTTCTTTGTCATGTTTTATGCTTAATTACATGACCGAACGAAGGGATTCCTGGGTTGTGAAAATTGTTGACTCTTTTGTAATTTAACGAC
Source organism: Epinotia nisella (assembly GCA_932294315.1). Taxonomy (NCBI): domain Eukaryota; kingdom Metazoa; phylum Arthropoda; class Insecta; order Lepidoptera; family Tortricidae; genus Epinotia; species Epinotia nisella. The sequence continues at coordinate 13,598,017 of OW028687.1, read as the reverse complement.
GCGTGTGGAGTTGTTTACATGCCGGGTCTAGAGAACGTAGTTTAGGATATAAAATGAAATACACAAATAAAATTATCGGTGAAACATTACACTATCGTTTCATAATATTTGTTGATGGAAAAACAGCTTTTAACTGCACTTCATTTTGATCGTGTACGCATTTTAATGTATTACATACTAATTAAAAGATTATAAAGAGGAAAATTATGTGAGGTTGTTGTTTGTTTGCTTTTGTAAGAATTCAGCATTTTATGTAAGGAATAATTTCCGGAACGAATCCGAATTACTTATCCGATTTGAAAAATGTCTTTTACACATGGTGCTACTTTCCCGCACGAGTGCGGAAATGAGCACTTTCCGTGCATATGTTGAAACTTTTAAGACCCATATGTAGGTACTGTAAAACGTTGTACGATACACGTGCGTATAGGTAATTCGCAACTCGTGTCGATTTAAAACACTCCCTTCGGTCGTGTTTTAATTTATCGCCATTCTTTGCGAATTTTCCATTATCTGCACTTGTATCATAAATAACAATTTTAACATACCTCCATCACCACCTGAAAGACTTTTTTAAACGTGAAGGTTACATTCATAACCTGGTTTCTCGGCGTATTGGTTCGCTGTAATGCGGTGTAAACAAATTAAAACCTACTAATATTAAAAAAATGCGAAAGTTTGGATGTTTAGATGTTTCGATGTTTGGATGTTTAGATGTTTGGATGTTTGTTACTCAATCACGCTTAAACGGCCGAACCGATTTGGATGAAATTTTGCACGAAGATAGTTTATAGCCTGGATTCAAATATAGGATAGTTTTTATCCCGGGTCTATGCAGACGAAGTCGCTGGCGGAAGCTAGTAATAAATAAATAAATAACGAACTCGTAGGATACCAGTGGCGGAACGCCCACAGATACAGAGGCTTATTAAATTACTTTTTAGGCAAGCCTTTATAAAAGTACTGTAAATTATCTCATAACTTTCATCATAGTCGAGGAGAGGAAGCAAAAGAGATTGAGGAAGAGTCAACTTGGTACGAAATAGAAGGAAATTCTGTAGACGCTTTAGTGAGTGGAGTGGTCCAATTTTTTTTGGCTCACCTCAGCTCAGCTATATGGGGTGACCAAGAAAGTGTCTGGTCCAGTGATGCCCAAATTCCTGACAGTAGAGGAAAAAGGAATAGAAATTCCATCAAAAATAATGTCAGGCACCCCACATCTGAGAGTTTATTTATAAAGTAAGGACTCCCAATAATAATTACCTGCAGTGTTTTACCCGACTGCCAAAGGAGGAGGGTAATGTTTTTCGAGTGAATGTAAGTTTGTGGCCTCCTGTAGCCTAAACGGCTTGATGGATTTTGATGTATGAGGTATCGTTATTTGTAAAAAAGCAGTCGGGTTTTTCGAAAATAATTTTGATTTTTTTCGCAATAATTAAGTCTGTAAGGTATTTGTAACTATGGGCCTTAGATACCTGAAGTAAATGGCCATTATTATTAAGTATGACAAGAATTATAATTTTCATTTACCTACACCAAACACGTGTATATTTTTATACAACAAAACAACGCCCTCTTTTATCCGCGGTCTAAACTCTGTCGAAGTTCTACTAACGAACGCAAGATGGCGCTACAACAACGCTATTCTGGTTGTACTGTGAACGATACCAAGCAGTTTCTACTACCCTAATCTAGGTGGCGCTGTTATCAACGTTCTGTATTTGTCGCCTATTATAGCGTAATTTCCCGGTACTTCACAGTGGAACGCGCACTTTTTGCACGAGATTGAACCTTTTTGCTTGCAATTGCTATAGAACAAATGGTAGGTAGTCCAAAATTCATACGTATTAAAGTTTTACTCGTGCGTATCAATTATATTTTATTGATAATAGGTTCAATTATACAGGTAGTAAGGATAGTTCCCGCAACTGAGTTAGTATGAGGTTGCGGCAAATAAACCATTAGGTACCCGCCCAAAATTAAGTAGGTTATTTATGATAAGCCGTTAGCCATTTTAAGGCTACTTCTTAATTTAGCTGGATAGGAGCCTTTCTGTCCCTTAAGGTGGTAACCGTATAGCTAGCTTCTCTACAGATATCTGTATCTAACTCAACGGGTGCTTGCACCAAACCGCCTGCAATCGTAGAAGCGGTGTTCGTTAAAATCTGAATGTATGGAAACTTTGTCAAGTTTCTATGGAATGACAGCTGCCGGCGGCGCCATATTTAACGTTGATCGGTCTGTAATCATAAGTTGGTGCAATGTAAATAGTAGCTAGCAATGCAGAACGCGAAAACCTCATATATGTCACGTATATGCATAGGTATATAATCCGCTCGTCCACGCATCTTGTCTCTCTATCCCAAGATATAACCTACAACATGAGTTTCATCAAAAAAGGGAACCTACTGGTATTTTTTAAGCAATGATGTGATAAAAAAGTCTGGTCTGATGTAAAAAAAACATAGAAACAACGACAAAACTGATATATTGTTGTTGATTCCTGTTTCTTTTACTTTTTTACCTTTGAGTGTGAAATTTCAGGTAAATTTCTTACGGTAAGACTAAAAAAGAAAACCGGACAAGTGCGAGTCGGACTCGCCCACCGAGGGTTCCGTACAAAATTACAAATGTATAGTTTTCAGATTTTTCTCTGTACTTGTAGTATAAGAAGATATTACTTGCCATTCTTGCCAAGTTTCATAGTTCTAGGTCATCGGAAAGTGCCCTATAAATTTTGATACCGTTGAGAGTGTCAAAATGTACGTTTTTTGCGGCATAAACGGCCGTATCTTTTTTACGTTAACTTAGAAGTTTGATTTTTTCACAGCTTCAAGGGACTGTAGACTTGGGTATATGGTTTTAATTTCAACTCGATACCTCGCGACAGACAGACAGATAGACAGACGAACAACAAAGTGATCCTATAAGGGTTCCGTTTTTTTTCTTCATTTTGAGGTACGGAATCCTAAAGGGCAGTTCAAGAAGTCTGTTATAGTTTCGGTTTCGGCCGGAACTGAAGCAAATGCCGAAATTCAGTTTCGGTTTCAGCTGAATATAGTGTTTCGGTCGGACAGTACAGTGATAATATATAATATTAATTGGAATATTTAGTTACCACAGGATCCCAAGCTTCTTTTAGGTTTCAACCGGGATTACGCTAAGACTTCAGCATTTTTTCCCCATTAAGAACCGAGTGTCCGCTGGAACCTAGTAATCCCAAAATTTTGCATAGGCACTAGTTTTACGAAAGCGACTGCTATCTGCTCTTCTAACCAAGAGAGATAACTATTACACCTTGTTGGGATTAGACCGGTTTTCTAACTATACTCTTCTTCGCCCAAAGGTTCCGTAGGTTAGGTACATTTTTTTTAATAACGAACGAGATAGGGTTTGAACCCCCGACCTCCAGATTGTCAGTCGCATGCCTTACCGCTCAGCTATAATTCACTGTAGTTATTCTTCCTATTGCAATATTATTTATTTAAATTTTATTGCACAAACATAAAAATAAAAGTACAATGCCGGCATTGCCTTCTCAGGCAGGCTTTCTCTACCAGTCAATCATTGGGCTAAACAGAAACTTTAGCGGTGCAGGATCCTAAATACTGATTCGAAACTCGAATGGAAACACAAAGCAATTAATTACATTAAGATATAAGTATAATGCATACAATATAAACATACTTAAATACATAACTCAAACTCAAACTGATCTTTATTCAAGTAGGCCTAGTAACAAGCACTTTCAAATCGTCAGTTAATTTTTTAGAGTAATTTTTAAACATAAAGAATAAAATATATATGATATAAAAATTGTATAAAAAATACTAGTAGAATATTTCTAGAAAAACAATCTAATGTCAAAAAACAAAATATTACGAAAATAATAGATTAAAAATTCAGTCAAAATTAGTTCAACATACATACAATTATATGTACCAGTACAAAGTTATCATTAGGATCATCAATCTTAAATAGTTGAAATGAGATACATACGCAACTTGCGTTTAAAGGAAAATTTGCTCTGAGCTTGCCTGACGGTAAGAAGGATTCCACAGATTATTTCACGGAAATACCAACAAAAAACACTACCCCTGAAATTAAAGTGACTTTAATTGGTAAAATAATACTAGGCATACGAAAGCATGCCCGTAAATGTCAGTTTATCAGATAATTAAAAATACGACTATATAGTCACCCCACAAAACCATTTCCCACAAAAAAGTTATGGGGTGGCAACTCGTTAAAAATTAATAAACCAAAAACGTTCCATTTTTTCAACGGCTTATTTTCCCCACAAATATTACATTAAACACTACCCTCAGGTGGGTCGTTCTTCTTTTTTACCGACAATGAACCGAAGTTTTTCTGTTTTTTTGGTTTTTGAACTATCGAAAATTGTGGTTTTGAAGTGCGATTTAAAAAAAAATGCATAGGTTTCTTCATTAGAACTAATTAAAGTTTCCTTTCTGGCCAATATAAATATTTATTTACGGTTGGTTTCTAAAAAAAACATGTGACAGAGTGGACTCTTTCAGTGGGGACAACATTTTGGTTTACCACTCTGTCACGGCATTCTACAAAAAAAAGAACATTTAAAAAAATGCTAGTTAGAGAAAGTGAAATATTAGATATCACTAATTAATAAAATAATATGGACGTTCATTCGAATATTATAAAACCGTAAACATCATTACTCAAATGAGATGCCGTAATAAGACGAAGGACAGGCTATTGTCGGTCGAAAAGAAGAACGACCCAGGTAACTTTTTCACAATTTAAGTTTCGAATGCCGCTATTTCCCGGTACTTTTTTGTAAGTGCCCCCTAATCATGTGGGCAGTTATACTTGTGACTATGTCTGAATAAATCGTATATTCAGTTGGCCAGTCATTTTAATACTGACAACTGGTATGGATAAATGACTGAAAATAATTTAAAATAGCCGTTTTTTTCTGTGTAACGGATATATCATCATTTAAATACGTAGGTAATTACCTATAGACAAAATCCAACAAAATATCAGACATCAAAAAATTAACTCCACTCAAAATTATATCTAGGTAAAGAGACCTTCTCTTTAATTAAATTCTTACAAAAATGTCATTTCATATTGAAAACCTGAAAAATCTGATGCTACTTTTTTTCCTGGACAAGCCTTAAATGTTTAATCTTTATTTTGGTTACTTTACATTTGCTCTATAATATTCAAAATAAATCATATTGTACGATTCTTGAATAAAGCATCTTAGAATCGATTTAAAATTAAATATGCAAACAAGTGGAATTTAAAGATTTTCCAAAAAACCCAACTGCTTTTTTGCAAATATTATAGCCTATGTCATCCCACGATTAAAAGGAATCCAACGATAACTCATATGTCGAAATCCGTCAAACGGTTTAGGCTGCAGGGCGTGCCAAAGAATAAGACATACACACATACATACATACTTACATACATACGCTCGAAAAACATAACCCTCCTTTCCTTCGGCAGTCGGGTAAAAAAACGTTATTTTAAATTAAGGTTTTTCAAAACCGTATTTTTCCTGGAGTACAGGCCCACAGGTACAGGCCTTATCGGGGACTGAGTTCGGCAGATTTAAATAACAGCTGCTCGTGTAACGGATATATATATCATCATTTAAATACGCAATTATCTAGAGACAAAATCCTACAAAATATCAGACATTAAAAAAAAAAATAACAGGAGCTGCTCGCGATACCATAAGGCTAATTCCGTGGAAATCGTCAATGTTACATACCTATATTTTTGATGCGGTGGATGCGATGTGCTGCGCCGCTATATCGGTGCTATGTGGACGACAAATTACGTTGCGCAGCGCGCTGTAATGACTTTGTAGCTGCGCCTGGCCCAGTTGTTATTTTTAGGTAAAATTATACGAGACATACAATTCGGAGAAAACGATTGACCAACTCGATTCTGAAAAAAAAACATCCATTCAATTAAATGTTCTAAAATAATTAAAAATTATCATTAATATCACATGAAATGCATTCAAATTGGGTAATTAGTTATTTAAGTTTTAAGTTAGAGTTAGATGAATATTATTAGATACATATTTAACGCTATAATACAGGTAAATGCCATGTTAATTATTGAATGTATTATTTTATGCACAATAGGTAGGTATGTAATTCCATCTAGTGAATAGTTTGTCTTTAAGTTAAGAATCTTTTTGTGCACACACTGTTGAGAATTATAGTCCAGATCTAGACACTAAGCTTCTTATGCTACTGTATGTATGACTGTAATTTGTTGTGTGAACCTAATAAATAAATAAATAAATTGTATTTTCCCGGAAAAGGTGTGCATGAAAAATGTACCAAGAGCTTTTACCTACAACGTTTTTTTCTTTCTCCGGCACACTTTTAATTTTAAATGGTTATATTAGTTTAAGGTAAATTTTCAAGGCGTGGACTGCTGTAACGCGTAAAAACAACAATACCTACTTAGATAAGGCCAGTTTGGCGCGCTGTCGCAACGCTACTACGCTGCATGTTTTGGTGCAAATCTTAGTCCGGGAGCCGACGTTCATATTTTTTATATTTTTTAAGTGTCTATGATTTAGCAACATAAACATCTGCATAGGTAAAATAAGAAATATTAGCCGATGCGCTTTTTTCACTCATTACGGTAAGTAACCGATCTTTATTTTTGAAAACATGTCATGCCTCTTTTTCCTAACGGCGGCAGTAGCCGAGGGAAGTAAATCCTAATTATATTTAGTTTTTTTTTTTAAAATGAAAGTTCATAGTATTGATTAATTAAAACTTTTTTGATTCCCACAATTGATAAAATACAAAACAGTAAAGGTAAAAGAAAAAAAAACCATACATCTAAACTAAAAAAAGCATGCAAAAAGGACATTGTTAAGAAGCCATGAATCGTGGCAGAGAAGTGGCGCTGGCTCAGCATTATGATGTGGCTAGCCACATCGCTGGTATTCTGCCAGTATCTTACAAAATTAAAATTAAAACAAACAAACAAAACCGTGCAACGCTCATCAAATTAAAAGATGAAGAAGAAAGAATTAAGTAAGTTTGTGTGCGTATGTGTCTGTTATGTGTGTGTTTGTATGTGCGTGTGTCTCTGTGTGTGCAGAGAGTGAATCATCCTACTATCCTACTAATATTATAAATGCGAAAGTTTTGATGTTTAGATGTTTGGATGTTTGTTACTCAAACACGCTTAAACGGCTGAACTGATTTGGATCAAATTTTGCACGCAATAGTTTATAACCTGGATTAAAATAAAGGATAGTTTTTATCCCGAGTCTACGCAGACGAAGTCGCGTGCGGAAGCTATAGTAATATTATAAATGCGAAAGTTTGGATGTTTAGAGATTTGGATGTTTAGATGTTTGTTACGATTTGGATGAAATTTTGCACGAAGATAGTTAATAACCTAGATTGAAATAAGGGATAGGTACTTTTTTTTATCCCATTACGGGAATTTGCGTAACTTTGCGAACGAGTAATAAATAGGACATCTCAACTGTTTTTTTTACCCAGCGTAGGTACACGTACGTACCAAACGTAACAGTATTGACCAGTAGAAACTGACGCCGCGCCGCGACGCGAGTCGAGAAAGATCTACCCTCCTCTAACTAATTTGCACGGTGTGAGTGAGACAGGAGACGCTCAGTCATGCGCGAAGCGACTGAGCAGCAAGTTGTGCTAGATTAGCTTATCTGTTAAATAAAAAAAAACATACATATCCCGGAGGGGTAGGCATCACGGATTTACACTAAACTTGCCAAACCTTTCTTGCTTCATTCACTTTCATGACATCATGCATGCTTGTCGGTAATAAATAAAATAGACTTAAAATTTTAAAAAAAGCACACCAGCTCCCGTATCAAATATTGTAGGTTTCCAGCAGGCCACGGCGAAGTTCGGGCGGCAACGCTGGAATTAAGCAATTACATGCAACTCCAGCAACTTATAATAGGAAAACAGAAAACGCCAAACAACGTTTTACTTCCTTACATTTGCAATTCAATGTGACTAGGTAATTTAAATGTCTTGGTAGACGTAACAATGGTGAAGTGGGTTGGGTAAGAAATTTTTGCTCGTGTATTTTGTTTCTTTGTTGTGAACGTTTGTGACTGAAAAACAGGTTTGGTGATTATATTTATAGGTAATTAAAACATACAGAGAACCTTAATAGGGAATAAAATTACTTAATATAGTTCTGGCCGGTATTCCATCGGCAATATTTGACAAAAGGGAACATTATCGCCTTTTAATTTCTTTACAATGCTCTTGCTCTGAAAGTGCGCCTTTATATGATTCAACATAAACACGGGAACTCCACTAAGCCCGCATAGCAGAGGGGGATGGGGCGGGGCTGTGAGGGAATGGATTTCGGGCCGATATTCCCACACATGTGCGAGAATGAGATTTCATGACAGTTTAAATTTCACCGTTTATGTATTTTTTATGTCCTTGCATGATGCATTGTAAAATGTTGTATGATACACGTGCCTTCTGCCCTTGTATCATAAATAACTATTTTTTCTCGCGCTGTAGGTATATGGTGTTGTGTTCCTGATGGTGCGTAAGATCGCCACACCTCTTGAGATTCCACTGCATTACTGTACGAATGCACATGCTTACCTACCGTAGGCATACATAAAAAAAAAAAAAAAAAACTTTGGAACAAGTGCATGTCGATAAGCCCTTTTATTCATCCCTGAAAATTACAATCTAATTCCAATACACCAAACCAAATGATCCATTAATAACGGTTTCATGATTTTCTCCGGCATGAGCAAGCTATCAATTACATGCAAATTTATCTCTAATTAATACCGGTAATAACTGTGAACCTCAGAACCTAACAGTCAAATATACCAATTAGGCGCTAGGACGTACGACCTGTAAGTTCCGAGGAAACGACTTTGTGCCCAAGGAACTAATGGGAAAATATCACGGCTTAATACACAGGACATACGACCATTGTTTACTGAGGGTACAATATGGCTCTAATTGGTACTGGACTAATGGGCATCAGACTTCTGATCGGATTGCAATTTAACCCCGATTAGGAAAAAGGGGAATTTAGTGTTATGTATTTTTCATCCCCGTCAAGCCATGTATCAAATAATTTTATAAATACAATCTATGTAGCTTAATTTACGATGCATGAGTGTAGCAGCATCGGTTTGGTCAATCATTCAACTGAACTTCAAAATATATGGAGCTTACCTAATAATATCCTTTGACAATATTCTTAAGTCTATATTCCATATTTCACAATGCATTTAATTTAAATATGAATCACGCGCTCGGTCTTTAGCGCACTTTAGCGCATTGCACAGGAAACAAGCGTGGATATCCATCCTTCCTACTCAAACCCTGAAATCCCTGTTTAAATGTCAAAAAAATAAACCCGCTCACCTGATCTACCACGTACTCGTAACCTCGTTGTTTAGCTTAGGCGCATCGTCGGCTATCCCAACTCCCAGGATTGCGTCATATGATTTCCTTTGCTCCCGTCGTCGTCGGTCTTTACCTAGTGATGGGGTTACAACGGCGAAAAATTTTTTTGTCTTTTATTTTTAAACGAACGAATTAAGAAATATGAAAGAGAGATTAGTATTAAGCTACACAAGATAACCCCCCACCATTGGAATCATTTCAACAAGTAATTGCTAAAGTCTCACAAAAAGTAAAAAGCTTGTATCGAAAATCAAATTATTGACGCAAAAACGTATTTTCCTAAGAATATTTATGTTGTCTGTTCGCTTATTTATCTATACAAATATAATAAAAACCAGTCAAGTGCGTCTCAGGCCGCGCACAACAAGGGTTCCGTGGCTATTAAAAAGGTCGTATCGTCACAAAAATCTTACGGCACTTATCTACATCCTTTTCTATAGGGATAAGGCAGTTTTTCAGCAATATCTAGAAAATCTTTGAACCGATCATGTTCAAAATAGTTTTCGGTGAAAGAATTTAATAAGCAATATGTCTAATGATGTATTCATATTTCTTAAATACACCGTTGAAATATTTGATGCAATGCTTTATGACTTTAGGGACAATTATCGCCGACTCTATTAATTTATTTTGAAAGGCCTATTGATGTGCCCACACGTGGACTTGCAATGTTTTTTTTTTTAACTTTCAGTTACATGTATGGAGTAGTGCACCCCAATAAAATATTTTTTAGTCAATTCATTACAGAACTATGTAGCGGCTAACAAAATACACATATCCTCAAATTTTTATCCAAATACGCCTTATTTTCCAGTAAATGCCTGTGACATACGGACAGACGGACAGACGGACAGACGCACATGACGAAACTATAAGGGTTCCGTTTATGCCATTTTGGCTACGGAACCCTAAAAAGGAAGTGTCTGTGAGATTGTAGCTTTGTAAGTGTGTTTTGGGTAATCTCCGGAACCAAGCGGTTAAGCATCCAATTTCAAAAATTCTTTCACCTGCTTGTAGAATGGACTTTCTGGATGGTATAGGCTATATTAAGATTATACCGCGAGTTCTTCTGCGTTCTTTGCAATACGCGGGCAAAGCCGCGCGGAGAGCTAGTAGCTTGTACAGGGACTGAATAACAGGAAACGTTTTAACATTAGAATATCGACGCCACTGTCATCACATCACTATTCCGCAATTAGATCTCGGTCATTGTTTCTCCAAGCACTTTCGTTTCGGCTGTTAGCAATTCCAGTTTCAATTGTACGGGCAGTGCATTCTCTTTGGTGTTTCCTTGGCATACTCAATTGCAGTGCAATTCTCACAACGCTCTCTAAAGTATAGTGGTGTATTTCTAAAGGTGGGTTAAGACCGGACAAACATGCGTTTTAGTAAATTCTGTCCATTTTCTTAGAGAAACATTAACCGGAACTAGGTAAATGGATGCATGGTTCGTCCTTTACACTCATATTAGCTTTATAACGAAACTAGCTGTTGCCCTCGACTTAGTCCGAGTAGAACTTGTTATCGTCTTAGAAAAATGATTGCTATTAAATTATTTTAGGCGCAAGCTTAATTATCCCGTCTTGGGATAATTTCCGAGATAAAAACTATCCTATATCCTTTCAAGGGTCTCAAAAGTATCTCTATTAAGCGTAAAAGGTAACAATGCGATGAGTTCGTTAGTTTAAATTGCTAAATCTAAATTGAATTGTCCATTTTTACAACATGAACAGACGTTTGCTTATTTTTTTTCATGTTGTATTAAAGGAAAATATATTTTTTTGATGTCTACTAAGCTATATTACTGGAAATTTTTGCCTTAATCCGTTCAGTAGTTTTACTAACGTTAGTCCGGGCTACCTGCATGACCTGACCAGCGGCCGTGCCCACGGGCACGATATTAAATACCAAAGCGCCCTCGCTAATCTACGGCAGCTTTGGAAAAACACATGTTAGTCTAGTTAAGAATGTAGAAGTAAAGAATGAACATCTATCTCCAGATAGCCAAGTTCATGTCGACAACGACAGTGGTATGTCTTCAGAGGAGACGGACGAATCGCTAAAATACGACCCAAGTTCTAAACAAAATAACGTAAGTAATAATATAAGCAATGATGTAATAAAGTGCCTAATCGAACCACGATGTGCTGCGAAGTGGAATGAGATTCCATGTTGTTCAAACAATAGTGTAAGTGTTTTTAATGAGGACACGTCAGGCGAGGCAACTGATAATCAGGTGGCCGATTTCATTGTGATAGACGTAGCATGCGATGCTAACGGTTCTGAAAGCAAAATTATCTTATGCGAAAAGACGTAGAACTTTCCATCTCCATCCCCAGTATCGGTACTTATTATTTAAAGGTTTTAGAGAATAAATTATTTTGATTGGCCCAAATAAACTTCTTAAATTAAAAAACAGGACAAGTGCGAGTCGGACTCGCCCACCGAGGGTTCCGTATAAAATTACAAATGTATAGTTTTCAGATTTTTCCCTGTACCTACTTGTAGTATAAGACGTGTATCTTCTGTCTTGGTAATCCAGGTCTGCCTTTATTAGGACTTCCATAATTTTATTCCAGTCAACATTATCAAAGTTCGGCAATTAGTTGTACAGTCAGAGGGTTCTACAAACACCGGCTTAAAAACAGCTACAATATTTTAAGCGACTCATTAAATTGCAGGGACATGGAATACTAATATAAAATAAAGTGAGCATGATATTAAAATCAAATATGATATAACATTTTATTAAAAAGGATTTATAAATAATATAACACTTGATATACAATTAATTGACATAAAGTCACTTAAAATAAATACCGAACTTAAATCGCCCCTAGCCGTTCCTGGTGCAAAAGTCCCCATATGGTGGCACTTCAACGCTGGATAGCCCAGGAAAGCCTTTGCACCAGAAACGACTCAGAGCGGGGGTCTTCCCCTTTAATTAAAATATATTTTTGAAATATGTATGATCTTGAAATAGACTCGACTATCTGAGGAACTGCAGGTTCCTATTTCTAATGAGTTTCGTAATTTAGTTCAATTGTATATACCTATTTACTAACAATAGTTTTATGTGTTTGTAACAATTACTAACACTTCATCACTGTGTTGGGGTATGGAACATGGGCAAGGCCTGAAATAAAAAAAATGTATTTTATATGTATATGCTTTTTTCACGAGCTCTATATGCTGGGTTTTGTGTCATTTTGAACAGAGCCGCTATTTGTTAACAGATTTCTGGTGAAATCGGCAAATGTTAGCTTTATTTTATGCTAATCAGATTAGTGTCCATTATTTATTATGCGCGTAAGCAGTTGATAGCGCTGTTCACGCGGTAGAAATTGCATAAACACCAACTCTAATGATTTACGGCGAGTTTCTAGTTCATTTGTTCACGATTCAATTGTTTTGTAATTCATCGAGCTACTAATTTGGTGAAGTTAATGTTTATACGCGTTTTTGGAATACAAAAATAGCTGCGTTTGTTTTTTATTACAGCAAAGAAAAAGTACTGTTGTTGCTATGTTTAGTGGCATGAATAAAGAATAATTCCGAATTCCAGCTAATTTATTGATTGAAAATGGGATCTTGAAAAAAGCATAAGGAAACATATGCAGGATAAGCATGTATAACTCAAAGAAAAAAATTTATGGTCTCATAAACACTTCCACTGCCTGGAACTCGCCTAGCGGGCGTCTGCGCCTTAATCGCTTTCCGCTACGAGGAAAACCACGGGGTCGGCTACGAGCCTAGCGCGTAGCGATTCTTCGCAGTGAATGTATCTTACTGAAATTGGTACATTTCATTAGACAGAATTGAGACATTTCGTTCAAACATAAACTATATTTCTAGCCTCTTGCACTTTAATGAATGAAACGAAATTTTCACCCATTGAAATTGCGTGTTTGGTGCAACGTAATTTGCTCAAAGTTTCATTACGTACACGAGAGGGCGCTTCCCGACGCGTCGTCGCCGCAAAAAGTGAGCAATTTTCTGATAGCCATCGGACACGAAAATGGTTACGTTTGACGCGTCGTTTATACTTCCATTTGTCATGAAACATCGTGAATGCGCGCAATATGATTGCCGGTAAATATCGTTATCACAGAAACGTTTATCGTAATTAGGATAAATATGACGCCTGAAATATAGGGGCAACTATAATACCCTACAACATTAGACAAATCGTGCGTTAATCGTCATACGATTTCAAGGAAAACTAATTTGAAATGCAAGAAAATAGTATTATTGCTAGTATGTTTGAAAAGCACTTGATTGGAATAAGTAAAACTGGTACAATATTTTCTTTTTATATCCTGGATAAACGAAGAAACGTAGACGAATTGGTCCATTAAAATTGTAATGCTATCTGGAATATATTAGTTTTTTTTCGCTGCCAACCGAGTAATAAAATGTTGGCATAAACAAATAAGGCAAAGGCTGTTGCGCCTATTGCAGTACTATCGACTTTATCTTCCATAGTAAGCGTGACGGAGACCGCACTAGGCGCAAAACACTACTAAATAACAAAAATAAAAATGTTAAGTAAATAATTCACTATGAAAATAAAGATGTTAAGACGTGATGTAAAATGGTAGTTAGCAAAGTATTTATTTATTTCATTTATTTATTTATTTATTTAATTGCTTACATGTGTTTTACAGGGTGTTAAATACGGTGAACAGTAGGTATCAACATGCACCCATTTTGGGTATTGCAATATACTTAGCATAATTAAGGTATGATTCAATACAATTATAGGTACATATGGGTATAGATTACATTTAAGACTTTATAGTTATTTAACAAATTAAGCAAACAAAAAAAAAAAACAAATTAAGTAAGGTAACATTTTATACAATTCAATTTATTATTATTATTTATATGACTAGCATTTAATTCCATTTTTTAACATTATATTATTCATTATTTTATATTATCATATTTTATAGTATATACCTATTATAAATAGATCCTAATATTATTTCTCGTAATTTGATCACCCTACACTGCACCAAGTTATAGCATTTGCTACACGGTATAATGTCTAAAGTAAATTATTTTAAAACAAAAGATAGGAGAAAATAACTAGTGTTACTTTAAGTTATTAGTAATAATATAGGCATTTTAAAGGCTGAAAAGTTGGTTTCTGATTACGACTTCAATAACACCATGTATAATCGAAAGAATCAATATCGACTTATTTTTTGTACTGTCTCGCTTCCCTGTTCACAACACGTTAAAATAGAAAATGTTATATTCCGTGCTCCAAACTATTTGCTGCAACTATTAAAACATACCACAGGAACCAGACAACACAGTGACGCAGTAAACTTGTTTTGAATTTCAAAACATTTAACATAAATTAACATATAAGTGAAACAGATTTTCTGTAAAAGCGTTCGCATAATTACGGATACTTAGCTCGTACTAGTATTTATAATGCAACACAGTGTGTGCGCTGCATGCCGCAAAAACTAACAAAAAGTCGCATCTTACTATACCCTGACACTGAAAACTAAACCATATGTCGCAATGATAGAATCTAAAATCGCAGCGATCACAAAAGCGTATAAAATATTTCCAGTGAAATAATTACGTATTAGTCGCAAATACTAGTAACTCCTATGAGGCTTTCATGTAAAGTGGGACACGCCATATAAAGCTAATTGATTTTATGATGTTTTGAATAACTGGAATAATCAGGACATGCATTGTATAGCGGTCACGTTGGGGAGTGGATGAAATTACACCACTGATAAGAACAATTCTTGTATGAAATATGGTATTTAACTGATTATCATCACATTAAAAAAATAATAAGTTTTGCCTGCTGAACTTTCGAAGTAGGTAACAGCTGGTATTTTTTTGTATTTGGTATTTTGTATTGTTTGACATAGTTAAAAACATTACCCACCCGGCCGTTGTTTGATACATCCATCCTTTTGATGTTAATTTCGTGGTTACACAACCTCGTGAATTGTTTTTCCGAATTATTTTATTCAGTAGCTCTTAACTTTTCAGTACCTATTGTTATACAAAAAAACCTAACCTAACTAATTTTGGACAAATGAGACTTATGGTTTTACAAATTTTCTCTTCCCCGAAGAAGTCATTTGACAAAGTTTGCATGAGTTTATAATTTAAGTTTTTATAGGAGCTTTAACCTTGTGTTTATATTTGTACTTTGGATAGAACGTAAGAAAAATACTAGCAAATTTTTACAATGGCAATCATAGCGTTTTTATTGCAACTGGCTATTTTTGTCTACAATATTCAAGCGAGCTACGAATGTGGTTACTTTAGAAAAACAAAAGCTTTAAAGCTACTTTATACATTTCGCGGAGATTGTCGTAAACATAAATTGTTACTTGCAAAAGGCTTAAAGGAGACCCTTGTGCAGCAAGTGAACCAATGGGGTGGAAATACTCCATCGATTTTATACCCTCAACTTGCACTTGTTAAACGTATATTGTTATTGGCTTTCAGTTGTTTTAAATTGGAGACATTCCTTTATTGCAGTGTTCTACCGATGTGGCTAACGTGCAACCGTTTTGAAATATTTCTACTGCTTGAATTGTTGTTGATTTTTTTCCTTTTATCATGAACGTTAGAGTTATGAATTAAATTGAAATAAGTACTTCCAATATTTGTATCAGATATTTATTTGTTTACGAGTTCTACGAAATAACTCTTTACAGTCTTAGTTAACTATTTCATTTGTGGGAAAAATAGTTTGACTCCTTAATATCCTCACAAAAAATCAACTGAATGGAAAATAATATTTTTAAATGGGCAATATTTTTTGTATGCAGGATAATTTATATTTGGCTAGAGTAAAGCTTGTTCATGCGAATATTTTGTTTTGGCTTTTATTTGCAAACCACTGTTTGTTTTCCTATACATTTCTATGAATTTATCTTTTTATGATGTTGGTGGAATAGTTTTTTTTAATGTACCGGTAAAACAAGGAAAGATAATATATATAATAATGATCTTGTTATATTAAAACAGAAACGAAATTCATATTTTTTTATAACCCCTTGTATAGATTTTTATAGGTTCGCATAATTGTCATTTAAATTAAACGCCACATAATGTTATGGTTTAAAAAAAATTGTGTCTGAAACACAGGAACTGCTTAGAATGTCATATTTATATAAAAATATAATTAAAGGCTTCCAGCTACGCAGACTCTTTGACTTTGTGTCATGACCCGCTGTAACAACAGAAGAAACCGTTTTCTGACACGGCATTATTTTAAAATGTACTTTTATTTCAAATTCAAAAACTTGCTTCTAGGTTTATTTGCCCTTTGGGTGGCCTTGAGCCTTCTTATGATATGAGGCCCATAGTAAGCCCATAGGTCGGGGGAGTCCGCTGGACGCGGGTGGCGCAGGACCGGTCATTGGGGCATTGGGGGAGGCATTTGTACAGCAGTGGACGTCTTTCGACTGATATGATGATGATGATGATGATAAAAATCGCATTATCAATACATTCCAAATATTTGTATGATGAATACGAATGTTTGTTCTCGAGTCTTGGACGTTTAATATCTATTTAAGTATGTATTTATTTATATATGTAAGTATGTTTATCCGTTGTCTAGTACCCATAGTACAGGCTTTGCCTAGTTTGGGACTAGATCAATTGGTGTGAACTGTCCCACTTTACTTATTTATATTTATTTATTTATTTAAGTAAATAGCTAAGTCTGCGGGAAACAAGCCCATTGTGTTCAAATGTGTTGAATGTCAAAATTAGGATTTAACTTCAACTCTATGAAAGCCAGTGAGCAAGTTAACCAAATCGAAAGATTGTAAAATATTCATTCCAAAAAATCGGAAAATTTAAGACGTTTCCATGACGCATTTAATAAAATGATTACAAAATCGGCCCTTACCTATAGCAGAGAACCCCTACAAATCAATTACAGAACAAACCCCACAGCCCCTTGAACCTGCCATACAAAATTACATTTTAACAACGTATGATATTGCAACCGTCAAATTCGTAACAAGTAAGATATAGCTAACTAAATCAATGGCATAAGCCGTGACGTCACACGGCGCTTAATATTTAATTACGGGCCCCATAACTAAAGTGATTGCGTTTCCTGCATCTGACGTCACAGTTTGTTATTTCGCTAATTAGAACTGATATTAAATTCTTGGAAATGAAACTGGGGCGTGTCTAGTTCGATTCAGTAACGTTGTTATTTGTTTTATTAGTGATAAAAAACATATATTTACATTATACATAGGTGCATTGAGGGACTCTATTCGGATTGTTTTGATGAAAAGTTAATTGTGTGATGGCGACTATGGTGACTATTTTGGGAAAAGTGGCCATGACACTAGTAATCTGTAATACGTTGCTATCCAAGGTCCAATTTAAGTCAGTTACTTTAACTTCCTTCATTATAATATATTTAGGTACATCATAAAAAGTAACATGAATGATATATCTAGTTCTATACGTTTGAAGAGTTTTTAGACTCAAAATAGTATAATTAATAACTATGTTAAATTTTTAATGATTTAAGCTTATTAGAAATACGTACCGTATTATGTTGACTTGTAATTTCTATTATCAATAAAATATGAGTATGAGTAGTAGTAGCTATGGCTTAGTTTTATAAAAGTCAGTTTTGTTATTCGAAATAATTTCTATGTATACAGTAAACTCCCTAGTTCTCGACGTTGCACTATTGTATAAATGGGGCACTTTATGTCAAAGCAATATGGGTTAAATCTGAACTAAGAGAATTTTTCTTCATTCGAATTTAAGCCATCATCAACTTTGACATCAATTTAAATTTAAAACTTCTTAAATTATGTACATTCTACTAACACAGGTCATTAAGGTTCTTTCTTTTGTTTGCTAACTATCTTTGGACCAAGTTGTCTGAAAATAAAGTTTTTTTTATCAAGTGCCCATGTCATACACTAGTGCAACGTCGAGGACTCGGACGTTTGCCTTACTGCATGAAACCGTTATGTTTAAATCTAATTTGAGTTCTCTGTGATTATTTTTTCGTTTGCGTTTACCGTATCTCCACACAACATGAAATCTTTTGATGGTGTTAGATATATGGTGGTTAGATGAAGTTTGGGGAGTGAAGAAGTTTAATCACAAGCAAGCTTTATTATTGTATGTAGATTTCAATCTGTTTCGCTCATCCACTTCCTACATTGGGATCTAAAGCTACATACCAGTACAGAGGCCCGATTTTTGACTTTCAAGCGCTCGAAATTTAAATAGTAGGCGCTTGCTTACTTTATACCGCTGAATTGAATACGAGTGGTCAATACCACTCGTTATTCAAATTTTTAACGCTATTTCACAATAGCATTTCATCGTTTTTGACAGTTTTCGAGTGCTCGAAAGCCAAAAATCGCTACCCAGAGATGTCTCTTATATAACTGTCATTCGGTTGAAATGGAGATGTCAATCGTGATCTTACTGACCGTACGTAAATACGTACTGCCGTATCTTAAAATTGACGACGCCAAGAGTTATCATAATAAATAAAAACACCTCTGAAATAAAACTCGATGTATAATTTTCTACTGCAGTAGAATTATAACAAAATTCAAGTTAACGAAGTTAGTTAATAGGACAAATTTATTGCTTTGTGATAAATTTCGAGTTCATACAAAAGACGTCTCGGGTGCGAGGTATCTCCTCTAAGCTCGGCTGTGTATAACTTGTCTGCATCCAGACTGGCAAAGTTTTGACGTAGGTATTAAAAACACTAATTAAGAATATTTATCTTATAGCTAAGTATCAGCAGAGATGAAACGATAATGCAACTGAAATTGCGAAAAATGTACAACGCGAAAAGCAACAGGAATTAACCCCATTAAAAAGACTATTGCACTATCTTGCAGTAACATAAATATTTTCTTGAAACCACAAGCGTAAAATGGAAGCTACAAGAAAAAAAAGTAATATTCTTAGTTTTCTGTTGCACCAAACGGTTCATTGGCACACTTCATTCCCTCTTGGATACATTTAACAGCAAAGAATAAAAATACATAGGAACCCCTCTATGTTTGCTAATAATGTGGTCGATAACTTTTTACTAAATTGGTACTAGTTCCTGTTTCCTGATGTTTGCAGAAAAATCCTCCTTTAGGGACTCTTAAATAATTGAATTGACAGACAGGTACACTGTGTTACCGGCACGCGGGCATTTATTAAAATCGATAATAATATGTCCCATTAGTAATTGTTTGCATGTACATTAACTTCGCAATTAAATTCCCAAAATCCGAACCTTCAATGTACTAGGTGTATGACGTCGTAATAAACAAAGTATGAAGAGTTGCGATTTACACTAAGTGCTACTAAACTGTGTATAATATCAATTTGAATAGTGTATCATATTTGTATATAATCTTAGGTTCAAACACAGTGTAGTTTGTTAATGAATAAAATAAATACAAATACACTTACTTGTCAATTTACTTTGCTGTACATTACTGGCAATTTAAATTTTGTTAGAATATTTATAAAGTCGGAATTTTAGTTAATTAATTGAATTAAGGCGATGGTTGAGTTGAAGAACTACGTTAATTTACCCTACTTAAAAAACAAGCCCGCGTGCTAGTAACTCACTGTATTAGTTTAAATTTTGCAACCCACGTTTTAGACACATTTTCCAGTTTTTTGCGCTTATGTAATTACTTAAAATTTTCGAATTTCAGTGTACACATAAAACCAGATAGTTATACACTCAAGAGCAAAAGTTTTGGGTACAGTTTGTACAGAAATTCTATACAAAGTGTACCCGAAACATTTGCTCTTGAGTGTACTCTAATCACTGTCGTACAGAGAATTACGTTCGCGTCTTTCCTGTGGATATTGCCAAGTCAAGGGATATAAAGCTTAATTTTTGTTCGGACTCTTAATCCGCATAAACGGCGTCTCCTCTTAAATAATTGCATGTAAGAAAAACATATTATATTTGCACGTAGGCCCTTACCTATTGCTCACATGAAAGATGAATTTTATTTCTAGGGTTCCGTAGTCAACAAGGAACCGTTAGTTTCACCATGTCCGACGGTCCGTCTGAGGCTTAGCTCGGTGACCCTTATTACTAGAAAGCTGAAATTCGGCAGGGGTTATAAAACAATAACGCCGAGATAATGGTAGAATAAAATAAAAATTCAAATTAGGGTACCGTCTCTATACCTAAAGTGGAGATGTAGTTTTTTTCTCGGTAAACCATCTCGTGTGGGGTATCGTTGAATAGCTTGTTCAACAATAAGGTAAGTAAAGGAATAATTAATAAATATTAGGGGACAATCTTACAAAAATTTAACTAGTTCTATAAAAAAAAAAAATTCAGACATCTGTAGTCCGTCCCGTCCATCCAAGTGTTAAGTGTCCAAATTAACTATACTAAGCTCAATTGTGTCCTCCAAAATCATCCAAAACTAAACAAATATTCATGCTCATCACATACAAATACCAGGATTCGAACTCAGGACCTTCTGCTTCGTAGGTAGGCAGCGTCACTACCCACTACGCTAAACGGTCGTCAGATGGGTCTATAAAAACCATTTTCCGATTTAGGGATGTGTTTGCGTTATATTGGGCTAATGCCCTAATTTTTATTAGTCCTAAATCCTAAATATATATGAAAAAAAATCATGGCATATTATAATGAATTTAATAGGAAAATTGTCATACATAAGTAGGTAGGCATAGCTAATTAATTAATAAATGTCGACCGTCTCAAAAATGTACATGTAAAGGTCAACTTTCGTATAAAATCAGGCGTCGCAACCACAACGTTTAGTTGGCGCGCGCGTGTTGATGTAACAAAGACAAACAGGGTAACTACGGAACCCTACACTGCTGGTGACATGCACTTGGTCGGTATTTAACTCGGTATTATCCTTTTTTTCACGAATAACGATTAAATTTGATCCTAAATTGTATTCACAACATTGAAGTTCTTAAACCCCAGCCTTTTAGCAACAAGGAACACACTTTCAATATTGCCAAGTTTTGGAAATAGATAGTAGACGTCTAAGCATAAATTCGA
The DNA here is from genome assembly GCA_932294315.1 of Epinotia nisella. Lineage (NCBI taxonomy): Eukaryota > Metazoa > Arthropoda > Insecta > Lepidoptera > Tortricidae > Epinotia > Epinotia nisella. The sequence continues at coordinate 13,576,483 of OW028687.1, read as the reverse complement.
CGCCAGAATTAATTAATACCGTCCATTAGCATCGCTTGCTCGTCTCGACTCTAAACGCAATTAGTCGACAGCGAGGCACCGCGACACCGCCTGCTCTCAACCTAAATATAATTCGCGCTCTAATAAGATTATTCCACTGAGTGTTCATAAGAAAATATTGTTATACAGTTCTCCGTTGGGAACATGTATCGTGATAGTTTATGCGATATAAAGCGGGATTTGACATCTGCATGCGTCTCAATGACAGCATAGGACATGCATCCCTGCCATATCGCCCAAGTCGTCGTGACAAAGGTTGAAAGGATATTTAAGAAGTTTAAGTAGATAATTTAGGTAGCAAAGTATGCAGTATGCTATAATTTAAAGACGTTTTGCTCCTAGAGGTATTCTTTCTTGACAAGTCGTAAGCTATTACATTTCCAATTTTTGACATTGCCGTGATCACGGCTTTGCCATATGTCCATTACAACTTTTTAAAAATGACTTAATACTCCTTTAATAGCGCAGTGCATAGTTATTTAATTTGGGCACATAAGGAATTGCATAAACTATGTGTTAGATACACATATATTTAAATAAAATAAGCAAAAAACCTGATTCTTTTGCACATATTGCTGTCAAGTCAGACTGAAGTTTATGATAAAATAAATTATATCAATAAAATAAGGACCTGCAATACTCGAAACTAGCTTCAAATATTACATTCATATTATTTTAGGGCATGCTAGAGTGCCTCAAATCTTTGAATTCCTTTAATTTCGCGTCGTACAAAAGCGTTCATTTAGAGCGCTCGCTGTCGTGTCTAGGTGCAAATTCGCGAGAGTAAATGGCATTAGGCTCCTCTCCGGCTCAATGGTTCGTAGCGACCCGGGATGGGGTCCTTGGTGTCGGTCTGCCGGTTGTGCACACTGCTACTGAGGGTCTCTAGGGCATTTCTTCGTTGGTTGGTCGTCTGGCATCACTTAGCTTGTAAACTGTGGCCTTATCCTCTGTGAGGTAGATATTGGACAGACGATGCCAATTTGATTCTGAAGTTGGTTAGCCCACAAACATTTATCATCATCAATGGATAGTGCGTACCTATCGGACGATTATTGCAACGTTTATGGTTATGTTAGATTACGGCGGCTGATACAGCTTAAACAGCTTTCCTTTATTTTCCAATAGCGGCATGACAAATATTTACTCTTAACTTGGCGGAATTAATAAAAAGCATCGTCGCACTGTAATAGACCAAAATATAGCTCTTAATATAGATATTAAAAGGTGACCAAAAAAGTTTGCATTTAAAGATGCACTGCCAAATATAAGCCAAATCGAGCTGTCATTATAAATTCACACATTTAATATTTTTGTACTCCAGCGAGATTCTTGCATAATTAAACAACAATACCCATAAAAATTCGTCTCAAATACATCCACGACTCAGGAACAAATTTCGTGCTCATCACACAAATGAATTGCCCTTACCGGGATTCGAACCCGGGACCTCCGGCTTCATAGGCAGGCTCACTATTAACCAGGGACAGAGATTGTTGCACAGGAGTATAAACTATGCTAAATGTTTTTTTTAATGGGTTTCTTGTAGATATACTGTTGAGATAAGAATTTCCGAACTATAGACAGATATTACTAAAGTTTCAGTAGCTTTTTGTCGTCATAATTGCACATCTACTACAGGACAATACAGTACTTAATAAGAATAATAGTCTTATATGCAAGAAGCATTACATTATAGCCGTGTATACATTATATTTCTCTCTTGTTCGTTTTACTAGAAAATTACCCGATCCTGGATATGACTCATATCGGTATTCCCACTGAACATTCGTAAATTTGGAATCTGTGTTTTCGAACTCGCTTACTCATTAACGACCCAACCAATTGCCAAATTCACCCTTAAATATGTGTGAACCTCTTAGAAAATGAGATTCTTAAGTAATTTCACAATTGAAAAATTCATCGTATTTAGTTTTTGAGTAGTCTCTTAAGCTGTTCCCGTATTATGTATATTTACGATTACAGCGTTATAAATAACAAGATCAGAAGCATATTTCCTATCAAGTGGCGTCAGAGAAGGATGTTTTATCTTTTATTTATCACGCGATAAACTAGACCATCCCGGAGGTACGCCACTGCAGTGTATGCCGACAGTAACGCAAATTATTAGCGCAACTTTAACCCCCCCTCCTCCCACCATTCTTTCGTGTCCGGCGACGCTTCGCGATCTCTCAATAGATTCATTAAGACTCTAACGAGATCTTCCTAAGGGGAATTACGAATGCTTTGTTTTGCCAAATGCGATTTATTTTCGCCTGTTACAATATTATCTAGAGCTGACCTATGCTGCCTTTGCGGAGAAAAATGAATAAATTATACTGGAATTGAATTAAAACTTCTGTCTACTTACATCTAATAGATGGAATAATGAATATGAAGGGAATGAGGAGCTTAGGGACATTCAACATGAGGTTTATTTACACTTGAAAACACGTCTTGCAAGTTTCAAGTTACTTCATAACCCACGTGGGAATTAGCAGCTGGTTTTAAGATAGGTTTTTGATTCAAATGAGGCAGAATTTATATGTGTGCTTTATTGAATTTTACTTACTATAACACCCTAACAATTTTAGTTTAGATGTTTGTTACTCAATCACTAATGGGCGACTGAGGGATGCAAATTACGTCAAAATAATGTCGAACGCTATACGTAATATGGATATGACTACAATTTATTTAAAAAACCGGTACCATTATCTATAAAAACGATGGAGGATATGGGAGCCCCCTTAAATATTTATTTTATCCTGCTTTTTTAATATTTTTTGTTATAGCGGCAACAATACATCATGTGTGAAAATTTCAACTGTCAAACTATCACGGTCCATGAGATACAGCCTGGTGACAGACAGACAGACGGACAGCGGAGTCTTAGTAATAGGGTCCCGTTTTTACCCTTTGGGTACGGAATCCTAAAAAAGAGAACAAAATTGCAGTTCACATTCCTCTGGATTATACTTTTGATTTTCGTAATAAAATAAAAAGATGCAAGTTCCCTGTTGAAATCTTCAATAAGATTTCAAAAAAGGAGGAGGTTTTTCAATTCGACTGTACGTTTTTTTTTTGTGTGTTTGTTACGCGATAACTCGTAATTTATGAACCGATTTGAAATTATTAAATTTCTACCTAAGTTTACTTAAATACTGTAAAAATTTCAAGAAGTCTGGCTCATATTTACTAATAAATCACTAAACCACAAATATAAAAAGTAATTTGCCCAACCATGCGGGACTGATTTCCTAGGCCACCGTAGGTATTGCATTATTTATCCAATCCCGCTAAGCGTGCTTCTTTTTCAACAACAGTTTGCCAAATTATGCCGGCAGCGATAAAACTTTGCACAAAAACTCTGTTTACAACGGTTAAATTTACGTCACGTTTACTTAACTAATTTGGTATGCAAATGTCGACATTAAACACCTTTATTGTGGCACTAAACGCAAATCGATCGGAAGCGCCGGGTCGCACAGCTCAGCGCCCAAATCACTGATTTCAGCTGAAGGTATTTTTCAAGCCGACTGCAACCGCGCGATAAGCGACTGCGAAAATGTGACCGACTTTCAATCAAATTTATGAGTTATAATAATGATTATAGCCACTTTATCTGTCTGCCGCATGAAATTTGCAATTTGACTGAAAAGGTGAACTCTGCCGTAACAAATTTGCCGGCAATCGCAAGGCGTTGATAACGATTCGGAAAATTAATCTCGCGACAAAAAACGTGCTGTAGGGGAGCTGCGGAAATGAAAGAACGAAACATTCATATTCATTATGCTTAGATTTGACATGGAAAATATAATTTACTGTCATTTTTTACAAATAAAATGGATTAGAATTGTCGCACTTAAAAAACTCACCATAATAGACTATTGTGACTTATAAAAAGATGTTTATAAAATCCTTTTTTTTTTCTAGACTAATTTATTGTTAATTTTATGTTTCTTTGTCGTCAAACATGACAAGAGTTGATTAGCAATATGAAAGGTCTATTGCCACCTTAGCAAAACAACATGACGTCTGCAGCTGACACTTTTGGTACTTTTTTATTTTATTTGTGCAGACGCTGATTACTTTCTCTGTAACTAATTCCAAGTTGCAATCATTACGGCATCGACAAAAGTCACCGAGTGAAATCTTTGTTCCTCCACCCCACCCTGGACCGCTCGCAGCGATTGAAATTTAAAATATTGTACCCTTTGCCATTATGCAAGCTTATTCACCCTTGAAATATCCCTAGGGGGTGCCAGGTACAACGATTGGGGAAAATATTTTACACTTGTTACTAAGGATGTCGCTTTCAAGTCAGTTATTACTCGATCGTAATCTGAACAAGCTATGAATCTTATCCCTAGAGATATAAGGTTTAAAGCTGCACATTCACTATCGCAATTTCATCAGAATATTTATGAAAAGCACTTAATTAGTGTGTCGAGAATGAAAAATTGTTATTGAAACCGAGTTGATTGAACTGGCGATTCATAACTATGTCATTTTGATGCAGAGCTAATGAAAATGTGATTAATCACTCTCTCGCTCACTTTCAACGCTTTTAGTGAAATGGCACGCGCGATGCGTGATTGTGTCATTTATATGTTCGCCGACAATGCGTCGCTGTTGACACAAAATTAAATGGACATTTATTTAGCTTCAATCGCAAATTTATGTCAGAAAATATATCGTTTTATAAAATATCGAGGCGAACAAATGGTTATTTGGGGTAAACGGTAAACGTAATGAATGATGCCCACATTGTTCGCTGCGTTGATTTCGACTTTAAGGTGATAGTTTAGTATTTTTAGTTGGTCAAGACTTAAAACAGATGTTTTAAGTCTTGACCAAAAAATCTTTTGAGTCCACTTGTTATACAGAGCGTTTCATACATATTTTATCAATCAGGTACAACATGTGCCAGGTGTGAGATGATTCAACGGAGCCACGCTGTTTCGTCACCCACATAATTAGTTTTTAATTGTATAATTGTATTTGTTGTCTTTAAGGTATTTGTAACTATGGGCCGTAGATGCCTGAAATAAATGGTTTATTATTATCATTAAAACAAGCTGAGCCTGAATGTATTTTCATTTGTTGAACATACAACCAGGCTCAGTTCCCTTAAGCTATTCAGATAATATTAAATTAGTTAACTGACAATTAAGATACCTTGTTAATTCGGCAGCCTCTTTGATCTTACCCTCGCTAATTACCAATAAAGCGCAGTCTAAGCCAACGTAACGCAAAAATACGTCTAGCTCCTCATTAGTCGAGCGCGCAGATGCACATTGCTAACGCATTACTGCGTTAGCTTCGGCTCACTGGGCAGTTTTACTTGATAAAATAAATTGAAATAAAACAAACGCATCGCTTCTAGCCTTGGAGATAAACGAAACAACTGAACATCGAGATTCTTAGAGATAGTCCGTTTTTCCGTTGGGCGAATAATCGCCAATGTGATCCCACCTCTGTGAAGTCCTGCTAAGCGGCGCGGAAGCGCGGCTAATATGTGGATACCTCGCGTTCCTGCAGATGAGCATTTATCGTTGGAATTAAATACGTAGCTATTGCTTCAAAGGTTTTCGTATCGTGGGTCGATAGTGGAAATAATGTGGACAGTATCATCATCCACATTCTGTATGTCTATATAAGTGAAATATTTTGTAAACGTACGTCTTTAAAAAAAACTGTTGAAACATTTCCAAAAACTGATTCTACAAAAAAAAACCATATAATTACAACGATATTTTTTAAAGAATTTGATATATAATGTTGTGTTTTAAGATATTCCAAAGCATATTAAAAAACGTGTGACATTGGCACCTACGGGATTTTTTAAAGGTTTTTTTTCATGTAGATCTCTATAACACCGTTTTTATTCCGAAATCTCGACGTTTTGCTGTTTCAAAAGCACATGCTTTTTAGAAATCTGTCAAAAACAGCGAAAATCTCGTTATGCGTGAATTGGCTTGTTTGTCCGATCCGAAAACAATATTGTCCCATCAGAAAACGCGACATCTCCTCCTCGTATCGGCACATTTAAATTCCTGACTAAATTTAAGCCGAATTGAAGTGTCATGCGTAACGTGAACCGGCTAGGGTGCCAGTTCGTTAGTCTAACTCTTTTGGTAAAACGACCCTAGGATAAGCCGGCTGTTCTGTTAACATTCTTTTCAATAATGATGGGGAGGGGAGATGTAAGTGCCCTGTGTCTTGTTTATTGGATTTTTTGTTGCCATCTACATATGAATGGATATCGCAATCTGTCGGACGTCGGAGGGCATCGAGATGCCTTTGTTACGTTAATCTCTTTTGTATGCCAATATTTGTTCTATTTATAATCTGAGTAAACATATTATTTATGTATGAAAATTCTAAACAAGTGTATTGAGCTAAATACGGTTGTTGGCAACAGTAAGAATAAATTATTCTTACATTGCCAATAACAAAATTGACGAAGATACTCGGAAAACGTTACGCTTCGATTTCTCTTTGCTGTTTTGAAGATTTTTATTTTTGTAAAGATCACAAATGGACGCTGTTTGACCATTGACAATCGTGACGTCACTTGTTCCTATTGCCCTACTAACTTCATACAGAGCATTTTTTGCGTTTCATAAAAAGTTGCTATCAGTCAACATCCCTATTATGTTAGGTAGGTACCCTTTATTAGCTCGAGTAGCTTTATCGACGCTTTATAGTTAGGCGTCTACCACTCAACTCTGTAGGCGGACTATCAATGCACAAATGTTAGAATATAAGCTTCTAAGGGTTTTCCATCGTTTTCACAGACATAATACGATTACCTAAATTCAGTACATTAGCGTAACTTCGACCAAAATTGAATCAACGCGCGACTCCCAAGTTTTCCGTATCCACTCTAAAGTTTTACTTTAAAGTAACAACACGCGTGTCGGTCGCTTTAATAAGTCTGTGCGCATGATAAATAGGATCAAGTGAGGGAACGTACGATTGACTTGCATCCTTTTCCCGTACACTGAGAAAAGTAATGTTCTATCTCCATCGTGATGTAGGGTTGTGGGTTCACGTTTGTGGACTAGGAAACTTAATGAAAGTGTGGCGGTGGCCCTAGCATCATTATTGACGGCTTTAAAGATAAAAAGCTTTCGTTGTGAAAACGTATGCCGCTTTCGGCTCCAACCGAGCGTGCTGGAGTGATTTTGCACCGCAGCCGATTGGAGATTTTTATTTTAATTTAAAGTAAATCCTCTGCAATCTTTGCTGTTTATTTATTATCATATATGGTTCAGTTATACCAAGAAACATACACTTGAACGGATACAGTTTATTGTATTACAAGAAAAATAGGATATTCATAGTCCTATGGTTCAAACGTTCATCATCATCATCATTATATCAGCCGAAAGACGTCCACTGCTGGACATAGGCCTCCCTCAAAGAGTGCCAAAGTGACCGTCCTGCGCCACCCGCATCCAGCGGACTCCTACGACCTTTACCAGGTCATCAGTCCACCTTGTGGCGGGCCTACCCACGCCGCGCCTTCCGATACGTGGTCGCCATTGGAGAACCTTTCCGCCCCAATGGCCATCGGTTCTACGTGCAATGTGCCCCCGCCCACGTTAAAATGGTAACAATATATTATCGACGTTAATTAATACTGCAATTGGAGAAATAGTTGTAGGTAGACCATTTATTTTGCGTTGATATAGGTAATTATTAAAACAAGCTAACAGGTATTTTATTCATGTTTTGCCAGTTTCGTTCCGATTATTTTATAGCGTCATTTATGATATACGAATATGTTTCATAAGAATAAATAGGCACGAATACGGCTTGTTCATGAAAAAAGTAGCCATCGAAAACTAAGTCTCCAGTGTCACCCAGTAGGTCTAGATAGTTCAAACCGCAATTAAATAGCCAATTGAGTATTCTTTTTTATGTGTAAGATTCTAAAATCCAAAATTTTTCCCCAAAATGTTGTGAAATCCTACATAAATGCCATTTAAGGCTTAAAGCTAAAATGATTGCATAGAAATGTGTCTACTTCTGGCTTGATTTAAAACAATTTATGACCTGCATACGGTAATTAAGAGTCTGAAAAGATATTCCCGGAACATTATAGCATCGATAATTTAATTGAGTAAAGGAAAAAAAATATCCTCTATGACCCAAGCGTGAAAATTACAAAATCTAAGACTACAATAAATGCCCATAACGCCACTCAAACCGATAGGTGAAAAGACCCTCTTTTTAATAAAATTCTTTAAAAAATGTCATTGCTACTTTTTTCGTGAACAAGCCAATTCCTTAGTAGACTAATATAGTTGACGACCATTACGGCATTGCGTTGTGGGGAAACTTACAAGCTATCGGAATCTGCACTTAGGTACTATCGCCCAAGGGTACGGGTTCACACCTCCAGGATCATTTTCGAGCGTTTGCCATGCATGTGCAGACGGTTTTGAACAGAAAGTGTGACCCTTGGGCGATAGTACATGTATAGCATGTACATGTACGTACTATCTACGTTTGAATTAGCACGCTAATAAATTACGATGGCAACCCCCATTAGCAGCCACACAAATGTTTTTCGCCGACGACACGATATCGGGTCGAGCACGTGGCGAGCCCCGTTCGCATTAGTTCCACACACATGCACCTGTTAGTGGGGTCGCTGTGGCACTGGATTTAGGCCTTAATTTGAATTTCGAGTGTCTATATGAAGTGGTTTTGGAGTTGACGTGCGCTATTTAGATAGTGCAGATTAGAATGGAGATAGAAAAATAAAATCCTTTTAACCAAATATGGGGCCGATGCAAAACTTTGAATATTATTTCGACCACAGTTACCTAGTGGAGATACGTAAATGCCTACATCGAATAACTAATAATAGTAATAAGGTAGCTGAAATTAGAATCACCTATTTCTATCACTGGATAAAACAGGCGAAGAATAATAAGAGTTGCCGACTAGAGGTTGTACTTGACCAGCTGGCCGATTTCGTAACGCATTTTACGTGCGTCAGGTCGTAAATGTCACTTTAGGTATGAGAAAATGACAGCGAATTATTCTAACGCTCGTGCAAAAAGTTACGTGTTTACCCCTCCAATCTGACACTTACATTTTGCATTTTAATCTGATAAGAATGGTACACTTTTTCAGGTACAGTAGCTCGACCCACGTGAGAGCGAGATACAGATAGGAAATATAAAAAAATATATATATGAGAGACGGCCAGACACCGTGTACCTATAAGTTTCGTTTTACCAATTATTTTGGTTCAGAACACTAAAAATTAGCTCCACTCGCAGTTATTATTTCTTTAGCACGAGCAAAAACGCTGTAAGAATGTCTCAATCATCTGCTACAGATATTAATTATTTGCCACAGTCCATCTTGTTCCGGAAGGGTGTTTATGGCTCCGATGTTTATCTCGATGACCTCTGCGTACATCCATCTAGTCTGTGGCGTTCGCAATTTCAGCAACGTAATAGCTACAGTCCGTGATTATATAAATCAACCCTAAGGGTCCCGTCTACAAACCCACCTACAGACGTAACAAGGTGATTTATATACCGGCCACAAAATTACACTTGAATCTCCATGGAACTACGGCCCGCGAACCCTTTAACAGTAATTCCTGGCGTGGTCGGCTATTCTCAAACCGACTGTGCTGGGAGCCAAATGTAGATTTACCTTAGTCGTCGAACTTGTCAAAATTAAGGCTCAGCTCAAAGATATGTTTGATTTTATCTCCATCAAATATTAGTATAACAGAATACAGTATCACATTTAGGTACGTCTGAAAATTGTCCGAGGTAATCATTAAACATGACTAATGTGACAATAGGTTAAGTAGATATAGATACTTCCTTCGGTCATTCAAAGAGTCTATATTAAGGCTATTGTAGATTAATAATATGCAAAATTGGCAAATAAAATTATATTCAGACATACAGACTTGCTGACGTTTTGGTAGAAATAAAGTTTGTATTTCTTTTTCCAATCCATTTTCTATGCTAGTTATTATATATAGTTCGATTTGTATAAGATTGTCCCCTAATATTTATTATTTTATTTTATTATTTGTTTGCGCATTAAGTACCCAGTTTTGTAACTGATTTACCATTCATTTTTTTGTAAATTGGTACCTACTATGCAATACGGATAAATTAAGAAGTAAATGACCACACTTATTACGACTACCACTTAGTTAGGTTGTTATTAGATAATTGATGACTTAGGCATACTCTCGCCAGTCTCGCCCAGCTCACGCACTAGATCTCGTTCTAAGTCTCAGCCGAGCGACGTAGACAAAGCGAAGTCATCAATACAGCCGAGTTTAGTACTGTCTAAATGCCGCCAGAGGCCAAAGGAAACCGCATTAGCAGTAGATTAATATATTGCCGGCCGCACTTATTGGGAGTCCTTCCATACACGCAACGCCTATTTGACTTGGCTTGCGTCGTTGGCTCCGCCTGAATCTGGCAGATTTGTGTTTGGGACGTCGGTCGCCAATCATGTGCGATGATCGTAGGCCGGAAGCCATTTTGGGTATCAAATGCTATTATAGATTAAAGATAAGGATAAACATGTTATATTCCGTAGGAGTCAATAGTAGTTCAATAGTAATACGAATAGATATCATGTATTGAGTATATAAATTGAGTATATGTAATATAAATCTAACAAATTAAATTACAACGCAGGGTAATGGTGTTAGGTGGAAGCTTAAGCGACTATGGTATGAAACAGAATTTCGAGCGATATTGTATATCCTCATTGATATTTTCTACAGATCAAAAATTCGATCAAGGTTAATTTAAAATAATAATAATAATAATAAGGTGTACTCCTTGCATTCCATTAAATTGTCAAAAGGGCCTCTACGTGTTGGCTCAGTTGGTACTTTGTAGGTACCTAGCCCCACGCACGCCTCCCAAAGGTCCGGGACATCATGTCCCGTGAGCGGGAAAGACATACATAATAATAAAAACTTTATTTCGGACATTTTTTGTTTTTACATCCATATATTGTTAGTATATCTTAACCTAGGTATGTTAGTATGGCCTACTTATATCTAAATTTTGCGACCGCCTTAATTTGCCCGATCCAGTGCGCCAACATTGGACAGTCGTACCTGTCGGCAATGACACTCAGAATGCTGTTGGAACTTTCTCTTAACCGGCTCAGCATCGAGACGATTTTCTTGCGTATAATCGCTTGAATACTTAAACATAATATTTGACAATAGGTACTTATTAATTTGTACTGTAGATGGGGGCTGTAAACTCCTACCACCGGATTTACAAACATTTAAATATGGATTAAGCATTATAACTGCTGCTGCTTTTTTTGTGTGAGGTGTGCAATAATAGTAGATTGTATGACAAGGGGCTAAAATAAGGCATATTACCACGAGATGGATATTTTCCTGAGCGAAGCGAGGGAAAATAATTCGAGGGGTAATATGGCTTTTAGACCCGAGTTATACACTCTACTTTTCACTTCGACTGCGAGAAAATAGTAAAACAAAGATTATCCATCCACAATCAATAACAAATTTCACTGCGAAGAGATTGTTCAATTTAGCGTGAGGCGTTTTCTTTTTTAATGATTTGGAACTAGGGACTAAAAAACACCTGATGTTTGATTGGTCGATTTTAATATGTTAGCTGTATTCTGGTTGGTTGATAGCAAAGAGAAATATTTTTTGATAGAGTTGTGATTGGTGGATTTAAATGATTTGGAATTAGGGACTAAAAAACACCTGATGTTTGATTGGTCGATTTTAATATGTAGCTGTAGGTATTCTGGTTGGTTGATAGCAAACATAAATGTTTTTTGAAAGAGTTGTGATTGGTGGATTTAATATGGTGAAGTGTTTTGATTGGTCAAATTCATTGTGTTAAAAATCATAAATATGTATACATATTTTCCCTAGGGGCTAAATGTACTACTTTAGCCCCGCTTATTAAGCCTAATATGACACACTTTTCGAGCATGAGATGTGAAAAGAGTATTTGTATTGTATTGTATTGTATAACAGTGAATATATTAGTTTCCACAGTTTGCAAGGTATCGGTTTATTTTTCAAATATCTCTTCAATTTTTTATACTCCTAAACCTATACGAGTAACCTATTTCTAGTATACCTACGAATTCGTTTTTATGTATTTAAAATAACTTATAAAGAAACATATTTAGCCAACGTGAAAGCAAACATTTAAATACCGAAAATATTACCTCAATTTCATTTGAATGTCGCTGTGAACACTCATTCGGTCGGTGGAGGTTATTCATTCGGATCATTCAAAAGACGCAAAATATATGTTTACACTTTTGCACCTTATACCCTTGTAATAAGGCGAAAATTGTATACTTTGTATCTTTAACGTCGAATATACCATCGATGACACAAGTATCTGACCATTTGTGACTCTTATTGCAACGAGTCAAGATCTATTATCGGTCAGTGCGTGTTACTGTTTGTACATTGAAATAAAACAGATACAAGTAAAAAGCACGGTTCATTTAGTCTCGCTGTACAGTTAATTCAACATGAATAACTCAATTGAGGCTAAAATGAACAGTAATCATAATGTCATTAAGGTGCGTAAGTAAATATTTAATATAAAGATTTACATACTCAATTTACATGGGATTCAAAACAAGTAAAAGTTCTGTTTTGTATGTTTGTATTTGTAATGTATTATTAAGTAAGTTACACAAAAAATATCAACCACATAGTAAGTTTAGATGTTTGGATGTTTAGATGTTTGGATATTTGGATGTTTGGATGTTTAGATGTTTGTTACTCAATCACGCTTAAGCGGCTCAACTGATTTGGATGACATTTTGCACAAAGAGAGTTTATAGCCTGGATTAAAATACAGGGTAGTTTTTATCCCTGGCCCACGCAGAAAAAGTCGCGGGCGGAAGCTAGTATTATATAAATTTTAACTAGCTTTTTCCCGCGGCTACGCCCGCGATTAAAAGTAATTTTAACCGTCTACAAAAAAGGTGCATCTCAGTTTGACCCGTGGGTCGTTCTTCTTTTTTACCGACAATGAACCGAGGTTTTTCTGTTTTTTTGGTTTTTGAACTATCGAAAATTGTGGTTTTGAAGTGCGATTTAAAAAAAAATGCATAGGTTTCTTCATTAGAACTAATTAAAGTTTCCTTTCTGGCCAATATAAATATTTATTTACGGTTGGTTTCTAAAAAAAAACATGTGACAGAGTGGACTCTTTCAGTGGGGACAACATTTTGGTTTACCACTCTGTCACGGCATTCTACGAAAAAAAAAAAACATAAAAAAATGCTAGTTAGAGAAAGTGAAATATTAAATATCACTAATTAACAAAATAATATGGATGTTCATTTGAACATTATAAAACCGTAAACATCATTACTCAAATGAGATGCCATAATAAGACGAAGGACAGGCTATTGTCGGTCGAAAAGAAGAACGACCCCCGTATGTTCCAATTAAATTGCAATTTGGCACAAATACTTTCAAGAATTTTCATGTCCACAATGTTAAATTTCAAAATCGATGCCATTTTCATAATTAACGTCCCAAAGAACCATAAAAACGACACCCATATCGATATTTAGACATTTCAACCCCATCGCACCCCCAACAGGACAGATGTTATATCACGTCCGTCACGTTGGATTTTAAAATCATTGTTATTTTCGTAATCAGCGACCAGCGACCAGCGACCCAATAAACCATAGAAGCAATACCCATGTTGATTTTCAGACATTGTGACCACATTTCCCCCTTTTAGGGGTTGAATTCTAAAAAAACCTGAAACATTTTTTTACTCGTTTATCGCTAGGAATACTCCTGTGAAGTTTCGAATGAAATACTCGTACAAAATTTGTTTCCCCATACAAATTTTGGACCCCTTTTCACCCGCTTAGGGGGTGAATTTTGAAAAATCCTTTCTTAGTGCACCCCTAGACCTTATAAGGAACCTACGTGCCAAATTTGGAATCTCTAGAACCAGCGGTTTGGGCTGTGCGTTGATAGATCAGTCAGTCAGTCAGTCAGTTTCTTCTTTTATACGAGTATTATTTAGATATAAATTTGCTTGACAGAAAGTTTTTATACATTTAAATATATAAATAACATTTAATTTAGGTTTAGATTTTTTCCTTTCACATCAAGCAGCAGCATGTTCAGTTTATTTTTCCAAATATTTGTAGAATGACAAGAACGCGTCTTTCAGTGGCATCGCTTCGCTAGCACAACCGACCGAGAGAGTCGAACCAGACGAGAAAATCTACCCTACTCTTTATAATTAGCACGGTGGCAACTTGGAAGCAAATTGTGCTAGCCCTCCTGGATTAGTACTGTACCTTGATAGTTGACTAAGTGGCACTGTGTGCTTGTAGTATTTGCGAGCCTGTTGTAAAAAAAAAACGGAAAACTATATCGACAAAAAAAACTATAGTATGATTATTGAATACTAGCTTCCGGCCGCGACTTCGTCTGCGTGGACCCGGGATAAAAACTATTCTATATTTTAATCCAGGCTATAAACTATCTTCGTGTATCTTCGATTAATAGTAGGAAGTAGGATGCTCACAAAATTTCACAAGAATCAGTTGAGAAAGGCGACCTGTAGAGGAGAACAGCCGGACATCCGGACATACGAAATCATTTTGGCCCAAGCTGATACGGAGAACTTCGCTTCGCTCGCTCGGTCAATGATGAGTTTTAAACATTGCGAAGTACAACAGTAGTATAACCCTGTCATGTAATGGCTGTCGTGACATACTGAACACAATAACAGCGGGGCTAGCGCAACTGACGCCGCACCGCGACGCGAGTCGAGAAAAGTCTACCCCCCTTTTTCTAATTTGTACGGTGCGAGTGAGATAGGGGACGCTTAGTCGCGCGAGAAGCGACTGAGCAGCAAGTTGTGCTAGACGTGCTGGAGCCGTAGCATGGTTGGCCTTATCACGCGACTAGTGACAAGATAGGAGCGTCGTCTCGTTCTATCGAACGGTGTCAGCCAGTGACGCACGCTCTATCCTATCACCTATCGCGTGACAAGGCCAACCATGCTACGGGGCCTGGTTAGTTATCCACCCACTTTAAATTGATCAAGGTATACGAAGAGCATGCGGCCTCTAATTTTCGAATTGTATATATAATAACCAGTTAAAATTAAATTGCATGGGTGTTCAGAAGGAAATTTTTTGACATAAAACGAAACGACTACGACCCGAGTTGGCCAGACTCGGCGGAGGGCGCCCCGAGTCTACTATCTACAATCAGTGCGCTAATTAGAGTAGAGCATTCGCAGCTGACAAGGGACAGCAGGCAATCGGGACCGTGATTCCATTTGTCTTAATTGATAGGAGGGGAACCTGGTATATCGGTTTTGCTTCACGTCTCTGTCATTTTTTTAGACATGTATGACACGGCGGACTGTCTCTCATATTTGGAGCAGTCTAACTGAGGAAGTACTTCCACCGTTCAGAAGACGCCTAAGTAGCAAAATGGATCGAGTTTTTTACGCCGGTTCTTCTCGAGGCAGAGGTTTTCTTTCCGAACCGGTAATTGGTAATTGGTAGTTTATCGACATTTGTAGGTGCATGTAATATGCCTAAATTGAAGAATAAAGCACTTTGACTTTGACTTCTTGGATAGAACACAACTTAGTGTTTAAAATGTGCAATCGGATCTTCTTTTGAGTCTAAACAATATATCACCTCAATAATAATACCTCAAATCCCTTCTTAAAGAACATTATTTGTCTCTCCCCTAACCCTGATTGTATTTTTTGGCGGACATGTATCATTATATTTGTGTTTGTGTTATTTGTATTTATGTATGATTGTGTGTGTATGTTTATATATAGAGGTATTTATGTACGTTTATTTTTATAATTTCTTGATTTTTGATTAATAATAATCGCTGCACCACCTACTGCATAATCTAGTTTTATCTCTTTCTCCGATACCCAAAGGTTGTCTGGAAGAGATCGCTCTTCATTTTCACGTTATTGTATTGTTTCTCTCTGTAACTGCTTTTTTTGTGTGAGGTGTGCAATAAAGAGTATTTGTATTGTATTGTATATGGTCCAGTTTTTAGTAAATTCATTTATACTTCTTATGTCAGGTGTACGTAAAGTATTTTAAATTATTCATCGCGCCAATAAAGTCCATCCTATCCTATTGTATATCTGTATACAGCGACAGAGAAAATATTCAAAGAAATCAACCGGTTAATTCGCGGAATGATAGCGGGCTAATTATAATTAATTACCCGGCCACAGCCGTCGGCGGGGATTTCATTTGATCCTTTTGGTGGGGTTTTATAGGACATCCTGTATTATAACGTCAAACGTAACAGTTTGGCGAGAATATAAATGTTTGGTAAGTAAGTTGTAATTTGAATATATGAATAAATAAATTAATAGTACACCATTTGTCCCGCTTTTACCATTACGAGTACTTTATTAACTATTTTAACTCCTTCGCTGAACTGCTCTCTTATTATACAAGTATAAGATAGCCCACAACAAATACATGCCCCAATTTGAAGCAAATAATCGGCCAATAATAAATATCTTTCATTATCCTAATATTTAATTATGTAAGTATTGTCCAGGATCAAATTAAAAAGTGGAAATATTTTTTAAACAAGATTATAAAATACGAGTAACAAGGGATTATAGTAGCACCGTGCATTTCAATAATAAACTCTGAATTTAAATTCCGCGTCAACATATCTGACAGGATCTAATAGTTCTACAAGCGGGTTGTGTCATTTCGGTGCTTTAGCGCGACTTGCCTGTCAGATGTTTATTTAGTGCACGTTTTCGATTTTACCCTGAGTTATCTTATCACAATTTTGAATTCGAACAAACCATGGTTCGAGCACGTGAATTAATCAGCATTAGACTAAAATTTATACAATATACAGATTTTCAATAACAATTTACCCGCGGATATAAAGTTTTGGATAACGAATCAGAAACAGAACCTGCTTAAAAGTTGAAATTATTTACAGTACAGATACGAAATTGTCGTTCCCAAGTTTTAAGATGTTAGGGGATAATTTATTAATTTGCCAAGCCGTCCAGCTGTCCGTCTATTCCACCTTAAGTGACTGACAACTTCGAGTTAATTATCAGTGAACTTGAGCGTTCAAATTTTGACCCCGTTTTTACTGAGTTCAATTAAATATATGGGGATCAGCGGCAGATATTGAGACTGTATTTATTTTACAAAAAAGGGCTGTTAGAGCAATTTATAACCTCGGGTCGCGTGAGTCATTAAGAGAATTTTTCAAGGAAACAGATATTCTAACACTGCCGTCGCTATACGTATTTGAAATAATAATGTATGTTAGGAAGAATTTATACAACTACCCAACAAACACTGATAGGCCCAAGGTTACCAGAAGCGCAGGGAAGCTCAAAACAACTTTTTACAGGCTAGTAAAAGCGAAAAAGTCGTTCTTGGGAAATTGTATAAAATTCTACAATAAAATTCCAAAACACATTACCGAACTTACTGACTCTAAATTCAAATCTGTCGTAAAACGGACACTCATTTCAAAAGCATATTATAAGATAAACCACTACATCATGGATAGGTATATTTGGCAGCGATAAAATCCTGCACTAGAAACCTGTCGTAAAATAAATAGGCTTTCTACTGTAGCAATGTAATTTTAAAATTTTATAATACTCTGATACTGATATGATATATTGTATACTGTTTTGAAAAAATGACACCTCGCCGAGTTTATTACGCCGGTTCTTCTCGAGGCAGAGGTTTACTTTCCGAACCGGTGGTAGTTTATCGACATTCATAGGTGCATGTAATATGCCTAAATTGAAGAATAAATCACTTTGACTTTGACTTTGACTTTGACTTTGATTGGAAATTAAATTAGTGGCCATTCTTTTACCTCTTTCAGCACGAGTTTTAATAATGTAGATTGATGTTTGGAAACATTTTACTAAGCAATTATGCCATAGTTGAAGTAGAAAAAATATCACAATAATTGAATTCCGTGTTCACTCTACATAGTTAAATTGATGTATTATTGTGCAATTATTTGGCATCAAATAAGGAAAAAATAACAACGTAAACGTTAACATAATATATAGTGGGTCTATCATATGGTTTCTATGTGTGACACAAGCACACGTTGAATTCCTAAAAAAATACTTAAGAGTTAAGTGCCAAGTTTGTATTTGAAGACGAGTCAGCCGCATGGCCGCATGACCTCCGAAATGCAATCCACTCGAACTAGTTAACAGTGACAAATATCGTTCCTCGGGTGGCGTTGTACCATGACGATGAAACACAGCCGTGACGATACTATCTTAGACGAACAATCTTAGTGGGCGTGGCATGATTGCCATTTTTATCACTTGTCGCTGTGAATCCGTCACTCTCGTACTCGCATACTTTTCAGAACGTAACGGACGTCTTATCTACAGCGATAAGTTATAAAATGGCAACCATGCTACACCCGCTCTGCTTAAGGCGACGTAGGTTCAGAAAACGGATAAAAAAACGTAGCGCTTGTTTGGTGCATTATACGGCTGCCCTAAATTCAATTAGCAATCTTGAGGCCTTTCTCGAGGGACTATAGCTATTCGAATCCTGAGTTATTGACTTTCGCTCGATAGAAAAAAAAACACGAACATAGGTCTAAAATACACTTAAAACATTCGTGACAAATTATGCACAAAAGCTAAACTTATAAAATTGGTTCTAATAATCGGTAATGTCATGTTTGAGGGAACTTAGCTAATATTTTTTTGTTTATTTAAACGCACAAAAAAATGTTTAAAACTTCATATCCGCGCTTCCGAACACGCGCTTCCATCTCGCCCACGCTTATGCTCAATGAGAGGGAGACCATGAACCTACGTCACCTTAAATATGATTATTATTTGATTGGCGGCTACTGTTAGACAACCGAACTTACCTAGACGCATAATATAATCGTCTCATTAGATTTAAATGTAAAATTTGTTCAAACGTTAGCTAGAAAAGATCCTTTAACCCTTAAAGGATTTCTTCCTTTAAGGCTTAACGGGATAAGCTCGCTTATGTCCTTTTTATTTTATTTGTTTTGACGACGAAGACACGTTAGCCGTTGAGCCAACATCGGTGAGTGGACGAATAACCGTCACAAATTCATAAACGGACTCATAAAATGAAAGCATCCCGTTTAGCCAATTACGTTTCGCCTCCCTTTCAGCAGTCGCCGAAGTTACAGTACCATTTAATAATTAATATAATTAAATTTAAACGTATCGGACTTTGTACTTAAGCTTATTTAAAAATTTAGTGCAAGTACTCCGCTGGAGTTGAGTTGGGCCCCTACGAGGCACGAGCTTTCACTCTTAATTATTACTTTGGGAAAATTAAGACTGTCGCTTAGTCCAGAGTACCCGCTCCCGGAGGTTGCGGCTCTCTTTCATTCATACCAATGTGCTTTATCTACGAGGGGCGCTCTGTTCTGAGGCGTGGAGACGTCACTGCCAACTAAACATGTAACTATATTATTACTAGCTTTTGGCCGTGACTTTGTCCGCGTAGCTCTCGTTAATTGCCTTAGAGGATAATTGCTATTAAAGTATTTCAGGCATAGACTTAAATATCGCTGCCCCACCTTTTCACCCATTTAGGGGATTGTTTCCGAGATAATAGCTATCCTGTGTGCTTGCTTGGGTTTTAAACTATATCCGTGCATTTATCTTAATCGGTTCAGTGGTTCATGCGTGAACATGTAACAGACAGCCACATAGATAGACAGTCAAATAAACTTACTTACGCATTTATAATATTAGTACGGATGTCCTATATATATGTGTATTCGTTTCATTCGTTGAGTAGTTCTACTCACGTTATTTCAGGCTACCTTTATTGCAGTAAGCAAAATTATTTATATAAATTATTTTGACTGCAATTGATTGATTGATGTACTGAACTTCTGATCAAGAAACTTTTCAACATAACCTACTTTTCCGTAACAGTACGGTTCAGTCAGGATCGTAGTTCTAACCTTTTTTTTAAGGGGGGAAATTTAATGCGTTACGCATACCACCCGAGCGCAGGGGGTGACCCGAGTGGTTATGTGGGATTCCTGTATGATCCTTTGCGGATGCCCGGAAACCCTCCACGTGAGGCACGCCAAATATTTTGATGCACCTGCCCCTCGATCTCCACCTGTATAGTAGCGGACCCACCTGAGTCCGCTACGAGGAGATCATGGGTGCGAAAGATCCTGTTCGGTGGGTTTTGTATACTGGCTAATTAATGGCTTACTTTTGTTCGGAATTAATCTATTTTGTTAACGGCTATGAACGTTTTATGAAATTTTGCTGATCAATAAATTATTTTGCTGGTCGACAATATATTAGAAGTATTAATATTGGTTTTATAATTGATCGTTTGTAGTAACATTTTTCTGCAGATCAAGAGTTGTAGCCTGATTTTATTTATAATAAATTCAATCTAGTATGCTGGCCAAATTATTTAAACGTTTATTTTTGTTGCGGACCATAATATGTTCTTCCTTAACAAATCTTTTGAACAGAGATACAATTTTCTCACTTAACAAATGATTTCTTATAAATTGTAAGTTCCCATTTTAAGCTCTTTAGACTTTAAGTTAGTAATTCGCCAGGTCACATAGATTTACCTTTCCACATCATCGTCACACAAACTACAATCCGCACTTGACTTATTTTCCATACAAACATTTATACCTTTTTTAAACCTACTTAAGGGTTAAATTTTGTACAACCCTTTCTTATTGCTTGCCTTCTTTGCATAAGTAACCTGCCTTGCACATTTCAAAACTCTAGGTTCAGTAGTATAAGCTCAGCGTTGATGAGCAAACTCGAAATTATGTCGTGGTATTATCCTCTGATTTTATCATGGTAAGGGTTGATTTACTCAATATGTTTCATGAAAGCAGATATAAATTTGTAATAAATACAAGTGTAATAAAACTCCACACCTCTCCTGTTCTTTCCACCGACGCCTCCGAGTAACGACGCATACTAGCACTACATCGCTAAGTACATTACGTATTGTAAGTGTTCTTTGAGTCTACATAGTGTCGAGGAATCTCTTACTCTAATTACGGGCCTGTGTTTTATATTCTATTAGGTTTATTAGGAGGTGCGTGCAAAGGGCGTTACATGAAAGACAATTTTCTGTTTACGCACAAGTTGTTTTATACTTCGCTCTTATTCCATTATCGTAATAAAGTTCCTAGTAAATTAATGAATGCTTAATTATAAACTTTAATTATTTTGAACTCCTTTGTAGATAGACGGAAGTTTATTTTGAGAAAGGCTGAAGTATTCAAAATGTATTGTTTGACTATGAAAAATACGGTTAAAACCTTTTTTTTCTTACTGACACTAAGCTGCTCTCAGAGATAGTAAAGCAAATTATTTCTCCGAATCAAAATAACATCCTGATTGCTCCATGAAACGATTTGAAAGTTTCAAGCAATAGAAAACTAGTACGCACGAAAAATCAATATTTTCAGCCGAATAAAACACAAACATACAGATCCCAAGAGGTTACAAAAGGCAGGCTGTTTATTGAAGTAGTTAAAATGGTACTTTTATATACTGATAATACTACAAATAAATAAGTACTATTACTTTTAATTATCAGACATGAAAAACGCTTATTTATAACATCAATAGCTACAGAACACAAGGATAATAGAACATCTATAAGTAATGAAATTGCGGTCGTTGCCGATACGTGGAGCGTATAACAGGCGAATACCTTCTAATTTAGATGAAAGCGTTCAAAACAAAGGGCAGAATTTCAGTTCCTCCAAACCATCTAAGGAGGTCTCCTAATTGGTGCAAGTCAACGTAACCTGATTACGCTCATGTCACGTTCGTACACGGTGAGGAAGCGGAATAAAGGTCTGCGGAACAAAGACAGTGACAAATAAGATGTTACATTTTCATACGGCTTCCTAAACAGGAGGGTTTTTTTTATTAATGTGTTTTATTATTATCACGTGCAGGATCTGAACCCACAGTTATCGTCTTGGGTTTCTCTGAAGTATTTAACTCAGTCAGCGCCAAACACAATAAACATGCGTCAGAGCGCTACAGGCGCTTCGCTTTTAACTGCATATTGTAATGGACATGAGCATAGCGTGATGGTGAAGCGGGAAACCAAACTATTAGGTAGTTAATATTAAAGAGTGGCAATCTCTTGTGTCAGAGGCCAAAAATATTTTTGGGTCATCGAACCAACGTAGTAAGGAGATTATCATCGGGGTCAAGGAACTCTTGGCCAAGATGGCTATCGGACAGTTTAGACTGTAGAATGTGCGGGAAGGATGAAACTATGGAACACGTACTGTGAGAAAGTCATGCCCTTGCCAGACAAAGGATGAATTAGTTCGGTAACTTAACTGCTAAAAACAACCAAAGGAATTCAAGGTGCTCCCGCTGAGCTGCATCATCCAGTTTATGACAATGATTGAGCAAGCTTGGGAGTAGGCACAAAAGATTCCACTCGCTCAATGGCACACACGCATAACGCTGAATAGGCTTACCTATATTCCGAAATAATTTAACTAAAATCAGATAACTAACTTCAAACTTCTACGATACAATATTTTTATCCTACAAATTCGAAATCAAAATATAAAATCACACCTCAGTGTTAATGAAGCATTGGATAATAATGTAATGTTTAAAATATTCATTAATGGTTAACCAATTTTGAGAGATTTCATTCGCAGCGTGCAAATTGTGGCCGGCGTCATTTTCATTAATTCTGCGGCCGCGATTTGTGCACGGTTTGTGCATGGGGTTAGGCACCTGGGACAGACATCTGAATAGAGGGCAGAAGGTATTACGAAACTTCATACATATGTTATATAAAAAATTCCCGTGGGTCTCAGACATTAAAATAGAAAAACCGGCCAAGTGCGTGTCGGACCACGCAAAACGAAGGGTTCCGTGCCTATTAAAAAGGTCGTATCGGCCCAGAAATCTTACGGCACTTACGTCCTTTAAGGAAGGCAATTTTTCAGCAATATCTCGAAACCCTTTGAACCGATCTTGTTCAAAACAATTTTCGCTGAAAGAATTTAATAAGCCATTAGGTACATGATTTTTTTCATATTTTTAAAATACACCGTTCAAAAATTAGAGGGGGGACAGAATTTTAGTGACTTTCGGAGCGATTATCTCCGACTCTATTCACTTAATCAAAAAAAATGCTGAGAAAACTTATATTTATTTTGAAAGGCCTATGTGATAAGATTTATGTGCACACGGCCTTACAATGAAAAAATATTTTAGTCATTTTATTTACAAAACTATGTAGCGGTTAACAAAATACACCTATCCTCAAAATTTTATTCAAATGCACCTTATAGTTTTCGAGTAAAATGCCTGACGGACAGACGGACATGACGAAACTATAAGGGTTCCGTTTTTGCCATTTTGGCTACGGAACCCTAATAAAACGGGTCACTCACGTCTTTGAGGTCGAATATCGCTCGACGTGTTTCATGTTGTGTGGCACTTATTCGTGAGCACTCGCGATGAATATGTCGCGAGAAATATGTCGAGCGATATTCGATCTCAAAGACGTAAGTAACCCGTTTCATTATATGTACTGCATACAAATGTTTTATCATAAGTAAGTACTAAGACCAGAGGGGTGATCCCGTAACGTTTCGAACACGCGTTAGTACAATGCAACTGTCAATTTTTCATATAAAAATTGACATTTAGTTCTACCTAACGTACGTACGATGCGTTAGGTGATCGACCTGCAGCACGCATTGTACGTGGGTTAGGTAGATCTAAATGTCAAATTTTATATGGAAATATGACCGTTAAACTGTCCTAATGCGCGTTCGAAACGTTACGTGATTACCCCTCTGAATCACAATGGCGCAGTCTGCGGTGGCGGTCCATAGTAAATTTGACAATAGCTGTCAATAGTACATTACTGCATAGCCAGGAAAGAAGGGTTTACCGGGTGAGTAGGTATAGACGGCCGACCGTAGGTAGGCTGGATAGTGATACGAAGCCGGCCAGCCCTTTTCACGGCCAGGCATGTATAGTGCTTTTCTCAAACAATGCAATGAAATAAAAAATACACTACTCAAAAACAAATTTAATATCGCGTTAACCGAAAACAAAAAAACATATCCAAAAAATATAATTCAGCTGTTTAGCCTGTTCATAAACACAGACGCCATGTTTACATTAAAATTTAAAAAAAATACTTCCCGGCTTAGGCCTTCAATTTTGTATGAAATTCCTTTACAGTTTTCTCGAGGTGTTCCGCCAGAAACGTGATACTTTGAAGCCTGTTATAACGCACGCAATAACGACATCGCATTGTATATTTGAGAAAAATTACTATTGACCGCTGCCGCAGCCAGTCTGTGAGAGGCTTAAGAGAGTCAAGGGCACAGCGGAATGTTAAATCTCGCGTGTATTTGAAGCAGCCTGACTGGGCTCGTACCTTTGTATACACGGTGTAACATGAGAGGCAGCCAAATAACGCACAACTTGCTTTGTGGGTATTTGGTGTGGTGTTCTTGGTGGTGAGGACGCGCTGTGTTGAGACTGTGGGACCTGCATGTCTCTAGCTGTCAACATAACGAATCCTCAAATCAATAAAGGGTGGGCAGTGCGCTTGGGATTGTTCTGGTGTGGCAAGTGTCCATATTAGGTGACGCTGTCTGCTTATCTGGAGGCAGTGCGCTCGTTTGATACCGTCGTAGTATTTAAAAAAAAAACTGGATAAGTGCGAGTCAGACTCGCCCACCGAGGAGGGTTCAGTTTTCAGATTTTTGCCTGTACTTGTAGTATAAAACGATATTACTTGCCTAATTTCATAGTTCTAGGTCAACGGAAAGTACCCTATAAATTTTGATTCCCTTTGAGAGTGCCGAAATATACGTATTTTGCGGCCGTATCTTTTTTTTACGTTTACTTAGAAGTTTGATTTTTTTCACAGCTTCAAGGGAATGTAGACTTGAGTATATTTCAACTTGATACCTCTACGCGTTCCCGAGATAAAGTGTCTTAACAAACAGACAGATGGACAACAAAGTTACCCTATAAGGGTTCCGTTTTTTCTTTTGAGGTACGGAACCCTAAAAACTAAAACTAAAATTGGGTTGATATTAATTGTAATTAATGTATTTATTTAATTCATTCCATTAGTCATTTCTATTTGAAACTGCAAGTATAGTGCCCTATCTACAAGTGACAATAAAGGTACGATAATTTGGTACATGTGAGAAAGTCGAATTTATCTCGGTAAACGTGTGATCGCAGTTAACCCTCGGGCCAAAAATGTCTATACAGGGTGTAATCTTTATGTGTAGCCAGGCGATTATTCTGTAAATATAACAGCACGGCTATCACAAGACGGCGCGCGAGCTCTCTCGATTTTTCTCGCACTATCTGCCTCTCCCTTATTAGACAACTTAGAAAGAGAGGTATAGTGCGAGAAAAATCGAGAGAGCTCGCGCGCCGTCTTGTGATAGCCGTGCAGATATCAGAAAACTTATATCGAAAGACCGTTACCCAATAAGTAAAATCACATCAATTTCTTTTTTTAAATAAAATATTTAATTATTGTAAATTGGTTTTTTGTACTTGTTTTGTGTAATAAATTAACACTACTGTGGAACCCATTATTAACGAAAGAACGAACCAAATTCCTTTTTTTAAATAAGACTAGAAATATCCAAAATAATAAGTTTAAAAAAACGCTCCCTTTCTCTCGCTCCACTACTTTCCATTACAAAAACGACAGTTGAATTGTGCTAACGCTCGTTTGAAAAGTTACGTGTTTTGCCCCTCTGATCCGCACAAAATTAAATAGAGAATTCACATAAATAAGTTCGCTAAAGGCGTAAATAGTTACACACAAAAAATCCAGTTGAATCGAGAGATTCCTTCTTCTTGGCAATCAGTTGAGAAATATTTTCCTTCTTTTAAAATATAAAAAAATCTGCAATTTTTCCGCACGCGAAGAAAACAAAAGATAAACGAAATAGTCTCGTTTTATTTTCCTTCTTACATCATGTTAACACACGTTCTTACTTTAAGTCGTTTTTTGTTTTCCGTATGCATTTCTGGGGGTCGATTCGAGATAGGCATTACGTATTCCAATTTCAAAATTGTTGCAAAAGCCTGCAGGGTAATTGTATAAATTTTTGAACGAGTGTAATGACGTATCATATGCCATTTTCATCTACTAAATTGTTCGTCAATATGTTTAATTCTCAGGGAATTGGGACCTTATTTTCTTTGGTTATTTTGCCATTAGTACGCGATGAATCATGGCATTTGTATGGGCGCATCGTTCATAAGCTCATAAGGGTCAGCGACAATAAGGTCCCTTATCCCTCGGAATGACACATAATCCTAACGTTGTTTTTCAAAATTTAACTAGTGCAACTATGAGCTTGTATGAAGTGAAAGAGGTTTGTAACGACCTTAGCATTTCAAGTGCCTTATGGGCATTTTCGTAAACATTCAACAAGCCTATTTTAGCTAAAATGCCGTTAAAATACGTTTGTCTTTTTCTGTCACTTTGACATTTATGTTCGTGAGAAAGGGATAAATCATATTTTATTAATCAGATGCATTTTAAGTTTTATAAATAAGGGGGTTAGCCTCTGCCTGCACTTTTACGTTTTCAGACACGTTAGCTCGGTGCGAGTAAGTGAGCACGAAAAACATTAAATATAAATTGCAATGCAAATCTTTTGTCTCAAATCGACCCGTGTATGTAGCCGAGACTAGGGCTGTCACACGCTCGCCTTGACGGGAAGCTATTGTGCTCAAACACAAAACATATTTTCAGTCGGTACACTTATAAATATTTACGAGAGTGTCCGAATTAAGTCGAGGCTCAACGTTTACGGCGTATTAATGTTTCAGGGTTTCGTTTAACTTTTGAAACAATATTTTGAGCTCTCGGTGACATGTCAAGTTAAAAGTGAGCTCAATGACGGCAAAATATATGGAAATCATAATTAATACGAGTTTTGACAATCTCAATTACGTAGCTGTAAGGGTTGTTCTTGGAAGTTAATTAAACTCTCATCATAAGTTCACAAGCCGTGTAAATTTCAGTAAGAGTATGTGGTATTGAGAACATGTGGGTACCTATATGAAAGGTAAATATCAACTTCTTGTGCATATACGTTTGGATGGAATAACCAATTTGTCCGAGCATGGTTTCCGCTGGAAATCTACTGGCAGAAGGCTGCCAGGACATTCAAGCACTTCGTGGAGTTGATCAGGTGAGAAGGAGCTCGGCTCAACTGATCTCGGATGGAAAGATCTAAAAAAAGCCCCGAAAGATCAAGGCAAATTGATTGATGAAAAAATAGGTAACAGGAACACACCATCATCATTTCATCATCCACATTTACTTATTCGACAAAATTATCCTCAAACAAAACTCGCTAATTATGGAGACGAAACTCGAGCTAGATGATGTATTTTTTTATTTAACTTTGTTCTTGCTGCCGTCCGCCAACCAAAACGTTATAGTAGCTGACGTTTAATGATTAACTATTCGCCAACAAAGACTTCCAAACACAAGAATACTGGCAAATTATCTCCGAAATGGATTCTCGCATTTTGAATGTGAATTCCAACGGATTCAGTCCACTGACACGTGTTATCCTTTCAATTTTTACAAGAGGATCGATCTACTTATATGTTTTGCATTCATGTCTGATGTTTTATTTTGCGCACTTGTTCTCGCATATTAGCTCAGCTCGTGTTAACAGTGCGTGAAACATCGAAATCGGAACAGAGGCAGGGCACAGTGATATGTTAGCCCACTCATATTTTAAGTAGCCCAACTGATTGGCCTCCACTTTACGCCCAGAAGACCCCAGCCGTATAACACCACTAGATGCTCCGCACGTATTTGGTGTTGTGTTCCTGGGTGGTGAGGTGAGTAAGGTCGCCAGATCTCCCGGGAATGCGCTGTTGAAAGTGACAGACAGACCTACAGATTTTCTCTAGCTCTCAACACTATTACTACAATTTTTACAATCGCTATTCTACATTTTTTAAATACCTATATTTTAAAATGTTCTTATAGATTCGATAGTCAACTGGTATTTTCATTTCCACAAAATAATATCGCTTTATGCAAATAAATAATGGTTGACATTTGAACGTTATATATTCGCGCCAAAAAGGCAGCTGCCATTATCGTGACGTCATAACTGCAACACCAAACCATACACTACTAAGAAGATACTATGTGCAGAAACATAGAAATGTCAAATGTTGTTTACAAAGAAAACTTGTTTTTGGATTTGCTATTCTGACGTCACTTACCTACAGAAGACAAAATGGCGGTCGGCGTTTTCTGTCACGTAATAAACAGATAAAAACCCATTATCAAATTAAAAATAAATCCCATGTTTTTATAACAAAATAGTGTTATATTCGTTATTCTTGTGGTAAAAACTATATTAAAAAAATACTATAATCATTCAATTTTGATAGATGAAAATACCCTATTAATCCTCTTTCTTCCTTTTGACTTCGCAAGTGCGGAAAGGCTACTGTGCCTGCTAAACATAACGCAGTTCGTAAACTTGTTTGCCATTGTCGTGATATAAATAAATATTGAAATGGAATATACTTCAATCTTATAACGACCCCTTGTTCCGAACGATATTGTTTCAATAATAGTTTGACTTGGCGGGTTGCACTGTATGTTATTAACCTTCGATTCAATCGCTTGGTAGGTAGTTCACATATAAACGCTTGTTTACGCTCACATTTGAAAGGTTTCCTCTAACTTCAGCATTTACTTATAGCTGTGTTATATCACATTTGTATTGGTACTCACGCGTCTCCGGAGGGGAATCAATAATCCCATAACACACATCCTTCAAAATCCATTTATGAAATATCACATAAAACAGTCCAGGCTATTTTATTTATTCTAACCCGAAGACAGAAAGGGAGATCAAATAGCCTTTGTCCTCCCCTCTTTACTTATTCAAACAAAATTACATATGCCTGCTTCTGGATCGCCATTGCCCGAAATTTTACGCGTCGGAGATAGTGTCATGAATATAAATCTATCGTAAAGACACCGCAGAGAGGCTAGCCCAGTTTACGGTATAGCTCACTTTGCATTCTTTGTACAGCGGCCCTTTATGGTCGCTTTATAGACTTCGGTCCTTTTGCATAAAGCCTCAGCACTGGGAAGTTTGCGAGTGTTGTTGACGCTTCGCTTACGACTTCGGACGTCGAGCGGCATAAACAGATGGAGTTTACCTTTACACCTTATCGTTTATTGAAGTGGGCAATGGTCTGGACAACCTATGTTTCAGCATTTTACATTTCATCCAACTCGAACTTGATTTGAAAACAGTTAAGGCAGCACATTTTGTTTTCTAAGCTGAAGCTTAAATCAATTCGGTGGTTAATATTTAAAATAAATCCATTTCTATGAAGTACTAGCAACCAGTTTAACTCCATCCGCGTATTACATAGAACTCAGGTTGAGTCATGGGTGAAAGAATTTTTAAAATCAGATGTGTAGTTTCGAAGATTACTGCTACATACAAACTTACAAACCTACGAATTCACAGACACTACCTATTTACTATACGTATAGACGATACAGCATGTAGTAGTCACAGTTAATAGGTGTGGATCATACACAGGCTAAGATTAAGTCTGTCTATGTCTATAACATCAGGACAAATTACGTGAGAACATCTTTATAAGGTAAACTTCCTAGTACTCGATGTTACACTAGTATATGGAATAGCCACTTAATGTAAATTGGTAACCCAAAGATGGACGCGTATAGTAAATTAATGAATTCTGAACAAGGGGGCCACTTTTGGGGGGTAAACTGGATAATAAAAAAAAAAGTTTCGCAAATTGTATTCTGTGACATATCAAATGAAAGGGGTTGTTGTCCCCCCCTCCCCCCCCCCCTCTTATCTCCGAAATTTCTAAACTTAAAATTCTGAAAAAATATGGAAAGTAGTTCCTTGCCTAAAGATTACACGAAAACCTATAAGACGTTTGAGTATTTAAAGTAACGGGAAAATTCTCTATATTTGTGTGTATTTTGTATGGAGCGCCTGATGCTTAGAGCATAGCAATTTCTTCACTCTCTCATCTGAGCAGTTATCATGTATAGGCACTTATTCTTAGATCGAGTTTTGGTTAAATTCCATCTTATTATGTTATAATTCGATTATATACGGAACCCTCACCACGCGAGTTGAACTCGCACTTGTCCGGTTTTATTTTTGCATAAAACGTCTCCCAATTTTTTATTACAGTCTAAACAGATACAAAGTGAACCAGCGCAATTTATCAGGCGATAAATATAGAGGAAAGAAACAAGGTGGCGTTCAAGATGTTTAGCGCCTGAAGCGATCTCTGTTAACTATTAATCCTATTTTCTCTTCCCGGAGATAACGAAACTCATTTAAGATATCTCGCGATCGCTCCTTTCAGGCGTTTTGGGGTGCAGCCATGGAGCAGACACGGGCGGCAGTGGAGTCGACATTATGCAAACGATCGCTTAAAATAATGTTGGATTTATACAGACTAGTGAAGTTACATAGGAATGTTAGCTGTTGCATTCGCTATTGTGCCAGTATTACTTTTGCATACCTTGCAAAACTATATGCTGTAGTCGTCGCTAGTAAAATCAAAGTAAAATAATTAAGCACCCTTTTTCCAAACTTAAACGGTATGTTTACATCATCTGCAAGATTTATCTAGTTTGTTAGTACTAAGTAGTATGATAAATTACACAATAAAAGTGCCCTAATCCAAATTATATGAAAGGATATGCAGGTTAGAATATCGAAACTTAACTATTTGAGTAACATTTTTTATAAAAAAAACTTAACTCGACAGTTGCGATTCCACCCCACCCCTGTTTTTTAATACGTATTCCGTCTTAAGAGACCAAAGGTTTCTCTTTATGTTTAATAAAGTTTTCTTCAAAGTATCCTTAATTGAAAATTCAAATTTATGCATAAGCTCTGATTGTAGCGGGATTGCCAGGCCAAGACACGGCCGTTTAAGATATTCAAGCCTTCCCCTGAGCGCATTTTGGACAAATTACGCTAATGTCTATAGGTTTTTAAATAATATCCCGTCCTGAGCAAATTTTGCATTGCTGTGGTAGTAAAAGTCTTTGTAGAGGACAGGGATTTCGTTTGGATAATTTTGCTGTTATTACATTAAATATGAGATGTATAGGATTTCATCGTCCTTGTACACAAACCGGAACAAAAATCAGGAAATATTTGTAATTGTTTAAGGCACTGTAGATGGTTCTATGCGTTGGCGGGCTGGCCATACAAAAAGAACACCTTCTATACAGCGAACGAACAAAACTATTCTAACTAGCGCAAAGACGTTGGGACGGGGTGGGAGCGGGGTGTCAAAAGGATGCCAAGCAGCCGTTTAGTTCGAACATGCGCACACATGCGCATGCCTGGTTTTGGGCACGTCTTTGAGTAGACATTTGTAGGGAGTTCGCTTTCTATGGTTCTTTCGTTCGCTGCTTCTATATTTAAATTTAAATAGCTTTTTAAATAAGCTGTCCACAAACAAATTGTAGTGGGATTCGGCTGCAGACCTCGCATGGTTGCAGACGCTGTGTTATATTTCAATCAAATGTTAAAGAAAATATATTTTAAAGTATCGCTATCGAAGAGTGAACAGCGTAACAGAGTAAGCACCTCCTTGCCATAATACTTTACCAATATTTACGATTTTTGTCACAATTCGTAACCCTGAAAATATAATTTCAATCCTTTATCGCATCTTGAAGTAGGTATAGTCTAATCAGGTCTACCCAATCGCCCCGTATTCTGAACTTCATTCGCTGAAGGATTTAACTAGATTAATCTTCCATCAAAATACCCTCTTTGCTATATTTAGCGCTTAATGAACCAATCAGTCAATATCATAACCCATTTCAAGCAGTTCGACTAATTTTACTCGTAATTATGAACGATTAAGGAAGTTAGGTTCAGTCGATCAAAGTTATCGAGAACTAGTTCTCTCTAAGTTTTAGACCCCGTTCACACGGAGACATCCGATTCTTTGCGGGAATTGTTTTTTGTAGGATCCGATTTAGTGGCAACACTATTTCAATGCACGTGTTCACACAAGCATACGGTTGCAGGATCCGGTAACATCTGCATTGAAATACTGCTGCCACTAAATCGGATCCTACACAAGTTTCTGTCAAAAATTTCATTTTTGGTACAAGCTTTTATTGCCGACTGTACTTTTCTGTATAGGTATCGTCATCAACTAATCATTGAGACGATTCTAACGAGCCCAAACTCGATGAGGTTGTGTCGTTTCATTGCGAAGTTCCTATGGCCACCTTTCAGCTCCATCATCAGATCAGCACCATGTCATCATAATATTACATTGTCACGCGTTTTACACATGTATGCAAAAATTCAGCTCAATCGGAAACCGGGAAGTGGATCAAATTTAACTTGCAAGATTTGATTACAGACAACTGTCAGGTGAAAGTAAATAAAAGCTTGTAAAAAAACAGCTCTCGCAAAGAATCGGATGTCTCCGTGTGAACGGGCTCTTAAGTCTAAAAAAAAGAAACTTCAACAAGCGAAATTGTTAAAGCTATACGTGCCTAAAGCTATCAATTTTCACTTACATTTTTAGACAGTGAGTTCGAAGTTTCTCGCTTAATACATATTATTATTCTATAAAACTTTCGGTGCTTCTCGTAACCGCGCTCTTCTCTATAAGGTAAAATAAATTGTGGCAGCGGCTATGAGCTTAGCGCCTCTAAATCTTTGGCACTGAATGTGTTGAGCGGCTCAGAAGTCCGATGGCCACGTGGGATGGCTCCCTAAATGATGGGGCAACTTCTTCCCCAGCAGCTTGGCTCGCAGCTCAGAGCAGGCTTGTGTAGGCCTGCCCCGAGCAAAAGCTTTGAGACCGATTTAGCGTCGCCACCTTCACGTATCGGGTCTTCTGGCGTGACCTTCTGGTCAAGCGCAGTCTGAAACAATCGACACGAGAAGAATGCATCAATAGAAAATTAAATTAAATTATTATTTATTTCATTGCTGTGCCCTTACAGGGTTCATGTTGAACTGTAATCTGTAATAGAAGAACTGTATACTAACATGAGTGCAATAAATGATTTGATTTGATTTGATTTGGGGATGATTGCAACATGCTTAGCTGGGTCCATTTCGTGGCAACCTGTCCTATTTTTCTAATTTATTTCTTCTTTTATTTTCTGTGTTGTTACGAATAAATGTTTGAATTTGAAAAAAAAAATCGCCAATAACGTCAATCGACCTGGCGAAGAATTATTTACGTTAACTGTGTGGCGAAGAATTATTAACGTTAACTATGTGTTGTAGCGTGCTACGATGAGCTACGTAAATAACGTTGAAGTGCTACGTGTAGCGCCGTAGTTGTGCTACAACTCAAGGAGCAGATTTCTATCTATGTATAGAAAATGTTGGGTGTGTATAAAGTTAACAAGTAGCCCACTAGCAAGAAGGGGTCGTAAACTGTTCGAATAGATACTTATGGTATTTAATTTTTTTATCACAACGTAGGTACGGTTTATAGAATCGTCATTTAATTCAAAGATTGACAATAAGGCAACAGGCATCAATAATTGTCTTGTATTCTTAGAACATTCTCAGTATAATTAATGTTATATTATTTCCGTACCTCTATTTTGTACATTAAATTGATAAATTGAATCTGTATTAGGGAAATTAATTTTTGAGGTTGGCGCTGCAATATTAAGTACAAGAATCTCAATTGGACGCAATATCGAAGAATCATTAATTATTAATTAATTTTCGCAATTTTACCTTTATCTGGCCCCGTAGCATGGTTGGTCTTGTCACGCGATAGGTGATAGGATAGAGCGTGCGTCACTGGCTGACACCGTTCGATAGAACGAGACGACGCTGTTATCTTGTCACTTGTCGCGTGATAAGGCCAACCATGCTACGGCTCCTGTGCGACGTTGCATCGTACCAAATTTCAAGATTCTGAGTTCACGGGAAGTACCCTGTAGGTTTTGATTCCCTTGTGAGTTTCGAAATTTTGCGGCATAAACGGCTGTAGGTATCTTTTGATTGCGTTGGCTTAGAAGTTTGATTTTTTCACAGCTCCAAGGGACAGTAGACCTGAGTATTAGATATACATTTTAGCTTGATACATCCACGCGTTCCTGAGAAAAAGGGTCTTGACAGACGGACGGACGGACAACAAAGTGATCCTATAAGGGTTCCGTTTTTTTCCTTTCGAGGAAACCCTCAACAAGATTTCATTACATAGTTTGTTACATACAGGTCGACCTAATAAAAGCGTGTTAAAAAGAATAAAATTTAAAAAAAATGGTTGAACTATACAGGCTTCTAACACGTAAGGTTGGGGCCTCCTTTTAAGTAAGATAGTGATAGTAATAGATTGTAAGTAGGTATATCTGTTAGTAAAATATATATTTTATTTTATTGTTTTATTTTAGTCAGTATATCTTTCAAAAAAAAAAAAAGTGACTTTATTGCGTCTTGTACATTTTGTTTCACAAGTTGTATTGTATTCACAATATTGTAGTACCTAGTCAATGAGAAGCCTTGTTTTCAATCAGTATTTTAAAGCCCAAAACTTATATTTATGTATCTCTCTCTCTCTCTGACACACACTCTTCCGAGTCAACAAATACGAAATGGACAATCCTACGAAGTAAATCATCATAAAAACCAAATTACCAAAACATCTAATCAGGCCGAAGTTTTACTAAGATTCAAAACGGTGATAAAATGATGCTATAATTCATTGAATTTTGGAACGAGGCGCGTCCAATGGGGTATAAGTAAAACAAATCACCATTTAATGATAATTTAGCAGAGTTACAAAATATCTGGGGCCCGATTCGAGTTGACAAAAATAACGTACTTGACTCCTCCGTGATATGCACTGGGATATTACTTTAAGGTATCTGCCTCTAGTAATGGGGTAAATAATAAGCGGTATAAGAACTTATCATATAACAGTCATAATATATACGCTCACTTTGTATAAGCTTGCTTAGTATAACGTTCACTGCATATAATGAACAAAAGGTATAATTTCAAAATATCTATTTTCGTAAAGTATAGTTAGTTAGTAACGTTATTTAGATATAATACAATTGACATAACGATCAAAGCGTATAATATTCATAACTCCATAGATTTAAAACACATGTTATTCAATTAATCTAACATCAAAAAGTATAATGCTGGTATAGTATAATCGCCTAAAATTATAAGATACAGATTTTAAAAGACACTTGAAATTTTTAAATACCAATCCCTTTCATATTTTAAAATTCAAATTCAGGAGACTACGAGTAGTTGAAAGAGACATGAAATAAAAGAGGTGCTATAGGGATGTCACCTTCCACCAATGAGGCCAAATTAAATTACGGACCTGTGGCCCAATTGTATATAGCAAAATGTGACGTTCCAGCATGTCATAGATATATCAATACTTCTATGCCTCTGCCTTTCAAAATAAAAATGACTGAGATGAAGAATGCAGCAATAAGCAATTGCCATGTAAAATTTTATATTTTATTAATAAATACTTGAATCGAATCGAATGAAGAAAAATTTAATCGCGGCCCTATGTGAACGATCGCCATCACAAAATGTAACGTCCCTGGCGTGTAAGACTTTTCCCACCTGCAATATAAGCAGGCACGTGAATCAAAAATGATATCTCGATTATGTCTCTTTTGTCAATTCAGACAAATGGAATCGTGGCCGTGGTGGAGAATTCAGGGGTGACAATCGCTATCTCGCTACGTTTCCTCTTCCGCACATAAATAATCGCCCGACAGTTATTTCATAACGCAGGAACTTTGATAGGACGAGGCTACGTGTGTTTCCGATGCGATAATACCTACCGACGGTAGTCAGAGATGGACGTGACATAGACATAAACTTAGATAAAAGAACAAAGAAGATCTTAGGGCCTAAGCAGACTGCGTTTTTTAAGCGCGCCATCGACGCACGTTTTTGTCCACGTGATTGGACATAAATGCGCGTCGACGACGCGTTTAAAACTCGCAGTCTGCATAGGCCCTTAAAAACGATCTTGAGACTTTTTGTGGTAATTAGATATCCATTTCCACAAAATAAAAACTTTCAGGCAAAATTAACATGCATTAAATTGAAGTCCAGCGATGGCCCAGGATGCCAAGTCATCAAAATCCAGAAATATGAAACTGTATAGATTTTTTTGTTTGTTATTTAAGTCTTGTACCGTTGTATAAAGAAAAATAACTTCAGCACCCAGACTATAAAGGTCGTTTAAACGTTAAACACAGTACTTTAAAGGCCCTTGTTAGCTAAATTGTTTTAATTAAAGCCGTAGCATTTTTACTTAAACAACTAAGAGACTAAAAGTGCTTTCAACGTGGCAGGTGCGGGTAGATTTTGCAACTTAATCCCTTTGGCCTTTGTCGTTAATTTTTCAGACATGTCCGTAGCAGTTATAAAAGCTGAAATAATTTAATAAAGGCGTTATATCTTTCCCGGGTCACGTAAGTGGGCGCTTCGGAGGGAAAATTACATTTTGTTTGGCCACGTTCCTTGCCGCGACATGGGACAACTCAGTTAGTGTTCAGGATTCTTGGTTCTTTCATATCTCGATTTCTGTACAGATAGACGGGTTTGTTAAATCACTACATTTTTACGGATGCTTCTGTTTTTACACAGAAAGGAAATTAAAATGTTTTTGGCTGTAAACTATATACACTCAAGAGCCCGGGTGAGAAGAAATCGAGACAATTTAAATACGAAGTGTACCCGTTTTAAAATCATTTCAATTGTTAAAATCGTTTTCAGCCATTCTTTTTTACACTTTAATATTGCACATAAGTTTTTTTTTTCTTCCATTAAAATTCAATATTTTTATTGACTTCACCTTAAGTACCTAATAAATGTGACATAATAATATATATAATTAAATATTAGCGGACAATCTTAAGTACACAAACCGGCCTAGTCCCCATAGTAAGCTCAATAAGGCTTGTGTTATGGATACTTGATGACAATATATTTAATAGATATAAATACTTAAATACAAAGAAAACATTCAGGACTCTGAAACAAATATTCATGCTCATCATACAAATATTTGCCCTTACCGGGTGTAGCGGACACAAGCAGGCGCCAACCCAAGTTCAAGTTCGTAGGCAGCGTCACTACCCACTACAAACTAACCGATCATCGTTCTTCTTAGATGTTCTTACTTCGAGATCCTTTTACTACACTTCAACCCTTTAATTTCCAATTAGAACCGCCCAAACACACGCCCCCACTTTCATTCTGTTTTGACACATGTTTAGAATTTCCTTAAACCACGTCATATCATTTCGACATTAACAAAGTTGCCCGCTCGCAACTTTGCACCGGAATCCAAAATAAAACGAGGTAACAACACCCGAAATGTTAATTTTACCCTTTCTAATGACAAACGACAGCGGAGGCGTGACGGACCGTCTGTGAAATTTAGGTTTTGCCCAGGGGAAAAATTACCAGGCCTTGACAAAGGACGATTTGCGAAAATCTCTTGCTTTGGGATTTCATTTCTGCTGTCAACATGCTGGCAGATTTTTTTTAAACGTAAGTTTCGTTTGATAAATAAAAGGCCGGTATTCCATCCGCAATATTGACAGAAGGAAACATGGCTCCAGTTTCATGTCTCTGTCTATCCACATTATAATGACGGAGAGACTTTAGGATCCCCTTCTATCAAATATCACTGATAAAATACGGTGTGTTAGACACAAGTTTGTGCATTTCGCAGCAAAAAAATTGTACATAGTTAAGAGGATTAATCTAATCGACGTTTTAACTTTTTTTCTGTTGTATAACGGCAATTATTGTACCTACATTTTAAATATGGATAACTTTCGTTACACAATTCAAAAAAGTTAAAGCATAGTAAGGCCCTTAACTATGTACATTTTTTTTGTAATCCACCTACTTACTCTGTTTTACCTTAGAGTACATTTACGTAATTGACATTTTAACAAACAAATTCAAGCGTAAGCGTTTCTCAATATTCTCGGTAATTGTAAAACGATGAAGAAAATTTCATAAAAATAACACAAAGTTTATAAATTAGGCACAATTCCCAGCCAGTCGTGAACGTGCCTGTCGGGCTTTTATTCTAACAATACCGCCGTTATACAAAATTTGATCAGAACCAGTGACCGCAAACAAGTAGGCAGCTGCGAAATGATGCGTGGCCTCGCAATAAATCCATTCTTTACTTCTCGAAGCTCGTATCGAGCTGAACAATTCATTGGAAAAATAACCTTGTTTTATGCGAGGCACGGTAACATTTCATTCAAAAGGAACGTCAAGAAGTGAGGTTGAACGCAAACAGCCTATAAATGCTACCTACGATCTTTGATGTAGCCACGCGATGCGAGAATATTTTTCTATCACGACTTTAATACGGAAAAATGCGGGGCAATGAATTCATTCTGTGGTCTAACTCGGGGTCAGAAAAATATTTCAAAAGGCATCATGCTGCCAACTATCGTTAAATAGATCTTCATCTGTTTTTGTAATTTGACCCAATGAAAATGGTCATTTCAAGTTTCAGACCCTGATTGCGAAGTTATGTAATCTTGCTAATGAATGTACATTTTCATCTATACTTAGAAAAATGTAGACTACACTGTGTCATTTGAACGATACTGTACAAGTAGTTCATTTCATAATATCAATTACCTCAAAGCACTATCAATTGTCTCAATGGTAATAGGTTGTAATAGCAGGCAACAAACATTTAATAATCTGTAGGAAGTTAGGAAAGCGTCACGTACTTTGTCCCACGCCACGGGCAGTCGGCGATAATGTCCGTAATAATTCCCAACCGTAAATAACAATTTGGTCAATTTTCCCTATAACAACAATTTCGGTTGCGTGCTCAAAGTTTTTATTAGAATTTTATTGTTATTTAGGCGTGTTTGTTCCTTGTTTCAGATTACATTGGAGGTTTTAAAGGAGCCAGGCGTTAATGTGAGTTGCTAAATTTGCCTTTAATTTATGAAATGAAAGTGTAATTGAATTTCTCCCTTTTTCTGCGTGTAGGAACAAACTTAAGCGAAGCAATCTAATATATTGTACGCTTTGTGTTCACTTCGTACACAAATTTTCATTTATAGGTACACAGATTACGTTTGTTCGCTAACTTTATTCGTTATGTATATAGATAAAAATCCACTAACCTCTTTATTACATTTGTTTTGGCTTAGAATTGCTTCGTGTTAAATTCACTTGTGTTACAGGTTCCAAATCAATTATAAATACTTAGCCATCGTTTAGTTTGTAATGCCGAAGTGAATAATAATATA
Source organism: Epinotia nisella (assembly GCA_932294315.1). NCBI lineage: Eukaryota > Metazoa > Arthropoda > Insecta > Lepidoptera > Tortricidae > Epinotia > Epinotia nisella. The sequence goes on along the minus strand of OW028687.1, from coordinate 13,536,970 downwards.
TCTTATAAGCACTAATAGTTATTATAACTAATACTGACTTAATACATGTAACTTGATTGGTACTCGTATAAATAGATACGTCGTGTACCAATCAATAACTTACTCATACGCAATAGCGTAAGAGTAAGTTTCGTACTAGGCGTTCATGAGCTTGTACAAATTACATCTGTCTCCTTCCAAATCCTTAATAAACCGTAATGTAAAGTCATACTTCAATAACAAAGTTCTCCGCCGGGAACTAACTCTCTCGTGATGACTAAATCCCAAAGCACATTGGTACACAGGGTAATGGGAAACAAAGCTGGCGGCCGCCGGAACTTTTTAGAGAGGGAAATTCGAGTCTTCCGGAAGGTAGCCCCAAACTATGAGCGTTAAGTAACTTTTATGAGCTGGCGGGCGGCCCATTTAACCGCGAGTCAAGAGCTAATCCACACTAGTGGCCAGCGTACAACGCACCTGAGACCCGGCTTTTTATTTCCCGTTCGCATTCCCACCTAATTTCGCGTACCGCAGAGGCTGCAGAGGTGGGCTGAACTTTGTCGGGCGTCATAAATTTATTTAACGGCCCGAAGGCAATAAGAGGCGGAGTGTAAAAAGAAAAATACGATACCAACGTGCCTAGCCGTTATTGCAATTAAACAGAGGAAGTAAATCTTTCAATACGAGCGGCGAACGCTCGCCTCCCGGTTTCCTGCTTGAATTTATCGCTTTGTTTTAGTCACTGGATCGTCCCATTGACGGATTTCTGTGTGTTTGATTAAAAAACGCAACTTAATCTTTGCCACCCCTTTCGGTCTGCAGACGGAGCGTCGGATGCGTTGCAGCGGCGAATCCGCTCCTCGTACCCGCCCCGTTCCGATTAAGTACCAGCAACAGCATTCGTTAAAAGAGATAAACATTTATTTCCCGGATGTTTGTTTTTATATACGAAGGTTGTGAGAGTGAAATCAGTTTATCGATAGTACTTAGACTAGTGTGTCGTTCGTGTCGTGACACTCTAAGTGTGTCGTTTTAAATTAAATTGTGGTAAATAAACGCCCGCGCCAAGAGATTAGCAAAGCGGCCCGCCTCGGGATTTTTTTTCAATATTTCCTCGGATACCTCTCATCTCACGATGCCAATGTCCTATAGCTAGCTCCATACCGACATATTATTTTTTTCGTGTTGATTTATTCCACGTGGATGAGTCCGTTTCTCTTTGATGCAGACGTTGGGTACACGGTTTTTACCAACGAAATTACGAAATCAGTTAAAACGATTTCGTTCGTCGCTATGAAAATGTCATAGGTCCAAATTATTCGTTTGAAGAGTTTCAGGCAAATAATTTAGAGCGAACGTTTTCTTTGACTCAATTCATGAATATTTAAGGAGCACCTAATATTCTTGAAAGTAGGAGGCTCAGTGCGTTAAAGATATTACTAAGTAATCCACTGCCAGATGTTTTTATGTTTCAGTAGATCCAGTAGTACATGTTGTGTTAAATAAGTGATATATGTTGTACTGTGTATAGTGAAAGAAACATTCCGTAGTATCCTTTTTTCGTATACACGAGAACGATCGTTTAGTTCGCAACTTCATAAATGCATTCAAAACTTGTAGCTCAACACGATACGCCCTGTTCTGTTTACATCCCCCTCGGAACCTCAACTTGTGAGTAATACGCAAAATTTCTGCGGTAATAGGAAAATGAAGGAACGAGTGTTAAATTCAAATTGCTTAATGGTTCGGAAGCAGGCATTTCATTTTCCATTCGAATTGTTGCGTAATTTACTACTGCGTGCGCGTACGGAGGGCCTTTTGTTTGCCAAAGCTGAAAAAATGCCACGGTTTTTATTAAAAGTTGGGAATACCGGTCGTGTCATTTCCATGGGCAGGTCGTGATGTATTGCCGTGTTAACCCCGCAAATTGGGGAAATTAAAGGGTTCATGAATACGTAATTGCTAGTACCTAAGTAAAAATCGAGGGAAAAAGACTTTTGTAAAACTTGGTTTACGGTGGTAAGTTCAGCCAAGTATTTTACGTACTTGGATTATCAATATAGTAAAAAGACTTAAAAAAAGCATGAACAAAATAAAATTTTCTCAATCTACTACTTAATGATTCCGCAATCTACTAATTCATACTGCAACTTATGCAGTCATTTGGTTTTGAAATTGTCTTCAATTACAATGATTCACGTAAACCAATTTGAAGCATGAAAATACAATAAATAGCCAACAAACCTATCATATCACGACTATTATCCATTGAAATTATAGATAACACAAAATATTTCAATTAGCTACGACAAAAGTACGTTCGCCACCAAAATGGTTGAAATATTCATGGCATAGGTATCGATTCGCTGCATGACTATCCTGCGGTCACGAAGCCTGAGGAAGATGGTATCGTAGACCGCGCCCGTTTACGTGATATGATGGAAATACTAACGTACGGTCACTAAAGATATCTACACCATTTTAAACCTTATACACTGGACATAAGGTCCGAAGTGTGCACGTATTTATAGACGCCCTGCGAATAGATAATGCAGGGGGATCGTTTTAATAGTCGAATATTGAGATCTCAATCAGTTGGATTAGTTTTTGTGGGGCATGCTCCGAAATTCTGTTTTATGGCTTAACCTGAAATAAATCAGTAAAAAATAAGTTACTTAATTATAATAAATCTCAACCTAAACTAAGTAGGTGGCCAAAGACGAATTTGTTGTGTTATAAAGTGTTTTAAATAATCAAACAGTTTTTGGTAATTTTATTGTAGATGCGTATGAACCTAAGACTACGAAACAATAACGTGCCAAATTAACAAAAGCTCATAATTTTACCACCTGGTTGTGCGTTTAGCATTGATTAAGTATGATCGTGACGTTAGCACTATTTATTTATATAGTATTGAGCGGTGCGAGAGAAAATAATTACTGAATTTATTAAAGAGTGAAAACACTGTAATTACTTATGTAAATGAATGTGTGATGTCCTCATCTGCATGGTATGTCTTTCAAAATTCGAATGATCACATTTTTTCTTGTAAGTCAAAAAGCAAGGTGTGAATGGTAAGATTGGTAAGTGACCTTTGACATCCGTAGGACAGCGAGCAAGATGTATACCCACAAAATACTCGAATGTAAAAGTAAGATTATTTGAGTTGGCCGAATAGCTTCAAAGTAGTCCATTCAAAAAGCAACTCTATCGTGTGCGGTAGAAGATTCAAATTCATAACAGTTTTATTAAAAGTCGGCCACATTAAATAGTCTCAAGTATATATTATAAGCATTTGTACATACTTATTTATTTCTTATTCTTGATATAAGGTCCTCCAATTTTTTTGACAAGTTAATTGAACGAGCGAGCGAAGCAAACGTAATTCTCCGTTTCAGCTCTGGCCAAAATTATTTAGTATGTCCGGCTGTCCGGCTTTTTTCCTCTACAGGTCAACCAATTCTCGTGAAATTTTGTGAGTAGGTTCTATAATTATAGGTTTTTTTTTTATCAATTCAGCTTTTTAATTTAAAAAAAAAACAGACTCGCGTGTACTACAGCTCACTAGTTAAGTACCTATTTAGGCAAGTCTGATTGATGCTGCACAAATTGTTTATATTGATATAACTAGTAACCAATATCCGATATTTGTTTTTCTGGAATATTTGTCAGTTAGGTACATTTTGAAAAGTTCGTTGGCGTATGAAGCTTATTCTGAGAAGTGTGCCTTCGCTATCTCAAGTAATTTCTTCCAACAACGAGCATACGGCTACGAACTTCAACAAGATTATGGAGACAACGCTAAATCGAGCACTAGCACTCGCTCCGCGTCCCGTCCAAATAACCCAAAATTCATGAAGTTGAAGACTTTGTTAAACTTTAATTTCGCACAATTGCTGCTACTTAGGGGACAATTAACGTAGACAATGCAACACGAACTATAACCCTGGACACAATGTCCCCGTATATCAGCCGGTAATAGCTTGAGTTCCCGTAATTGAGTCTGACCAATCGGATATTGGCATTACATTATAGAGATTCGTGTACGATGTAAATGTTATCATATCCGATGTGGCCGAGTGCTGGTTATAATTGGACGGGTGTCAAGTTTGTATGTCATGATTAGATTGTTATCAATTAATTATCGTGTATTATTGTGTTGATCGACTCCATTAAAATATCCAAGGCTACTCGGCCCAAGGTAATTAATTATTGAATTTCAATTTTTTTTGCATTTATCGTGTGTGATCACTTTGTACGTGACGCACTATGAGTAACACGACCAAAAGAGCGCGCGAGGTAAATATCAATCCGGTTCTAATACAATTCAAACATGACTTATACACGAACCGCAAGTGTCTCTTCTGTGGTCATTGCCAAAGCCAAGGGCTAATTTTTGATTGAACTCTGAATCCGTATAAACGGCGTCGCCTCTTCAATAATTCTATGCGATAAACACATCTATCTATTCAGTCCGTATCCACCCACTGTTGAGTATTAGGCCTCTTCTTTATTACGCCACTCTCCTCGGTCCTGGCTAATCTCATCCACTGTTTGCTTCCTGTTCGGCAGATATCAATGGGTCCAATTCCATTTGTCCTAACACTTTCTTTGTCAGGAAGTACTGCATTTGCGGGCGTAGTCGCTTTCAGCTACATACGGGGAAAACCACGGGATGGCGTAGCGCGTAGCGATTCTTGGCAGTGCATGTGTTAATTAACAGCAGGGGATTCCTCATATATCATTTTTGTTTCATGTTTCCGTTATTTTGATTTTCCATTCTGCGTTAAACACGACACACATGCGTCGGAGCGCTGCGCCGGATTTTCGCTACATGTGGAGATAACACATTCAGTGCCAAAGATTTTGTAGTAGTACGCTAGTAGCGGATAACAACTCCGTACGTAGAGGAAAGCGCCACCAAGCAGACCGCCTACCTAACGTTTTCCTGGAACTGACAGTGTTAAGCTTTACGTACTACGAATTAGTAGTGCTTACCGGCGCTACCAATAACTAAGCACTGAATGTTTTGCATTATAAAAAAATATATAAAACCCAGCTTAGTTCTACTATGATCCATTACACCCTTATGTCAAACATCCACTGCTCACTAAATTTTTCGACAATCATGATAGCGAAGACCGTAAAAAAGTGACAACCTGTAATGTAAATGGCTCTGATTGTAGTGTATATAAATTTTTCACGCGGTTGGCTCTCCATGCATGTATAAATAAATAAGAGGCGTTCTAAATTCCATTTTAGCAGCGCAGGACCATGGTCAGTAGGTAATTAACTTTAAAAACAAAGTTTCAACCGACTTCAACTCAGTACTCCGCATCAAGTGTGCCTATAAAATTTGAAGATTTCCATCGATTTCTTCAGAGCTCATCATCAGATCCTGATCTGATGACTATGGGACCACCTGGGATGTATCGAACGAATTGAGAACTTCCTAATTTTTTGAAGTCTGTTAAAAATAGAAATAGAGCTATTTCAAAATCTTGTTTTGTTCGAATTCAATAACGGGCTCATTACGAAACTACACTGGGTTGTTCAGACCCGACCGCAGCATTGGCGGAACAGGCCCGATGGCAAACAAAGCTGGCCCGGATTCGAATGTGTACTCTGATAATGTCAATGTTGAGGCTTTTGTTTTGTTCATTAGTGAATTGCACATAACATTAACTGCAAAATACGTCAACTTCTCACGTGCTCATCATCTTTACACCGGTTAAATCTTCATTGAAAATTGAGCGTGGTCAAGTTGTATTCGCGCAACTGCAAAAAGTCTTCACGCACTCAAACGTGAGTGAGTGAAGACTTTTTGCAGTTGATGGTATTTACCATGGTTTATCAATTTATCTTTAACTGAATTACCTGGTAATGTGAAAAACCCATTTTCTTAATGAATTCTTGCTTTGGGGTCTATTTAAAAAACAAAACCATGTGATTAATTAACTGTCAAATGATTTGTTGTTGATCACTACAATTTAAATGAGTTGGGGTTCATTTAATCTTTATTAACTGTGCTTCGGTACCTACTCTTAGCTGCAATTCCGAACGCGCCTTACGACAATTCAAATGTGCGAAATGTCACTTTTTGGATGGAAAAATGACAGTTGAGTTGTCCTAACATGCGTCACCCGCCTGCGTCTAAATCATGTTATAATATATTTTTTTAATTAACCCTTTCCTTGTTGGCATCGCGAAAACCTAATATCATTTAGCACTCCGAATCCCTCGCTGTCCTCGCGGCTCGGTGGCATTAAAACTGATAAGGGAAGGGTGAATGCACTCGTGCGTCCAAGGGTTCTGTTCACAACACTAACCAACAAATACTCTTAAAAAACCAGTTAAAGTCTGACCTGTGATTACACGATGTTATTGGCTATCTCTGGTTAAAGTTGAACAGCGGTGCGCGAATCAGACAGAGATAATGTTTGGTGAATATAGACAGGTAGGGTACAGGCCGAGGGGGCACGAATCAAGAATACCGACGTGATTAATGGATGCCGAGTGGTACGATAATGATAATGACCTGTCTGCGACTGCATCATCAAAATCAATGCATGACGCAGCTTAGGTTCGCAGATTTGCAAGCTCGACCGCCGCATGTAAGCATTGAACATGCAATTTGCTCAATACGAGTGGGTAGGTACCTACTTAGATGATAGAAATAACCTCTTGTCTTTTGTTTTAGTTTGTATCTATAATTGCTTTATCTTTAGTTACGATGAATTTTCTATTCACATAAATAGTTAGTTAGTGTTTTTTTTCGTAGTCTTAATAGTGTACCACTGCCTGGGCAAAGGCTTCCCCCTTCCTTGATCCACTCTCGGTCAGAGTTTATGGCCAGTCATTTGGTAAATTCAAATATATAGCGTTATTTAACTAGATTTTGCAACAAAAAAGACAGGGAACTTACCTACACGTTTGAAGCTTCGGAACATAATATATATATAAGTCCCTCGACTGCGCGTGACGCCTGCTGCCTCTGCTAAGCGATTTTTGTAGCCTAAAAATAATTCTACAGTCTACACCGTTGTTACGTAGCTTGCCAGTACTGTGAAAGTCTGAAATAACATCAGATCAACCAGACTCGCCACAGTAATAATAATACCAGTACCAAGTGACATCGTATCAAATCTTAATAAGTGTGACAGAGAGAGAGATATCGCTTATCAGATTCGCCTATTTGATATGATTTTGGGGTAAATAAAGGATTACCCACCTAAATTAGGTAGGTTGTTTATAGGAAGCTGTCAGCCATTACATAACAAGTTCTCAATTTAGCTGCATGCCGTTCCGTCTCTTACCGAGACTTCCGAGCCTTCCTCTAAGATTGAAACAAATATAATTCCAAATTCCTATTTGATTTCAATATTTTTCGCGCGAGGTTGGGGCGCGTGAAAGATGGCTTGCGAAAATTGACAGCGTTTATATGATGGCATGCCTCCGCTGTATCATAGCGCTGAGTGATTGGATGGGTTACCGTATCAGTATTTGCATAGATCGCATACGACTGCCTTAATGAGAACGCAAAAATTGTCTATCACTAGGCGGATTTCTCAATCAATGAGTTGTATTGAGACAGGTGTTGGTGGAGACACTGGGGGGAAATGTTTGTGACATAAAAGTGAGCACGGGAAAATACGGGTGCTTTATCACAGCGAAGCTCCTATTCACACGCTAAACTTGTCTAGATTCTTGGCTAATGAGAACTAAGTGTAAAATTTCGACTGTCACAAAACGCCCTCCAACGTACCTTGTAAAATTTATACCGTCTATTTATAGAAAGAAAGCAAAGAAAGAGACATTTATTCGTGACAAAATAAACAGTTAAACAAAAAAATGGTTGTCTGTAAAGTCGGTTTACGGACGATAATTTTACGTGACAACGTCATAAGAAAACATTGATGAAAAATTGCATAACACGTATTTACTCATTTATCGTTAGGAATACTCCTGTGAAGTTTCGAATAAAATAGTCGATCCAATCTTGTTTCCCCATACAAACTTTGGATCCCCATTTAACACCCTTAGGTGGTTTGGGCTGTGCGTTGATATGTCAGTCAACCGAACGGGACAACGAGTCACACTTTTTCGTGCGTGCAGCCGGCGATCATCGATTTATAAGACGTTATCACGTCAAAAACACTATTCTCTTGTTAATTAGTCGGTTTTTGGCTGTTTATTTAAATATACGAGTAAGTGACATCAGCATCATGATCATTAGCAGTCCGTAATCTCCCACTGCTGAGCATAAGCCTCTCTTCGAGTACGCCACTCATCCCGTGCTAATCACATCCAGAAATGACCCGATCTTTTCTTATGTTGTCGACAGTCACGAGAGAACCAAGTTCCCGTAATAGGTACAATCCACTGTATAAGGTGTTTATTGATTTTTCGCGATGTATTCGTCCATTATCACGGTTACGGTTGAGTTGCCCCCGCTGCAAATAGACGAAATCTTAATGCACCACATCAGGCCTGGTATTCATAACACTTCCCGATAAACGCGCCTGAGGCGGACCAGCATGTCAGGTCGATTACACCTAGCCCTTATAAATCTTACTCAAGGTTAAAATATACGGGGGGTGAATGGTGAGATGAGTTCAAACGGGTTGCGAATTGCGCAGCCCGACGTACACATTTGCGATTGCTAAACGCGTGATAACCATTAAACACACTTGACTTAATAACATATTTATATCACACTATTAAAGTTCGCTTTAGTATCCGCTTATTTCAACTATGTCTGGGGACTAAATTTCAAAATTTTCAGTAACATTTTTTAAAATGCCCGTAGAATACTAACCTATCCCTTAAATTATGTTTCAAAAGATAACACAGTCAATTTGTGTAAATATAAAAGTAACTGCATTTAATACTCTTGAATATAGAACATGCCTTCATCATCATCATCATCATATCAGCCGAAAGACGTCCACTGCTGGACATAGGTCTCCCTCAGAAAGTGCCAAATTGACCGGTCCTGCGCCACCCGCATCCAGCGGACTCCCGCGAACATGCCTTATTTGCCATTAATAAATGTTGTATCCTATTTTGATGAAATCGACCTGACTGAGGGGTGGCTGGCATCTGACACGCTAGAGAATTTCAATCCATTCCAAATGTTTCTGTCCTAATTTTTCCCACTGTGACCCGACCCGGACATGCTGGACATAAATCTTCACGTTTCCACTGCAGCGCTCACGGCCGCGTTAAGTACACACAATATGAGCGGGCGCGCCGCCATATTTAATCGTTATCAGGCCGGGCAGACCTAGCGGCGTATTCATCGCTCTGTGATTTACTTACAGCTTATCCCAGAAGTGACTTATGGGGAGCATTGATGCCCGAGTTATGAACTTGAACTTGCTAACTGTTCATGTGTTATGCAGGCCCGAATGTGGGACGGAGATAACACGTTACGTTTCTCACGAACAAGACAACTAAGACAGTGGTGTTTTGATCCTAAGATTTCTTAACTGGCGACCCGTTTCGTGAGAGTTAATAAAAATAACGACTACACAATTAAGTGAACTGCTTCAAAATTAGTTCCGTAGGATCTGAGTTTATGCTCAAATTAAGTTACTATTTCGCTTTGTGATACAAATTTTCATGTCACTAACTACTGAATACTACTACTACTTTAAACGGTACTTTAACACTAATAAAAGAGATACGAAATAGCGTTTAACAATTGTACTTTTCTATAGTTTTATATAGTTACTTCATCATCGTAGGTACCTAATGAATTCCCTACAAAGTTAGATCGAGTTCAAGAGTACCTGTCGATCCTCGACAATGACTTGAACTTCAAATAGATCTAAGTGCTAGCTTTGGCCGCAAAGTCAGATTTTGGGATATAAAAGAGATTAAAGAAGTTCAACCACCCTACAGAAGACTTAAATAAATCTCTTTATCAATTTAACCCTTCAAGAGTTGGGCTTTGTTATCAACATGTAATGTAAATTAAACCTTAAAACATGTGCCTTGAGGTATCATATTGTAAAAATAAAATAGGCTGTCTACTTTTCTTTTACTTGACCTTTTCTGTCTATTCAGGTATAATTCAATTTAAGGTTCAAGTTATTTATATACCTGTAACAGAATGAGACTTTAGTTTTCAGCCTCATTTAATATGTTTTATCTTGAATTTATTTTAATGTGTCTGTTACTGTGGCTTAACAAATTATTGCGTACACTTTACTTTCACATACCTTTTCAGTAAATTTATTTTATACTTAAGATTAAGTACAGCCTTGGTCAAAAGTATTGAGCCCCCAATGCTTTTTTCATACAAAAGTCAAACTTTAAAAGGTACATTTCATCATCATCATCATCATCATATCAGCCGAAAGACGTCCACTGCTGGACATAGGCCTCCCCCAAAGAGTGCCATAATGACCGGTCCTGCGTCACCCGCATCCGGCGGACTCCAGCGACCTTTACCAGGTCATCAGTCCACCTTGTGTGGGGGGTGGGGGCCTACCCACGCTGCGCCTTCCGGTACGTGGTCGACACTCGAGAACCTTTCCGCCCCAATGACCATCGGTTCTACGTGCAATGTGCAAAGGTGCATTTATATATTTTATAATAGAAAGTTGTGTATCTATCGGAAAAATTCGTGGGAAATTCCGTGAAAAAAATATACAATTAAAACTATTATTATAAAACCCGACTTTTTTTAGCTTCAGTTTTCACACGCAAATAGCAATTTCAAAATGATATATATTATTGATTTTCACACGTTCAAACACTTATTATATTTTACGTCTTCGTGTATTTATGAAATTAAAAAATAATACTTTATCCATAAGTTGCAAAGGAAAACGTGGGGTGCTCAATACTTATGGCCAAGGCAGTGTTTGAGTTGGCCGAATTTCATCAAAGTAGTCTATTCAAAACGCCACTCTAAGGTCGAAAATACCAAATCCAATGATAGTTTTATAAAACTTCGGTCACATTAAATAATTTCAACTACACTCAAGAGCAAAAGTTTTGGGTACACTTTGTATAGAATTTCAGTATAAACTGTACCCAAAACTTTTGCTCTTGAGTGTATAAGTGGGGTACTATATAACATATTCTTTCATTATCTCAAAAGCATACCCTTAATTAATAACACTTTCACTATGTAAGTGTGCCTCATTTTAACTTATTGTGGAAATACACTTTACATTGCAAATTGTATATCATCGTAATCAGAAGTTTACTTTCATTTTTACAAGTAGGTATCCGGAGTAAAGGGTCGGTCGAATCTGTTTGTACTGGAAGTTTGACAGTTATGTTTAAGATGACAGCCGCCGGCGCCATATTAGTCGTTTATATAGTCTAATGCGGATGATGCAACCCATCCTAAAACTAACATTCCAAATCGAAATTTAAGAGTATAATAAAATTCCCTTTGAATATCACCCAAGTGACTGGTCAAAAACGTTCACCAAAATACACAAAATTCGGTTTTTCACTGTATTTACCTAAATCAATTCCTAAATAAAACAAGCGAAGCAAGCGTGTCTATAGAGTTGCATGCAAACAGCCCATAAACGTTTATATCGCCTTAATATGAAAACTTGTCCGTACCCTGGATTACCAGTCTGGATAATTATAGGAAAGCAAACAAAAATCCATTGGGAAACTATTATATGAGGCTTTCAAATCCCTAGTCCGCTAAAACTGTCAACGGCCGAACGGGTGGTTAAAAGCTTTTGGTTGCGATTAAACTTTTTCATTGACAGGATTTTGATTGTGGCCGACCATCTTTATTTTGGGTATTGTGAGTTGATTGAACTGACATATTTGTATTACTTCAAGCATTTTTACACAATAATATCTAGGTAGGGATTTTTTTTAGATAAATAGTTGGACTGTTGGTACAGTACAAAAGTACCCGGACTACATCCAACCTCTTCTCATTCAACCTCCTCATCATTCACCTCTTGTTTATTACCCTAAATGTTATTTTTGCTTCATTGATAAATGATCAGTACGCTGCCTGTTCGAATGGTTAAATTGATATGAGTTTAAGACGTTGCCTTGCAGTCTAACTAGCGGTTCTAAGTTAGCCAATACTGGTTATGCCTGCGTTACTTGTTCGAGATCGCATGAAACTGCTCTCCCACCTAATATGAAATCTTTATACGCGCAGCCACTGAGTTACCGACATGTATACTGACTTTATTTAGAACCTGGCTATAAAGAAGTAGGTACAGTAAGGGAAATGTATTCACGTACCACCGTAGAACCCTGTCGCAATAAGGTGACATATCACTCGAGTTTGAGTAACGGCGGCCTGTCAATTGCGACAGGGTTCTACAGTGGTACGTGAATACATTTCCCTTACTGTACGTTTCACTCATTATCAGACAGCAAGGCAATTTCTTTTCTATACCTCGAATTTAAACTTTGATATGAGACATATTTAAAATTGTACTTACAAGTAATTACACGGTTGAACTCTCGCATTAAATATCACTACGGGCGACATGTTTCAAACTCGTCATGAGTTCTTCTTGAGGATGAGTATTTTCGTGGCGGTGTCGCTTGACCAGTGATTCAATTACTAAGTAGTATGATCTTATAACCTACTGCAAAACACCCGCTGCAGATGGGTTCATCAAAATCTAAAAATTAGTGCCAGGACCCTACTAAGTACAGTCACACTAAGATCAATCCTACTAATATTATAAATGCGAAAGTTTGGATGTTTGGATGTTTGGATGTTTGGATGTTTAGATGTTTGGATGTTTGTTACTCAATCACTCAAAAACGGCTGAACGGATTAAGATGAATTTTGGTATACATATAGTGTATAGCCTGGATTAACATATAGAGTACTTTTTATCCCGGGAATCATCCCCTAAAGGGGTGAAATGGGGGGCGAAAGTTTGTATGGAGCTACGATATCAACAAGTTCCACGGGGACGAAGTCGCGGGCAGAAGCTAGTCGTAATTTATAAAAGGAATGGCAACCTCTCCACCAAATACAATAAACAGCAGATGTAACATTCATTGTTCTACGTTCGCGTCATTACTCACACGCTATTTAGCAGTTAACGCCGCCAGCCGATTTATCAATGCGACATTTATATTCTGTTAATCGTGTTTGGATACTCGTATCGAACCGACACCGATAGGGGTGCATTGTACAATACGGGCATTGTGGTTGAGGCAGAACTGTTGATGATATGAAATTGGTGGTTTTCTATGCAGGGAAAACCCTAAGCTCAGAATAAATTAGTTTAAGGTTCACGATTCAATTTGGCTTAGATATGGAGCGTCTCGTTATGCAAATGTCTTGTTTGCGAATCGTCGTTGGTTATACGATTGAATAATCTAGCTCTCTAGTTGGCATAAAGTTAGATCTAATCATAGTAGTTATAAGCTACTTTGCGTCATAATCCGTATTCCGAAAAAATCACAAGTTTACCATCTATTTGAGGTATTCTGCTTTAAGATGCATGTTTGTATTTGACCCCCGACGTTAAAGAGGGGTGTTATACCTAAGTTTAACATGTGTATCTGTGCATATGCAGTATATGCACGTCTAGCAAAAGACTACGAATGAGACTGCTTGCGCGCGGTCTTGTGCTAACAGTGCTGTATGACGCCTGTGGCATCGTAGCTAACGAACGAATAAACCGATTTGAGTGCGATTTTTTACCGAAAGTCTTGTATGTCAAGATAGTTTTTAGCTATGTTTGTTGTGTCGGCGGTGTTTACATGTTTTATATGTTTTACCCGACTGTTTCCCCGCGGTACGAGGTAACGTATCGGAACGAGCATGACGTGAAAGAGAAAAATCAAATTGATACCCGGACGTTTAATTTATTAGTGACTGTTATGTCTATGACTGTTCAATAACAAGTTTGGCGAAATTTCAGGCGACACTTTAGGGGAATTTGGCGTTTCCATAAACGCCTGACGTGTCGCTGTACTTGTCGCCTATACATACGTAAATACTATTTAAAAATATCCAAAACCAGTAAACTCTCGTAAAAATTCTCGCTACGCAGCTTAACAGCCTTAGCGTTTCGTGAACATAGCTCATAAAAATATAATAAGTAAACACGGCAGTAAGGGTAGGTTGTGTATAAATTTCCATATCTAGTAATATTCTAAATTACACTAGAGTTCCCTTTCATTACCTTGATGCATTCGGCTCGGATTTTATCGGAGGTATTCACGCATGCAGTGTCTTTTGACGTCGAGAAATATTTAGATTTATCTATCCAATGATTGTGATCACGTTTGTACTGCTACTTTAAATGAAATATTCTTTTGGAAACGATATTTGGACATTTGAATGTAACAATTTCGGTTTTTTAGGGTTCCGATACCTCAAAAGGAAAAAACGGAACCCTTATAGGAGATCACTCGGTTGTCTGTCTGTCCGTCTGTCACAGCCGATTTGCTCCAAATCTACTGGACCGATTGAGTTGAAATTTGGTACACATATGTAAATTGGTGACCCAAAGATGGTCGCGTAAAGTAAATTAATGAATTTTGAACAAGGGGGCCACTTTTGGGGGGTAAAATTAAAAAAAAAAGTTTCGCAAACTGTATTGTGTGACATATCAAATAAAAGGGGTTGTTGTAAGCATGTCAGATATATTTTTTTTATAATTTTAGCAAAACCAGATTTGAAGTAATTTAGGAAAAAAGACGAAAATTGACCATCCCCCCCCCCTTATCTCCGAAACTACTAGGATTAAAATTCTGAAAAAAATATGGAAAATAGTTCCTTGCCTAAAGATTACAGGAAAACCTATAAGAAGTTTGAGTATTCAAAAACACTTATAAAATTTAGATTATATACGGAACCCTCACCACGCGAGTTGAACTCGCACTTGTCCAGTTTTTTTTTTAAGTAGTAGGTAATCAAGATATGTGACGATTTCACACCTACAATAAAATCAAGCAATTAAAACCATTTTAATAATTTGTATATTTTAATCTTACTTAACGAGTTCCGCGATTAAAATAATATCTTAAATCTAGCCTTGCATAAGCCTATAACATAAGTGGTTTATTTATTAATCATGTATTTATATGTATTCATGTTACTATATTTGTTTAGTATAAATATGTTTTTTTTTTTAATCATTCTGCTAACATTATTAGATGATTAAGCATAAACTACAATGATGCACAACGTGCGTCCAACAAAACAAAATCTTTCTAAAAAGAACTCCTAAACTTTCACGAAAATTAAACTGTATATATGTTTGTGAAGTAGGATGCGCATATTCTGCAGTTGGTGTCATTAATCTCATTAGGCCGTGTAGACACAGATGTTCCCAGTAATCCGGTTGCTCCGCAGATTTGCATAAAGAGTTCATGATTTGTGAACCCTTGCTTGCGGCCGGGACAATGTGGTTGGCTTCTTAAAAAGAACGGTAATCCGCTTTTGCGGATTGTTAATTTGGCGCGTTTTAGTATTTTTAATGAGTTTAGTTTGTAAATTAGGAAACTGTTCAATTAATTAAGCTATGTTATCCCTCGATATATCTATTTTAATCGTCTATGAAGTATGTGAACCATGCTAAATAAATAAAACAACATATTTTGCTTTAACTGCATCCCTATCAAAGTTGCGGTAGAAAATGAATGGGTAGTTATCAGAAAAAATATCCATGCCTAGTTATTAAGCGATAAAAATGACTTGCTAATATTTGGATTTTGAGCACTATAATAATTGCATACATGTACAAGATAACTTTCAAATTTGAAAATTAACCAATTAAATCACCAGGCAGATCTAATTCCCAAGAGCCAAAACAAATACAACTAGCCAAAATTCTGTAGGAGATCGGCAAACTGCCTGCACTCCCGCCCTGAACACACAATACACGATGCCGATAAATTAAATTGCATCCACCGCAACCATACCTATAGGTATTTGTTAATAGCTAAATAATCGAATACGCACCTAAAAGCCTTTGGGGGAACCTAATAGCTCTAATTTTGAGGGAAACACGTTACTCAATTTCGTAAATGACAAACGCCGTTGATTGAATCTCGTCTCATTTAAAGTCTAATCAAAATCGAGTTATCGATCGGCGCCCGGGAAGTAACAAGGCAAAGAACAATGGTCCGCTTGCTCTTGTTATGTTAGAGATGGAAAGAAAAGAGCAAAACCCTTAAGTAAATCAGCGTGTGTAGTGCAAACATCGCGATTCGTGAATCGATTGCGCGGACTCGGGCCCTTATCTCGGCGGTGCGCACGTGTGAACCCCGTTCAATTTTAATTTCATGCTCAAACAATGACGCTATCGAGCAGGCTATTATTTTGTATCGTCGCCGAGGGTTGAGTTCATCTAAATCCGACAGATAAGCCCCTAGCTCTTTGTCGCCGCTGATCCTGATGGCTAATTCGGGCGCGTTTGGGACACTCGGTACTTTCTGCTGTGCTATTCACAACTTGTTTCACCTCACCTCACCGCTCACTCCTAGGATATCTAGACACTGTGATCTGTAATAACGACTCTTAATCGAAGGTCTGACTTACCCTGGTTTGCTTGAGGTGGGGTGAAGCATTGTCAAGAACAGCCCAGTTCGTTCAGACCACTTTTAATTTGCCATTAGAATATCGGATTGTTTAGGACGACGATGTTGTTTTATCTCGTTCCCTCATTTCGTTTATCTGTTGTTCTCGGCTTTCACATGTTTAATTAAATATCAATTGTTAGCGTAACAAGTTTTATAATTTTCATGCGAATGAGATCTCTTCAATTTACATTCAAATCACTGGTCCTATCGAAAATTCATTTACATTGCTAAGTTACTGAAATTGTTAAATTACTTTTTTATGTTTTCAGTTAAAACTTTTCACTTAACAATCTAGAAATGTAAATGAATTACAATTGCTGAGTTAGATTTAATTTGAGTTGAAGAATCAATTAAAAGTATATAAAAAATCTACTAAAAATAGATGCAGTTAATATTGTAAATAAAGGGTTTACAAACCTTCCACTTAGCAATAAAAAACTAAAATATGAACATGTTACATGCTGACTGTATAAAAGCTAATTTCATATACCTATTGCTACTGTTTTGAATTATCAAAACATAGATCACAAGTCAAACAAAACTAATTAAAGGTAGTTCGAAACTATATAAGCCCTATACTACCCCAGCAAGTTACGAATATCTAAATTAATGCATTGCAATAAGTACATACCTAATCATGATAATTAATAGTGAGTGGGGATATGATATCGAGCGAACCCTTCACTCCCGGGCTGTTATTCACAGCGCTTCACCTGACGCAACACTAACCAGTATACATTAGAACTCCGATTACACGTTGATATTAAGAAATTCAGCGTCAAGATATACTAGGGGTAAGTGGCGAGGAGAGGTGAAAGGTGAAGTCAGTTGTGGATAGGATAGCTGTACTTATAGCTGTTTAGGTTGATATGTACGTGCCTCGAGCAACGATGATTTTCGGAATTCCGAACTGAATCGCATCATCGCTTAGCCCCCTTGTCTGTGTTTATCAAAACACTTAACGATTTAATATGCTCGCTGAACTGTGCCCTCCCCTTCCCGCGCATTATAAAACGTGTATAATGATCGTATTCTGTGTGCCAATATATATTAGACTCGTTATCATCTATATGACATTTGAACACGATTCGGGGCGAAAATTTGTATGCAGTTCTTCACGCTTTGCTATTTGTTTCTTATTATAATAAACTTGGGTTTTTAAAACCAACAAACTGCAATGTTATTGGTGTTAACTGCAATAAGCCTTCGACGTCTTCTTTATCTAATATACTTATTTATTGAATGTATTATTTTATCTAATATATTTTATTACTACAATTATAGTAAAATTATATTGACATTAAGGAGGGTTTGAATAGCAATCTCGGATCAGTATTTAATTCCCCGATAGTGAGATGAAAATCATTTAGGTATGAAAAACATGGACGATAAAGAAATCTCACTTTCAAGTCAGCAAAGTATACGTTCTACGGCAAAGGTACCTAGCTTCTTGTCTACATTTCTTAGTTATCAGCTCACATAGACAAGCCAGTTTATCTCGTACTTAACTCATCAAATATACCGGCGAAACTATAAAAGGAGGAGGACATACTTTATTTTAAATGAAGGTGCTACAAAACTCGCTAAACAAAGACGAGACCAAGGACTTGGCACAAACCCGTACTACCACCCGCTGAATACATACCTCGAATTTTCCATTTGATTTCTCATCGATCGGAATTAGGTGCATCTAGACAAGTTGTAATAGGGTAACTTCTAATAAGAAAACTTCTAATAGACTGTTTGAAAGTCCAATCTTCGCAACGATATCAAGCTAATGAGCTAAAACGGACTGTACGATGATTGCGTTGCTGTCTGCGAGGGTGGCCCTATAATTATACTAACTTTATGTTAGCAATATTTGTTCAGTGGGCCAGTGGTGTTATAAAGTTAGCGTTGCAATGTATCGAACCCCTTGGCCCTTATTTTAAATTTTATGAATAGAACCGACGGGTAAAATAGTAACATTTTTTTAATAAATGGTAAAGGAACGAATAAAGTTACAACTACGATAGTGGTAAACAAGCATAAAGCCTGCCTGATGGAAAGCTGACTACGTTACTTATGGACGTTTGCCATATGAATTGCATTTGAGGATAGGTACGCCTCGTTGATAGCGAGAGACAAATGCAGACCTATCTCTTCTCAACTATCTATGGGATCCTGGTCTATCTCTATCTCAACGCAACGTATCTATGGGAGCTCTGGTACCACCAGGAACACATACTTATAAAACATGTAGTTCCCGGTTCCAGGTTCCTGAAAAATTAAAAGTAAGTTTAATTTATTCTCACCTATTTAAACAAAAAGTTCTGAGGGTCGGGTGATACGTGTTAATTTAGGTGCGTGTAGTTTTAGCTGATACTAACTTGAAAGATTAATTAGCCTTCCTACACAAAATATCCCAAAATAATCGACTGAAAAATATATTATCATTCCGGTTTACGGGATGCTGCTCTGCCACTAAAAAATGGATCATATTATTATAACGACAAGAATACTAAATAAGTAAGTTTGGAGGGGGTTAATATTTCTTCAAAACAATTATACCTACCTTAATCCATAAGAGGCTAGAAACAACGTGCGTTAACTTTGTCATGCTATTTCAAGGAAAACATATTTTTAACACGGAAATATAGTTGTAAATATAATGAATGATCAAAATAAGTAAAACTAGTGAAATAATAATTATTGATTATCTAGATAAACGAAAAAGCTTGTTCGTTAAAATTATATTGTTAAAAGGAATGAGGTTAGCTTGACTGCTAATTACATGCCTTTTTCAAAAACCTTTAGCAAAGTTCTAACAAAATTAAATGATTCACATAAATAAGTAGTCATACAAACAAGACCAATGCAGCGCAGTTATTTGTTCCGCTCACTGATGGAAATTCTTTGTTTACATTATCTCAATTAAGACTACGTTTTGTTTACAATTCCGGTCTGAACAAAGCGGTACTTTGAAAATTTTGTTTGCTCGACTGTAAACGCTTATCCGCATGGAAATCAAACTATTGCGCGTTACAACTTCTGTTGATATGTCTGAGCAAATACTCAATTTGGAAATTATTTTACACTTTTGCTGTTGTTTCTTTTCAGTTTTCCCCGGGAAGTAATGTTGATACTGGATCTTGATTACCCATATTTAAATGTTCGAGTATTATATTGAAACCTTTAACTTTTGTTTCTTTTTTAGTGCATTATATTCTGAAGTGCTAACTTGTCTAATTTTCTCGTAACTTTATTTACCTAGTTATTTTTTCACAGGACATTTCACGCTATTATTTTACCAAAACGCTAGATCGAAACCTAATATTGCTAACGAATTGAAAAAAACCAAAGAAAAAATAAACTCAATCAATTTAAAAGGAACTGTACTATTCTAAAATTGTATCGAACTCGTTATTCAAATATCCTTTACGGGAAAATGTAAGAATAACGCCGGACAGTGCAGTATTGAAGTACTTAAACATTCGTACGAACATTCTAGAACGGGTTAAATTTATAGGGGAATCATGTCTCATAGGGCTGTTCTTCACAAGCGAGTCGATGCAGTAGCACGGCGGACGGCGTTAATTAAAATCAAACAGAGATTAGTCTACGATTGCGGGCGGATCATAGCGTGTGGAACCTATCTCGGCTGAAAATGAAACGAACCACAGAGCAGACAAATGATCCTATGTTTTTATTGGTGCTGCGAATATCAATTATAAATGGTACCCTTTTTAGGGTTCCGTAGCCAAATGGCAAAAAAACAGAACCCTTATGGAAACTATAAGGTTTATTTGAATAAATATTTGAGGATCCGTATTTTAGCCGCTACATTGTTTCCATACATAAAACTGAAAGTCAAAAAAAATTTTTTTTTTCATTGCAAGCCCACGTATGGCACCAATCGATAGGACTTTCAAAATAAATATAAGGTTTCTCAGCATTTTTTTAATTAAGTGAATGGAGTCGGAGATAATCGCCCCGAAAGTCACTAAAATTGTGCCCCCCCCCCTTTAATTATTGATCCGTGTATTTTAAAAATATGAAAAAAATCATGGACACTGTAGGGCTTATTAAATTATTTCAGCAAAAATTATTTTGAACAAGTTCGGTTTAAAGGTTTTCGAGATATTTCTAAAAAACTGCCTTCCTTAAAAAAAGGACGTAAGTGCCAATAGATTTCAGTAACGATACGACCTTTTTAATAGGCACGGAACCCCTCGTTATGCGTCGTCCGACACGCACTTGGCCGGTTTTGTGATTACTGCAGCGAATGGGGTGAGGTAATTGGTGAAGTCTAGAAAAACTCATGACGTGTATTGTATACTGTCTGAAACTGTTCTCTTAATATGATTAGATAAACAAGTGGAATTAAAAGATTTAAAAAAAACCCTAGCTTTTTTTGCAAATATTATGACCTATGTCACTTCCACGATTAAGAGGAATCCAACGACACCTCGACGTACAACCTCGATGGACGTCGAAATCCGTCAAACGGTTTAGGCTGCAGGGCGTGCCAAAGAATAAGACATACACACATAGATACATACCTACATACATAGATACATACATACATACGCTCGAAAAACATAACCCTTCTTTCCTTCGGCAGTCGGGTAATTATCTATAGAATCGTCACACGTTTTTTTGACGTAATAGTGTGATCGTTCAGTTTGTTGCCTCGCGCATTTTCTACAAATGGTTTCCGCTACGTGTTTATTAGAAAATAGTATTACGCGCTACGAATTAGAACTCGTGCATAACACACCCAATAGTAAGTTTGAAAACAGATTTTGATTTCCACCTCATCAATCATCTTATGTGAAAACGAAAAACAGTTTTATATACGCCCACCCGTACGTCCAGAGCTGTTACTCAGAGCGCGCTAATGCGGCTCACCTCACCCGCCACGCCTAACGAAACTAGACCTCTGATTACGCTTAGTTACTACGAGTCGCGGCGTCCAGATATATTTGTGGGTTAACGGTGAGGTAGTAGGTAGGTAGGTAGGCAGTACAAGTTATGATAATAGTTTAGGAAACATTGTCCTAGTTCTGGCACGCAGCGTAATTGAGCGTAAAAAGCATTTTCTGCTGCTGAAGCCTGCACAAGGTAAACGAGACTCGCATGAGTTCCACCGTCCGTTTCAGCATTCCACCCGTATCCGAGTATTTTGTTAGCGAGCTACTTCATCAACAAACGGAAAACATTACTCGTTGTTATCTCTTTTTATTAGCTCCGACCCTCTGAATTTATTACGGGGCTGTAACTCAAATAAGTGAATTCACTCTTTTGTAGAGAAAAAACTTAGACAACTCTGGTGAAGTGCCTGAAACCGAACAATGGGTGCTAGGTGAGGCTGGTCACGTTTCGTCGCCTTAAAAATCCGACGGTTAAATCCATAAAGTAGTCGAAAGTATTACTATTCCTCCTCAGTATTTCCTTTGAACCGTGTATACTATAACTGTACCCCGCCTAATAGAGAGGTTTAGAAGCGGGATTAAACTCCGCGGCAAAAATGAACCTCGCTTTATTCAATATCTTGTTATACATTTTTAGAGATCGTGAATAACTAAAATATTTTTCTATGTTTTTTCAGTTAAATTAACCTTTTTCAGTCGTTTCAAAGTACGATGCTTACAGCTTACACCAAATACTAAGAAGTCAATTTTGCTTTGATGCCACTCAAAATAATTTTTTGGTAAGCCTAGGTTATTCTTAATAACTTTTTTGATTAGTTTTTTTTTTTGCGGACAATCTTACACAAATCGACCTAGTCCCAAACTAAGCAAAGCTTATACTATGGGTACTAGACGACGATAAACATACTTATATAGATAAATACATACATAAATACATAGAAAACATCCATGACTCGGGGACAAATATTCGTGCTCATCACACAAATAAATGCCCGTACCGGGATTCGAACCCAGGACCTCTTGCTTCGTAGGCAGAGTCACTACCAACTAGGCTAAAGCGGTCGTCAAGATTATGTCATGCAATATCAGTTAATCATAGTATTGTCACATAAATAATAAATTGCTTTACGAAAGATTAACTAACCCAACATACTGAATGCACAACATTAATATTGCACTGAATAAATTATCAATCAAGCCAGCGCAAACAGCATACAATCTTGAAACCCCAACAAAGACCCGTATACAAACAATCGATAGGGCAGAGTTAGCATGCCGATCGACGGTCTGCATATTCCAATACCTAAGTGGTGATATTCGAACTATCCCGTCAGGCTATAGAAACTGAAACATAAAATCTGTGGAATTCAGATAATGGCCGCCCCACTCTGGCAACGTGTCGATGTATTGAATTTCGAAGATGATTAATGGGATAACTGGAATTCTTGGAGCGGGTCCTATTATTCTATTCGTTCTGTGTTTTGAAGCACGAGCGGTGAAAACAATGGCCGGCTATAGTGTCTCTTGGATTCTTGATACTTACGAGTTATAGGAAAATTGTTACCGGAACAATTTGTCATAAATTAAGATTAAAATTGTAACCCAGTGCGATTGCGTAGGTACGTATATATACAGTTGTCTGACTTGAACTAAATTATTATTTTTACCTATGGACTTGTATCTCGAATACATTTTAAGTATTTTGACAATAAGATCATTTGGAAAAGAGAAATTATTTTCTATGTATACAATACAATACTCTTTTACAATACAATACTATTTATTGAACACCTCAATACATGGATCAAATACAGGGCATACAAACTTAAAAATATCTAGGTTAACAACAGGTGGGTACGCATTTCAAATTAAATGTAGATATATTAAAATATAATGAAAACGGGTCACTCAAGTATTTAATGTCGAATATCGCTCGACATGTTTCGAACGACCAGGTCAGTCAATATACTTGTACGGTTGTACACTTAAGTCGTCTTGAGGTCTGTTCTGTGTCGCTGTCGGTTGAGAACTAACTGTCCGTCGTCTGTTGTTCCGTTCCTTTTGTCTAATTTTAAAAGTCTGTCATTCCAAAGTGGTCTGACAAGTAGTCGGCCAGTCTTAAGTCATATTTGTCTGTCTGTGCGGAGGTTAGACGCCCCGACAATAGTGTTAGTAACAATTAAATATATAATAAATTCATAAAGAGTTTTTTTTAGTACAGTCGCTATCAGATATATCGGAGCGGCCTAAGTGCTCCTACACATCTGAACACGTCTCTAATGCCTCGACAACAGAGACGTGTTCGGATATTTGTGAGCACTTTGGCCGCTCCGATATATCTGATGGCGACTGTACGACCGAGTAGCTTTGTATTACGTCCAAATTGATTTGACTTAACAAGCGTTTTGACTTATATGGGTGTTCATTACTTACATGTAGTGAATACAATGCGTGCTCAATTATTTTGTAATAAAAAATAATTAAGCAGTTAATGTAGATATATAGTTTGGAACTGACACTAATCGTCATCAAAATATTCGCCTGTATGAAATGTACACGGTATACTAGATACTACAAAAAAGAATGGTCTTTGAGATTTGTTTGTAAGTTTGTTGGTAGTAGAAGGGGTATTTAACGCGCTGGCAGCTAGTAAATGATAATTAATTCCACGTTTTATTGTTTTTTAGGGTTCCGTACCTCAACAGGTAAAAAACGGAACCCTTATAGGATCACTCGTGCGTCTGTCTGTCCGTCTGTCACAGCCGATTTGCTCCGAAACTACTGGACGGAATGTGTTGAAATTTGGTTAACATATGTAAATTGGTGACCCAAAGATGGACGCGTAAAGTAAATTAATGAATTCTGAACAAGCCACAGATATGAAGTAATTTAGGAAAAAAAACGAAAATTGACCATTCCCCCCTTATCTCCGAAACTACTAGGCTTAAAATTCTGAAAAAAATATGGAAAATAGTTCCTTGCCTGAAGATTACAGGAAAACCTATAAGAAGTTTGAGTATTCAAAGTAACGGGAAAATTCTCAATATTTTTGTGTATTTTGTATATAGTGCCTGATGCTTAGAGCAGTAATTTTACGGAACCCTCACCACACGAGTTGAACTCGCACTTGTCCGGTTTTTTTTCTATCAAGTGTGAAGTGAAGATTGAAATTGTTCATTTCTTGTGACAAGGAAGCACCAATTTTATTCTACCGCTGTGTTGGCATTACACTGAATGATGTCGCCCCTTGACGTATGTGATCATAATATTTTAAACAAAAACCTTATTTCACACAGTGTGCACACAGCCGTCTGGCTTCTGGTAAAAAAGAAAAAGCGCTTCTCCAGAAAAACTCATTTGTTTCTTCAGCTTTTTAGCATCATATTGTTAACGTATGCGAAATTTTTGCCAATTTATTATAAGAGGAGATATAAATAACAGGAGAGTTGAGAATATTCGAAAGATTCACACTTAGATTTGTCAATTTGTTTTCTTTTTACGTATCTGACTGTGGATTGGCGTGATTGTTTGGTTTTGCTAACAAATTGTAATCGTCTGTTATATATTTCGAATCGTTTGTTTTTTAAGCACTGTTAAAAAACGGAAAATAATTAATACTTGTATTTTTGATTTCAATTAGAACATTAAGTTTTGATGAATACTATGGTTGACTCGTTTTGCTAACTGTAGACGATTCATGATTATTTGTTTTTTTTATCATAGTGCATTTTATTACTGTTTTTGAGTAATGGAAATGCTGACTCATATTATTACACTATAAATATACCTATAATACTTACATAGGCGTATTGTGTAATACATAGGTATGTATAATATCTTATTCACAAAATGTTAAACCACGAAAGTCACGTTCCTTGCAACCCCTTTTTAAAAATCTCCAAAACTCTTACTTACCTGAGCAGCCACGTGGATGCTATTCAAAGTTATTGCGAATAGAAAAACGGAACAACGCAAACTGGTAAAGTTTTCAAATACGCTGACTCTTCCCCGTTTTGGGGACACCGAAAAGTGTGAAAGCGTGTAGTAAAAGTACGTAAATGTAAAGGGGGATCTCGCGTATCCCGCGGGCTATGCTGTGACACCGGTCCTTATGGGAAAATGACAGAATTAGGGTATCGTTGGAATGGGGAGTCGATTAAACACTCTCGTTTCTCATTCTAGTTTCATATAATTTGCTCGTAGGGAGTCAGTCGATTTAACACTTACGTTTTTCACTCTAGTTTTTTTTATCATTTATATGCGTGAAAGTAAGCTAGTGAAACTCATTGATCGGCCTCAATCGGGTTCATCTCTTTCACATCCCATCGAATTTCAATGTAGTTAACTCGCTCGTTCTGGCACGTTTATTCTAAAGTCGTGTATATGCATAAAATAAACCTATGTGCTTTAGATCGAAAAGTTAAGCCATTGTTATTTGATCTATTCGACGATCGATTCTGCAACAAGATCAATTCAATATAAAGTACATAAACCTTTTAATAACTTCAGGTCAAATCATCAATTATTCAGCAAATTGATTAACTTTCCATAGGTAGCCGATGAACGCCGCACATTCCATTAGATAAAATTTCCCGCATAGTTGTATATCCGCGTAGTTCATGTAGATTATAGTTAGAATTTCCGCGCTATGCTGACCGCCCCGTGTCTCCAACTTCGTATTTCATAGTTGCACGGTAATGTCCGGCATGCGACGGCTTCAAGCTGAATATCGACTAGGCCCGGTATTCCTCGCTTCATTATAATTTTACAGCAACATCGATACGTTGGCGGATTCCTATCTTTGAAACGGTGAGACAGTTACAATATGCCTACCTTCTGTCGCAACATCGTACTGTGATCATAAGCTGACTATAATTAGAGTGTGGAGGTATATTTGACTCCACGGTCTTAGTAGGCCAAGTAGCTAGATTGAACCCCCAAACTGTTTACTTCCTCTCAGCAAATTTTCCATTGACTGTTTTCACCACTCGTGGGGACCTGTGCATATTATGCATGTATATTCCCTTAATTGTATTTCTCCTGTCGCATGTATCCCATAATTAAATAATTTTGACGGAACTCCGCTTTTGTGGAGCTCCCATTTATATGTCTTTTGGTCCTTCGGATCGCTGCAAAACTAACATAACATAATCCTTTATATCAACTTTAGCCTATTTACCATATGTAATTGGATTTATTCAATGAGAATTTAGAAAAAAAACTTGGTTATAAAAATATGTAATAGGAAGAAATTGCGAAAGGGAAATCTGATATTGGACGAATTTATGAATGCAGCGAAATACTACAGCAGAAAATAGGAGCGGGAAAAATGGCTAATAGAAATTTTGCTACATGGAATTAACGCGTTTGAAAAACCGATCTTATTTGCATCTGACACATAGTGCGCGTGACAGTAAGCGCCAGCGACGCGGGTACGTCGCATTAGGTAAGTCTAAAATCTTTTGTTTTTTTTTTAATTCGTTTACGTTCATATAAACAAAATAAGGAATGTTGATTATCGAAAATATGAGCGATCGATAAAACTAGCATCATTTGGCACACGTTTTTAGGGACTCCGCATGATTTGAATATCGAAATGATGCTACCTATCCGATACAAAGTTACACCAATACAATCAGATAAATCTTCCGTTGTGACACTGAATTCCGATGAACCACATCGAAAATAATCAAGAAAGATATCAACCTTCAATCGTAACTCGACACGCGGTCGACATGGAATATTCACACACGTTGACTTAACTATTGAGAAGGACTCACATAAAAAGTGTGAAAAAGGTAACACTCCGTTGTTCGGAGGTGCGAACCGAGGCTCACATTACCGATAGACAAAACGATCCGACAGCGGAAACTACTACACGCAGCTAATGGTAACTCTAAATCTCCCAGCAAAACGTTTTCCACTCTAATTACATAAACACAAGACTCCCTTTACAGTAAACCTTGAGTAAGTTGTGCTTTACTGCCGCCGAGACGAAAACTTATCCTCAGAGACCCAGAATAGACAAAAGTCACCCTGCCCGACGTGCGACCCATTCAATTTTCAGCTTTATTTCAAGTGAATGAAGCTCAAATTACAAAAAGCGCTGATATTCGCTTCCATAGGAGAATGTCACCGCGACAGGACTAAGCGTAAGCGAACGCGTCAAAGTGTAAAATGAGGGGTTTTGCGCCGTGTCAGTGAAAGTCATTAGGAATGGAATGGATGAAAATTGCGTGCATATTTACCTCTCCAACTTAATAAGAATGAACGACGTGATGAAATGAAAAATGTTCCCGAGTTTTTTGACAATTTATTTGACGCGAGTGATTTTATTGGAGATTTGATGCTTGATTGTTTTTCGATCGTGGATATACCTAATATCGTGTTTCAAATGATAGCGATCTTTTGTTTTAGTTATTTAGGTGCATGTCATGTTGGTGTCTTGCATATGCGTACGTACGTGGTATGCAGGTATATGCATGGTGTGCGGTGGCTAAATCAAAGACAACAATGGCGTGCACGGATTGTCTGCCGCGGTGAGCACTTTGCGCCACTTTCGCTACTTTGTGGATTGTGGAGAGCGCGAGGAGACGGCTCGCGAAATTAGATCGTAACGTTGGGAAAAAAATGGAACCGACTTTTCTTGTTTTACTTACCTAGTTTTCTCGACATCTGGGAGTTTGCAGCACGTACTTTTATAACATTTGTTTTTTTTTTCTTATTTATCCTTTAACTTAACTGAAAGTTATGTACCTACACAAATATTGCAATTGCTTTTCTCATATTTTTTATAAATTGTAAACATAAATAGTGAGTTAAATTTTCGAATGAAGAATTAATATTTCCAACTGGGTCATAGACTTATTTATTGATACTTATCAGATTATTAAAACCGATAGGTATCTTCATTATTCACCTAGTTAGTAGTTTTGAAAACTGAAAAACTATATAGGTATGTTTTATTGTTTTTTATAAATATTCTAAAGCCCGGTTTAGTCTAGTGAATAGAGATTGAAGGTCTTGGGATCAAATCCCGGTAGGAACAAATATGTGTGTGATGAGCACGAAATTTGTTCAAGAGTCTTGTTCAAGATTCTATGTAAGAATTTAAATATGTCTTCGTGTGTGGGTACGTATACCCATAACTCAAACCTTATCGAGCTTTACTATTACTATCAATGGGGCTAATTTTATTTGTGTAAGATTGTCCCCTAATAATTATTTTATAATATATTTAGAAAATACAGTGTTCTCTTATCTGTGGACACTACTAATTTATTATTGGCTGTTCTATTACAAGTATGCAGTTAAAAATAGACGCGGACTTTTTTGCAGTCGGTATGCCATCCGAGGCCATTAAAAGCAGGGGTGTGAAAATTCGCTGCTTATTTTCACGTAACTACAAGTAGACTGTGCATGTCTAAATGGGCAAAGTATGAGTACGGACGTTTATTGCGTCTGGACTGGGGCTGTTGGGGAAAATTAAATTAAACAGATATTGTATTTAAATTAACTTCCCGAAGCACTCGGGTACGATTCAGGAGTCTGCAAATAAAATAACAAATTCATTGCGATATCATTTCAAAATCAATGTGAAGCAAATAGTTCGAGTCCTAGTGGATGCTCAAATATAGTATGATAAAAGATAAAAAAGATAAAATATAATAATAGCGTCGATCGTTCAGCTTATCAAAAAATTGGATGAATAGTTTCGGAGATTACGTAATACAAACTTACAACGCTACAACCCCACAGACTTTTCCTCTTTATAATGTTAGTCTACACTAATACTGCTAGTGGTGCCGCGTGTTGCAAACCTCATATACTTTTCCTTTTTATAATAGTAGTACACAAAAACGCGGGTCTAGTTATCAAAGCCAATGTCAACATTTCTGTTTTTTTTTAAACAACGGGAAACAATTGCAGGGTAGACGACAAAAGCAAATTAAAAGGCAGAAATATTTGAAAAGTGCACTGTCGGCGGGTGCTGTCACTCCGTTTTTATCTGACGCTTAATATTATGTTGGTTGGGCCGAAATACGGCGTCGATTTACGCTCTGTCCATTTTGTTGAGAACATGGGTAGCGATGCGGTTGGGAATAATAAAGATATCGAACAATTACTTATAATTAACGGACCACAATTCAAACAAATTCTCGGTGTTTGCTCCAATTTAGTTTATCATCTAGGTTCTAGATATTTCACCTCCTTCGAGAGTGTTAGTTTTGTGCCGAATAGAGTTGGCATTTCGTAGATACCCAGTTTTCGTTTATTTGTAAAGATAATTGTCTCGGTTTTCTTTGGGTTTATCGATAGCTCATTCTCGTTGCACCATTTCTCTATTAAATATTTTCAGTGCTGTCTTTGTGAGTTCACACAGTGTGTTTATGATCAGGCCGCTAATCAGTAATGACTATGTCGCCCGCATAGCCTATAGGAATAGTTAGAAAGCGGTTATTGTTTAGTTTTGTTATTAGGTCGTTTACTACCACCTTCCACAGCAGTGGCGAGAGGGACGCCTCCTTGTGGGCATCCTCTTATGACTATAGCGTCTGGTGACTTTGATGTTCAGATAGTCTTATGATTCTCTTCTTTAGCATGTTCATAATCCATTCTGTGAGCAGCGGTTCGGTTTTGTGTCTTTGTAGTGCTTGTTTTATGCTGCTAAAAGTCGTTTTGTCGAAAGCCCCCTCTATATCAATGAAGGTGACTAGACAGCGAGCGCGACTTTTATATGTTGGTTACTACAGCATGGAGAGCTGAGTCTGTCGATTTGCCCTGGCTATAGGTATGCTGGTTTAAAAGTCGCAAGTGACCCATGGGCGAAATCACGACCCTCAGCACTGAGGAGAACGAAACACGGAGAGATGTCTTGATAAAATTCCGATAAATTTGCGCTGTGATCATACTCATGTCTCATGTTTTTATAAACAAAACGTAGGTTGCACGGTAAACGGCTCAAAGAGTGAGTCACCTTTGTAGTCTGCGCCATCTGCACGTAAAAGGCGTAGCGTATAGATTTCCTTTACGTAAAACGGGGCATGCGGTTCCATTGTTGCTATCGTTTACTTTGCCGTTTCGGCAAGTGACGGGCTTAAAGAGTTAAATCAGCTTTTAGAGTTGCAATTTTTGTTATTATGCCTCAACTTAATAACCATTTTTTTACATGATATTTCCATTTCAATTTCCTTCCATACCTGGCTTACGCAATAGGAAGCACATGTTGTACTGCGATTGTATGTAAATACAACAGCAATAAATATGGTCGGATATGTCATTTTAATAATAGCACATCTAGAGTTTTTGATTATTTTTATTAAAATAACTACACTCGTAACATTTGCCAATAAACAACGGGTCATGTATAAAAAGTGCCGCGACAAAAAGAAATTAAAAATGAATTGGTTCTACTCTAAATTTCATGAACTATGTTCGAAAGTCATGAAAATTAGTGCCTTTCATTTCCGCCAAATTGACCATGATTTAATTAATAAAATCTCAATTTTCCGGTCGTTAGTTACAATGTTGTATAGGTAGGTAGTACTCTTTTGTTTTCTGCATGATAGAGAAACGGATTAAAACAATAACAACTCGTAGACCGACACAACCACGTCTTTTTGTGCCGCAGCAAGCCGCTCACTGACTTCGTTACAAAGGTTTGCGTCAATACTGTTTTTTAGGGTTCCGTAGCCAAAATGGCAAAAACGGAACCCTTATAGTTTCGTCATGTCCGTCTGTCCGTCTGTCCGTCTGTCCGTCTGTCCGTCTGTCCGTCTGTCCGTATGTCACAGGCATTTTACTCGAAAACTATAAGGTGTATTTGAATAAAATTTTGAGGATAGGTGTATTTTGTTAGCCGCTACAAAGTTTTGTAATTAAAATTACAAAAAAATTTTTTTTTAGGGGTGTACTCCATACATAAAACTAAAAGTAAAAAAAAAAATTTTCATCGTGAGCCCACGTGTGGCACATCAATCGATAGGCCTTTCAAAATAAATATAAGGTTTCTCGAGAATTTTTTTGATTAAGTGAATACAGTCAGAGATAATCGCCCCGAAAGTCACTAAAATTCTGTCCCCCCCCCCTCTAATTTTTGAACGGTGTATTTTAAAAATATGAAAAAATTCATGGATACAGCGCTTATTAAGTTCATTCACCGAAAATTGTTTTGAACAAGATCGGATGAAAGGTTTCCGAGATAATGCGTAAAAACTGCCTTCCTCAAAGAAAAGGACGTAAGTGCCGTGAGATTTCTATGACGATACGACCTTTTTAATAGGCACGGAACCCTTCGTTTTGCGTGGTCCGACACGCACTTGGCCGGTTTTTTTTATAACGAACAATACTAGTGGTTGGTTGACTACTATATACCTACGTTTTTTTTTGTTGAACATTTGTTTGTGAGTCTTGGATGTTTTCTAGGTATTTAAATATTTGTAGCTATTAAATATATCGTCGTCTAGTACCCATAACACAAGCCTTATTGTGCTTACTATGGGACTAGGTCGATTTGTGTAAGATTGTCCTCTAATATTTATTTATTTATTTATTGGAATTGTAATATATATCCGAAACTCGCGGAAGTTTTTGTTTAAAATCATGACATACCTACGCGTACAGTTGAATCCTATATTAATAAAAAGGAAATACGTTGATAACCTACAGATCAACTTGCCTCGCACACTCACAGTCTTTCTTCGCACATGGCTATGAACCGCCACGCCAATATCATCTAAGGCCTGAATCACACAGGCGCGGCCTGCGGTGGCGGTCAATAGTAAATTCGACAATAGCTGTTAATTCAACTGTCATTTTCCCATACAAAACATGACATGTAGATCTACCTGACGCACTTACCAGCAGTTTTCAGTTGATTCATCTCGAATTGTCCGTGAACATGATATCCCTTACAACCATGTTTATTCTCCAACGTTATCAGTGTTGTTTCATTAAAGCCCATTAAAAATCCCAAAACTCTTCAAGCTTAGAACAATGTAGCTGGCTGGCTTCAGTAATATCCAACAATATTCTTCATAAAATGCATACAAACGAGACGCTATTAAAATAAGAAACGGAGGACGGGCAGCCGCCATTGTCCTGGCTTATTCCCAACAGTCTATAATTTTGATAATAGGCTAGAAAATATTCCTTTGTCTTGAACAGACTATCTGCTTGATAAACCGTCTTCCGATTCCTTGAGGCTCGGTTTATACGACACGATTGCGAGCTGGGTGGTTATGGTTACTAGGCCCAGCTAGTACGATAACCTTTATCATCACTTTTTACGGTGAAAATGAAATAAATCTATCGTGCTAGGGCCTCAGATAAGATGGAATAAGCATGTTTTACAACACGCGCTTTATGTGGTTAATTTACATGAACATGCGGACTCATGACAAAACGTCAGAAATTAAGGTTAGTAAATATCGCGTTAGACCCGTGGTAATCTTTTTATTCTATATTTGCGGCCAATCCTGCTGCACAAATCGACCTAGTCCCAAATTAAGCAAATCTTGTACTACTACTATATGACGATAAACATACTTATATAGATAAATAAATTAAATGCATAGAAAACATCCATGACTCTGGAACAAATTCGTGCTCATCACACAAATAAATGCCCATACGGGGATTCGAACCCAGGACCTCTTGCTTCGTAGGCAGGGTCTCTACCACTAGGCTAAAGTGGTCGTCAGCGGGTTTTAAACTAATCTTTACTCAAGTGTAAATTTTAAATTCATTAATGTCTGTAAATTAGCGATTAATCAATTAACAGTTAAGTGAGAAAAGGGTATCCCCGTCCAAGTCTTTATTATATTAACATCAGATTGTATTTCACCTGGCGTATGAAAAATGTCTTTTCACTTAACCTGTGTTACTATTATGAAGATCTCGACGTTTCGGATGTGTTGCATTCTTGGTCACAAGCAGATACAGAGACAGGTTTATATTAAGTTCTGATAATAAGGCTCTAGCAAGTCTACAACATGTCTTTAACTTTGTCATTATTACGACGTTGCTTTAGTAAAGCTAGTGCCTACGTCAAATCTTGGGATTAGGTGCCAGCCAACGCGGACCCCGTGCTCCTTTAAGATATAATCGCAAAAACGGTAGGAGGATGATGTGGTGCTAGAAAGATTGTACCATTAACAAACAGGATGCAATTCAACTAGTCATACTAACAGCCGGTGATATGGCGACCATAATATAACACCTCTAATTTAACCATTTGACGTCGTTCAAAGTGCATAGGTACAATATACATTGTAGAAGGGTAAATTTGCCCCTGTGGGCCCTGTAATCATACATAAGACATCGTGTCGTTATCGTGGCTTATAAAACCACGTCACACCTCCGTCTATCACTAGGCTCTCACTTTTACAGCGTCAATAAGTTGACAAAAGCAGGCATTCTTGTGCTTAACGGCAAACCGTGGCTTGATTATCTTTCAAATATATCCCCGCTTTGTTGACGTTGCTTAAATTAAGTGGAATTAGAATCTCTGGAGATCATTGCCGTCTGTTTGAGTTGCGTCAATAAGAAGGGTTGTTGAACTTTCTCAAGGGACATTATGAATCCAGTATTAACCGAGTTAATTTGGAGATTCGTGATCATAAGCCGAGATTCTTTGAAACGTTTGCCTGTTGACAACGATTTTGTAGAATGAATGACCGTCTGACAAAAAGTAAAAATAATCCTGGCTTTGCCGTCGCGCAAGTGGGCAATCATAAATTGAACTATGTAATTGACCGTTGAATTTGTTCCATAACAAGCTTAAAATGTAAATGAATAAATGCCTACCCTACCTCAAATCGTTGCTGAAACATGCTCAGAAAAATGCCTATTCACACGAAAATACGATGGCAAAATATGACGTTTTGGGCGCCGCGAATTCAAGCACCGTTTATGGATTTTGATACAAAATTGCCCACCCCGTTCTGCTACCATCGCGAGTGAGGTTACGTTATTTAGCGAGATATATTTTCAAAATAAATTGAGTAGCGTGGATGACGAAGCATAAGCCTCTCTTCGAGTGGTTATCCCGGTCCCGTGCTAGTCTCATCCAGAAATGACCCGCGGTCTTTTTTACGTCGTCAACCCATCGAGCTGAGGACGACTGACGCTTCTATTTCCTGCAAGTGGCTATCAATCCGTTAACGTTTTCGTCCACCTATCGTTACGCTGCTTGGCTTATGTCCTGCCAAACACCATTTGAGTTCATTGGTTATGACTTCTCCGACGTCACGCACCTTAGCGCGACGTCGGATCTCAATATACCTCCTCAGTCTTATTGTAGCTTAATGCCGAGCATGGCGCGCTCCATGGCTCTCTGTGCTACCCGTTATGCACAGCCTCCTTTGGTGAGCGTCCATGTCTCAGCACCATACGTCATCGTGGGCAGGACACACTGATTATAGAGACGAGTCTTCAAGCATTGTGGAACGTTAACGGATTTGAGGATGTCGTCAACTTGCTGAATGCCGCCTAACCCAGCTGAATTCTCCTGGAGACCTCTTTGTTTTGATGCTCCTTGTCAAAGGATAGAATATAATTTTACCTCAGAAGAAAATTAAATAGACTCAACACTCAATTCATATATACCGCTGCTTTTACTTAAGAGGATGAAAGGGCAGCAGTCCTTACGATGGAGATGGGTAATTCACAGATACCTTTAAATTTCTTCGCAGATGTATACAGGTTTTGTTTTATTTTTATCTCTTTATTATTATCAGAAAACAACTGAATCCACGATTACTTTATGGTAAATGATTTCTAATGGAACTAGTGTTTCTGTGTATGAATGATGAGTGATGGTTGTAATGGATGATGGGTGAAATGGAGATGAACTATGTGCCATTGAACTTTTTCAGGTTATTAACTATGGAGGAGGCGAGTTTGCGTTTCGAGTTTGAGTTTGAGGCTATTGTAGTTTCTTTACGAATTATTTCCCGCAGATTATTATGGTTCTATATGGAGATGATGCACAAAATGTAAGGTCCTGGCAAAATACCTGCGATGTGGCTAGCCACATCATTATGCTGAGCCAGTGCCTATTCTATGTCACGACACATGGATTTTGTATTTAATTTATATTTAACTTTAGTTCTAAGCTGCATCTTTGATATTATAACTATTTTTTGTGTTTTAATTTTGTACCATGTATGTTGTGGAAAATAATAAATAATTTATCTCTCTATCTATTATGACAGGTGATTTCGTGGTTAAATCTCGCGTTTGTGAATTTCGGGCAGTATTTTAAAAGGTGGTCGATGGATTGTGAGGTGCTTCCATCGCACGGGCAAAGGTCATCGGTGGTTATCTTGAAGCGGTATAGGTAGGATTTGTGGTAGCCGTGTCCGGAGAGAATTTAGGTGAGATGGAATGACATAATGGCCTGTGTGTATTGAATAAATTTATTACGTTAAATACAGTATATATATAAAATATTATCATAGGGGGAATTTAATGTTCCATGATTGGTATTCCGCAGCCGTCTTCGCATCCAAATCTTTCTATTCTTCTTCTCGTTCCTCTAATTTTCATAGATCGTAGTTGTTTCGTAGATCTTGGATATGCTGTAAAGTCGGTAGCCAGTTTTTCAGATGCGAATGGTAGATGTTTGGTAGAAGTGGCTGCTTAATTCCTGAGTGTTAATTTTGCAAAGTTTTTTTTATGTACACATACAGGTTGATGTTTTGCTTCATCGAAAAACTATAATGATATTCGACACAAAAGTTCCAAAAAACTCATTAGTACCTACGGTCCGGGCTTCGAACCCACGATCGCCGTTCGACAGATGCTTGAACCACTAGGCTACCAGATAGCTTTCCAGATACAATGATACAAAATAATAATTCCTCTTTTTATTTCATACATAATATTAGCATGTAGTAATTATACGGTATATTGAATTAAACACAATTAGCGAGCTCGTTCCCGCTTCCGCAGGTGCCGCTACGCTATTCGCAACTTGTTTCACCTCGCCTTACTGCTCACACCAACTATATCTTGACACCAGTATTCGTAATAACAACGCATTATTTGGAAGTTGCCTTACACTGGTTAGTATTAGGTGGAGTGAAGTATTTGTGATTAATCCTGAACTACCGCTAACGACCCGCCGAGGGCATAATTACAACACTTTTTAACCCGTCCACTGCTATTCCACTAATTCTGTTTGCTATCAACGCCGGCTAAATGGAATATTATTTCGATTCCTATTGGTTTAAATTACACTATAATATCGCGTTTATTTTATCTCCGTTGTTGCACGATTAGGTTTTGTTATAACAGGAACAGTTTCCTTAATATAGGGTGTGAGTGCTTCTTCCCTGATCAGAAGATAAAACCACAGTTTAACTACTCAGTCAGTAAGCAACTTGGTAATATAAAATATTTTTTATGTGTTAATGTGAATGAAACAAATATTATGTTTCGTTTGGCTTTGGAACACAAAGTTTTTAGTAGTTTTAGTAGTAGTTTAGGATTCAAAAATTCTTCAAAGATATTATTGAATGAGCGAGCGAAGCGCACGAACTTCTCCTTTTCAGCTTGGGTAAAAATTCTTTCGTATGTCCGGCGTCTGTCCGTATGTTCTCCACTACATGTCGCATTTCTCAACCGATTGTCGTGAAATTTTGTGAGCAGGTTCAATAATTATTTGACGACCGGTTAGCCTAGCGAGTAGTGACGCTGCCTACGAAGCTGAAGGTTCTGGGTTCGAATCACGGTTGTGTGATAAGTATTTGTTTTTGAGTCTTGGATGTTTTCTATGTATTTAGGTAATTATATCTTTTAAATATGTCGTCGTCTAGTAACCATTATATCACAAGTCTTATTGAGCTGGAGCCTGGGGCTAGTTCGATTTGTGTGAGATTGTCCCCTAATATTTATTTATTATTTATATATTATAGTTTTTTTTTATTCAGTTTTTCAAAAACAAAGACAGTTTCACGTGTTTATACAGCTCACGGAGCCACTAGTAATAAAGTTGTCATTACAACAACTAATATGTCAAAAATTCTTGCCTGGACACATTATTTTTTGCAATAGATATTATCCAAACAAGTTTCAGTAGTTCATTGAAGACAATCCAACTATCCATGGTAATTAATAATAGAAAAAATATTGTGTAGCACCAACACGTCACAGAACGTCACACAAAGGACACACAAACGTCATACAAACTAATCAAAACTGGGTTTGGGGAGCAAAAAAAAACCGAAAGGAATTTTAATATTTGAATATGCCTAGCTTATTACCTATTTATTTCACCACCCAACTATGTAAAAAACAGCAGTTAAAACAAAGAAGTTACCTAATTAAGACATTTTAACACAATATTGTTTTTCATATATACTTTATACAACTTTCGTACCATAGCATGAAAACGAATATTTATGGCTATCGCCACGTGCGCTAGTGTTGGTTGTAGACTAATTGTTGCCTGGCATAAAAATATTAAAGATGCAGTCTTATCTGAAATAAAATGCAAAATATAGCTGACGTAACACAAAGGAACGAAATCTTTCCCCGAACTTTGATATAAGATCTATACATATAATAAAGCTGAAGAGGGTCGAAAGTCTGTACATGGAAGATAAACGAAAAAAAATTGGCTGGGGATACTTAGAATTGATAACAGAACACGTTACAACAGTTTTTAGAATTTTTGTCTGTTTATCTGTTTATCTGTTTATCTGTTTATCTGTTTATCTGTTTGTCTGT
Source organism: Epinotia nisella (assembly GCA_932294315.1). Classification (NCBI taxonomy): domain Eukaryota; kingdom Metazoa; phylum Arthropoda; class Insecta; order Lepidoptera; family Tortricidae; genus Epinotia; species Epinotia nisella. Next base: position 13,498,784 of record OW028687.1, on the reverse strand, counting down.
TTATTTGTCAGAGTATCACGTGGGAACGGCTGAACGGATTTTGATGCAAACTTTACTAATCTGTCGAGAGAATCCCCGGATAGGTTTTAAGCTACAAAAATCTTAAAGATTAGGGTTCAAAGGGGGTAGAAAATGGGGTTGAACTTTGTATGGGAACTCCTGCCGTGTCATGACAAAACACAGTAACTTAAAAAATGTAATTTTTCAGAAACCGCAAAAAACATTTTTTTTCGTTATTTGGCCATAAAACTTTGAATATTTAACCGATTTCAATGAAATTTGGACATAATATTGATAATGTTGCTTTCATAGTATACAAATCACAATAATTTTTTTTTTTTAATTATTTCATTTATTTATAGACTAAAACGTGTTTTGTCGTGACATAAGTTGGTAATAGTTATATAAATCATCGTAACAAAATACTGTAAGTATCATGTTACAGTGTTTTGTCACAACTAAGTACCGTTTTTGTACTTACGTTTACGACAAAACACTGTAACTGTCATGTTACAGTGTTTTGTCGAATACTCATAAGTACCAAAACTTTACTTGAAATTTTTGTTTGTTATTAACCAATAACTAAAATTTTACAATTTTAGTTATAGGTAGTATTTTTAGTAGGTAGTAGAGTCGTAACACAAGGCGATCGTTGCTTTTATGTACGATGGTAAACAGTTGGGCATGGTTAGACGAAGGTAAGCGTTAGTTAAAATTTGTGTAATCGACATCCATACCTGCTTCATCAGTCGAGCTGTTTGTGCCAGGAAAATCCGAGGTGGTTGGAGAAGGTACACTGGTTTTGGTTACTAAATTAGTGTTCATATTGGAAAAGTTCACTGACACACGCGACACTCTTTCTTCCCACCTTTGGTAAGATTTAAAATCAATTTATTCCGTTCTTTGCTCATTTTCTAATATTCTAACCAGGAACAAATTAAAACCTATGAACTAACGATGAGTTCCTGTGATCTACTAAGTAATGTTTACAAACACTCGATGTACCTCACAATCAAAACATTCACTTCAAGGCCGGTGTTGCGGGATTATTACGACAAAACACTGTATCTTAAGATAACGGTCGACAAAAAACGTCGGTGCTGTTTTGGCAAAACACTGTATTTAGACATACAGTGATTAGTCAAAACAAGACCCTATGTTTTAATAGTTACAGTGTAAAATGCTTAGACGTTTCTCATTGATTTTGGTACAAAATGAGTGATCTGTTAGCAGGCATATATAGATATGGATCCGAAAAGCTCAATTATTGATGTTAGCACAAAACACTGTAACTTGAGTTACAGTGTTTTGTCATGACACGGCAGACTCCTTGAATGTACGAGCTACAGACTTGAAAATTGGTAACCATAAACTTGACTGGAAAGTAAAAACGACCCCATTCAAACTTTTAGCAATGTATGGATAAAACGTGAAAAATATGGGATGAAAATAGGTTCTGAGGCGACTAGAAACTATATAATGTCGCAAGAGCGGGGTTATAACAGTATTATTACCATGGTAACATGTCGTCAAGATATTCGAAAATTCATCGTGTTCTTACAACTGATAGTTAGTCCAGTGGTTTGATCCATAGCTTACGGAGTCGGTGTCCCCGAGTTCAAACCCAGCAGCATGCACTTTTTATAGTTTTAATTTTTTTGTCTGCGTTTTTGAAAATGTATATTTTTCAAAAAACGCAGAGAAGCTTAGTGAATAGAGGATTTTGATGCAACTTTTACTTAATCGGTCAAGAAAATCCCTGGCCAGGTCATAGGCTGTAAAAATGATAAAAATTAGTTCAAAGGGGGTAAAAAATGGGGCAAAACTTTGTATGGGAACTCCTCAAATCCATGAGCTTTAGACTTGAAAATTGATAAACATACACTTGACTGGAAAGTAAAAAGAACTCCATTCAAACATTATAAAAAAATAAACGGTTCTTTGGGCCTATCATTCCAACGAAAAGCTCGGCCTTTGGTTTCGCTTGCCTCGCCGCTCTTCTTCTGACTTCTCTCGCTCGGGACTTTGGTCTCCGGTTTCGCTTGCAAGACACCTGGATTTAGTTAGTGTTCGTGAAGGCTCGCCTTCGGGCCTTCGGCCCTCGGGCTCGCATAGAGAGCGCTCTCTGAAGGGTTGGTTTGGTTGGGCCTTTCATTCATACGAAAAGCTCGGCCTTCGGGCTCGCTTGCCTCACCCCTCAACTTTGGGACTTAAGGCTCATGTTTCGCTTGCAAGACACCTGTGGATAGTAAGTATCCATGGAGTCTCGCCCTCGGGCCTTCGATGCTCTGGCTTGCATATGGAGCGCTATCTATAAGGGTACGTTGGGCCTTTCATTCCTACGAAAAGCTCAGCCTTCGGCCTCGCTTGCCTCCCCGTTTACCTTCAGGACTTTGGCTCTCAGGGGTAGTTTGACAAGACACCCGGAGATATAGAGTATCTTTGGGGTCTCGCCCTCGGTCCATTTGTTTCAATTATGAAATCTTATATTTAAATTCCGGTTTTGGTAATTTTTCTTCTACTTAGGTACTTCGTTTGCAATAAAGATTAAGTAAATCAATATAACTAAATATTATTGACGACAAAGTTTATGAAGATTTGAACTGTTACACGCATAATTTATAGAAATGAAATCGTAATAATCTAATTTATCAGTGTAGTAGGTATCGTATGATGAAACATAAGAATATCATGTCATCCATAATTTATACGCGTACGAAGTCGCGGGCAGAAGCTAGTATTAATATAAAATATTTGTTCTAGAGACCTGACATGGATTACAATAGATTCTGTAGGAAATTGAGCGCCTGCTTGATCGAAAATTGCTTTTATTCGGTCCAAGATTTCCTAAAAAAATCAAATTGTACGTATACTAAGTACGCACAGTAAAATTAGTAAAACCCGTCAAACAATTGCTGTACACTATAAATAATTGTTATGTAATAACAATAATGTGGATTTTTTACGATAATGTGGACCTGTTGTAATTAAACAATGGCAGTGGAATTATTTTTGGTTATTGTTATACTGGACTTTGTTATTACTTATTATTAAATTGTAAATGTATCTGATTATAATCGAATTATTCAATTGTAAATGTATCTAATTAATTAATGAACTGTAAATGTATGTAATGTTTTTTTTTTGTAATATTTGCACGCCATTATACTTCGCGCCTCGTCCTCGAGATTAGTAACTGAAGATTTATAATACACATGTAGTAACGCCAGGTGTCACCACTCTTTGCACTTTAGTTTAGAGTTATTTTTGAATTTTTAATTTTTGTACTAGAGGGTAGGTAAGGATCCTACGCCCCGCCCGTCCATCGTTCCGCCGGTCATACGCAATCAAGTGCTCGACCACTCCAGTCACTTCAATAAAATTCTAAGTTCTTGTCCGTGTATTCTCGCAAAAAATACCTAAACTTAAACGCACAAAGAAATGTGAAGAGGATTTAGATCATTTAATGCATAAAGCTTGTAAACTAAAACGTAAATTACGAGATCGTAGTGAAAGTGCTTCATCACAAGGTGATGAGAAGGAGTTGATTCCACAGGAAACAGGTAACACATTTGGTTTTTTAAATGATTTGGCAACTACAGGGTATAGCTATGTTAGTCATACCTATCGTTTGCACCCGATTAGCCGTTGGGGCTTAATCACCGCAAGATTTATATGTTGGCGATCAATTCATTGGGGATTGATACCTAACTAAATTGAAATTTTAAACGAAAAACCGTTGTCACGTATTCCTGATTTTATATCTTTTACACACATTGAATGGTCTCAATGCATCTCGATTAGTCATTGGGGCTAAATCAACGCATGATTTAACGGTTAGCGTACAATTCATTGGGGATTGTCACCTAACCATTTCGAGAAGATAACAAGCGTTATCTATGTAAGTGATAATAATCACCAAATAAATTTTAACGAAAAGAGTAATCCTATCCATATATGATAATAAGTGCATAGCACATCAATTACTTATTCGCATTAATTTACTAAGTACCCATTTCGCAATTATGTTCATAATTTATAATTGGTCTATTATATTTTACATCACGTATTACGGTATCAGAGTAATACTTAATACATTATAACATTCGCTAGACGTCTTTTATATAAAATTTAAAGTTCGATTTGATAAAAGTAAGCCTGTGCCCAGCAGTGGGACGTATATAGGCTGATTTATTATTAAATAAAAGGTGAGAACGAAAAATCTATTTGTTCTTAGTGTCAAGTGTTCTACAACCAGACGACTGGTTATTTCCGTATGAGGAAATAGTGTACGACCCACTTGATCAAGACATTGACAAGTCTTATACTGCTGAGGAACATTACAATCCTCTCGGAGACCCACAAAATCCCTTTCTGGATCAGATAAAGCCTATCGAGGCTCAACCAAGCGCCCAGTGTACACTGTCTAGCGCTCCGGCCGTAGCTAGCACAAGCACCAGTGCTTTATTAAACTAACACCAGTGCATGAGCAGGCACAAGCACCAATGCATTAGCAAGTACTAGTCCCATAACATCCACAACCAGTACTATACCATTTACAAGTACGATAATAGTTGAGCCTGTCGATAACAGTCAAGTTTTAGTCGGAAACACAATGCTGTAATATAAAATAATCCTTCTTTCCTTCGGCAGTCGGGTAAAAAGAGGTAGATATAGGTATTGTCTATACAAAATTCCGTGTTTAAAAATGGCCACTCGAAACTGAGGCAAGTTGGTGGTGCAATTGACTCAATTTTAATGTGCCATTTTTGGAGCGTTTATAACTTATTTACCTCTTTTTTATATTACATTATTGCGAAAAAACAGCTAATTTAGCTGAGGACGTTTTGCACCCTACGCGACGACCCTTCGTCAGCCATAAAATATGCTAAAGATATACGTACAGAAATAGCTACTCGCTTTGTACACATATATTTGTACTTTGTACACGTATACAGTAGTTATACTAAGGGCATTACGAAAGAAATTCGTAAGGATCTCATAAACAAATATCTAATACCGGCTAATGTGTGAAAATAGGCGTAGGCGCTCCAAAACTAAATCCTGAGATTAATGCCGCCATTTCGGTAAACTGTGCTAAACGTGACAGGGGCATTGAGTCCAAACAAAAGGGAATGGCTGGTGCCATATCGTGCCACGGTGAAATTATTATATCTCAGTTAATTTCAAAAGACAAATTGACTAATTACTAAAACTCATCGACCTCGGTCGTATTCTGTGTGACTTACAATACGCCGATAGCGTAACTAGGCGAAACTTCATACTCTCCAGCTTGAAGAAAGATCTTAAGGACCATTTGGTAAACTAAACACCAAGATTGATACTTGGCTATGTGGTATGTGGCTCCGACTCGTCTCGCGCTTGCTACCCGCGCGCTGCACCCGCCGCTCCCGGCGCTGCCCACGCGCTACTACAGGAGGTAGGCCGTCGTACGCGCACCAGCCCCCACAGCATCGCTCCTAGATACAGTGAAGTAGGTTACTCCGGTCGCTTGTCTCTACATTGTAAACACGCTCATTACGAGCGATCACATATAGGTACGTTCATCACTTTCATGGATCGATGGCTATAAAATTAACTTCCTGAGCCCTGTCGTTTAATATTCCTTACCCTCGACATCTGAGTATTTTGATGTGGAGAGGCGACATTATATAGATTTCATACATATTTTATTGCAAATAAATGCTGTATTTCCAAATGAAGTCCATGTGATGGCCAATTCATTTCCAATTTTTCTAGTAAATGCAGAAGCCGAACGGTAAAATGCGTTTTATACTTAAATAAATTTATAAAAACTTGTGTTCTACGGGTCTCCTCTCCATCTGTATCTTGATGATTGACTTCTTTTCGGTCAAACTAACAAGCAATGCCTAATTAACATAGAGTTAACTCGGCCACTTAACTTCGCTAGGATTCACTGTTAATGAAGAAAAAAGCGTATTCCGGCCTATGACGTCATGCTAATTTCTAGGCATGATTATAGACTCTCATCGTTTTCGATTAAGTTTGCCTCCCGACAAAAGAACTCGAATTAAATGGGAATACGAATCCTACTTTAACATTAGACGCTGCAAAAATAGGCAACTAGCGCGACTTACCGGCCTGATGTAGTTTCAGCATGCCCAGCAATTGAATACGGATGGCTTTATACAAAGAGGTTGGAACGCTGAAGTTTCTTAACCTACAGGGCCACGATGATTTTAATCGTACAATGAGCCAAGTATATACCTGAGCTCATTCTCCCTGATATCCGTTGTTAATGAATATCGATAACCTTACTCCCATCGGCGATTCGCACCGACGATTTCCGAATTCAAATATATTCTGACGCCTCAACTACGGGGTAGGGGGCAGCATGTGGGAGTGATACGGCAAGTGGTCTAAGACTGAAAAAAAAAAAAAAAAAAAAACACTTGCTTGAGTTGCTTGCCGCTTTTACTGCATTAAAAATATTTGCACGTAATCTACACAATCGTAAGGCGCTAATTCGATTAGATTGTGCACTGTCCCACTATATTTAATTATTATTATTATTTATTAATTCTACTGCAATATAGCTTATACTAACAGAATGGGAGGCAACACCATGGTTGCAATAAAAATGATTGATTGATTGATTTAAATACCCTCACCTCAATCAGGTTTCGAGACAATTCTGGCTGGCAATGGTGCGAACAATTTACTCGTATTCGCATCTTACATTAAGTCCCGCGACAATATCGTAGCTGATTTCAAATCACGCAGATCTCATTCTGTTATAGAAATGCAATTAGCAGACTGGGCTTTTAATTTATTATTCTTATTAGTGTGTAAATATTGCTCCCCAGAGATAGATATGTTTGCGAGTCACATTAATAAAAAATGTGCAAAATACATCTCATGGCACAAAGATCCTGATGCATTTGCGGTAGATTCATTTACGGTGCCCTGGACGAAGATTTTCTTCTACGCCTTTCCCCCATTTTCGGTTGTACTGAAAGCCCTCCGAAAGATTATCTCAGAAAAAGCTAAGGGCATCATGGTCGTACTCGTATACTCTCGTGGCCAATTTAACTCAACCATGGTACGCTGTCTTTAGAAGCTTCCTCGTTAGCGAAGTCGTAACTTTTCAGCCTTGTAGCAATGCCTTTATTTCTCAGTCTAGCTCGCGTCACATACACAAGTCGATTACCCTGGTTGCAGGATATTATGCGGGTCGCATTATCGAGAAGAAGCTTGCCACCATCTTCATTAGACCTTATGATAGCATCGTTGTCACAAAACACGATTAAACAATTTTTTTTTGCCTAAAAAAGTGGTAACACTTTTGTCATAGTAATTAAATTAGTATGTACCGCGCGTCTGTTCCTACAGTAGTATAGTTTTTGACTGATTTGTTTAATGAGAGTTGTCAATATGAGACATTGAATACCTGCAGACCGATACTATCCTTAGTTCTGGGACCGACATTAACCAATGACGATAGGCTTCAGAGATTTCCTAAAGGCGTTTTTCGTCTACGACCTTGAATACCTAAATATATTTAATGTAACTTGGGATACCAATACTGTCTTGGATCATTTGAGCGATTGGCCTCCTAATAAAGAATTAAAAACTTTCAAATAAAACTATCACATTACTCGTGCTCACTACGGCTCGCAGAGTCCAAACATTAATCTATACAATATTCAAAACATTGGAATCTCATCTGCAAAAAAAAAAAAAAAAATTAGCCCTTTTTCATCAAAAAGCCCGTGATATGTCCAGCACAGGCACTGGTATGTTATTTAGATATAAATTCGTATCTGAAAAGCTCTGACAGTCTGTTCATTAGTACTAAATAGCCACATAAAGCAGCTGGCTCCTAAACGCTTAGCCAATGGATTAAGCGCACACTGAGCGAGTGTGGGATCGACGCGGCGGCGTTCAGCGCGCACAGCACGCGGCACGCCGCCGCGTCGCACGCGCACGCGCGCTGCGTCAACTCGACGCCATTCGCAACTGCCCAGGGTGGAGCGGACAGTCTAATACTTTTGCTAAGTTTTATCAAAGGTCGATTCTCAGTAGCAAAGAAAATACATCCCTAGCGCTATCAGTATTAAATCAATAGTACCCAGGGGGTTCTAATTAATACCTACGTACCTATCCATGCATTATAATCACTTTCATTGTAATGTTAAATCTAATAATTATGCGTAAAGCCACGCTTTAAAAATACAATAGTTCATGTCTAGATTTACTTAATATTAAACAATAATGTCGTTATCTGCATACTTATGTCCAAGATGATTTAAATGATTGTACCTTGACAATCATGAGTGGATACATATAACAGTTATAATTATTAATAATTATATCTTCAATTTATTAGTATCGACATAAGAATGATCTTATGTCGATAATAATTATGTAATAAATAAACCTAGTACCTATACTGGAATTACTCCTATATCCTGAGATAATTATCATCCAGTAAAAACAGAATCGAATCATCTAAACTTTAAAATGCTTGGAATAAACAGCCATCTATTTCGTTTAATCTTGTTCTACTATACTATGAGTACATTCGTATATATTTTCATACCTCGACTTCTAATCATACATACAATACCAAATATACCTATCTAATTGTAGATTAATACGTAGACTTCTATTATCCTGAGGTATATTTATCAACGATTGATGATATTTCTGAATATTACTCTCAAAGTCTACATGTGTATTATAAATCTTCAGTTACTAATCTCGAGGACGAGGCGCGAAGTATAATTAATGATTAAACGAACTTACCTGTAAGTGAAGTTCTATCATAATTATATGAAGCGCCTCGTCCGAAGAGATTAGTAACTTAGGTCCCTCCCACCCATCGCTTCGCTTACCTCCCTAAGGGTCTATATAGAAATATACATCAATCAATACATACATTTCTCTCAACTTAATGACCGGCGGAACGATGGACGGGCGGGGCGTAGGATCCTTACCTACCCTCTAGTACAAAAATTAAAAATTCAAAAATAACTCTAAACTAAAGTGCAAAGAGTGGTGACACCTGGCGTTACTACATGTGTATTATAAATCTTCAGTTACTAATCTCTTCGGACGAGGCGCTTCATATAATTATGATAGAACTTCACTTACAGGTAAGTTCGTTTAATCATTAATCATCCGGCAGAATTGTGCTGGACTATAAAAATTCAAATGTAACACCTGTAATGACCATCATTCGAGCAAATAAACGATCTATCTATCTATCTATCTATCTGAAAAACCCTTGACGTTCTACATAGTTTTAAACAGACGACGAGGTTTTTTTTGACAAAGCTGTTTAAATCAAAGTTATGTTGTTTTGATAACTGTGTGTTATACAAAAATCAGATAAAAATTGTATGGGAGCAGAAATGCTTTTTTTTCGTTAATGCATTTTTTTAAATATTTTTATCAATTTTTTATAACACTGTACAAATCCTATTAAATTGTGAACAATAAGTGAAATCATATCTGGAATACATGTAACTTCAATATTTTTTTTAAGTAGGAGGACTTTTCCAATTTTGGAATGTACATTTTTTAAGTTCCGGTACCTCAAAAACGGAACCCTTATAGGATCACTCGGTTGTCTGTCTGTCCGTCTGTCACAGCCGATTTGCTCCGAAACTACTGAACCGATTGAGTTGAAATTTGGTACACATATGTGAATTGGTAACCCAAAGATGGACGCGTAAAGTAAATTAATGAATTCTGAACAAGGGGGCCACTTTTGGGGGGTAAACTGGAAATTTAAAAAAAAAGTTTCGCAAACTGTATTGTGTGACATATCAAATGAAAGGGGTTGTTGTAAGCATTTCAGGTATATTTTTTTAATAATTTTAGCAAAAACAGATTTGAAGTAACTTAGGAAAAAAGACGAATTTGGACCCCCCCCCCCCCCCCCCCCTTATCTCCGAAACTACTGGGCTTAAAATTCTGAAGAAAATATGGAATATAGTTCCTTGCCTAAAGATTACAGGAAAACCTATAAGAAGTTTGAGTATTCAGAGTTACGGGAAAATTCTCAATATTTTACGGAACCCTCACCACGCGAGTTGAACTCACACGGTTTGTTTTTGCAATTCACCCATATAACAGGATAGTAACGACTAACACCAGCCATAATCAAGAAATTCTTGAAAGTAGTTTTCTAAAATGCCAAACTCTTTCTTTACCAAAATGGCTCTGATTCCAAGCCATAAACTTACTGTCACCATAAAAAAATCAAGGTTCAGAACTTATTAACCAACAAAAAGGATATAACAGCGGCTTTCGCTGGCTTCATTACTTTTTTAAGATAGCGAGGTTTTTATAACCCTTTTAAAACGTTTTATTAAAAAATCTTCAAAGGGACTCGAGCTTGTCTCGTTATTACATGGGATTTGAAGAGGTGTGAGTAACGACGCCGTGAACGCGCGCGCGTCCTGCTTGTGCCGATTTTTTTCCACTTTTTTAGTTTATTCAGGCCTAAGCCCGAAAAAAAGTGACTCTAATTAGAAAAATGTAAATCAATTTACTTACAAATAAAACACTTACGTAGGTACCTATGAACTTGACTAGATCTTTGGTTAATTGTATATTGCTTAATAAAAATCTTCATCACGTGTGACGTCGCCATAATTATACTTCTTTTACGATGTTTCTGAAAGCTATACAGATTACAGTGATTTACTTATAAATAGGTAAACATCTGAAAATTAAAATCTGTCTTAACCAATTTTAAAGAGAATTTCTAAATTTCAAAGGCGGTATTTGCTTGCTTTAATTATAAAATTGAAAGCAATTTTCACAGTCTGCGGTTTTTTGCTCTTAATTTTCAGATGGTTAGCCATGGTCGGGTTAGAGCACTGAGAGAGATCAGCCGGTATTAGCAGTGTTAATTCTGTACGGGTACTGATATACTTGCAAATACTTGGGTAAAATCTTTTATCTTTCAGTGGACTACTAAACCGTGGAACATACTTATGATTTAACAATTGAACGTAGGTTCCCAAAATACAATATTTCAGTACGTAGTGTTAATTCTGTACGGGTACTGATATACTTGCAAATACTTGGGTAAAATATTTTAGCTTTCAGTGGACTACTAAAGCGTGGAACATATTTATGATTTCACAATTGAACGTAGGTTCCCAAAATACAATGTTTCAGTAAACATTTACATTACAAAGTAAATAAAATGATATTTGAATAAAATAAATAAAATATAATGGAGCACGTCATTTATTAAAATAACCTGAAACTCATCAAAACGTGGATTTTATAAAGGTATAATAAAATCAATTTCTTGTAAAGGAGATTTAAGGCAGATCTTGTCTCTATTTTCAACATTTTCGTTTATATTTTAACAATTGCCCTCTGTAACGTTCCTAAAGTAAAGTGTATTAACATTATTTATATATCTGCCTATCTTTATTTAGTTTAAAAAGTGACGATATCACACAAATTGATTTTATTCTATACTTTTACTAAGCAACCCAGTTTGACAATAATAGAAAAATAACTTGTGGACATGATATTTTGCTACGTAACGGATTTACTCAGTAGGAGCAGTTTTCTATATTTACCTACTGGTGAAATAAATATTAGACAATACGAGTACTCTTACTGTTAGGTAAGTACTTAGTATTTCCATCAAGAATACCTAGTACGGAAACCGGTTACTGATACTTAGTATTTCCGTGTGTTCGTCGCATAAAAGCGTCACTGTAAAGGCCAAATAATTACGCGACCGGCTCAGGGTGGCATCTTTGATGCCTTAATCAGGTGCCGACCACGCCCGCGCCTTAATTCAAGTCTACAGTACAGTGTACACTCACCTTTATACGCTAAGCACCAAAGCTGAGCACCGATAGTGGATCTAAGCCTTAAAAACATTTTTAATTGAGAAGAGCCCGTTTGAAAACGTGGGATAATAGGCTTGTGTACTAAGATATTTTTCCGATGCCATTCGAACCAGTTTTTGAGAAGATCAAATGTTTGTATGGAAGCAACTACAATTAAAGGACATAAATACCCAAAAAATTGGGACAAAGATTGACCTCGCTGCCGGTAGCTCAAAACGCTTCATACTAATTGACATAAAAAAGGTATAACGTCACAAATGTCACAATGCTATATGTAGGTAGGTAGGTACTAATCGTTGTATGGAAAATCAAGTAATTGGCTCACTGATGAAAATCGTGGCGAGTTTCTTTATTAATACGTATTGTGACTAACGGGTGGAAATAACACGATATATCCGAAGGCCATTACTAATTCCGTTTCACACTAATCGCTCCACGATATATTGACCCGTACCTTGACGTTATGCCCACTTGTGTATCTATTTATAAATCATCGGCATACTCACCTCTACTGAGAGGTATACTTTTCTCCGTCGCTTCGTATTCCAGTTATGTTTCTGTTCCACGCGCCTGCTTTCATGCGCGTAAGCCTAACGTGTATTTGACATTATGCCCACTTGTGTTTCTATAAATACTCACCTCTACTGAGAGGTACACTTTTCTCTGTCGCTTCGTATTCCAGTCATGTTTCTGTTTCGTGTACTTACGTGTACTTGACATTATGCCCACTTGTGTCTCTATAAATCATCGGCATACTCACCTCTACCAAGAGGTATATTTTTCTCCGTCGCTTCGTAACCCAATCACATTTCTGTTTCATTTGATTCTAATTATATTTCATAATTTATATTTTGCCATAATTATTTGATGGTTTACTATCCATTTAGCAACACTACGTTATCAATTTTAAGATGAGGAAACTACCCTATTGGAATAAGACAAACTGCACGTAACTACTTGGTACTAAAGTAACAAGTAACCGCAACAAGTAACTGAAGGACAGAGAGAAATGTTCATTTAATGGCATGCAATTAACACCTAGTCTCCTAAAGAGGAAGGAAGATACTAATGCAATTCACAACTCGCACCGACATCGCACTTCAGGAAAACTGGTATAAGTCTGACCTTTGATTACGTATAGTCGTCAAGGATCTGCGGGCAAAGTTATATTAGAGAACAGTGGTAAGTTGTGACTGTGACTAGTTTTAAATAGAAGTGGGGGTGTGGTTTGATTAACGACTATAGTTTGGAGCACTAAAGTATGTATAGTTTTCAACTAATTCTTTCGATTCAGCGCAGAAAAATGTTTCTAATAGGTAAATTAGCTCAAACAAATATTGCAAAACTAATATGCCGTGCGAAAAGTTTGTTTTTCGGCACTAGTGTTTTTAATTTTTATTAGCACGGCACGGGAATACTCATGTTCGACTTCAGTATTTTAGTTTTCGTCATTTCTATTTTCTTAAATATTTACTAGGTATTTGTATTTTTTTATGTCGACATAACGGTACACTGAGGTATAATAACGTTAGTTAATAATGTTGTGTCTGCTTAATGTATATACAGTCAAGGGCACCTATATGTATTCACTCAAAGTTTCATAAATATGTATACTACAACCTTATTGTTGCAGAAATAAGGTCTGCATACATATTTTTGAGACTTTGTGGTGTGGTGTATACATATTCGTGCCCTCGACTGTACAAAATGCACACTTATTAATCGTTTTTGAACATTCGCCCAAGAATTTAAAACGATCTTAACAAGCATGGCAAGTGCCCAAATTTGCGTATACCTTTGCGAGTACCCGACCTGCATGGTGCAGTACTAATGATGCACACTGCAATTACTGCAGCTTACCGAGCGCAATTCCAAACAACCATCTATTATTACTAGCCTTACGGCACACGCATTTGCTTAATTTTGCTTCAATGTGTATTCACTTTAGCTGAATTTGCACGTTTGTCTGAAGATATGCAAGGGAATACTGTACAATCTGCATAGTTGTGGAGAAACGTTTGTTGTAAAATATTTAGGAGTTGTAAAATAAAACAATACATACTTTACGCCTTATTTAGTTAGACTACACGCGTTAAGTCCCTACATACGTACTTTGTTTTTACCGTCCGTACCTCGAAAGGAAAAAACGGAACCCTTATAGGATCACTTTGTTGTCCATCCATCCGTCTGTCAATACCCTTTTTCTCAGGAACGCCTGGAGGTATCAAGCTAAAATGTATATCAAATACTCAGGTTTACTGTCCCTTGGAGCTGTAAAAAGAAGAAACTTCTAAGCCAACACAATCAAAAGATACAGCCGTTTATGCCGCAAATTTCCGCAAATTTTCGAAACTCGCAAGGGAATCAAAACCTACACAGAGTACTTCCCGTGAACTCAGAATCTTGAAATTTGGTACGAAGCAACATCTTACAGCACAGATAAAGAAAAAATCGCGAAAACCGTAAATTTTTAGTTAAATCATATAATAAAAATATTTTTACTTATATACCTACAGGTTTGTATCCAATCCTCGGTGCGCGAGTCCGACTCGCACTTGGCCGGGTTTTTTCACATTAGAAAGACGTTGCGTAATCCGTCGTGCGATTACAAGGAAAAACATTTTGAAATTGCAAACCGTCCAGCTCTCGATATATGCCTTGTGCTTTCTTTATCGAGTAATCACTAATCGAAAAAAAAACCTTCAGGGGATTCCTTTATTTTACCGTCAAACGATTCACCGAATGTATTACTTCGCCGAATTTTCATTCATAGTTTTTTTTTTCTCAGAATCCATTTAACTAAGTAGGTACCAGTGGCGCCGCCAATGCAAGCCGATTCCCAGCTATTTGCCTAAATTTTCTTTATATACCTACTCTAAACTCTTTCATAACTTTTTTGATCCGGGTTGCCCATCAAAAATTTTCACGCACCGCCACTGACAGGTACAGTTAAAAGGGCATTGTGTAGTTAGAACCAATTAGTTTAGGTTTGTTTGTTCAATCCTCAAAAGTTTAGATACTGTTTCCGGAAAAAAATATTTTCCATGAAATGAAAATTCTATGAAATATACATTCGATGAAACGTTTGTCGGTAAAGGTAAAACAAAAGTAAACCTTCCTTCAGATATCCTAGATAAACAATAAATGTAGTCGAACTTCGCGATCAAAATTCAAAAACGAAAAAACGCAGTAACTTATGTACAGTTATATGTATAAGAGATAACGCTTCGAAATTATACAATACTCGTACCTATTTGTTTTTAACTACATACTTGTCAAAACATATTCTCGAAAATGAAATACAGTAGCGGCTAGCGATTGCTGTTCTATAAAATTACCTGTCATAACTGACGGCTTACTCTGAAGAAAAATACTAACTTGGAAAAGATTATACATATAAATTATACGAAAACGAAATTACTTAAATAATCCGATAGAATTGAGAGACAATCTTAATCCACCTCGGAAACTTCCCGGCGAGAATAAACACAGAGAGGAATAAAAAGGAAAGCCTTTTTTTTCTTTTGGCGCGTTATCTGTCGAATTCTACAATATTCAGATGGAGGCGGATTTCAGAGTTTAACTTTTTCCAGTTATTATTCATAAATGCAAAGGCGCCTAGATATTAGGCGAACTCACTTTGCCGAAGTTGAAGGATTGGATTTATGACAGAGGTTGTATCTTTTTGTCGGGAAATATTCAAACACTTTGTGTTCTTTGACATAACAACACTTCCTTTTGTTTTCATTTAATTTTTCAAAGTACCTAGAGTTTTAATAAATATTTTTACGCTATAAAGAATATTCTAAATATTGAAAGAGACGCAGCGGGAATAATTACTGTTCATTACGTATTATACAATGATATTAAATAGGTATAGTACGGTAATGTAATAACTACGGTACTTTATTTATGTTTGTCGCCTTGTTTATGGACAAAAGCTACATTTAATCTCGCCGCATTGTCGGCGTTTTTAGCAATACGCAGGTGAGCCCTGCGGGCAGCTAGTTTTATACATTTTCTAACATTTACATTTTTTGTTACAGGTTTCTACAATGTGGAACACGTAGACTGACCCAGTATCACTATGGAAGAGTGTTTCCGAGCGCGCAGCGCTATGGTTTTAGCCTGGCTCTGCTCGGTGCTCGTAGCGGTCAACGCCGTCAAAGTTGTCATAGAGCCTCTGCCCAAAGGTAAGTGGATACAGAAAAATTGCAACCCACTTACCTAACCCACCGTGCCGAAAAGTCAAAACAACGTACGGCTTTTGACTTTGCGACGGACGTAACGAATCCGCCTCCATTTTTTTCGGTCTTCAGTTCTCTGCGTGTTATTGAAACGTAGTAGATGAAATTGGGTTAGAAAATGCCACGGTTGCATAGGCTAGGGTAACAAAGGGGATTCGGCGCTCGATATTTGATATTTGCTGTAAAATCCCGGCAAGCTTTACTCGTCTGAAGTTTTTGTTGAAGTGTTGAAGTTGTTTGAGTTTTAATTTGTATAACTTTATATATACGGTAAACGTCCCATTGTAAGACACTTTAATGCCTAATAATTGTCAAGTATTGGGACGTTTACTTTATTCAAATCGATGAACATTATAAAATACTTTTCAATATGTATCTTTCATAGTACTCTTAAATACTGTTTTAAGTATTAAATTATATGCATAATCCGCCCGTGTCAGTTTCGCAAATTCCAATGAAGCTTGATAAATAAAAGTAAAAAGGGCACCCTAGAAACAAAAGCGGCACTTTTTTAACCTGTCGCTCACAGAGCATACTACAGAGTAAACAGAATCAGGCGTCCGGACTTAATTTAGTTTTTTTAAAGTCTCGCTGAATGGGCTTCCCCCAAACTTCCTCCCCTAGATGTCGCACGACCGACTTCGCTTTAGTTTCGTTTAATTTCCTATCTCTCTTGCCGTGACGTTTATTGCAGCCTCGCTCACTCACACCACTGTCTATCCTCTTTTGTTCCTGGCCACTAATAACCATTTGGAATTAATTTTTATTCGCGGTTCTTCGTCTCTCCGCTCATCATCTATTTTTGGACTCCCTGACTCTTTATTGTTTTCGCATTAATTCAGCCCACAGCTGTGGGTAACGCTGATTTCTAAGAACTTTTTATCTGCAGTATTCTTTTGCTCTGAAAGTGAGCTCCTATTAATATTAATTAAAAGTTTTATACAACTGAATGGATTTGGTATTGTTTCCCGGTGTTCAGTTCTTTTGGAATAGTCAACGCGGCGATAATTAAAACTTCATAAAGTCGAATTCATTATTCGGTTTCTGTAAATGACGCATTTATATACCTATCCTTTGTGGTAGGTAGTGATGATTAACAAAAAAAAATTGTAAAATTAAAACTAACTTTTTGTTACGAATTTAATAAAAAATTTGAAATTCTCACTCAGATTTACTATGCTTTGGTAAATGCTATGGAACTTCATAAAAAAAAGGTATTCATGGCAAAGTTAAACTTTACGCTAGCCGATCCAGTTTCCAAAAACTTGTGAGCTATTTTTATAGCTGAACGATATCTTTATAAAAACGTCTTGACTTCGACAAAATTGGACAAGATTACGTCGATCACAATATTTACAAGTAATTTTATATTGAACAAAACCTAATCTAAATTTCATAAGTGTTTTTGAATACTCAAACTTCTTATAGGTTTTCCTGTAATATTTAGGCAAGGAACTATTTTCCATATTTTTTTCAGAATTTTACGCCTAGTAGTTTCGGAGATAAGGGGGGGAATGGTCAATTTTCATCTTTTTCCTAAATTACTTCAAATCTGTTTTTGCTAAAATTATAAAAAAAATATATCTGACATGCTTACAACAACCCCTTTCATTTGATATGTCACACAATACAGTTTACGAAACTTTATATTTTAATTTCCAGTTCCCAAAAGTGGCCCCCTTGTTCAGAATTCATTAATTTACTTTACGCGTCCATCTTTGGG
Organism: Epinotia nisella; assembly: GCA_932294315.1. Taxonomy (NCBI): domain Eukaryota; kingdom Metazoa; phylum Arthropoda; class Insecta; order Lepidoptera; family Tortricidae; genus Epinotia; species Epinotia nisella. Next base: position 13,480,941 of record OW028687.1, on the reverse strand, counting down.
TCACCAATTTACACATGTGTACCAAATTTCAACTCAATCGGTCCAGTAGTTTCGGAGCAAATCGGCTGTGACAGACGGACAGACAGACAACCGAGTAATCCTATAAGGGTTCCGTTTTTTTCCTTTTGAGGTACCGGAACCCTAAAAATGAATTATGAAACCGTTAAAATGTAGTAGTTAACAAAGGCCATGCCAGGATAAGCTTGGCTCGATAGGGATAACTATGTCAAAAAAATAGATATGTGTATGAGATGGCAACCCGTCAATAGTCATCAAGTAAGAAAAATAATCAACAATATGAATGTAAATAAATCTCCGGGTAGTGATCTAGTGCGCATGTCTGATATCAAATGTGTCGTAAATAAAATAAGTCCTGTATTTGCCAAATTAGTCAACCTGTCAGTTAAACACCATACTTTTCCTAATAAACTAAAAGAAGCCATAATTCGTCCTATTTACAAAAAAGGCAACCGTAAATCTTTCTCTAACTATAGACCTATCGCGATATTATCTAGCATTGACAAAATTATGGAAAAGTGTATAATTGACCAACTTGGTTCCTATTTTAATAAACACGAAGTCTTAAATCCCCGCCAACACGGTTTTCAAAAAGGAAAAAGTACCGCAACTTTACTGTCAAAATTTACAGACGAAATTAACAGCTACCTTAATGATAAAAAAATAGTGTTAGCTGTATTCTTCGACTTCAAAAAGGCGTTCGATACTCTAGAATCGAGTACCTTATTGAAGGCTATGCAAGAGTGTGGAGTGGGCGAGCCGTTGAACGAATGGTTCCGCGATTATCTCACTTCACGCTCGTTCAAAGTTAGAGTTGGGAGCACCTATAGTCGTGAGTGTACAGTGGAGTGCGGGGTGCCGCAGGGCTCGGGCTGTGGACCTGTCTGCTACCTGATGCACGTCAACAGCTTGTGCGGTGTGCTGCAGCATTGCTCAGCACACATGTTCGCTGATGACCTCTGTGCTATGCGCGCGGGCACGGACCTTGAGGAAATCTTCCGTCTGGCACAGCAAGACATTGACGCGGTTGTTAAGTGGTCTCACGACAATGGGATAGTTCTCAACGCTGACAAAACAAAGTTTTTGTTAATTCACTCCCCGTATCTACCATTCAAGAATATCCATCCGCATTTATATGCTCATACCTATCCTTGCTTCCATCAAAATAAGTCTAACTGCACCTGTGAACCTATAGAAAAAGTTAAAATTATCACTTATCTCGGAATGAAAGTAGATGAACATTTCTCCTGGTCATATCATGTCAATTTTATTTATGAAAAACTTAGAGTTTTATTAGGTAAATTTTATCATTTAAGATATGTTTGTATATGTCATTGGTAGACTCCATACTGAGTTATGCTCTCGACAGCTTTGGACTCACAACAAAGTCCAATATAGATAAATTAGAAGCCATTCAAATTAGATTTTTAAAATTACTTGTCAACGAAAAAATCAAACTCAAATGTAAAGATAACTATCGACAACTCTTTAAAATCTGTAGAATATTACCGGTAAGCATGAAACATAAGTATCTACTTGCTACTAATAACCATGGCTGTCTGGAACATAACCCAGAGTATATTTCATTAAAACCAATCGATCATACCTATAATACCAAGGCTATGGCGACTGGTAAACTATTTGTTCCTAGGATAAATAATTACTATGGGGACAGAACCCTCAAAAAGCGTATCCCATACCTACTCAATAGTTTGCCTGAAGCCATTAGATGTGAAAAAAATAAGAATAAATTCAAGAGACTATTAAAAAAGCATTACCTAGATCTACTCATATAATACCATGTAAGCTTAGTATATAACTGAACTGATTTATGTATAGTATATTACACTTTTATTTATGTTTATGTCTTACCTTGAGACTGCCGATCCCACAGTCAAACTGTTACTACAGTTTTGTGGGACAATGTTTAATTTTAAGTATTAAGTAAATTGTTCTTAATAAATAAATAAATAATAATAAATAAGTGAATCTGCCCCCAGCGAGTTTGGGCTTGTAAATTTTATGGATAGTGGTGTGACTATACATTATAGTACCTCACAAATATGCAAAATTTCAGCGGCCCAAACTTTATAGTTTCTTGTAAAAAATAAAACGAAGATCTTTCTTCAATATAATTTTTTCTAGCCATGTACATGTATAAATTGAGCTTTTACTAAAGACAATTAATTACATGACATCAACTATAGGATATACGGCAATACAAGAAATTAAAAAAAAATCTCCTAGTTTTGTATAGAAAACTCCCGTGACAGTCAGACATATTAAAATATAATGAAGACGGGTCACTAGTAAATTCACGTAATCGTTCGAAACATGTCGAGCGATATTCGACATTCAATACGTGAGTCGGCTTCATTATATTTTAATAAATCTCCTAGTTATACCACAGATATTATTAAATAAATATACGAGTATTTATGTTATAGCTTATTCTAGAGCCGAGCGTTGGTGAAAAAATTGGAGGTGTCGCTGACGTGAAAATACTTGAAAAAACTGGACAAGTGCGAGTCGGACTCGCCCATCGAGGGTTCCGTACAAAATAGTTTTAGATTTTTCCCTGTAGTACTTGCCAAACTTCATAGTTCTAGGTCAACGGAAAGTATACGTTTTTGTGTGTCGAAATATACGTTTTTGTGGCATAAACGGCCGTATCTTTTTTTTACGTTAATTTAGAAGTTTGATTTTTTCACATCAGCTTCAAGGGATGGTTTTAATTTCAACTCGATACCTTCACGCGTTCCCGAGATAAAGGGTCTTGACAAACAGACAGACAGACTGACAACAAAATGATCCTATAAGGGTTCCGTTTTTTCCTACTGAGGTGCGGTTTAAATTAATTTCCATTATGGCTCAAGATGAAGAAGTAGATTAGGTATCATATATAAAATAGAACATTCAAATATAAGAAGTCCTCAATCCAATTATCACCTCCGCCGCGCAAAAATCGCCATGGGATTTTCACTCATAGATTTGTCATAGATCAACCTCGATAATTGTCGTGAATGGAAACACACAATCAATGTTCCAAATTTAAATATGCCAACAAGATAAACCGTTCAGACTTGCCCCTATCAACTTGCCTGTCGCTCCCAGGCATATGTACGACTGCCAATTAGGAGTATAGATGGCAACGTTGCCAACGAATGGGTGACTCGTGCGTCGGACTAGCCGGACGCTTTATGCCCCTTGATTCCGGAATACGGGATGTTTTTGTACGATAATTTTACATTTCGCACAAGGCCGGAAAAAATGTTTTCCTGGCGCCGTGCGATGTTAATTGAAAAAGTGATGCTTGAGTTTCATTGTCGCTCACTAACTAACCATGATTATTTAACTAGTGGTTGAAGTGAAATTTTCACCTATGTTATTTTTGTGTTTACAGTTATACCTAATTTGAAACTTCACTTTTCTTGTATTATTTTCAAATAAACGTCGTTTGAAAAACTTCATAAAAAATTAACTGCTTATTAAGTGTCCGTAAACTCCAACCACATACTTACAAAATATCACAATGATTCGATTGTGTTTTAATTTTAACCTTGCTGGGGCTACACAACGGGTCTCTCCATAAGAGTGCACTATTTCGATTAAAAATAACCCTTACATAAGGTAACCAGGGTAATTAATAGTGCACTCTTATTGAAACATCCGTTATACGTATATACTAAAACACTGCACTGTAACAAATGTTTTTATTACAGTATGCTATTCTGAATAATGAATGTGGTGGTAATATTAAGTATCTACTTGATTGGCGGAACAACGATTTATAAATAATATTAATTACGCCGATCGGCACTGATCGATTGTAAGATTATTAAAAATCTTTGAGGAGTATGCAGTGACTCATAGACTGAGGTGCAATAGCAGCAAGAGCGAGCTGTTGGTTTTTAAAGCTGGTAATAAGACCCTTGACTCCTTACCAGACGTGTTCTTATGCGGAGCCCCCCTTAGGAGGACCAGTCGCGTTAAGTACCTCGGTCATTGGGTTGCTGAGAATCTCCATGAGTATTGTCCATTCGATGCAACGTTGTGCTCGTAGGTTTGCTCGATGTAACGTGGATGTCAAGATAACTTTGTTTAGATCATTTTGTTAAACCTTTTATACAATACAATACAATACGAATATTCTTTATTGCACACTCCACACAAACAAAGCAGTTACAGAGAGAAACAATACAATAACATGAAGGCAGAGGTAGACAACAGGCGGTCTTATCGCTGAAGAGCGATCTCTACTTGCAGTATATGGGCTAACTACACAAAAAAGGCGCTCAATGCGTAGTGTATCCAGTATAATTAGTGCTACGTATTTGTCTTAAGTCTATTCTAACTTTTGTTATAACTTTTTCATGTCTAATGCAGACGTTAAATCTGGAAAGTAATAGTGTTTGTTTCGTTAACAAAAATACAATACTTATCATGAACTTTAATACTTAAACAACAAACTAATTATAATTAGTTAGATAAATATACATTTATTACACAATAATTATAACACGAACAAAGACCGTTTAAACCATAATTTATACTAAGCTAGTAAGGTGATGGCAAACGATCTTTTATTATCTTAAGGGCGCGTTGTGTTGACTTGACAGCTAGAAAGCAAGCAACTGGCAACTTCACTCATCACCAGGAACAAAAACAAACACAACACCACATACCTACAGGGCAAAAAGAGTGATAGAGTGGTGTAATTATGGTTGTGGTCTTCTGTAAGTTGGAGGTACTTCTCCAGTTGCACTGCTCCAAATATGAGCGAGATGGCATTCCGCTATGCCCTACCTCTCTAGTATATGGCATTCCGTTGTGACCTACCTTAACATTTGACTATTTGACGACGTAACGGAGCCACGCTGTTTCGTCGCCTAAATAATAGTTAGTTTTTAATTTTATAATTGTATTATAATCAAACTAAACTTGGCTAATATTTTTTTTAAAGTAAGGATAAGCTAAGTACTTAATATTACTGTAGAATATATTGAAATAAACAGTTTTTTTTTGTATGTCTTTAAGGTATTTGGAACTATGGGCCTTAGTTGCCTGAAATAAATGGTTTATTATTGTATGGCATTCCGCTGTACCCTACCTCTCTACCATATGACACATGACAAACCTGTCTTAATGACTAATTAATGATTGTGCAAAAAAGTGCAACCGTCTTTAATTTTGACGGAAACTTATTTTATATCTCTCCTATTTGGATTTTCTTTTTTTTTAGTTCTGGTTTGCCAGCTAGTGCTTACTGGTTTATTTTTAAACAGCTGCAAGCTGGCAGTATTTTGCATATCACCCGTTTGGCGACAGGAAACGACTTCACAAAGAAATTGAATAATTATTATAATTGCGTGGTTTAATTTTAATAAATTATTACAAAATATATTTTCTTCTTCTATTTTAGGCTTGGATTTAATATAATCAGTGTATATAGGACAATATATTAATAAACGATCGGCACAAATAATTGAATTGATTCCACAAGAAAAAGCAGTAAATTTTAAAACGATTGCCCGTACAATTTTTTTGATATAAATAATATAGTGAAATTCATAATAAAATTATTTTTAAAATAATTGGCGTTTTTGGAAGGTACCTAACTCAATTTGAAACTGATCAATCAATTATATGTCAAGTGTCGTACAAAAATTACTTTACACTAGGTACTACATTTTTAAATACCCATTGCAAAGATATAGTCAAGAAAAAAAAACTGCTTCGTGATGCCGCATTATCTGAGCAGCTTATTGAGGCCAGCCCATTCCATGTTTACATACAAATCATAAACATTCCCATAAATTGTCACCTACATATAAAATTGTAAATGAAAAATAAACCGAAATTAATTCATCACTAAATATGAAACCGCTCACGTCATTGTTTCGGTGACATTGTTTGATATAGATAACAAAGATTCAATCAGTTTTCTTTAAAAATAGCTGAACGCCAATCACCGAGTCCGCCCGACGCAAGCTCAAAAACCTGTTTGCATATTGATATAGATGTTAAAGGTCTGCACGTCGAATATCGATACGGTTTAAGCAATCCGTTTGAGCCTTTTTATTGAATATCGGAAACGTATTTGTGGCTGAAATGAGATCTTTTGATATTGTTTTAAAGGCCTCTTGTTCTTTCGCTTTTGAAGATTCGAAGGTTTCTGTCAGTTTTTCGGTGTTTTGACGCTGAGATTACTACGTTTGCGGAGAGGATCCAAACCGTACTAACTACGTTTTGAAATAATATTTCTGGGTAAAAATAGACGTCGTATTCAACATTGAACTTTTAATGGCATTTTTTGAATATCTACTTCCAAAATGATACGGAGATATTCCGTGCAAAATAGATTAGCTTTATATGTTATTATTTATTATAGGCACACTAATACCGGATTATAAATGATGTTATAAATAAAACGTGACATGCCAATGTCAGAATCATATTCCCATTAGCAATATTATTAAATAAAAGGAACGATAATAAAACAAGTATGTTTTCGTGTCTCACAACAAAGAATAACAGATAACGTGTAAAAGACGTTAATCAGGGTCTGTCCTCTGGGAAGAGTTCCCTGGATTTTGCCTTCATTTCCTCGAGGACATTCGTGTTTCCGACTCAGGCAAACATAAATATTATCAGATGATGGTGTTGCCGGCGAAATGAGAGATGTACAGATAGGTGGGAAATTAATCATATTACTAACGCCGCGGACTTGTTACACTAATGCATTTCATTTTTCATGCGATTCATTTCCGTCTGCAGTTATATAATGTAGACATTGTGTTATCATTTTTATGATGTTTTCTGACTAGAGCATCATATCAGATGTATTGCAACGGTGTAAAAATCGAGGATGATTGAGTAAATAATGAAAAGCATCATTATACGACCATTTGGTCTGTTTTATTAATTCAAGGTGATAAAACTCGATTTTGTTACAGTCTCGTTAGTACCATACCATAAATTAAATATTTTTTCTCCTATATGCTCGGAAATGTGCGCCTTATTGTAGCAAAAATAGTACGTGAAGTTCCTCGTTACTGACAAGCGCAAATTTAAAAAGTTAAAAGTCATTATTGTACAATTTTAGCGTCTAGGAAAATGTATGAAATTCCTTTACTGTATACTTTTTTACCTTTTAATCATATGTTTTGACCATGACAAATCACTACAAAAAGCCAAATTTGGCATAACAACTTGCTATAGTTAGACTGGTTAGAAGTTTTATATTTTTTAACTGTCGTAGACAAAACGATTACTTTTGCAAGAGATCGACGTCACGTTTTAAAAAATGTCTCAAATAGTATTAACAAATTGTACAAATTGTATGGATTTATATCTGAAATAAATGATTTATTATTATTATTAACTGAAGAAATTAAAATATTTTCGAAATAATATTCAAAACGAACTACAATGCGTTTAGAATTTAATCCCGTTTAATCTTTGATAATTTGAATTACATAAAACATAAAATTGTAATCGATTCTAATGTTTTTAAATTTTTATCTGAGTCAATTGAAACTGGTACCATGAGTCATGCTGTGTAGATATTTTTTAAAAATTAGTTGGGCGGGAACATCATGCTAGGTTACATACTACTCGCTGTTTTACAATTATTGAGAATATTATTTGATTTTCTCGCATTTATGGAGAAAAGCACTATATCTGCCTCGGCGGGAATGGCAATTCGTTGATTCGTCTCTATTGTCAGATTCAGCTTCGCTTCATCCGACAAAATCAAATCATCCACGAATTGCTATTTCCCGGCCTCTGCAATAATGTACTATTACTAAACGGGACTTAATCGCGTATAATTAACTTATTTATTTACCTCTCTGAGGTTTCCCGAAGTTTCAGATGTGTCGCAACATCCATGGTCACGGGACCAGGGATCGGATACCGGTATTTTCACCATACAAAAATACCGGTTTTATTTCGTTCAATTTCGTTCTTTGGTTTAAAATATCATTTTTGATCAGGCTGTCTAATAATACGAAAATGTTACCTAAATACATGATACTAAATACATGATAGAGTCCTACATTAAGAGCCTAAAATAATTCAAAATATTAGACTACTTCGGGGACTTTTGAAAAAACCGGTTCCAATCCCTGCACGGGACAGCTAAATAAATAAATTATACGCGATTAAGTCCCGTTTAGTTAAAATGATGTGTGGGAATCGTGAAAGTTTAGGTAAATCAATCCTATCCCACTAATATCCTACTAATATTATAAATGCGAAAGTTTGGATGTTTGGATGTTTAGATGTCTAAATGTTTAGATGTTTAGATATTTGGATGTTTAGATGTTTAGATGTTTGGATGTTTAGATGTTTGTTACTCAATCACGCTTAAACGGCTGAACCGATAGAATGAAATTTTGCACGAAGATAGTTTATAGCCTGGATTCAAATAAAGGATAGTTTTTATCCCGGATTCACGCAGACGAAGTTGCGGGCGGAAGCTAGTATACCATAAATAAAGTTATTTTACCAAATAAATTACTAAAATAATTTTAGGTAAATGATTTCCCGCGTCACTTTTAATAGTTCTAATATTAAGAATACTTATCTAGGGCGGTAAAACAAAGAATGTCTTAGATCGCGGGCATTTGGCAAATATGCGATATGGGGCTTTCTGCATTACCTCCCGTGATGAGTACGAAATTTTACGTCTCCCCTAGCCAAGGAAGTGGGATTTTCCGCACGTGTAGCGGGTGGTAATTGTCGTGTGACAAGGGGTTTCATGAATCATGATAAAACTCTCTGAAATTCTTAGTAGTCATCGCTCGCAAGGAAATGACTGACGAAATTTGTTTCTGTCTCGGGGACTATAACGACAGCTCTTATCTACACGGTGGAATATAATCGGTGATCAGGAATCCAAAAATCTTAATTATCAATCTACACAGAAACCAATACGTGAGATATCGTGCAATATAGCTCACAATCTAATTAATCACACTTAATTAACATCGGTAAAATGTACACTGACTGAATTCAAGAAGAAGAAGACACCCTACTTTTATTGAAGGGAAGTTACTCGTAAGTGTACATACGTCAAGTGCTTGCTGGCTTTGGCGGGAAACTAGACAGATCAGACGTCAATAAATGATTGCCGCCATTTGTTATCTACGTTTCAGACTAAACCATTAGTAGGGTGACAATAAATTTTAATTAAAATTTAATTTGAACTTAAAAATTAGTTATGATAAAATAAAAAAAAACTTGGTTCCACTTAAGTACTACATAAACGTGACCGCCATCGATTACTGAATTAGAAAAATGGGTTCCTGTTCACCGATTATATTCCACCGTGTATATATCTGACAATCTATTAAAATTACACGGCGTGCCTAAGAAACAGACACACATACCTATACTATAGGTGCAACTAACATCGATAAATACACTTGTGAAACATTACCCTCTCCTTTGCTTTAGTCAGTTAATACAGGGGTACAAAATTGACATATATTACATGCATTTGGCACCTTTGAAACCAGTTCTCGATTGACTGACTTTACTGCATCAAAATTGCGAATTCGTAATCCATCGTTGCCAGCTCTCTTGTTTAGCTTACTTGACCGTGCAGTAGGGCTGGTGTTCCTAACTGATATCAACAACTCGCCTAAAGCAAACCAGTGTAATTGAGACCTACGATTACACGTAGTATGTACGAATCTCAGCGTCAAGATATACTAGATGTGTGTGGTGAGGTGAGTCGAGTCGAGTTGTGAATAACATAGCTGAGTAGTCAATGGGGCATGGGGCGCGCGTCATTTGTTTCAGTGTCGCAAATCACCCCCTCGACAAACGGAGAGAGTGCTGCCAAATAGCCGTTTTTCAAATATATCTGTCTCGTCTTCCAATGTAAATAAAGTGCAGGACTGGAAAAGAGAGAAACGTTCGATTTACGCGAAATATTTTTACTTATAGATATAGGAGTGGATTGCAAAAAATTTGTACATAGTTAAGAGCTTTAATTTAATCTATGCTTTAATTTTTTACAGTTTCGTGACGGCAATTACCCATATATTTTATACGGGTAATTGCCGTCACGAAACTGTAAAAAATTAAAGCATAGATTAGATTAAAGCTCTTAACTATGTACAAATTTTTTGCAATCCACTCATAGACCTAAATATTACGTCCTACCTATTAAAGCGTCGCACGTCCCCTCAGTTGGGTAATCGTTATTGAGTGGTTACTACCTGAGTGATTCCGTGCTTTGGAGTGCATGTTAAAGTTGTTGTCTATGAATGTCGGGCGGCTTGAGAACTTCTAACAGTCAAGTTGTCCTAATGATATATGACCTCGTCGCCATTTTCATTTTGATCTAATAATAATAATACAGACTTGTTTTAATTAACCTTTTCATTTCACAAGACTTTCCTGAATCCATCAAACTCTGCAAGTGACTTGATGTTAGTCTCGAAATACAAACAACAAAGACTATAAATTACAATATAAGTGATAGATACCTACAAAACAAAAGTGAAATCTTACAGCGAAACAAATCAATATCAACAATGTTTTTTCTTGTGAAATCCGATAATAGAAACTAAAGTCGAAGCTATGTCGAATGCGTAGAGCTTCTGTTTGCCCCAGTGTTCGATTACAAGCGAAGTAATTTATGAACAAATGAACTCACTCTGACCTGAATAGAAAGTTATAAACATATTGAATTTCACCATTATTTCACCATTAAGATGCTATATGGTTTATAAATACACATTTTTCACATACCTATGTACATAGGAATGTTAGGCATTTAAACATGTGTTCTGAAATAAATATAACGAATGGATAGTAACAGGAGTTTTGAGAAAACTAAACAGTACTGAATATTGTATAATTATGATAGGGAACTTAGGGAAGCCGTCACCAGCCGTTCCCAGCATAACTGAAGTCGATAGAAGTGTTTTTGAGGTAAATAAATACATGTAAATCTTTTAGGTTCGTACGATACCTCTTGCGCCAGCGCTTAGTAAATATGAGTGCAACGCAGTGTTAATCATTCAGTTATCTGAATGATTAACACTGCGTAAGGCATGAAATTGCCAGTTGAATGGAGGTCACGAAGAAAATTTAGATTCCACGACAGGCGTTTGTCTTCCCGGCTAAACTCGGCTCCCGTACAACCCCGAGGTGTCGATGTCGGCGGCCGATCATAAAATCCGCCAGATCACGAAATTCCTAGGCATATCATGAAACGGCGCCATTTCATGATATGGCTGAGTGACATCCGCCATATCGTTCAAAACTCACCATTTAACGATTTGCCTAGTGACGTTTAGGCAGATCATGAAATTACTAGGCATATCATGAAACGCCGCCATATCGTTCAATACTCACCGTTATAAGTAAGTAGGGTGTCCAAAATTGAAGTAGGTAAATGAACAAAAATATAAGAAGTGATTAAATTAAATAAGTAGTTTATTTTCAGACATGTGTGACTTACATAAATACTTTAAAGGGTTCACTAATGTATAACCAAAAAAATATTAGCAAATTATCGTTTGACAAAAAACGCTTCATCAAATAATTACTTGGCAAACGTGTTATTGCGCAAAAGTTAAACGTCAAATGTATTCAATAATAAAGTTTTTTTTTTGCCAAATGTATCGTTTCGCATAACATACCAATCCAAAAATAATGCAATGGCATACTAATTATATCCCAATTTGGGTAGTGCGTAGGATAACTTATCCGCGATGCGAGTCGGTTTTGCCACTAAGTCCCTGTTCCTGTTGTTCTTTGATAGTCGGTTTTGCCACTAAGTCCCTGTTCCTGTTGTTCTTTGAAAAACATAAAATTAACAGTTTCATGTGTCTTTCTTATTAACAAATCATAAGTCGTGAACCATGAATACGTAAGTATTTATTTTTGTTTTAGAACCAGTTTTCGATATTTGATTTTTCCCTCGGATGTACGCCGCGCCGGGGTCATTTTGACCCTAACGCGGTGCCACTGACAAGGATAAGTAATAGGTAGCCAAAGTCAGTGTTCACTGGATATCACTGATGCCGATAAGTAGGCATCTCAATTAGCGCTCTTGGATGCCAGCGTCGCCAGCGATGATATTGGCATCATGTCAGGAAAGGTATCGTGCCGTCTGAAGACTCTGAAGCTTAGGAAATAATTAGGATATTTCTATAGCCATATTTATAAAGTATCGTAAGACGGATAATATGATGACTATATCTAGATTTAATCGACATTCACCTCACGTAAGTAATCCAAATATTTGCATTAACAGAAGTCATTACAGCGTATAAGTCATAAAGTAACTTTGCCAGGGGGCCCATTAGGCGCCAAACGTTGTCTCTTACGCCTTACGGTTCCCGTTGGGGACTTCGGCAAACACGCCCGACTTTAATCTGTGCCCCGCTTTATCTCCGAGCCAATGAGAAGAAAACTTTATTTTGTGCGTAAACACGGGTAATCGGCTCCTTTTTCCGTGCCGTGGACTCCTATTTGATTGATGCTAAAAGGCCAGAGAGGAGTAATTGCGTAAGTTTTTGAACGAGCGTTAGGAAAAATCGACTATAATTGTCCCATACAAAAAGTGACATTTAGATCTACCTAAACTACGCACGAAAGCTGCTTTTGATTTTTTTTGTTATTATTAGATATCTAAGGGAAGATTTTGTACCAAAAAGATGAATGTAAAATCTGCCTGTGACAGACAGACGGATAGATGTGTGAAGTGTTCCGATGGACCAATTTTGGGAAAAAAATTGGGGAACCTTCACTGAGTTTTGAAATCTAATACATAAATAAACTATTACTGTATTTGGCGTACAAAATTAAAAAAAACTTATCGAACGAGAGAGTGAAGCGAACGAAGTTCTATGCTTCAGCTTGGGCCGAAAATCATTCGTAATGTCCGGTGTCTGTCCAGATGCCCGTCTGCCCGTCTGTTCTCCTCTACAGTCGCATTTCTCAACCGATTCTCGTGAAAGTTAGTGACCAGGTTCGTTAATTATATTTTTAAAGGTTTTTTTTTTCGAGTCGCTTTTTTGTTTTTTTTAAAGACAGCCTCACATCACATAGAGCCACTCAATAAAAGTCGCAATTTGTAATATTCAAATGCGTATCTATAGTGGTTGTTAATAATCATAATTTTCATCATCATCATCATCATATCAGCCGAAAGACGTCCACTGCTGGACATAGGCCTCCCCTAAAGCCAGATTGACCGGTCCTGCGCCACCCGCATCCAGCGGACTCCCGTGACCTTTACCAGGTCATCAGTCCACCTTGTGGGGGGCCTACCCACGCCGCGCCTTCTGGAATCTTTCCGCCATCGGTTCTAAGAGTACGTGCAATGTGCCCCGCCCACTGCCACTTAAGTATAGCGATTCGGAGGGCTATATCAGTTACCTTGGTTCTGCTGCGGATAGCCTCATAATTTTACTCATCCTCAATTACAAATTACAATGTCTAGTCAGCAGTTGAATAGAAATATTAAATTATAAAAAAACATTAAACAACTAACATTGTCATAATTTTACGCAACAATACCTACATCCCAAAGACGCAGTTACAACCTATACACGTATCCAATCATTTGCTAGATTAAAAAAATACAACTATCCGTAGTTACGTCGGACACTAAACAGTGGTCAGACGGGCATGATCCCTGTCCCTTGGGCACCCGCCCTAATTGAACGTGGCCTGCCTCCAGAATCAGCCGATGTATTTAATCTTTAATACGACGTCTTACGTGACCTTACTGAAATGCTTACGCCGGTATCGGAGGCCTGTTACGTTTTTAGAGTTCCGTAGTCAACAAGGAACCCTTATAGTTTCGCCATGTCCGTCTGTCCGCCTGTCCGTCTGCGGCTTAGCTAAGTGACCCATGGTACCACTAGAAAGCAGGGTTGTTATTCGCTACGCGCTCATTCTCCTCACCCCATGCGGCACACCTAACGAAACTAGACCTCTACCTACGCTTAGTTACATCGCATCGCGGTGTCAATATATATTTGTGGGTGAGCGTTGAGGTGAGCTTAAAACAAGTTACAGATTAGGGAGGCTGTTATTCGGCATGGGTATATAAATCAATCACGCCGACAAAACATTAGAATAAAATCTAGAAAAGATTTTTTCCCCCTACACGTAAAGTGGGGATGTATTTTTTTTTTCTCTTTAAACCCATGATGCGGGGTATCGTTAGATAGCTTGTTCAAAGATATTATGGGTTCTAAAAACCATTTTTCAACTCAGTGATCCGTTTGCGTGATATTCGGCTTTGAAGCCCTAATTTTTGTTCAAGTCAATCAAGCCGAACGACGTCCACTGCTGGCCTCCCCCAATGAGTACCAAAGTGACCGGTCCTGCGCCATACTCGCCTTTGCCGGAGTACATATAATGAATTTAAAAGGAAAACTATCACGGCTAAGAAGGTATAACTAGTTACCGAGTAATAGTCGACCAACTTAGTGTCTACTTGGAAATGCCAACTTTCGTAGAAATTCGGCCGACGGCGCGTGAAGAAGTAACAAAAACAGACAGGCAACTACGGAACCCTACACTGGCACGCCCGCACTTGGCGGTTTTTTAACGGGAGTGACAGTGGTACGTGATAGTTCAAGATATGTCATATAACTATAAGATATGAAAAATCTTGCGTTGATCGTCGTGCGAGTTTAAGGAAAACCATTTTGTAACGCAAAAATACTAGATATGTTTATAAAGCACTTAATGCTCGAAATAAGTAAAAGTAGTATAATATATCACTATGATATCCTAGATAAACGAAGAAACGTAGATGAATCTCCTTTAAAATTAATGTTATATCACAGAATACATAATAGTAGGTACCTTACCTACTACGTACAGAAGGTTCTCTGTTAACAAATCCCCTGTTTTAGATATGCCGAAATCCGAATGAGCCTTAAAGAGGTTTTGTATCGCATGCTACGCGCTGCGATAGAACGCGTGCGTGCCGTAGCAGCGCTAACATACCGGCTGAAGCCGGTAGGTGTACTTGTAGCGGGGCGACGAAATCACGAAGTGAGCCGCCCCTGTGGTTATATGGAATGAGGTAAAGATATAATCAACGTCCGTTATTTGTGGTTTTTTAAGAGCCGGAGCCGGGCCACTGTTATTTGTGAAACATTTAGATCTGTTTTTAAGAGACGACCAATTGCAATTATTGCCAATGAGTCTACGTTATTGATATCTACAATTTGAAGTGCGATTGATGCAGCTTCAATCGGCACATCAATGTTTCCAAACTCAATTGCTTCTTGACATCTGAATTCGAGAGAGAGAAAGAGATGTTGCCAGCTTCTGTGATGCCCACTATTTTCAATGATCCAAATCTCAAAACAATCGTCAATGATTGATAAGATGGTCGAGACTATGGAACACTTACTGTGTGAATGTCATGCCCTTGCCAGACAAAGAATGAATCACTTTGGTAACGGCTATCCGTAACCAAAGGAATTCAAGGTGCTTCCGCTGAGCTGCATCATCCGTTTTGTGGAAATGATGGAGCGAGCTTGGGAGTAGGTATAAAGGAGAGAGCAAATTCACAAAAGATCCCACTGGGTCGAAGTGTATCCGAAAGGGCCCTCATCTAGATAACGTAAGATGGTCGCAAAATTGAATCTAAACCCCCTGGATTAATAAATATCGACATTATTATTATATAATTATTCCGTCAAGCTCATTATGTCCCACTGCTGGACAAAAGCCCCCTCTTTTTACATTATTTGCAATATCTGGCGAGTCTTTAAACCATCAATATTCTTACTTAAATAAACAGAACGTGCTCACCTTAATTCCCACCTTGGCAGGCAGCATTCAGTAGCCTAATCTTCCATCTAGGCTATTGGGTTACTCGACCTCCGTGCCTGCTGCAATCTGTCGGCGTCATGTACGACGTATCAGTTACCGCGGGTGTTTAGCTTCATGCCACTGTTTAGGGCACATCCGGAGTATGCGGGGTGGGGTATGTCATATTTTGTACATTACATATATATACATATATACATATGCGATCTTGACAAACCTTTCTTGCTTCATACACTGTCATGACATTCTTCATACATGCTCGTCGGTTTAGGATACTCTTGGCCTGATCTTTCTTTGGGATTTATTTTTGTACTTTAAGGAGAGATTATTTGTTGCCTAGAGTAATAATAATAATGAGCACCACGGCCGATATCGGCCAAGGCGACTGCTCTCGTCTCCGTAATTGTCGCTGGTCAAAGCCAATCTTGTTGACCCATCTATCCTTTATTTTATTAAAATAAAAATAGTATACAATAAATAACAAACAAATTAACTACTAAAATTACTAAAACTAACTTAACTTATGGGGCCAACACTATATTTGCGTTTAAGTTGCGTGAACATCGCGGCCATGTGAGCACAATATTGACGTTGTAACTGATGTTGCCCAGATTTGTTGGTAAACTGACAGTACCTATTATATTATTTAGTATTATATACTTAGCGCAGAAGCGGGGCGCATTACTGCATTCGTGCCACACCGCTTCCGCGCTAATTAGCTAGTCGATTGCGTGACGTCATATTATGGTACACTTTTAGGGTCCCGTACCTCAAAAGGAAAAAAAAGGAACCCTTATAGAATCACTCGTGCGTCTGTCTGTCCGTCTGTCACAGCCGATTTTCTCCGAAACTACTGGACCGATTGAGTTGAAATTTGGTAAACATTTGTAAATTGGTGACCCGAAGATGGACGCGTAAAGTAAATTAATGAATTCTGAACAACGGGGGTAAACTGGAAATTAAAAAAAAATGTTTCGCGAACTGTATTGTGTGACATCAAATGAAAGGGGTTGTTATAAGCATCTCAGATATATACAGGGTGAAATCGGGGTCGTGGAGCAAGAAGACCATGCGAATAAGTCATACTGAACAACTTCATACAAAATATTGGGTGTAGGTATATTGTATTTAAATTGTGACTTATAAAATGCTTATTTTACCAATAAATTCTGGATTCCTTAAATCTCGAGTAGCCGTAAACATTAAATGTTGTTTGTGATTAAGTCCCTTTTAGTATAGGTATTGTAGGTACTTCTACTATGTATATCTAAGTAATTTTACTGAGAAAGCAGCAGGGAAGTTTTGGCTCCCAATAATTTAAATCATTATTTGTGCAATAAAATTCACTGGAAAGTGCACGTAAACTATGAACAAAAGGGATATTTAATTTCTAAAACTAGAAAGGAATTCAGTTGTTATTAAAAACGCAAACAGTCCGCAATGAATAAACAATGTAGCTAACAGTCAATTGTTCAAGTCTAGAACATTCCAGTTGAAGTAAATTGTGGCATCGGATTAACTACTCAGCGGGAACTGGCTAAACTTCAGCTGAACCTGGATCATTCCTCTAATATTCAATTTAACTTTGACACTTCGCGCCCCGACTACATAAATGACAGCTTTTGTTTAAAAATATTTCTTGCATTCACGTTTTTATAGCCGTTTGACGGATCCGTGATACCGTTGGTAAAATCTTTTTGGGTATGTTTTTGTTCATTCTTTTGAATTATGCTAGCCGTAACAAAATCTATATCCACCAATAATAGCTATCGAATGAACTGCCTTAATTCGGATATAAAGCTTTCGTACTTCTCGCACTAACGTACTTGCTAACAATTGTCCCTTGCTAGCAAGGGACAATTGTTGTATGTTCGACATTAATGCGATCATGCGAGGCAGTTCTCAATAACAATGTTCGTAAACATATTCATACCAATATATAACGTGTAGAGGTCATTAGCCTCTAAAACTTGAACTCATCATACGTATTCCAAGTTTTCCAAGACGCAAGTAATCATGAAGTTCTGCTACACATAGAAGATGGTACGTACACTCGAAACTTGCAACAATTTCCTGTAGTGTAACTAAGTCTAAATAAGTCCTTTGGATCCTTTGAATTGAAACGCAAGTTAATATCGATGCGAATACATGCAGCTGTAGGTGATGTTTTGAATAGGCACTTGTACTGTAATCGGAACGCTAATACATACATAAGTAGTAAGTACTATGTTCCGCTGATTGCTAGGAATTTAGCCATTCAACTGTAATTTGATCACTAACCTGAACTTAAGAGGCTCGTCTTGAGAGAGGCTCAATGTTAGTTGTGCTCCTGGTGGTGAATAATGTCAGCAGAGCTTTTTAGAGTGACCAGTATTTGTCTCTGTCACCACAGCAAAACCTCAAATCAGTAAAGAATCAGCAACGACCATGTATTGTGACGCCTCTAGATCTGCAAGCTTCCATAATTTATAGATTCCGTATGCTTGTTTGCCATCCAGCAGGTCGATCACGTAACTTATTGTACATGCGTTAGGTAGGTGTAACTACCAATTTTTATATGAAAAAATGACAGTTGGATTGTCTTAATGCGAGTTCGAAACGTTACGTGTTTACCCCTCTGGTAGAAAAAAAAACTTAATTTACCTAAGCCAATGTTAAAAATACCGATGTAGGTACTTAAACAACTTTTTTAGTAGTTTTGTATAATGAATGACCCAAAAACTGAGCTCCAAGATAATAAATAAAATTATCAAAAATTGAAATAACTACCTATACAATGTCAAATTGAAATAATATAAAAAATAGGCATTACCATAATCGTCGTCAAAGAGGCACAAAAATATTAAAATAAAATTATGTAACTAAATACTATTCATTCTAATACTATTGATAGTCGAAATACGCCTTTACACTATAAAAACACCGCTTCAAAAGCCAGTTTTTAAGACTGCGTATAAGGCTTTCCCTCTAACATTCTTATTTCCTCTGGGAGGTGGTTGTAAATAATAATACACATATTAAACACATCTCTCTTGTACATCATTTTGTGACTTCGAGGGTGATACAGAGGTTCATTATTTTTACCCGTTATTGCCTTTCGAGAACTTCGCCACGTGTTTCAAAATACGAGTGATGTGACCTAACAAAATTACATATTTCTCTTAAGTACAGGCAAGGCAATGGGAGAGTTTCATGCTTTTTGAAACGTGGTACCTACCCAACTTTCGTCCCTCCATGATACTAATGACTATGACACACTTTTTTGCATTTCGAAGACTTTGTCCACTTCCACTATATTTCCCCACAATATCAACCCATAACCAATGACAGATGATACATACCCGTGGTAAGCTGTTAATGCAGCTTCTCACACACACACACACACAGTGTCTCTCAGCCTTTAGAGCGCAAATACAAAACGGCCTAGTTTGTCGCAGATTTAGTCAATGTGTACCTTCCAGTTTAGGAGATTGTCATACGTAATTCCGAGAAAATTAAATGTCGACCTCGTCTACTGTCTATATTTAATGGTTTACCATTTGAGTCATATGATAAAAATTGTATTAATTTAGTTTTAATTATACACTTACGGACAAAAAAATCGACTCAAACATGATTCTGGTTTCAACGTGCAATATCTCTGAAACTAATATTAAACACTAATAACTAAACTATAAAATGTTGCCTGAGTCGATTTTTTTGTCCGTAAATATATTTATATGAAGGTCATTATTACATTTTATAACCAGTTATAAACAGTAATGTAAGCAGACGATTCTGCGTTCTTTATATTTATTTTGAGAGGCCTATCTTTCTACATTTTTTTTGACACGCATTTTTATGAATAGAGTGCTCCCCTAAACAATTTTTTGTAATTTAATTACAAAACTACGTAGCTGCTAACAAAATACACCTATTAGTTTTCGAGTAAAATGCCTGTGATATAAGGACAGACGGACAAACGGACAGATGGACATGACGAAACTATAAGGGTTCCGTTTTTGTCATTTTGGCTACGGAACCCTATATTAAAATAGCAAATATCAACTCTAAATTCGATGAGATCAACTCTATGAGCACGTAATAGGTAAGTAAGTGTTCAGTTTATGGGAATGTAAGTTCATAAGTTTTGTCAGGGGTCAATGACCGCAATGAATAGTTTAGTTAGGTAGGCCTCACGCCCAAAGTAAAGCAATCTGTATTTGGCTGTATTTCTTTCTCGTATTTATGTGCGGAGATTTGAAGTTTTATTTAGTTTCTGTGTAAATTATTACCTTGAGATCGGATATTAAGGGTCGTCAGGACGCTCGACTCTCCATACAAACGTAGTTTGGTTCTCATTTTAAAACGACATGCTAGAATAACATGAAACTTTGTATACATATACATAATGGGATCCGCCATACCTTAGTAGGTCTGAAACTAGTTTTTGTGGCTAGAAATAAAAGTAGTGCGAGTTGAACGTTTTTCATACAAAGTCTCTAATCGCTTCATTTTTGACGTGATAACGTCTTATAAATCGATGAACGCCGGCTGCACGCACGAAAAAGTGTGACTCCCCAACTAACATTTGGATGTCAGCTAAGGGTATTATTATAACCTTAACCTTTATAAGTGAGTTATAATGTTCTCAGTTGGAA
Organism: Epinotia nisella; assembly: GCA_932294315.1. Taxonomy (NCBI): domain Eukaryota; kingdom Metazoa; phylum Arthropoda; class Insecta; order Lepidoptera; family Tortricidae; genus Epinotia; species Epinotia nisella. Next base: position 13,460,455 of record OW028687.1, on the reverse strand, counting down.
CTAATAGTGTTATAAAGGATTTAAGAAAAATAATTAACTCCTAAAGTGTTATAAGAGTGTTACTCAAAGCAATTACACTTAAGATGTTAAAGCTTTAACCTGTTTTTAACACTTAAACACTTACAAGAGTGCTAGCTGACGCTCGTTAACTCTTAAGGTGTTATATCTACTATAAGGTACAGGCAGAGACTTTATAACAGAATTAACTCTCTTGTAAGTATTGAAACTTTCTCTAACGCTTAAGGTGTTAGGCATATACACTTTAAAGACACTGTAAGAGTAATGGTGCTTGACTAAAGGTGTTGTAACTCAATAAGCGTTATAGTTGAGTTAACTGACGCCTAAAGCTTTAAGGTAAGTTCGCCGTTGTTTTGGTTAACTCTAACCTACAAATTGATTAGGTTATTCAATATTTGACATCAAAATACTTCATTATTTATTAATACTCTTGCCATTCTATGGATGTCACTTAATTTAACATGCCACTGGCCAAGAAACAAGAATAGAAAATGATAAAAACTTTAGATGTCTTTTTTATTCTTCATTAGTTTTGTTAGAAATCTTTAATAAATCCTGGGCGCGTTAAAATTGAGATGGGAAACATGGTATACACTTACCGTAAAATCACAAGGGCAGGTTGTTTTCACTTAATGTCACGTGGGTCGTTCTTCTTTTCGACCGACAATAGCCTGTCCCTCGTCTTATTACGGCATCTCATTTGAGTAATGATGTTTACGGTTTTATAATGTTCGAATGAACGTCCATATTATTTTATTCATTAGTGATGTTTAATATTTCACTTTCTCTAACTAGCATTTTTTTAAATGTTTTTTGTTTTCGTAGAATGCCGTGACAGAGTGGTAAACCAAAATGTTGTCCCCACTGAAAGAGTCCACTTTGTCACATGTTTTTTTTTAGAAACCAACCGTAAATAAATATTTATATTGGCCAGAAAGGAAACTTTAATTAGTTCTAATGAAGAAACCTATGCAATTTTTTTTAAATCGCACTTCAAAACCACAATTTTCGATAGTTCAAAAACCAAAAAAACAGAAAAACCTCGGATCATTGTCGGTAAAAAAGAAGAACGACCCACACACACTTCCAATTAAATTCACTTTCAATTAGTACGACTCCATAACTGTCAAATATTAATACCTATACTAACTATCTGCGCCATTTTGTCGGTAGACTATATTTGTCTCATAATTTTATGGTAAAGAAAAGAGTAAGATGCTCACTTGAATCTGTGTGAGAGCTAGAGTGCTATAAGACTCTCAGCTAACACCTTAACCTGTAATTCGTGGGCCTCTTTCGTGGTTATAAGGGTGTAAGAGCACGCTATAACACCTTTTTTACAGGCAATCTTAACACCTTAACACTTGGCTGGAACCGATATAAGAATTATATAAGGGTTATTTTAACGCTAGTGTGCTAGTTGGGTCATGTCCCGTTCCGTTGACTGACAATATCAACGCACTGCCCAAACCGCTGGTTCTAGAGATTCCTAATTTAGCTCGTAGGTTCCTTATAAGGTCTAGGGGTGCACTAAGAAAGGATTTAAGAAAGGAAACAAGATTAGATCGACAGTTTTATTCGAAACTTCACAGGAGTATTCCTATCGATAAATGTGTAAATACGTGTCATGCAATTTTTCATCAATGTTTTCTTATGTATCACGTAAAATTATCGTCCGTAAACCGAGTTTACAGACAACCATTTTTGTTGCTAGATATTAATTTAGAAAAAACTATTTATTATTTAAAAAGCAGTCCCTGGGTGACCGAGCTCAGCTCGGATCAAAATACGGAGAAAACGAATTTTCCCAAACGTGAAACCTATCTAGATCGATTTCTTGCCCCCGTAAACTCATATATTCCAAATTTCTTCGAAATCGTTACAGCCGTTCCGAGATCGTGATTGCAAATATATATATATATTGATATTTTTGTCAGTGACTTTATGTACTTATAAATAAAGTGTTTTGGTTATCTGTGCGTTCTTTGTTTTTTTGTGAAACTGCAACGTGTATCAAATATTGCTCATTTAATAGTATAGAATAGGATTAATTTTCGCTTTATAGCAGCACCGTTGTTTGTCGTAGCCTTTGATATGTTACTCATTCCCGTATGTGATGTTAAATGTGCATGAATCACTTTTGCATTTTTTCTTTATAACTTAAAATGAAGCTTTCTTTACTCTTTGACCACAGGCGTAGTGCTCCTGACAGGCAATTTTCTACAGTATTCTTTTGTGCCATAATAATATTTTAAGAGTTCTTTGGTGTAGGTATATATTTAAGAACAATATTTAATTTAAACTAGTCTAAAAACAATAGTGTTTTAGTTATGTTGAGTTGGTATTCAAATTGGATCGAGAATAAACACGTAGGTAATTTGTACGTTATTTTTCCAAAAGCACGTGTCGCCCTCGTCAAAAACACAGTACTTATTATAATTCTCTAAATTATTATTTGTATGAAAAATACAAAAACTATAGGTTTGACAGAGGTGTGATAGTAGAATGAGCTATTATGCCTATGTCATTAAAGTCACTTTCTCTACAGTTTTGTCCATAATATATAGATCTTTTCAATATCGACTGTATAGCTACCAAAAATTGAACTGAAAACAGGATTCAAAGATAGAATATAAAGAAAAAAATACTCGTCGGTTCACTTCACTCGGTCACGTTCCGTTGTCCAATTGTCCATGCAGTGCGGTGCAAAATAACAGGCATGTATTGGACACGTATCTTTTCTGAACCTACGCTGGTCAGCGGTTACACTTACACCGACATTTCACGACGGTAAACATATACTTGGAAAGTCAATTAACAGTCAATAGATGAAAAAAAAAACATAATTTTAGCTTTACGGTCAGTTTATTAAAAATTTATTGCAGTCCCAACAATCGAGTTGAATATAGACATTTTTTAAATAATTATTTAAGAAAATTGCAATGTTTTTTTGTAATAACTTTTTATTTTGGAGCAACTAGGTAAATGTATAATAAAGTTTTAAATTAAATAGGCTTAAAATTATAACAATAAAAACTTGTCATTAAATTTTATAACTTAAAAATTATAAGCTTAAGGGGAAACATTCAAATATTGCCACCAAGTATTTATAGAATTGTCACGACTTGGATTTATAAACAAAACAACACATTATTTAAAAAAAAAAAATTACGGGAAATAACGCTGATGATAATATAACTGTAGGTCACACATGTATAGTACTTTAGAAGGTCTCCGTATTCTGATATACTAACAAAATATCAGACAGTAACAATTTCGAAAGGATCATTTTACGAGCACATTACAGATAGGTCGTCTATGAAATTCTTAAGCCGCGGACATATCGAGCTGAATAATTTTGCAACAACGTATCTTGTTCGATCGTTATTAAAAAAGCAACACAGTTCACTGAAAAATAAAGTTCACATTGCAAAACAAGGAGCTCAGTATATCAGAGGTTGCTAAAGTAAGTAATCGATATCGAACTGAATCCGACATGGGAGACAGTTTTGGTTTCGTGATTTCATTGCTATTAGGGCGGCCGACCGGGTCCACGTTTATTGTTCAAGATACGAGTGGATTTGTGGAAGCAATTTCCTTTATACATTTTGTTTTGTCCTTTTCCTGCAGTTTGATGGTCCACTTCGTGAGTTGTAGGTGGCTTCGATTTACCGAAACTCCCTCAATCGATACGATACGCATCTCTGCCGTGGATACCCGGAGATAATGTAATTATATAATCCGGTCACGTATTTAGGAATGAACGAAAACTAATTTGCCGCAGAGTTCTTTTACCAAGAATTACTTCAATCCGTACCTTTTGTTTCTAAATACTAGCTTTCGTTTTTATTTTCTCAGAAATGTTGAATAAATTGTGTCATAATACTTTTTGTCTGGATTCGTTTTGCAAATAATATATCACAAGAACAGACATAAGCAAGATAAAGCGTACAAAGCTCGTTCAATGTAAGACAGTTTACCCGATTCGTCCCGCATTATCTTTTAAAACATGTATACTAGAATTCCTTTTCAATGTTACACGCCTTTCACAGCGACATACCTCTATAGAGCAAAGGTAAGAGTGTATCTCCCTTTTTAAGCTAAATAAACATAATATCGTCATTCAAGCGGGCACCTTAAACGACCTCTGGTCCGTCGTCACGACCTCCTTTATTCGGAGACTTTTGTCAGTCTTCCCCATCTTTACCCTCGCCTACATTTAGTTGGGAATGTCGTTTCGTCCAAACACATTTACCTCGCATTGACACTGAAACGGTTTTAGGCAATAGAGTAAACATGGTCGTCCGCGTTAACCCTTCTGCTAAATAACTCCATGCTTCCACGTCAGAGGCTTATAAAGTGACGTAATGAAGGAGGCCGTAACGCAACCGGCAACAACGTATCGATGGAAATAAAGCGAGTCCCGAAACGGTGCCATTTGAGGAATCAATCAAAGCCAAACGTTCGCACAATCAGCGTGCGTGGGTCGGACGAGCTAATCAAACTAATGGCCGCTGGAGGGCCAGGCGCGCGATTGGGCCGAGCTTGCCGCAACAAATCACAACAATAACACTGACGCCTGATTGATCGCAGCGAACCACCGACTTGATTCAATCCCCGTTACACCTGATCGATTCTTCATGAGAATCCGAAAATGTATGTAATACACAACACAATAGAACCGAACATTAAGGAAATCAAAAAGTGAGCCTTCCCAAGACATTTATTAGCTAATACGCAATCAATTTAACTCACAGCTTTTTTGATAATGAAAGCTCTGCTCTTCAGTATTTCTGTATTTTTTAATATTAGCGTGCAGCGCAGGATATAGTTTTGTCATTTAGATGATATCACCGAAATATCAGTTCTCGTTCGCCATCTGTCCAATATGCAGAGACTTTTCTAATATTAACAGTTCTATCCCAGTGCTTGGCCTGCTAACTCAGTAAAACGTCAAGTGTAGCAAGTGAAGGAACTCGATCATTTTTAGCTCTGTGTGCAGCCCCGTCAGGCTCCCGTCGGGTTAGTGTCGGGGCTTGGCCTGCCCCGCCACTCGCCGTTTGGACATTTATTAAGTAGGAAATACGAAAGAGCCGACTAACCGCTCTGTAAAGTTCAACTCTTACTACATCGTTTTGCGAGTGACGTTTGCTCTCGTAAATAGCCGACTGAATAACTTCATGGGGGGCTACAAACATATATGTGCGTTCATATTTTAAGAGAGATATAGATGTTTTGAAACATTTGTTCAGCTTACTTGAATGAGAAGTACTTCACTGAAAACATGCCATATATGCTCAAAGGATTTTAATCCCTGAACATATAACTCATTGATTATTCCAGTGGTCTGCAACAAAACTGCCGAAGCAACAATGCGCATAGATTTGCCTTCGCAACAATGGAATGTCTTTTAGTATTCACCTGTCGCCCCAAAATACGTAATTCCATTCAGTTTTCACAGTGAGCGTGCGTTTTGAGCGCCATGCAGTGGACAGACTTTTGCAGATACCGCATAAAGCCATTCGCTTTTTGTTCGTCTAACACAAAATCTAAATCAAAGGTTATCTCGACTCACTTTTGTTATTGCTGCTAGAGTATTCTGCACGGTGGTCGCGCTTCCGCTCGTTCAAAACTTTTTGATCACGGCGGAACGGACCACTACGTAAAAAAAGAGTCGGACTCGCCCACCGAGGGTTCCGTACAAAATTACAAATGTATATAGTTTTCAGATTTTTTCCCTCTACTTGTAGTATAAGGCGATATTACTTCCCAAATTAGACATAGTTACTTTACTACCTAGTCAACGAAAAGTACCCTATAAATTTTGATTCCCTTGAGAGTGTCAAAGTATACATTTTTTGCGGCATAAACGGCCGTATCTTTTTTTTACATTAACTTAGAAATTTGATTTTTTTTCATTGCTTTAAGGGAGTGTAGACTTGAGTATATGGACAGACAGACAACAGAGTTATCCTATGAGGGTTCCGTTTATTTCCTTTTGAGATACGGCACCCTAAAAACGACTAGGGCATCTAGGGCCCTTGTCACTACTGTTCATGAAAATTCCATGTTAAAAAACCTTTTAAAAAGTGATCATTGTCTCGCTCAATGCTAACGAAATCCTTTTTTAAATCATCAATTGTTGTTAATAAATGCCAATAGTCTCATGCACAACGAACACAATAGTGGCGGACAATAAGTTCCAACTTAAGGGAGGACGTCAGCGTGTTTCTCTCAGACAGTCTTAAAGACAGGTAACGTTACGTCATCTGCCGCACGCTTTACTCAGCAGCCCGTACAAAATAAACCCAGAGCAGCTGCTTATTGTATCGCTGACAGCAAAGCCTTGGTACGCCATTGTCGGGCTCCTCCGAAGAAATATAATAGCGACTTACTTGATCCTAAGAAGCCACAATACGTCGTCATTATTTCGCGCTTATGGAGCTGGCCCTCTTTTCACTCTATTAATACTCCTTGTGTGGTGAGTTAAGTCAAAACAAATTATTGTTTGAGCTTCATATTCATAATTTAAAGGAGTATTTTATTTACAAGAAACATGTGAAGCATGTTGGTACCTTCTTTGAAGTGATGGATAAATACTAAATCCATATCCAACTTCAAATAAATCCCTAACCTTGGTTACTAAAATCTGACACGGAACATGATTCGCTGGTATTTCTGAGGATCTCCTCGATGTTCGGAATATCTGGGTCTCGGCGATTTAATGAAGTGTACCGCGAACACTTTACCCGTGTCAAACTGTCAGAAACACATCATATTTCACGCATTTTGTGTTTTTTAAGCGTCCGCTATGTCGATTCCGTTTAGAGTTTATGAAAATGGATAGCGCGTGGTTGATTCGGAGAGTTTTTTCGAGAGCTGTCATTTTGTGTGAGGCATGAAAAGGGTGTACAAATAAAGAGAAAAACATGATGCTACACTAATTTGTGTGTTCTCTGGAAACTTTTAGTGTTGTTGTGATCCGGTGTCGCTTCGAATTAGCGTCGCGCGCGCCGGTCGCAGGCTCCGGTTTCGCAAAAGCGTCTCGCTTAACACTCCTGCGAATTGCGTCCGGTTTTTGCCGCGTTGTGTAAGGTGAAAAAAGTGCTATTGATTTCAAAAATAAAACTAAAATTGAAAACCTTGAACACGTTTTTGTAAGGATTTATTGTTCAGTATGTTTATTAGTTATATTAAATCCTGTTGGTTTGTTAAACTAGTCCCTTAAAGATTATACAAAAATTATAGAAATAAACAAGGAACAGTACAACTTTCTTCAAAATATTGTTCCAAAAACACATCCGAAATCCGAATATATCGAATTTTCAAATAAATAAAGTAATGCAATCCTCCTCTCTATTGTCCATTTCTTCTCATCCATGATGAGAGATGATGATGAATTTAATCCCTTTCCATTCAATACTTCCTTTTTATTAATCTTCTACACCAAGCTTAGACCTCATATTAGCAAAAATTTGATCGCTATAAACCTGGCAAAAACTCACATTTAATGAAGCCATCATCGCAGACGTGCTGCTCCGAACAAAGGGCCGTGGAGTATGCAAAAAAACATGCGTCCAAAAATTCGCGACGCACGGCGGAGGTAGGACCTTGCACCGCTGCCTGCTACTTTGTGACATCTTGATGTAGGGGTGCTACTTGGATATTCGATTATTTTAAATGTTGTATAAATTGATATCGAAAAATTAATTTATACTTTGACTCTGAATCATAAACATTTTCTTTATTGCATGGTTATTATAAAAATAACAGAATGTATACACTATTTTATCTATTAATATTGTAATTAACATAATTTGTGCTATTGTTTAAAATTAAAGTAACGACTGTAATGTGTACATCCATAAGTTCCATAACTGACAACAAATTTTAAACTTTACCATTAAAAGTTGAAAAAAAATGTATTTTTAACTGATACACGTATATAAAAACGTAGGTATTCTTAAATGAAAGATGTACGTCTCTACATGTAGCTCAATTTAACCGAGCAGCTGAGAATTTTATTGTGATGTAGCTAAAGATAATAACGACCAGTAAAGTAACTGACTCAACTTTAAACTAACGTATTTTGCATCAGGTGACAGCCCTAAAAGCTTCATCTGCCACTTGAACGATCGAAAGGTACGACAACGGCGCGCCGGTATCAGTAAGGAATGTACTGTAGTGGGTGACTTTAACAGTTTCCGTCCCTCTCAAACACAGCCGGTCTCTCATAAGCTAAATACTTGCGCGATCCCCGTCGCACACTCTAACATTTCCAATACTTACCTGAGTGAAATAATATACATCTGTTGCGGTATCCATTTCTCGCTCACACTCGAGCTCCGAAGCGAATTGTTTATATTCGCGTCCCGCTCTGGAGTCTCGTGCACAGGGGGTAGACGGTGTTAGCGCTTGTTTGTGTTGGTGTTCGTTTATTTAGTGAACTTGGGAGCTTGCTTTCGTGTTCGTGCATAGGATATTGCCCACGTCTGTATGCGTGAATTGTAGAGGCGCGACATAGCTTTGCCGTCTCCGTGACTTAAAAGTTTTGTATGGAATGGGACCAGCCAGTTAGTTCTGCGCCGGCCGGCACGCGCGATGGACGTGTGTGAGACCTCCGCGTTAAACTTCTTCGTAATACTACGAGTACAAAAACTTGTTTCCTGAAACAATGTTTCGTTTCAACTAGTAAATTGATATTTTTGTCAGTGACTTTATGTACTTATAAATAAAGTGCTTTGGTTATCTGTGCGTTCTTTGTTTTTCTGTGAAACTGCAACGTGTTTGGTTCAACGGATTACGGATGAGGTTGGTCGACGCACCATTCTCGTGTTCTGGGCACAGCTACAGTATTACTGTATATTAGTTTAGTATTATTCCGGCGCATTTCGTTATAAATCAAATTTGAAACATGGAGATATCAAGATTAACTTGTACAAACTCATAAATGATAACTTGAAAATGGATACAGAACATTTTGATAGCCAATAAAGCAAATGTGGAATTACTTATGAAGGCAAAACAAATATATATATTCAAGATTTTATATACATAGTTAACAAATGTAAAAATATACATACGGAACAAATGAGAGAGAAAGATGGCATTTTAAAACTATGTGTTGACATTTAAGTTTACAATGACGAATAAACAAGAGTTCGAAAGAGAACTCAACTGTGATTAATCTTCACAATCTTGACTAAAATGAATTAAATCTGTATATCGTTACAATTTAAATGGGAGAATGATGAAACCAAAGAACATTTGTTTGAACTATTAATCGATGTAGACTAAACCAACATCATTATCCGGCACTGATTTTCTATAAGCTCGTCCATCTGCAGCTCCGTGGAGTTCATCAACCTAAAAGTATAAATAGACGCTGAATACAGATGCACATCAAGCCGCTGGCACAGAGAAATCTGCCGTAAATCCCTTAGAAAATTTACCATTGCATAGGTACCTGGGAAAATTCTGTACCGAAATTCTAGGATCAAATAGGATCCGCTTAATTAGCTACGTTCGCTAAACCTAAAATTCTGAATTAAAATCAATGATTCCAGTCCAGACAAAATGTATTAAGGCAGTACATTTTCGTACGTACTATGTATGACTTGGGTAATTGATTTATAGTTTTTACTGAATGAATCGACCTACCTGGTGTCATGTTTTTACAATACGTAATGTTATTTTCCGGTAGCAGACTTTTTAATGTATCATTATTTTATAGCTAGTCCACAAAAATATGTAAATATATAAATTTTAATTTGGTATCTGAACGTCCCGCATTTCTTCCCATACGTCCAATTTAATTCAAACATTCCCACCATAGATACTTCCGCTATTGTCAGAAGGTTATTGTCCAAAACAATTGATATCTCTATTTGTATCAATAATACAAAAGTCCGATATTTACGTGCACCGGTACGTGGCCAGAATCCATTGAAGCGATTCATCCCCAAATTCATACGGAGCTTTGTAGGGGAAGCAGGTATCAAATATTTCTTGTGAGTAACTCACAATATGGGTGATTTGATAAAATGATTCAATTTACAGATTAGTAATAATGAAATGTTCGACTGCTTCTACCCACGTTACGTTTCTATTGTTGTTCTATACTCGTAGTAGGTGGATTGTGTAACTAATTCTAGAGTTACTCAAATTTAATCATATCAATAGAAAGTATACACTTGAGGAACTCTTCATTGAATCAATCCCAAAGAAGATAATATAACACAAATTGGTCTACCAGCTTATACCTCTTACTAAGCTAAATAAATTATCGATATTACTTTTGACCATAAAGTGCCTACCTACTTAGTCTTCCACTTATTATTACAAATGGAGGAAACGGAGGAATTATCTGTTTATAATTTTAGCTTAAAGTAAGCCAGAATGAATGCTGATCGTAAGAATTTAACCGAGATTATCTTTAAGGATACCTAACAGGTAGTCAGTCATATCGAACATTAAAATCGCAAGCTAACGGCTTGTACTCTTTTTTATATGTAGTTAGGAACCACTGCCAGTACCTTATATCCTAACCTAACAACATATAAAAAAATCGCAGCTAACCGTTAGCTTGCAAATTTAGCGATTTGACTGGCCTATAAAGATTTTATGGTTTCAAGACGCTGTTTAGAGAGAAAATGTACTAACTAATAAGAGACTTCATTTATCGGAATTATTCTGTAGCAAACGCCCATTTTGCGGAAAAAGGAGCAAAACTCAACATATTCTGTACGATTATTTGAATCAGAATCTGATTTTTTTATTGCAAGAACACATGCCTACTTTGCCACCAGGGGGAACTTTGCCCAAAAAGCAAATTTTGAAGAAATCTGGTAATGAACGAAAACACAACATATTTATGGCAACCTTACTATGTTTAATAGAAACTACCTAGATTATATTTATGACTTTGAGTCATACATGTCTTTAATATCAGCCAGGGGCTTGCAGCAAATTGTGGAATGTGAGGAGTAGGTATGGACTTGTATGGCAAAGATTGAAAATATCCAGATAACATTGCCCATCTGTATTGTGTAAAACTTTTCGTAGTTATAAGAAAGATGTTTAAATGGAACGCCATGTTTGCCCAAATTTTTGGACTGAGTCTTGTGTCAACATCATAAGAGCTATAGTTGCGTCAATAATTCGACATGGGCAATATTGGCAAAAATCCAGATAACTTTACCCGTGATCGAAATCGATAAAAATTTGGAATAGGTGTTGATTAAAAAATATTTCTCCTCATGAACACATGCGTATGATTACGAAGGATTCGATAAGCAAAAAAAATATCATCCTACTATATAAAACATATGAGATATTCGTGTTTTTCCGAAAAAAGCCGGCAAAGTTGGCATGTTTGACGTTAAAATATGTTACAATAGATCTACCTGACCCGATCCCCTTGCCTCTTAGGACCTTACCCTGATCTACCTTATACGGGCGATAGTCAATATTGCATTATTATTAACACAATAAATAACTTGACTTAAAACTTATCTATCCAGTTTTAGGTACTAATCTAGAACCAAACTAAAACAATTTTTTTTAAACCTATAATCCTAGACCCCAATCTGCAACATGCCCCGTCCAAAGGTCCCAAAAATGCCTTTCTGAACAGCAATTGAGACCTGTTGGAGCAGCCAGGAGCTGGGGTAATAGGCTTGAGTCCTAATTTTTTTACGATGCCATTAGAATCAGTTTTTGGAGAGGAACAAATGTTTGTATGGGAGCAACTACAATTAAAGAACATAAATACCTACCTAAAAATTGAGTTTAAGACAGACCTCGCTGGCGGCAGCCAAAACGTTCCATGCGATAGTGAAAATGCCCTTATATCCAATATTTGACAACTGTAATCCCAGTACAATTTATGTCATCAATTCATCATTGACGTTTATTGTACCGGGATGACGGCTCTCAAATATTAGTTGTTAAAAAAAATCTTATTTTAATTGACATTGAAGTATGACGTCACAGTTTGATATTTGTGCTAATCGTTGTATGGAAAATGAAGCAAATGTTTCGGTCGCGAAATACTGCGTGTAGGTTCATAGTTGTCAAAAAAATGCGTATTTTTCTAAACTTTCGAGATCCACATCTTTTTTTTTTTTTAATATTTCGTAATTTATACTTTCTTACAATTATTTGACGGTTTAGCAACACTACGTTATCAATTTAACATGAGGAAACTACCCTAATGTATTTTTTCAAATGTATAGATAAAGCCTGCCCAGCAGTGGGACGTATTTAGGCTGACGACGATAATGATGATATAGATAGTGTCTAAATTAGACCTAATTATGTTAAAATAGTCAAAAACGTCGTTAATGATTTCCTCGTAACAAGAAATAGAAAATGATAAATTATGCATGTGGCTAATAATTTACTTACGTTATGCGAACCCTGAAACAATTTCTTGAGATTGTGGCAACGAGCGATTGTACCGTTAGTCGCATTTAATTGATTTCGTACTCCAGAAACTAATTAGACTTGAGGTTTATGTAACCGACTTGTATTAATAACTAACTTGTCGTGTGTTAGTCCTAACACAATCTCAGCGATATGCCCTTTATATTGATTAAGGTAATCATTAATATTCTAGGCTGTGTTTGCACAGAACACAAAATCTATTTTGATTTTTAATGATTCAATACGAATTAGATAATATGCTGATATAAAAAAATCCTCATACTTTTTCAAACTCTACAGTAAGTAACTAAAATGATTCCTAAAATAGAACAGACTTATGTTTTAAATGTATCTTAAGAGATTCCAGTTTTGCTTTATTATGTGTAGGTAGTTAAAACTATGCATTATTTGAATGAAGTGGTGTAAGACAGAAATTCATGTTCGCTAATGGGTCGTTCTTCTTTTCGACCGACAATAGCATGTCCTTCGTCTTACTACGGCATCTCATTTGAGTAATGATTTTACGGTTTTATAATGTTCGAAAATGAACGTCCATTTTATTTTATTAATTAGTATTAATTTAATATTTTAGTTTCTCTAACTAGCATTTTTTTAAACGTATTTTTATCGTAGAAGTCCGTGACAGAGTGGTAAGCCAAAATGTTGTCCCCACTGAAAGAGTCCACTTTGTCACATATTTTTTTTAAAAACTAACCGTAAACAAATATGTATATTGGCCGGAAAGGAAACTTTAATTAGTGGTAATGAAGAAACCAATGCATTTTTTTTAATCGCACTTCAAAATCACAATTTTGGATAGTTCAAAAACCAAAAAAAAGGAAAACCTCGATTCATTGTCGGTAAAAAAGAAGAACGACCCTAATAGAATTTCAGAATTTTTCTGCACATATTACTAACCTTATGTTTTCTGATGAATTATCTGCATATATTGGATTTTCTTTTCTGATGTAATAAATGTCTTCAAGTAGCATTACAACATTTCATCACATATTTCTAAACGCTAGTCTTCCAAGCGCCTCAATATTTTTTTCAATACCACTCTGAAGTAAATGTTTTGGCCTCCATTATAATTTTGCAACTTCTATATAAATCATTGGTTCCACTATCGGCTCACTGATATTTATTCAGTTCCCTTGTTAAGAAGCTTACAATTCGCTGCCGTTACAGTATTGTATTAATTAATAATTCAGAGCCAATTTCCAGGGACCGTACCGTATCTCTTCTGGGCAGCCCATTTGTTCGTCTGGATTACCTACTTCTCATTTACGCAATTATTGATTACGACCCACGCACTCTTCCCGCGGACAATTTGCTTATTAATTACATATCCTGCACTAGAAATCTATAGTAAAATAAATAGGCTTTCTACTGTAGCAAAGTAATTTTAAAATTTTATAATACTCTGATACTGAAATGATATATTGTATACTGTTTTGAAAAAATGACACCTCGCCGAGTTTTTTACGCCGGTTCTTCTCGAGGCAGAGGTTTACTTTCCGAACCGGTGGTAGTTTATCGACATTCATAGGTGGGTCGTTCTTCTTTTCGACCGACAATAGCCTGTCCTTCGTCTTATTAAGGCATCTCATTTGAGTAATGATGTTTACGGTTTTATAATGTTCAAATGAACATCCATATTATTTTGTTAATTAGTGATATTTAATTAACTTTCTCTAACTAGCATTTTTTTAATGTTTTTTTTTCGTAGAATGCCGTGACAGAGTGGTAAACCAAAATGTTATCCCCACTGAAAGAGTCCACTCTGTCACATGTTTTTTTTTAGAAACCAACCGTAAATAAATATTTATATTGGCCAGAAAGGAAACTTTAATTAATTCTAATGAAGAAACCTATGCATTTTTTTTTAAATCGCACTTCAAAACCACAATTTTCGATAGTTCAAAAACCAAAAAAACAGAAAAACCTCGGTTCATTGTCGGTAAAAAAGAAGAACGACCCATGTGCATGTAATATGCCTAAATTGAAGAATAAATCACTTTGACTTTGACTTATTCACGATTTAATATACTAAACGACGGACCAAGACACTTACCTACAGGTAGTATGATAACCCTAATTCCTAATTAGACACTTTGGCATGACAAAGCATTCGTAATGTGTGAATGCATTAAAATAAGTAGAAAAGTAGAAAGTATATTCCGTAATACCAAAGATATCTGCCAAACAATTACTAATACTTTTTACATGAAGACTGCCCCTGTATCATGTTCTGTATTAAATGCAGGCAAGTGTTAATTTGGTTAACGAAGATGTGTTCCGTAGATATATTTATGCAGTTTAATGGGTATGATATGGATACGGGCTGTGGAGGAAACATCAAGTATTGTATTACTGGCTCAGTGGTCTTTATCGAGGCGAAATTTCATTATACTCGTACCCCCATTCCACCTACCATTCAATTGGAACACCTTCGTACAATTGGGAGGGTTGCCTCAATGGGTTGTCGGATGAAATTTCTTAACATTCTTCGTTCATAATGAGCGAAGCCTGTCGTGAAATGGGCAGTAACGGTATAATTGTATTGCGAAATGACATCGACTGATATTAAAACAGATTAAAATCGGCTTAATGAGTCCTTGTCATTGTCGCATTAATTATTCTCTAAAAGCGTTATCATTTTAGATAAAATTGATTTTCATGTGGAAATCTAATGCTAAACTGCTAAATTGACAAGAGAAAATATTTGTGCTGACAAAATAAACAGCAATACCAGTGAATTATAATACAAACCGTTGAATTTTTCGACAACTATTAGCGATAATCTAATAGTAAGTCTACTTAATTAATATAATCAATCTGCTACAAGACAGCTGCTAGGTGTAAAGCACACAAAAAATATTCACACAAGTCCTATAATAACATCCTCCGCTTTCATAGCCAGGGGAAATAAGTGGTCCCGCAGTGAATCACCGGTAATGAAGATGAAGACATCATTATAGAACCGGTTAGGATGACCGAGAGCGGCCCGCGATGTACCTACAACTTTTTTCTCCGAAATCTTGGGGTCCGGTTATGGTACCTGAATAAGTTGTTGGATAGCTATTCAAAATGATGTACGTGAATTTTAACTGTCGTTTCTTGCCGTAATCATGACATAAAAGATGCTAGTAAGTATAGACAACGAATGTAGTTTCTTCAAATTAATAGAGAAATACCCAATTAAAATATGATTACTTTGGGGCTTAATTTGACCGAACCGCATAAAGTGCTTAATCAGAGTTTAAACGTCTTCACTGTATGGACTAAACTTGAAATAAATTATATTCCTGTTTGGTTTGTATGATAGGTATCATTGACTCACTCATAAGTAATAACGTAATAACCCTTACTTGACTGACTTATACAATGTTTATGAATAAATTTTAAGAAATACTATGTATCTTAAACAATGATTATTATAATGAAAATTACCCTTACATGTAATAAAAACGTATGTACCTACCTACTTTATATCCTGCCTGACATGTAAAATAATGTGTTTTACCAATAAAATTCTGATTCTGATTAAAACGTTTTTAGTTATAAGATATTTACTGAGATCACAAATATCTAACAAACTGAGGTTCAGTGAAAATAGTAAACATCGCATTTTCTCTGACCTAAATAACGAATATATAGGAAGCCGGCAAAAAAAATTAAGATACTTTTCAAATGCCACGCAAATCCTTAGGGATACAAGATGATGATCAATTTCAAACCTCTAGTCGGATATTGACTCAAAATGATAAATGATTTTTAATGTATTTTTTTCATTTCTTTCGCCAAATCATATTTCACAGCGCATCTCCTTGATCCCAAAGGATACAAACAAAATACGAAACGAGTTTAATGTTGATACTCTTTAAGTTATATTTGAAAATGGGGGACATTGGAAATGTTTACTCAGAAAGATCTACTGTCAATTGAACAAAATTCATTCATGCGGTTACCCGATATCATTAATCATTTCAACTAAAATTTAGAGGACCCTTTCCCTGTTAGCCTGACTCTCGCACTTTTTATGACTACTCTTAAATATTATTCATGTGTGAAAAGCAATGTACTATTATTCGCATCGCGTATAATATTGTGACTAGGCACTTTTTACTCGACTACAGTGTGGGTGCTACAGCATTAATTATTAACGCCAAACTTTATTTGCATAATATTTGCAATTTAATTTCGGCGTTGATTTGCTTACTCCTTACTTACGTTTGATTACGTTAACGCATTGTACGTGCGTTGGGTGGTTTTAAATGTCACTTCTGTAGGAAAACGACAGTTGAATTGTTCTTACGCTCGTCCGAATAGTTACGTGTTTACCCCTAAATTCATCTTGACTTTACAGCAGTCAAATTTGTTTAGACATTTTGAACTGTGGTTTTGTCGGTAGTGTTCGCTATTTTTCTCTAGTAATATAATACGAAACCCATTTTCCTTTTTGCGGGCGTCAATATGAAATAAGAAACGTTATCTGGTTTCGGGTGTTTATCACATAAAAACATCTTGAAGGGTAAACATCTCTATCCCTTTTAGGCCTCGTTTATTTAATTCATCGCTGGACTCTTTCACCAGGCGATCCTCGATAGCATTCACTGGGATATCGGTCATATGACGAGGGCCCGTCCCATACTTTGAGTTAAATTTACTGGATGATATTTACTTATTCACTGATAGGTACCTATCCCATGTAATCTCCGCCCTTACAAAGCTATTCATGAATTTTATAATCATTTGTTGGAAATGTTTAAGCGTAAAGTTAGGCGCCATATTTATTTAAACATGATACTGTAATCACTATTTCAATATAGAATTAACTATCAGTGTATTTGGAAGAGACGTTAGGAACTCGATTTTGAAAAACTATTAATAATTTAGTACTGGTTATTTTCAAGCACATAATTATAAATATGTACGTACCTAGTAGTCCTCTTTGACTTTAAAACTTATAGTTAACATGAACTATGCACGATGTAATTTTAGTTTAATGATACTCGTGCTATTATCGAATTGAATTGAATGTGAATACAAGATTATAATTAACATTAACTAAGATAAATTAAAACTAAGTTAAATCTAAAAAAGGCCCTCGAGGCATTGTACCGAGGATGCTGGCGGCATTTCCTCGCTGAATTGCAATGCTGATGCGTTGCGCAAGAAAGCCGCCAGCTCTTCGGTCACCAGTTACATCGACCAGACGTTTCGCGATTTCTGCAAATAACTTATGCGCACTGGGACCCCACGGATCGAGGGTCTCGACGCCAAAGGGTACAAAGTCGTGCTATTATTAGTTTATTTTAATATACCTAGTTCTGGCTGGGTGTTTTCGTTGTGTTAAATCGGACATACTCGTAACGGTACCCTTTCTTTGTTTGATCGAAGGTAGAATTTCTAACGGTTCCTAAAGCTAATTTTATTTGGACTTTATTTCGAATGCGGCCATTAAATCCAGCTAACATGTCCTGTAATAGGTTAAAATAAAGGGCCGCTATGTAATGTCGCCATCCCCTGTTGCATAACCGTGCGGTTTCCATTACAGAGGTGTGCTTAGCTGGTGGGTCCTAATGGCATATACACCCATTAAACAACCCCATAACCATAGACTTTTTTAATGTATAATCAACAAGCAAAATTGCCATTCTTATTGTGAAAATGGGCATGTAGGATGTTGCTGTTTTTTAGGGTTCCGTAGCCAACAAGAAACCCTTACAGTTTCGCCATGTCCGTCTGTCCGTCTGCGGCTTAACTCAGTGACCCTTACTACTAGGAAGCTGTAATTCGGCATGGGTATATATCGATCAATAACGCCGACAAACTGGTAGAATAAAATTTTGAAAAATTTTTTTTAGGATTCCTCATACACGTAAAATGGAAATGTCTTTTTTTTTCTTGGTAATTCTCTGGTGTGGGGTATCGTTACATAGCTTGTTCAAAAATATTATGGGTTTTCATTTTTCTATTCAGGGATCCGTTTGCGTGATATTGTGCCCTAATTTTTGTTGAAGTCAAGTGTTGCCCCCTTCCTACCCCTGCTGGCATGATGGTGACTACGGAGAACTTATGTGAAAAAATCATGGCAGTAGTACATACGAGTATAATGAATTTAAAAGGAAAGCTATCACGGAAGAACAGACATAACTAGTTAATGAGTAATAGTCGACCAACTTAAAACTGTACTTCGAAAGGCCAACTGTCGTACAAACTCGGGCGACGCATCCGCAACGTTAAGTTGGCGCGCGCGTGTCGATGTAACAAAGAAAGACCGGCAACTACGGAACCCTACACTGCGCCGACACGCACTTGGCCGGTTTTTGGTCTCTATATTGGATTTATTATTTAATGTCGACGGCAAATGGGACGTAACTTTTGTAAATATTTGTTGGTTTTATTTTATTTTATCGTTTATTTCTTAAATAAATAAATATTAGGGGACATTCTTACACAAATCGAACTAGCCCTATAGTAAGCTCAATAAAGCTTATGTTATAAGTACTAGACGACGATATATACAACAGATATAAATACATAGAAATCATCCAAGACTCAGAAACAAATATTCATGCTCATCATCATCATCATCATCATAAATTTAAGAGCCAGGCTCTTGTCGGTGGAGTAATCGCCATTCTGTTCTTCTCTCTGCCACTGTTTTGAGCTCCTGATACGACATTACATTAACTTTCTCTTTAGCTTGGTCCATAAACGCACGTCTTGGCCTTCCCCTGCCTCTCCTTCCTTCAATTTTTCCTTCAATTATAGTTTTTATGTAATTGTCATGTCGTATCAGGTGCCCCAACATATTTCCCCTTCTGTTTTCAATAGTTTTTTTTTTTTTCATCATTCATGCTCATAACACAAATATTTGTCCTTACCGGGATTCGAACCCAGGACCTTTACTGTGTACTTAAAAGGACATATTAAATGGTTACATAGGTAATAAATGTACTGCCAAACTGCATGACAGTTTGTTGGCAGTTCATGCTGCTCTCTTTACATATTTGCGTCGTTAGTAATATTACTGTTGTATTATTTATTGCTAGGCATGCTATATTTGTTTCGTATATTATTATTGAATTGGTTTTTGAATCAGGGATCGGATACCGGTATTTTCACCGTACAAAAATACCGGTATTATTTGTTCGTTCTTTGGTTTATAATATCATTTTTGATCATGCTGTCTAATAATACGAAAATGTTACCTAAATACATGATAGAGTCCTACATTAAGAGCCAAAAATAATTCAAAATATTAGACTACTTCGGGGATTTTTGAAAAAACCGGTTCCGATCCCTGTTTTGAATATAAAATATTTTCTTTCCAACGGTTTTCGTACGTCGACTCTATTTTACAATTACCACGCTGTTTTCTTCTACATCTTTTAATTTTCAACCCTCTAAATGAAATGAAACAATATTTACACTGAATTTGGGAAAACTTTGTAGGTAATGATCTTCATTGGAGTTAAAAAGTTTGTGGATATTAAAGTAACATTGGGTCCATTTCAGTACTGTTTAGTTATCTAGAATATCTAGATTAGGTTCCGCCGCAACACGCGGTGAATTAGGCCTACGAGCTGTGCCTACCCGGCGGCGTGGTGAATAATCAATAGTATTTACGAACATGCTGAATTCCTTGAATAATTCAGGATACTGGTAGTTAGGATAACTAGGTACCAAATACGTAAGATATTATAACAATGTCTTTCTGTCAAAACGTACTCTCTTTTTATTAAATTTTAAGGTCAATGAGGGCAATACCGTCGTACATATTCTTTGATATAGCCACCTTTGTAAGAAACAATATTAACATATTCGAATTTAACAAAAGTTCACGACGCACAAACCAACTACTGGCCCCAAAACCAATACTAGACATTTATAAAAAAACCGGCCAAGTGCGAGTCGGACTCGAACGAAAACGAACAAAAAAATCACGTGTTTTGTATGGGAGCCCCCTTAAATATAGCATAACGGTTATCTATAACTTATAATTATTACATACATATATGTATTATAATAAAATAACCACTTGTAGTTACTATGTAATTAGTACTTTGTACGTATTCGAATTCACACATCGAAAAATCATACAAAAATTGAAAAATAAAAACTAAAAACAAAGACACAATCTTGCATAGCATGATGTAGCAAGTTGCAACTGGTGTCCTACAAAGATGTAATAAATGATAATATGTGGCAATTTCTCCGATTATTTAACTAAGAACTTTTAAACATTGCGACAATTACAAGATAACTGTAGGTATTCTACGACTTCTAAGGAGTTGTCCTCTTAAGTCTTAATTATTAAATCCTGTGCCAGGCCACATCCTTATATTCTAAAACATAACTAGGTACCTATTTAAGTACATGTACGGAAAACCCTACAGTACGGTTTTCTTTAATAACATAAGCTGATTAAGAGTGTCGACATATAGAGTTAGTAAGTATAGTTGGAGCTTATTTATCAAACTAAACATAACAACTACGCTTAAAACTATGAAACGTATAATTCAACCATACCCTTCCGTGTATAAAACTATATTTAACTATCGTTTTAAAAAGAAAGCCGTTAAATACTACAATTATACGTCAAATTAAAATAATACCCAGTGCTTGTCACACTGTTCACGGCCATACTTATCGTTTACCATCGGAAGGCGGGGCAGCTCCTTAATAATATATTATAGTAAAGAAAAGAAAATAACGAAATGTGCCGGACCTAAGTATCAGGGATTGATATAAATGCCTTCCAGAACAATTATTGTAATTATGCCCTAGCACGAACAAGATATTTTATCTACACTTTTGTTTGTATTGTGGAAGTAACAATAAAAAATATACACCGTGTTCCTTTTGTAATTAATTTTATTTTAATTCACCTAGCTCTGGAACTACGGGTGGACTCTTTTTACATTTCAAACTAAAATAAAATGAAAACTAATTATATCAGATGAAAACCGTTTATTAATTATGAAAACACATGAATAGGGTTTTTTTTTTTAAATTACGTCATCCATATGTGATCCTTCATTATTTTGGCATTGCCGTAACCTGGAGCGAAAATTTTCAGTGACGGCCTGACAAGTGTTCCGAGAAATGTGGACCAAAAGTCCGTTAACTTTTGAATCGGTAGCTGCGTCGGGAAGCGGTGGCGGGGTAAGGCGGCGGGGTTACGAAATGCAAGAGCGGCCAATGGAAATTTAGTGCCATGGCGTCCTTCACCTTCCCGCCACCGCTCCCCGACGCAGCTACCGATTCAAAAGTTAACGGACTTTTGGTCCACATTTCTCGGAACACTTGTCAGGCCGTCACTGAAAATTTTCGCTCCATGTTACGGCAATGCCAAAATAATGAAGGATCACATATGGATGACGTAATTTTTAAAAAATTAAATCCCTATTCATGTGTTTTCATGAACGGTTTTCATCTGATATAATTAGTTTTCATTTTATTTTAGTTTGAAATGTAAAAAGAGTTATGGTCCACCCTGTATTATTAAATTGAAATGATATTGTAAACTACACGCGCCTTGCTTGTTTCAAATTATATATACCTACTTTAATAATTTTATTTGATAAAATCTGTAGTCATCCATCATCAACATTTTGTTACTACAATAATAATTAATTGTTGCTTCTACACCACTAACAAAATAATGGTGGATATATATTGGCGTCTAAAGGTAATTTATTTGTATTTTACAGAATACCAAACGTTGCTAAGCCCTGAGACATTTATAAACTTTGACTTTTAGTGTTAGTGCCTGTGATTACTACAATGTACACAAATTCACGGACTAGGGGGGGCTTCGCTCCGGTTGTGCGGTGGCTGCTGTTCCTGCTCCTCGGAGTCGGGTGGCAGGTTCGGTCCCAGGCAGTGCAACAAACTTCTGAAGTGGAGAGCTCATACAATTTCTACTACGAACAAGCTTGCTGCACTCCAACGAATCCCAAAAGCAAATATCACGTCAGGCACAGAAAAGGTAAGTTGGCTCAGTTTTTAAAATACTGATTTTCCACCGACACAATCAAGATTTTTTAAGCACGCGTGCAATGTTCTCGGCGACACTGCGACCACTAACCGAAACCAACTTCACATTAGACTTAGGGTTTCCAGACGAAGATATATAAGATATATATGGACTCAAAACTTATAATATTTTTTTTCTAAATAGCCTCGCAGGGCTTAATTAGCCCCATTTTACGGTACATATATCTTTTTACTTAGTTCGCTGGAACGTCTTCCGACGCCGCACCATTTGAATAAGAACGCGGACCTCGGAGTGTTTGTGAATTCAGCTAAGATGCATTTGTAAACCAGTGTGTTCACGTCAAGGTACACACATGGCCATGTAAATCTAAACGCTACTATCACTAACACATTCATAAGTGAGACGCTTTCAAGGGTCCACGGCGTAATGCGAGAGGCAAATATTAATATCAGGGCGTGGAAGTGAGATAGAATTATTCTTTTGTTTCATTGCCCTCCCGACAATGATGTCGAGAGTGAGAATTTTAATACAGTTGTAGAACGAGTAGTTAATATTTCGCCTTTACACACTCCACAAGTTTGGAATATATAGGTAAGTATAGGCGTTGCCCTTTGAAGTGTAGTGTAGTAGATAACTTGTTTGACTATTCTTCGAATTCGAGCATATTACGTTGTTGTCAAATGCGTTTTCATAAAATCATGTTTTCATTGTATGTGTAAAGCAAGCAACTGGTGAAAAAATTGCAAATACGTATATTGGCATTTCATATTTCTCATTAAAACGGAGAGAATCCTACTAATCCTAATATTATAATGGCGAAAGTTTGGATGTTTGGATGTTTAAATGTTTGTTACTCAATCTCACGCTTAAACAGCTCAACCGATTTGGATGAAATTTTGCACGGAGATAGTTTATAGCCTGGATTAAAACATAGATTCGTTTTTATCCCGGGTCCATGCAGACGAAGTCGCAGGCGGATGCTAGTTATTTAAATAAATCTTTCTGTCGGTCAATATTGACCTTAAAATAAAAATAAAACCGGCCAAGTGCGTGTCGGACCACGCAAAACGAAGGGTTCCGTGCCACAGAAATTTTACGGCACTTACGTCCTTTTCTTTGAGGAAGGCAGTTTTTCAGCAATATCTCGAAAACCTCTGAACCGATCTTGTTCAAAACAATTTTCGGTGAATGAAATTAATAAGCCCTATGTCCATGAATTTTTCCATATTTTTAAAATACACCGTTCAAAAATAAGAGGGGGGGGGGGACAGAATTTTAGTGACTTTCGGGGAGATTATCTCCGACCCTATTCACTTAATCAAAAAAAAATCTAAGAAACCTTATATGTATTTTGAAAGGCCTATCGATTGATGTGCCACACGGGGGGTCACAATGAAAAAAATTTTTTTGACTTTTAGTTTTATGTATGGAGTGCACCCCTAAAAAAAATTTTTTTTGTCATTTTAATTACAAAACTATGTAGCGGCTAACAAAATACACCTATCCTCAAAATTTTATTCAAATACACCTTATAGTTTTCGAGTAAAGTGCCTGTGACATACGGACAGATGGACAGACGGACAGACGGACAGATGGACAGACGGACAGACGGACAGACGGACATGACGAAACTATAAGGGTTCCGTTTTTGCCATTTTGGCTACGGAACCCTAAAAAAGAATTCTAAAGAAACAATAGACTATAGAATATGGCCGTATAATATTTATAACTACTAATATTTACAACTTTCGCAGCAAATAAGGATTGTTTTTTTTATTTACACATAATAATAAACACAAAAGCTTGTTCATGTTTTGATAATAAATATAAACAAACAACAGCCGAAGTCTCAACTCAACAAGCATGAACAGCAATTAAGTTTACACGGAAGTTCACCGGATTATTGGTAATATATATTGGCAAACAATAATTTTACGTAGTTGCGGCAATTTGTAATTATTATTACAGTTATAGGCTTTGCTGCCCTAGTGAGGAGACGCGGTTAGGATAGCGCAATATTAATGTGCAATTTACCATCCATTAAACATTGCGGGCTTAAACAGTTTGCTCAGGGCTAAATGAATGCGGGAACTTGTGTCATTGAACATGACCACACTTA
Source organism: Epinotia nisella (assembly GCA_932294315.1). Taxonomy (NCBI): domain Eukaryota; kingdom Metazoa; phylum Arthropoda; class Insecta; order Lepidoptera; family Tortricidae; genus Epinotia; species Epinotia nisella. Next base: position 13,435,880 of record OW028687.1, on the reverse strand, counting down.
ATGGATATCCGCACTATACTGCACTTGTTTCAATTCGATTATCATTCGGATGGTTGATTGTTTAGACAGTGCATTAACTAATCCTGTTTATGGTTTTATTAATTAGAGATTTAATAGGCTATATTTGAATGCAACATGATAACTGACATAAATTTAGCTTGACTATAATTAAGAGCTGCTCCGCAAATGGTTATCGTTATTTAAAAGTTGCAAAGTCTTAATTTCAATGTCTGTTCTCAATCAGATATGTTGGTTCTTAAACTAATATTGTGTATGCCCTATTTCATTTAAGATTTGAAACTCGTGCGTTAATCGTCATGCGGTTTCAAGAAAAACTGGCCAAGTGCGAGTCGGGCTCGCGCACGGAGGGTTTATTACCATTATCTATAAAAACGGCAAAAAAATCACGTTTGTTGTATGGGAGTCCCCTTAAATATTTTTTTAGTATTTGTTGTTATAGCGGCAAAAGAAATACATCATCTGTGAAAATTTCAACTGTCTAACTATCACGGTTCATGAGATACAGCCTTGTGACAGACGGACAGACAGGCAGACGGACGGACAGCGCAGACTTAGTAATAGGGTGCCGTTTTACCACTTGGATATGGAACCCTAAAAACCATTGTGACGTTCTACGATCTTTGTGTCTCTCAGGGTATATAATAAAACCACCATTTAGGCTATTAGCTCAGGCGCACCGTCGTGACCTCTCCCACTGACAGCTCGATGGCGAGTGGCCACGACATCTACCCTCACTATATTTATTAGTATAAGCCAATACAGCACAACCATTTTTGAACCGCAAACACATTAGTATTGTTATGTTTGAAAACTACTTAATAATCGAAATAAGCAAAACTAGTACGATATTTCCCTTTGACATCCTAGATAAACGAAGATACACGAATTCGTCCGCTAAAATTCTAATGTTATATTCTATGGAATGAGGTATAGATCTGTATAATTATGTAAAGTAGCTTGCAATCATTCAAACTTTCAGAACTACAATTTTCTGCACAATCGCGTTTCACCACCTGAGATTTATTTTATGCAGCATTCGTGCATTCCCCTCCGAGAACAAATCCCGTTCAGCTTACGTTTGGTTCAACTCAGACGTCATCAAAAGTGTCAATCACGGATGTTTTCGAATAGCAAAACCGATTATCGGGCGTATTAAGTCGGTTATTGTTATCGACAGGCGCCCATCGGAGCGTGAAGTAGATTAGGGACATCATAATATGCCATATTTTTGGCGTCAGCTGCACGAAGCGCCTTGCACGCCCTGTAGTTGTGCTAAGGTTTTTTGTTGGAGTTCTTATTAAATTCGAATTTGCGTGGCCCTCTTTTTTTGTGCTTTCGAGTTCTAAATTTTGGGGATTGGCATGTAACGGACAGACGCGCAGGCAGTTTATATAATGTCACAATAAGCTACAGCTGTAGTTCGGCTATTTTAGATCTTTTTTTTCTTCAATAGTTATAGGACTCAAATTTACACCAGATATTTAAGTTGGTCGATTGCATAGTTCCTACGTATTAGGTTCTCTGTGACTAAAGGCTATGTTTTAACTAATTATGTTGCCGTACCGATGCATTCCTAAACTGTCAATCGTGACACTTGCAATGTTTGTACGTAATATTCACTATATTTTGAGCACCCTTTTTTTCTCATTAATCTTCAAATGTAGGCGACAATTCAACCAGCAACAAAACTAGTATGTAGCTAATTACAGAGGGTTAAGCAGGACGGGTTGAAAGGGCCAAATAAGTTTGGGATGATTCTTTGGCAGAGCAAACGAGGACGGACAAACGCCGCCGGGCCAGCCTGTCATTAGTAGGGCAGTGTTGCGAACTCCACGATATAGCCGCGCTTAATGAAAGGGTTTGATGAACTACACGAATGTTCAATTTAAACGGTATGTGGTCTACATGAAGATCCTTTACGCAGCCTTACTTAGTGTTTCAAAACGGGTATCTCAATGATGGGAATTCCGAATGGTTCAATGGGCCATAATCGTTGTGTAAACATTACTAGTAACTGATATTATATCCAACTCACACAAACAGAGACTGCAAAGCATTTGTCTGAATTGAAACATGAAATAAATTCAGCAAACACGAACTAAAATTACGAACAACTTAAGCACGTTGAGTGCCGACGGGATCAGACGCAAATGTCCAAACAAAATATACAGAATTCAAAGAATAAGCATACTCAGGCCGGACAAAAAGTGAAAAAGGAAAAAAGAGCACACAATAAGTGAAGGAGCTCTGAGACCGGCTTCCGGTCTAGTCAAAACTTCCAACGAATCCTTTGACCGGCTGACCAGGCGCTTAAAATGGGCCAACTAACGGATATTAGTAGTCCTGGATCTGCATCACTACATCCATAATGTGTACGCGTAACATGCTGGGTTTTGTTTAGTTTAGATATTTACCTACAAAAATCATAAAATAAAATTACACCATGAAATATTTGAAGGCAATTGCTAAAACAGCATACTTTCATAATACGTAATCATGCACATATAGTAGTCAACTCACATTTAAAAAAATTGTTTTTTCGTTTATTGTTCTGTACTGATAATATTAATTGAGTAAAATGGTTTATTGCAGCAATACCTAACAAATGCTCTAATTTATGCAAAATTTTGTGATGAGGCTAGATTTGGAGAATAGCCAAATATTTAGTTTTTTTTTGTTAGCCTGTTGGATTGTCCCACTGCTGGGTCAAGGTCTCCCTCCTAGATTTCCACTCTTCTCTGTCCCCCGCAATCCTTGGCCAGTCACTTGAAAACGCGACCAAGTCATCCCGCCATCTCTGCCTGGACCTGCCCCACCGCCTGTATCCGTTCTGTGGCAACCACCAAGTGGCCATATGAGCCCACCTCTGGGCCAGTTCCACTTAAGCAAAGTGGTCTTCTTGCCCACATCTGCTATTCTAGTTCTAGAGCGCAGTATGGTATTTCGGACTTGATCAATTCTCTTGATTCCTAAGACACTGCGCTCCATTGCACGCTGGCAAACCTTAAGCTTGGACCTCTGAATTTCGGTTAGCGACCAAGACTGAGCTCCATCGGCTAAAATGGGCAGGATACACATGTCGATAAGCTTCAGTTCAGGACATAGTGGACCATGTGTATCTTTCATGGACCAGTAACTCTTCCAAAAATTGTCAATGCGTCTTTCGATTTATTGTCTTGTCTGTTCCTGAAAGAGACTAGCTGGCCCAAATAGATGTATTCCTCGACATAGTGTATTTCCTGCCTATCAACTTCGATTCTTGGGGAATGCTGTTAGTCATGAGCTGCGTTTCCGACATATTCATTTTGAGTCCAACCTCAAGGCTTGCGGCGCCGAGTTCGTGCAGCATGCGTTGCAGCTCGTGGGCTGTCGGTGATAAGAGCACGATATCGTCGACGAAAATGTTAGTAATTATAATTATATTCGGTAGCAGATTGTCTCTATCACATTGTTTTATTTCTTAAAGATGGACTTAGCGAGAAAAACTCTTTCTAATACTACATAGTTCCATTATCTCTATATCCTATGCTTAAAAATGGCTACACATGAGTCATGCTGTGATTATGCATCACGGTAGACTGCTTACTTTTAATTAGTGTTTCATGAAAAATAATGCCGCAATAAACCGTTAGAATTTTCCTGGTAAAATACATGGACAGCTTACTAGAATTACAGGTATTAATATCGAACCCCTAACCCGTTAGAAGACGCTATGCGAAGCCCCAAGAGGGATGACATTACTTATTTCAGCCGTAGCTAGTGCAAAACATTTCGCTCAAAATTTGGTCACGTAGATGTGAGGCGAGGGTGTCCCGTATCGCATCTCAGAACCATCGCGACTGTCCATTGTATTCCTGCGAGACAAAGGGTTGAGGACTAGGACGGCTACCTTCGTCAAACCACTTTTCGTAGCCGAACGCTTAGGTATTCAAGGCTGATCAGTACGTTATATCTCGTGTTGTCCTTTCGCTTGGTTGAATTTAAGCGATCGTCTGGGAAACTTGTTTTAGATGTGGTCGCTGAAGCTTACCTAATATAGTATTTTAAATATCATTCGAAGTCATATTGTGTATGTTACTTTATTCCTTGCAACCATTCTCATGGTTGTGGTCTAACGAATTATTGAGCAGTTGCAGTGATTTTTAGTTATAAATAAAATAAAAGGACGCAATAGGTTCATTTTGTACCTAGATCGGTAAATCAATAAATGTCTCGAATGTCATGTACATAATATGCGATCTGATGTTTTCTTTATTACTGACCGTGGTGAGTCCAAAATTTTATGTCAGGGAGGCTTTTAGGAAGTTGGATTTTCCGCACGCGTAGCGTAATTACTACTTTACTTTTTGACCAGGTGTGTCTTAAAAAATAATCCTTCGGATACCACTCCTTAGCCAGTTAAAAGTAAAATCAATCTACCTGATATTTAATTAATTGTTAAGAATGTCCAACTTAAAGGAAAGTGATATTAGGTAGAAGAGAGAGAGTTTTCTGAAGTGTTATTTTAAGCCAAAAGCCACATACAATACACTGCTGATTGCACAATGCAGGCTGCTCAAAGATAAAACGAGAACCGGCAAGCTCCTAAGCAGTTTTTAGTTGCTGCTCGTATTCTTTTTTCCTTTCCATTTACTCGCATAATACTCGCATTCAAAGTAGAAGTGTATTCCTTTTACTTAAACACTGCAGTGGACTCGGGCAAAATGACCACGGCTTTCATACGCCATTGCCACTAAAAGATTTTTTGTTCTATATGTATTTACATTATTTGTTTTCCTCAACCCCGGTAATGGAATGTCATCGATAGAAAATATATCACGGGCACCAGATTTCGGCGCGGCAATATTTCACTTTTGACTCTTTTATAGATTGTAAATATTAAAAAATATTGAACGTAATTTGCAAAAAATGCAATAGGTGCAGGTATTTTTCACTTTTTGCTGAATGCGAACGAGCTGTTGGGGAATATTCGTTGATGGAGCGGCGGTGATAACGCGCCGGGCGGGAAAATAATGCGTATTTTGAAAGCTTAATGAATATTTAACAGTGCTGAGCTGACCAAAACTGACATAAGTAATGTCTGCGTGAAATTGTTGTAGAGCTGCTGAGCTGTTTTTATAATAAGCTTTTGTCTGCCTATTTGTATTTATAAAATGTCTACATTTTGTTACACCGACAATTACAAGATTTAAATTTTTAGATACAGGGGCATTTCATGCCAAACGGACAGGTAAAAAAATGTTGATGTTTCATATTTCAGTAATATTTTAGTATGTTATACCTATACAGGTCCTCAACCTACACAATCAATATTTTTACACTGTGATATATAGTTAGCGATTTAGAGGTTAATATAGTTTTGACTCTACAGCAGGAATGCACTATTTGTAGTCCCAAAAAGCAAGTTTTAAAATATGAAAACAAAAAAATGAATATATGAATTTTATACTTCATTTAGTGAGCTTCCTTACTATATTTTTAGATTTTGTAAATTTTTTTTTTTTCGAAAAAAAAAAAATGTTTTTATATTCAAAACTCGATTTTCTCAAACTTGGACCACTTTAATTTTTTCATTTTTTTACCAAAAATTGCTCATAGTATATCAATAATCCTTGCCAAGTTTTATAATGGGACCGCGAGTCGTTTAGGAGCTAGATTAGTTTTACAAACTGTTACTATCGGCGGCCAGGCGCTTGCTGCTGCGGTCCGGCTTTGTAACTGATCTAGCTCCTAAACGACTCGCGGGCCCATTATAAAACTTGGCAAGGATTATTGATATACTATGAGCAATTTTTGGTAAAATAATGAAAAAAATTAAAGTGGTCCAAGTTTGAGAAAATCGAGTTTTGAATATAAAAACATTATTTTCTTTAGAAAAAAAAAAAATTACAATTTCTAAAAATATAGTAAGGAAGCTCATTAAATGAAGTATAAAATTCATATATTCATTTTTTTGTTTTCATATTTTAAAACTTGCTTTTTGGGACTACAAATAGTGCATTCCTGCTGTAGAGTCAAAACTATATTAACCTCTAAATCGCTAACTATATATCACAGTGTAAAAATATTGATTGTGTAGGTTGAGGACCTGTATAGGTATAACATACTAAAATATTACTGAAATCTGAAACATCAACATTTTTTTACCTGTCCGTTTGGCATGGAATGCCCCTATAACCTTATTCTCGAAGGTTAACTGTCAGTTTTTTCATGGATCTTGCGGCGTCAATAGGCAGTGTACGTTCTATTACGAAGGTCTTATATTCGTTGTGATTCATTTGTTATTAAAGCTAATATGGTAATAGTTAATACCGACTGAAGTTATCATTTTCAGTCATTTCTAACTTTCATATTAAAACAGTGACAGGGTCCTAAGGCAATGAGCTCATTCTATAATAGGGATTCTTCGGTGATGCGAAATGACTGCGAAAAGCTTCAAAATTCTTCCGTCTGGAATATTGTGCCTTTGTGGAACCGTTCGAACAATTGAAGCCGTACAAGTTACTTAATCTCTGTTCCAAGCGCCCGCTTTGTGCTCGAATCATCAATACTTTTCCAAATTGCAACTAAGCCTGCTATACACGAGTCGAGTAAACGGACGAGCATGTTCTGCAAGTTTTATTTATTTTAATAGGAAAATAAATTGAGTTGTGGTAAAGACAGATGTCAGTTTTGAGATTAGGATGAATGTTTGGGCTTACCGGAATTATTAAAATTCTGGCCAAATATTGAGGCATACGCGTATATGATGAAGCACATAGTCTTTTACATTAATTTGTACACTCGAAATAAATGTTTGAATCATCAGTAATTTTGTAGAATATCTACTCATCGAAATCAGCAGCTCAGCCTTCTTGTGGTTCAAAAATGAAATATTTGGTCACTCTTACTCTACTACTCTACTCGTGTAAACCGGACTTAAGAGCTCGTCGTGTGATCATCGGAAATGACGAAAACGAGGAGCAATCGACGCAGGGATTAACTTTTAGCTCTGCATAAAAAAGTTGAAAAGAATTCGAAATGCAACGACGCATTATAAAATGGCGCCGGCAAACAAAATAGCAACGCTTCAAAGAGAAAACAATATCAATTTATTAATCCATGTTATTTTTTACTATAAATTTTACAAAGTTCTTTAATAGTAGATAATTTTGAAAAATTAAGTAATATGCAGCATGCAAGTTGTCGCTAGAACTCGCTCTGCATTTAAAAGTTAGAATTTTCGAGCTACAAGATTCCAAGTATTTAAAGAAACCTACTCTGAAGAAAATTTAGCTTGGACCAACAAAACGTTGAATGCCAATGCTTTAGAGTTATACTTACTATCGTCAGAAGTTAACCAGTATTAGTACGTGTAGCTATTTTGACAAAAAATGTATATATAAATTACTTATATTTCACAATAAAGTTACTTACCCGTAAACACTAACAATTTAAAGTAATTGAAATGAAATTAAATTAAATATTTATTTGCGGAATACGACATTATGTGGGTACAAATAAACGTTACAGTCTGCCGTTTCGTTAATTTACGCTAAAATCTGCGTCAAACAACCAAGCCACTACAAGAAATCGTCAACGTAATAACAACAAATCCTACCGGCACGGTACCCGGTTGTCCTTAGAATTTAGTTAGCAGAAATAATGGAATAAGTTTAATTAGTTCCCGTTGTAGAGGTGCTCTAGACTTAATTAAGATTTGGTCTCAGGCATAATGTTCGTTGCTCTTTGCTGCTTCGGGGCTCGAGTGTCTACAAAACGATACCCGACAGCTACTGAAATATTCCCGGACACGATGTTCTGTAAATACACGTTGGCCTAGTGTAGTGTGAGCTACAAGTGTATTGTTTTAACCCAACATCTGAGAATTGAGATGCATATGTTTTAGTTCAAATAGTTAGTACAATTACTTACTACTATGTTAGTATAGTGTAAGTTATCTCGCTAATTCGTTGCAGCCACCATGAGTAGGTATCTAATTATTATGAAAAATAAGTTGGTTTTTAATAACATAAAAAGACGCAATTAAGAATTTATACGACTATACAGGAATAGATGTTATTCCAAAATTAGTACCAAAAAAAATCATGTCTGCTCGTTGGGTGGAGAGCTTAAACTTTAACAGTAATTAACAGTGTATTTACATAAAATTCTAAAGCAATTTCTGCGCGCTTTTTTTTATACATTCTGTATCTGAAAAAAAAATCCTCAGTATTCGTGTTCGCCATTTTACGTTTAATGAAGAAAATTATTGACAACATACTTATTATTCCAGGCCGGTTTATACCAGTGCCAGCTGGTCGCGCAAGTCATACACGCGATGGATTCCAAGAAACATGAAACAAGGATTCATTTATTTGGAGTTAAGAAAATACAATATCAAATAACAGTGCAATGTTGCAAATTAATGAGCTCGTAAATAAGACGAGCGTAGATTAATTTGATGGTTGCGTTTATCGCGAGATAAATTATATATATATATTTAGTGAAAATCTTCATAATGTACCTATATAACTAAGCAAGGCAAACTTAGGCTGGTACTAGGTGACGATATTAATACTTAAAATGGAAAACAAATACTTCAATAACTAAAAAACATCTATTTAATCATTCTGTACACTCTAATGTATATAGGTACAATATAACACGCAATCTCATTTCCCAATTGATCAGGATGGACTTCGTAGGACCACTGGTGATTATTTGAAATTTATTTAATGCCCTGTTATTTTGGTGTTAAGGCAGTTTATTCGTTTCGTAGAATCATATATGTAGTGTAGAGGCAGTCTCAAGGTAAGGTTAGCTTAGCACAGTCAACCTCCACAATCAATCATCCACAGAAACGTATTAAATAGATTTTATTAGTGCAAACACTAACCCATATGGCTACGCATCAGCCACGCAGATTAAGCACTTTTATGACTTAATCCCGGGTTCGTAAAAAAACCAAATATATCAAGCATCTGTCAAATACGCGAGCGAATAAAAAACGAACGGCCGACGCCTGCACGATCAATACGTTCTTTTATCCGAATGCAGTCCGCTTAAAGGTAATTTGATCCATATTGAGTTCTTTCAGTTTTGTTTTCGCACTTAAGCACTGCGCCTCGTGTTTGGTCGGTAACTCTACACGCTCTTCGCGCCACTATTGACACTTCCCATCAAAACACGGTGAATTAAAAGGTTTTCTGAGTTCATGATCGGGATTTCGTGTTTGTTTTAATAACGGTTCTCTGATTTTAAAGGGTTTAACCCAATTTCATCATTTATTAGGGTTAATGTGGACTATCCTAAACCGATTGTGGATGCTTAAGCTATATTTGAGTAAAGGTTTACGCTAGAAACAAATTTATACCTACCTAGTTCTATTGTTGTAGATAGACCTGTATTTTAAGAAGATACTTTAGACGTCTTTTAGTTGTTACTGTAAATTAAATAAGTTTCTGTCAAAAATAGTAGATTGTATGACAAGGGGCTAAAATAAGTCATATTACCACGAGATGGATATTTTCCCGAGTGAAGCGAGGGAAAATATTTCGAGGGGTAATATGGCTTTTAGACCCGAGTTATACACTCTACTTTTCACTTCGACTGCGAGAAAATAGTAAAATAAAGATTATCCATCCACAATCAATAATAAATTCCACGGCGCAAAGATTATTCGATTTGGCGGCATACTTTTTTAATAAACTGCTTTGACACAGATACAAAATATTGATACCACAAATAAACGCCTCTGAGGCGTCCAATACACGGTTATCAGTCGATCCACGCGCTGTCTCTTTCTCATTGCATTTATAGAAAGAGACAACTATGGTGGATCATCAGTATTTAATCACCGTGTATTGGCCCGCCTGACCGTCTACAGGCGCGTCGTTGACGGCCAGAGGCGTTTTTTGTTTTAATAATTATTGTGAGTTAGGGACTAAAAAACACCTGATATTTGAAATTAATGCTGGTTTCTGATTGGTTGTTTTTAATATTAGCTGTAATCTGGTTAGTTGGTAGCAAATACAAATGTTTTTCAAAGAGTGATGATTGGTGGATTTAATACAGCGAAGTGTTTTGATTGGTCAAATTAAATGTTTTACAAATCATAAATATTTATACATATTTTCCCTAGGGGCTACATGTACTACTTTAGCCCCGCTTGTTAAGCCTAATATGACACACTTTTCGAGCATGAGAAGTGAAAAATCATTTTTGGTACAAGCTTTTATTGCCGACTGTACTTTTCTGTATACCGTCATCAACCACTCATTGAGACAATTCTAACGAGCCCAAACTCGATTAGGTTGTGTCGTTTCATTGCGAAGTTATTATGGCCACCTTCCAGCTCCATAATCAAATCACCACCATGTCATCATAATATCACAAATACAAATAATATAAGAAACAAATACAAGTTACAAATATTAAGAAAAAAAATGCACCTATGAATTAAGTTAACGCTAGAAATATGATGTGGTGTGTCAAATGTGGTTTTAATTGTTTTGGAATGGAAAATGAGTTGGCGTGAGCTTAATATAATGTGATAAATAAGACGTCAATTTTTTTGAAGACTTATCTATTTCATTTATTACAACGACGACCCATCCTGGATTCACTTCACATACCTACTACATAACCTTAAACTACGCATACAGGCTTAAACATTTCAATTCGTATGCATTTAATAAAACAATGCTTACCTCAAGCAAACCAAAACACAATCGTAAAACTGATCGTTTTCATTCAATTCGGTTATTAAACATCGATCTCTGCATTAAACGTACGTTATACGACCGCCGATAAATTGCCCGATATCATGTCGTAAAACAAACCGCAGGATTACCGATTTAAATACGACGATAGCAAGGCCTTTATAAATTAACGACTCCAATTTCCCTAATGACGTTGTAAATGTAAGGTTAACGTCGCGGGTTTAGTGTACTAAGAGATTAATCATATGATGAGACAAATTAGACACAGCGTGGATCCGAATCCGACTAACTTCTTTATTCCGGAGTACCTAACGCCTTGGCAATTGACTTCAAAAGCCAAGTTAGTTATAAAAAAAACCGGCCAAGTGCGTGTCGGACCACGCAAAACGAAGGGTTCCGTGCCTATTAAAAAGGTCGTATCGTCACAGAATTTTTACGGCACTTACGTCCTTTTCTTTGAGGAAGGCAGTTTTTCAGCAATATCTCGAAAACCTCTGAACCGATCTTGTTCAAAACAATTTTCGGTGAATGAAATTAATAAGCCCTATGTCCATGAATTTTTCCATATTTTTAAATTACACCGTTCAAAAATTAGAGGGGGGGGGACAGAATTTTAGTGACTTTCGGGGCGATTATCTCCGACCCTATTCACTTAATCAAAAAAAAATCTAAGAAACCTTATATTTATTTTGAAAGGCCTATCGATTGATGTGCCACACGGGGGGTCACAATGAAAAAAAAATTTTTGACTTTTAGTTTTATGTATGGAGTGCACCCCTAAAAAAATTTTTTTTGTCATTTTAATTACAAAAGTATGTAGCGGCTAACAAAATACACCTATCCTCAAAATTTTATTCAAATACACCTTATAGTTTTCGAGTAAAATGCCTGTGACATACGGACAGACGGACAGACGGACAGACGGACAGACGGACATGACGAAACTATAAGGGTTCCGTTTTTGCCATTTTGGCTACGGAACCCTAAAAATGAAAATACACCCGACACAATATCTCTCGACCGACATGACGTTCGATTAAAAAAACTTCATTCAAATCAGTACATCCGTTTGGGCGGTACGATGCCACAGACAGACACACAGATACACGTGTTAAACTTATAACACCCCTCGTTTTTGTCGGGGGTTAATAAAAAAAGTAGGTCGCTTTCATGCTAAATGTGGTAGTATATATTTAGCCCGGATACGACCAAACCGAAATAAAGGGGTTAATATGAGATAAAACGTCAAAATTATTATAATATATAAATATTTTGGGGACAATCTTACACAAATCGACCTAGTCCCAAACTAAGCAAAGCTTGTACTGTGGGGTCTGTGGGCCCTAGACGACGATATACATATTTATATAGATAAATAATCCTGCTCAGCACACAAATAAATGGCCTTACCGGTATTCGAACACGGGACCTCCAGCTTCGTAGGTAGGGTCACTACCAACTAGGCTATACGAGTAGAGGTCGTTTGAGGGACTAATCTGGGAATAAACGAATGGACACTTTAATTGTTAGATCGATTAACGCCTGACAATGATCATTTGCATAATACTAAGCATATCCTCTGTCAAATGCACATATTGCTCTATCCGAGGCATACGACGGAAGTTTTGAATCAATGACGGTCGTGAGACACTTTCCTGATTTAGTAAATGAGAGGGTCACTAACAGCAATATAGGTTGGAGTGAGTTGCTTATTCTAATGCACGTGCAACAATGCAATTCTAGCCGGTGTAATTAAAAAAGCATAGTTTGAGTTAGATTTTAGCATTTCTTGGTGAACTGTTAGAGACACCAATTATACAAGCTATTTTAATTATATTATCAACGAAATTGGAATAATAAATAAATAAATTGTACACACAACGTTAAACGTCATAATTACCGAACGTCAAATGCAGATGGACTTGAGTCTTAAATTTCGGAAGTTTGCCAGAGAATTAATTACGGAATGCCTTCACCAGGTATTTCGCCTCAGGTAGCGGTTTAAACGGTGCAATGAGAACTATATTCGCTTTCTGAATTCTTATTTATTAAGTTAATGGCTAATGTCGTCCCTGTATCGTATAACGATGGGAATGAATCCTACTCCTTCATTAAATTACGCCCCCGTACAAATAGGTAACGACGTCGGCCGCCGCTGGCCCTAAATTGTATTACTTTATTGTTATTCTTTTTTACTTTGTTCCCCCAAACTAACGTAAATTGGCTTGGGATCACGCTACTATAACGATAAACTGTACTATTGGACTGTTTTTATAAGGTTTAATAGCGATTTCGCGTCGGTGACCTTTTCTATTGATTTATCGTAAAAACGTTATTGCCCGCTATTGATAATCATTACTTTTGACAACTCCAAATACGGGAAACGAAAAACTTGATTTATGTTTTTATTATGGGTGCCTTTTTATTTAAAATCTGTTTTTCTTTTTTATACAAAAATACCGATATTTGATTTCAGTATCTCGCTCATTATCGGTTTTATTCGGATCGCGTATTTTTGGATTTTCACCGACTCATCTAATATTTCATCGTCACTACCTAAATTTAATATTGGAAATCCAGAGAAAAAACGCGATATGAGGAAGATATTTAAAAGTATATGAATACAAGTCCATCAATACAAAGTGTTTAAAGGTCGTAAATGGGACGCATGCTATGTTAAATTTAAGATTTTTGTTTTTTTTATTATGTTTAAATACTGAATGACTCTTGAATTATTCCATAAATACGCAAATTCACCCACTTATAAGTTTTAACACCAAACTGCAAACCGGAACTTTAACATTTTATTTATAAACTACTACAAAAGTTATCTTTGCGCACACTTTGTTTTTGCCACTATTTAGAGGTAGTTATTTGTTTTATTATTGTATGTTTTTCCATACTTTATTAGCATACCGAATCATCAAGTTGAACAAGTCTAGGTTGCGTAGGTAACAAATCCAACTAGTACTACATAACTACTAAGTAGTCCTGCTTCTCTGGCGCGACGGCCCGAATTGTGCCTCGACCTTCGACACGAGTGCACGCAACTGAAACAAATCTAACACAATAATAAAATTTTAACTTATGGTAATATTCATATTTCAGTGCGCCGTGTAATCTTTTATATAGTATATAAACGTACAATACTTATAATATAATTCTGTTATAATCCAGCGTGAATGTCACTGACACAATCGTGATAAAGAGCCTATTGTTTCGGGGATCATCGGTCATAATCGATATCATTCGTGATTCCGATTCGGTCATGGAGTGCCTGAAGAGCACTTCAATGCGTCCACGGGCGTATTCCGTGTAGAGGCCAAATTTCGGAACGCGTTTTTGATTTATTCAAACGATATGTGAGGCATCTTGGTCCTTGTACTCCCTTTTGTGTTAGGACATAGCCAAGTACGTTAGAGCAAGACGGACTGATATTGAGGTAGAATAGAAAATTTATTAATAAACCATATTCACTGTATGTGGGCCGATATTGGGTTGTGTCTGTATTTAAGGAGTTCCGTCGATTTGGCACACTTGACATTTAGCACTTCATTCGTTGCTATTTCAACGGAATCATATCAAAATCAGAATCAGAAGTGTTTTACAGTTTTAAGTAAAAACCACCAGTTCCACTTCACCAAATTTGTGATTTCCGGGTGTGTGGGGAAGAAAATACCGAAATTACTATTATGCCTTATATATTTGAGGAGTTCCTTCAATTCCTCATGGTTCCTATCATTCAACTGAAGTTTTGATAACAATGGGAATGGGACCAACGAGGACGCATATACTTTCAAATAAATAAAAAATACGAATCGGTTCATAAAGTTCTGAAGTAATAACATAAACAAAGGTTGCAACTGATTTTCGTTTGAAAATTCAATGGTGAGTTAGCTGAGGCCCGTATTCAATATTCCCCTTCAGCTCAATACGGACACCTTTTTCCTCAGTCACAGGAGCCTAGATATGTAGAATTTGTAGAGCGGTGCTGGTAGATATCACTGCTCAAAATGGTTTTTCGTATTAATAGGTAGTTCACTCTATTGATTATTATATACTAGTAAAACATTCAATCAATTTTAGTATACAGTCAACGTCACACAGTGTGTATGTCATCACATCATCATCATATCAGCCCAAAGACGTCCACTGCTGGACATAGGCCTCCCCCAAAGAGTGCCACAATGACCGGTCCTGCGCCACCCGCATCCAGCGGACTCCAGCGACCTTTACCAGGTCATCAGTCCACCTTCCGGTACGCAGTAGTGTGTATGTGTTTACACATAATTATACACCTTACTTTGTTGTGATACTGCGAAAATTGTTTACATTGTACGATACGATTGTATATATATATATATATATATATATACAATATATATACACTTTTATGCTAATTAAAAATTAATTGTTTCTTTGTAATGGACGGCTTGACGTAGGTAGGTCGGAATACGTGCGAGGCACTTCTAACTTGCTACCCGCGGTTGATTGGATAATTGAAAACCCCACTTCTAATCAGAGCGGCAGCGTTAAATTGACTATTTCTGGATTTTTGGGAGATTTCAGAATTACCAACTATGAAAAATTCGCTTTAAATTTTACCAACTTTTTTACTTCATGTTTTATTACAACAATCTTAGATTTTTTTATTTAAACTGGCTTACTCCACTAATTTGTTATTATTGAAACAAAGATCACACAAACAGTTTTTTTTCTACTCCTGCAAGGATTTAAACCTGCGTCTGTTTTGCCGGTATGTGACAATAAGATTAAGCTACAAGTCCAGTTGCATAGCAATCGCACATGATTTATTGGTAATTATTTAAACAAGTAGTGTATAATTGTTACCAGGGGTCCCTCCTTACACTAGGCTATGTCAGTGTCGTGGGTAACCAGCTAAAAATTATGTGCATTAGAAGTCATTTAGGTACCTACCTAAAAATCATACAGTCATACATCAAGTTGTTGGTGTATGTTAAATAAAACGAAACATTACAAAATATATACTTAATCTACTTTGTCTAAAATGGCTTCAGTCTCGGCATGATTTGGCGAATGAAGATATTTAAAGATGAGTATTTTAGCTTCGTTCATAGTACAGCTCTTTAGTGTCGTTTGTTTAGTCTCCCGAAATAGAAACGAAACATTTTCTTACTTATTTTAATGTCATTTATAATTCTACTTTGATATTGTGTAGCTTTTATTATTTCTTCAAACAATGCAAACTCCATACATTCTCAAACAGTACAAAAGCAATTATTTGTTCCAGATAATATTTATTTTAGTTACTGTTTTTTAAAAGCTGGACCAATTCAAGCCATGACAGTTTTACACGTCCATATCGTATTTTAACATCACTTTAAGATTTATTAATGTCGACAGGATGAAGCTGAATTCGATTATTGTGACAGAGAAATTACTATCATTTCAATTCGATACCACTTATCAGATAGATAAAAATATAGGAAAGGCTGGTCTAATTCAAAACAAAACGACAACCTCGAAACATTGCTTTAAAACACAAATTGACCACAAAATGCTATAAACGGAGTAATAATTGCAAATGTAGCCAAATATTCAGCGAACAGGGCGGTTCATCAGCGTTGTTCGGAATCAATGCGTCGATTGTTTAGATAACCGGAGTTAGCCGACATGGAATTACTGCGATTCCGAATGTGACCGACAGATCTGACGAATCATCGCTGTGAGATTAAAGCGCCTTGTGACCGTGTTAACAATTAGGTGCCTAACTTACTTAGAACTTACAACTTGTAGCAGAGTAGACGTGATTCAATTGCAAGTACGGAATAACATCTTGAATCAACGACAGCGGCCCAGGAAATGTATAATGAAATTAATGAACTGTGCTAGGAACTACAAATGAGAACTTTATAACAGTAATTAACAATATGTGTCAATTGTATTGTATGTCTACTCCCTTTATCTATGTGTCTTTTGTGTAGTGAATAAAATGTCTTCTTTCTTTTCTTTTCTTAATTGTAAGATGCTCATTGATTAAAAGATGAATTGAAAACAATTATGTTCATTCGCTCGAAAGTCGCTAAGAATTTGCGAAGGATAGTCCATTCCGGTAGTTAAAATGATCGTTACGAACACTATAATTTTAAAAACTACAGTGTTTGCAACTAATTTCTGAAATAATTTCACATCCATTACAGAAATTTCGGAAATTTCATTATGCAATCAACTTGCAGTTTGCTGCAATACTTAACTTGAGAGCTTCTTGACCCAATAAGGTTAACATTATTTGCTTAAATTGTTTAGAATTCAATTAAGCGCCTAACTAGTTCAAAACTGGTAGCAGTGTTGAGGAGATTTACTACTACGAACTATATTATAATCAATTCGCTATAGTAGGTCCTCATAAAGGCTAATACTAACAACCAACTCGTTGAAAATTGCTATTTCCATCCAATTTTCCTTTTTGAATATTTATTTAAAGGTAAATATAATTTCTTCGGTCTAACCATTTAAGAGTGAAGAAAGAAAAACACAAAAGTATAACCGCGGTTAATTACGGAGCTTAAAAATATCGTTGGTATTTTTCGCAGTATTTAAAAAGAAGGGTTCTCAATCCTTTAAACCGCTGGGAACAACTTAAGACTCATCCGCATTAAACCTGCGAAATCAGTTCCAGCGAGCCGTATTTTTGACAAACGGCTTGCCACTTCACTAACCCTGAATATTTTAGGCATTTTGTTAATATCCTAATCCTCGTTTTTTTCTCGGCTCCGACTCCAAGGGAAGTCAGCATTCACCGTTAACAGTTTCATGATTAATGACTGAAAACTCTTTGATGGCTTTTTAATTAGAGCTAAAATAGGGGTGTAACGTTGCGAAGTCGGCATGGCCGAAAAGGTTGTTGCGGCTACTGCAATATTTCATAGAGGGGAGCGGCGGCATCGAATTTGCAAGGCTAATAAATTGCGGAATACCTTATTGGCTCAGGGTTTAATCGTTCGTCCCGCACTGGATTATTTTCCGCCGACACTGGTCCCCGCAACTCCTTGTCACAATCGCGAGCCAAAATGCTAAATGTATTCTTTCTTACCTTTGTGCCGCACTCTTCGTAAAAGCGTTTACTTATCGGTAACACAGGAATGGAATTTCTAACTTTGCATTACAAATTTATTTCCTCCAGTCTTTGGACTCGCCTTTCAGATTATTCCCATTCTTCAGTGAAAATGGCGATTAATATTCAATTTGAACAGCCTATTTGAGTGATTGTTTCTGTGCCGGCTATACAGATCGCGGTCCGCTTTGAACAATAAATTATTATTAATTGAGAGAATTGTAAGAGGCACACGACTTGCAATCTTCTAGAACAAACCTTTACTTTTCGGATAAAGTACGAAGTTTCTGGCTCCCAATATATCAATACTAAGTTGTCCGATACAATAGAACTTTATTTTTATTTCTTCTAATGTTTCAGAAAGGATTATATCTGAGGTAGCGGGAGTACAGTGTCATCTCATGAGGCTACCGAAAAGGCAAATGGCAAACAGGCTACTATCCTACTTGTTACCACTACAAATAATTTTGAAAGTCACGAATTTCTCGGGAGGGTCTTGCCCGAAAATATTCCTATTACGGCACCGGCACGTCGAAAACAATGACTTGTCGGAAAGTCGTCTTACCAGCCACTTGGAGCAATTAGGACAAACAAAACATTTTTATGGGTCGAGTTTGGTTCGACTTTCAATACTCCTTGCCGAAGTTATTCTTGTAGCTTAGTCATCACGGTTATTTGCATAAAACAATACTTCGAGATCCTCAATTTAAGAACTCATTCTTTAAAATTCTTCCGGGCTCAGATGGTGAACGGAAATGGTTTTTTTAATGAATGTTAAGAAGTTTAAATTGCATGATAATCTTTAGATAAAAACTTCATAATATACAACGCATCCCTTAAAGTAGCTAAGAAAAGAAGTTACTAGTCAACGAAACTACTCTTATGTTTTATAGTTACCCACATGTACCTATGTGCTGTCTAATTGAGATCTTTACGACCTTACCTGCAAAAGCTTGATTACTTTGCAACTCCGCCGGAACTATCCGGAAATACGTCCTGCGTTAGTTTCCACATCTTCTACAAATCTTGATTCTGTGATCCAGGGGCCCGGGAGTTACAGCGAGGTAGGGTCGTACGTCTCGGCGAGCGGTTCGTTTGCTTCACGTCACGCCTCATACCCGCAAATAAATCAGTTCGCACGTACGGCGCGGGTTGTACAAACCTGGAAGACTTCGTAGGGAAATTAGTTTGTGTAGTGGCGTATAATAGTTATTAGTTTATTATAATCAGAGTATCATCAAACTAGCATTTATATTAGAATTCTCGTGAGGATCGGAATGGACTGAGTGACATGACACTGACGCTAATAACTACTAGTGACTCTGTGAGCTGTAGAATTCGCAAGCCGGTTTTTTTTTTCGAAATAGTGACTGAAAAAATGTATTTATTTAACTGTTAGCATTATTATATTTTATATTATATATTAGACGACTGGTTAGCCTAGTGGGTAGTGACGCTGCCTACGAAACTGAAGGTCCTGGGTTCGAACCCCTATAAGGGCAAATATTTGTGTGATGAGCATGAATATTTGTTTCCGAGTCTAGGATGTTTTCCATGTATTGAAGTATTTATATATAATATATATATTATCGTCTAGTACCTATAACACAAGCCTTATTACGCTTACTATAGGCCTGTTCGAGTTGTGTTAGAATGTCCCCTAATATTTATTTATTTATATTATTTTTGTATGGCATCATTAATTTTAAATATAAATTCGATCATTTAATTAATTGAGCACATCGAACTTGGTTAATATAATTGCACTGTGTACGAAGTTTTAAGTTAAGCTCAGCGGTTCGAATAAAACCTGAAGACATAGAAACGACTTGTTATTTGTACACCCTGACCCGTCGACCCCAGTTGAAGCAACAAGGCAAGGAAAGTTTAACATAACGAACCTGCTCACAAATTTTTACGAGAATCGGTTGAGAATGCGACCTGTAGAGGAGAACAGATGGACAGCTGGACAGACACCGGATATATGAACGATTTTCGGCCCAAGCTGAAGCATAGAACTTCGTTCGCTACGCTCCCTCGTTCGATAATGACAGACTGCCGCATTTGCATATTTCACGCGGTCTGCCCAACCGCGAAAGTAACTTCATGTCGTGTACCTTCGGTAGTAACCAATTCTAATGGAAACATGCTGAGATAGACTATCAAATAATCGTGAAGATACTGATAATTATTCTAGTTGTTTTATTATTTTGTACCTCTTCCGAGAGATGGTGCAAATTGTAATAAATATTGTAGACTAGCTTTTGCCCGCGACCGCGACTTTGTCATTTATATTAGGTATATTAGGTATTAAAAACTATCCTGTTCTTACAAGGGTCTCAAATTATCTCTATGCCAAATTTAATCTAAATCCGTATAGGTTTTAAGCGTAAAAGGTAACAGTGAGATGAGTTCGTTAGTTTAAATTGCTATATCTCATTTGAAATGTTCGTTTTTACAAATATAAATAATTTAATTATCATCAACAGACGTTCCTGCTTTTTTTTCCTAATGTATTTTTGATGTGTACTAAATCCTAAAAGTATAGTTTTGACAGCAAATTATATTATGCCAAAAGATGCAGAAATTTCCATTTCCATCCCAGTCTCTTTAATTTTAAAAATGTCTTGCTCTCGATATAAACTTAGAACCCCATTTTAACCCCCTTCGGGGATGAATTTCAATTAACGCTGAAATGGCTTTTCTAGTCCTTTAAAACGCAGTCTAAGACCAAAGTTACAAATCTCTTCCTTTAAGGCTTGCTGTCCATACAAACTTTGAACCCCTTTCTAACCCCTTAAGGAAGGAGTTTAAAAAAATATACAGTTAATTTTCTTGTTTTCTAACAGAAAGCCTTTATACAAAGTTTCAAGTTCCTCGCTTTAAAAATACTCGTTCCACATACAAACTTTTAACCCCCTTTTCCCCCCCTTAGAGGTGAAATTTTGTAAAATCCCTTCTTAGTGTGAGGTTACGTTATATAAATAGCCTACTGTAAAAAAAAACCGGCCAAGTGCGTGTCGGTACACGCAAAACGAAGGGTTCCGTGCCTATTAAAAAGGTCGTATCGTCACAGAAATCTTACGGCACTTAAGTCCTTTTCTTTAAGGAAGGTAGTTTTTCAGCAATATCTCGAAAACCTTTGAACCGATCTTGCCCAAATTTATTTTCGGTGAAAGAATTTAATAAATCCTAAGTACGTCCATGTTTTTTTTCATATTTTTAAAATACACCGTTCAAAAATTAGAGGGGGGGGGACGGAAATTTAGTGACTTTCGGGGCGATTATCTCCGACGATATTCACTTAATCAAAAAAAATGCTGAAAAACCTTATATTTATTTTGAAAGGCCTATCGATTGATGTGCCACGTGCTTACAATGAAAAAAATATTTTGACTTTCAGTTTTATGTATGGAGTGCTGCATCCCTAAAAAATTTTTTTTGTCATTTTAATTACAAAACTATGTAGCGGCTAACAAAATACACCTATCCTCAAAATTTTATTCAAATACACCTTATACATAGTTTTCGAGTAAAATGCCTGTGACATACGGACAGACGGACAGACAGAAAGACGGACATGACGAAACTATAAAGGTTCCGTTTTTGCCATTTTGGCTACGGAACCCTAATAAGTTCCTAGGTTCAGTAGTTTTGGCTCTGCATTGATAGATCAGTCAGGAGTTTGCCTTTTATATGTATATATATATAGATTTCAATGTTTGCTTAAGACTAGTTTGAGGCGATATTAATTAGCATTATTTCTGACATTTCGGCACGGGTTGCACCGGCCATGGTATCAGATGACTGATGTCTCAGCAATACTAATTACAAATTATAGTTTTAAATATGTATACAAAGATGCGGATGCGGGTGGCGCAGGACCGGTCAATTTGGAACTCTCTGGGGGAGGCCTATGTCCAGCAGTGGACGTCTTTCGGCTGATATGATGATGATGATGATGATACAAAGAAGTGTCAAATATTGTATAGCGTAGAGAAAGTCTACATATTTAAATGGATTGTTTTTCAAATATTATACTTAAAGTTTCTTGACGTGATAACGTCTTATAAATCGATGAACGCTGGCTCCACGCACGAAAAAGTGTGACTCATTGTCCCGTTCCGTTGACTGGCATATCAACGCACAGCCCAAACCGCTGGTTCTAGAGATTCCAAATTTAGCACGTATGTTCCCTATAAGGTCTAGGGGTGCACTAAGAAATTATTTTTCAAAATTCACCCTCTAAGGGGGTGAAATGGGGTCCAAAGTTTGTATGAAGAAACAAATTTAGACCGACTATTTTATTCGAAACGTCACAGGAGTATTCCTAACGATAGATGAGTAAATACGTGTTATGCAATATCGCGTAAAATTATCGTCCGTAAACCGACTTTACAGACAACAACGACTTTCATTACATAGATTGTAGATAATAAATCAGGGGTTCTGGTTATGAATGCCATCCAAAACATATATGCATAGCATTAATACATTACAAGTAACAACTAACAACGAGCGAAAACTATCCTAAAATACAACATATGCTTAAACATGCAAACTAGATCATAAGTATGCTTACATTTTTACGTTTACATTTACATAATTATGAGCAGAAACTTGACTTAAAAACAAAAGAAAACCAATTAAAAATAAAACACTGATTGCACCAATTTTTTGGACAGATCAAAGGGTAATCACGTAACGTTTTGAACGCGCGTTAGGACAATTTAACTTTCATTTCATATAAAAAGTGACATTTGGATCTACCTGACGCACGTACTATGCGTTCCGTGATCGACCTGCAAGTCCAAATGTGGCCTATACCTATAGTTAGATCTATGCTCTCATCCTCGGTCGAGCGGCGCGGCGGGTCGCTCTAGCCGCTTGCATACGATCTAGCCGCAGCCCCAACTTCTTTGTAGGCGAACTCCATTGTTTGTAGTTAAACTTGCTCGGATGCGAATGGACAGAGCAGCGTCCGCGGAATTGTTGTGTGAGTTTCGTCAAGGAAAACATTATGCCAGCAGCTTATGCTGTACAAAGGTCCCGCGCCAACTCGCCCCGTTTGATAATGTGAGTTTAATAGTTCTGCGGCCAAGGTGTGCACTGATACATTTTTAACCCGTCCGGGTGGGGGTTTGTTTTTCTGTGGGTTGTTTGTTTAATGTAGTGTGGAACAAATATAGATAGGTACGTTGCATAAAAAGCTATTTGAATCGCTACTTCTTCTTGTTTTCAACTTAAACTATGCTATATCTCTGCTGAATACGTTATGCCGACATTCGTATGCTGTATGATTGGTGGGAATTGACTTGGTACACAATCTTCATTCTTCCATTTATGGTATTACTTTCCCCGTCTTCTCCAATATTTTTTTTACACAGTCGCCCCGACGCTTGTCAGGCCTACCCTTCGGGTTATTTTTCCGTTGCGGCGTATATTTTATTAAATTGTTTGCAGGGTTTGTATCCATCATTACTTTCCTCACTAACTATGTACACTCTTTAGACGAATTTCAAACCTGTTTTAAGGTTGAATTTCAGATGATTAGACGTAAAGAGGTACCTGAGGTGTGAGGTTAATTGTGTAACTTTGAATGATCCTCACAAAGACGCCTCTCTAATGGTTGAGACCGGTCTCTTAATGGCGTATGTTAATTGTTACAGCGCTCATTGCACCCTCCATACACCTGTCGGGCTTGAATAAATCTACATCCCAGCGCATTAGAGCTGACTTCTCTTTAATTATCTGCAGAGACGTTTCTGAACAAAAAGCTCAAACTAACTTTATGATTTACTGAGGCTATTTACTAGCACTCTAACTCGTATCTGTTTGTTTGGGATTGTGCAAATTGCATCACACATCGTGACCGTAATCTCGTATTTTCTTAGAGTATGCAAACTAGTAATCTGTCGTAACTACTCAGATTTGTTCTCCTTTTGTGTGGAAACACGAGCTTTGACAAATGAACCATTCAAATAAATCTTCTCTTAACCAATTTAACTCAAGGAAGCAAGCGGGATGGCTTGGCCAAACATCCTGCCGCCGATTGGCTATTCAAAAACAGTTTATCACAGAATTCAGTAACGGCAAACGAATTACGGCTGCGGTGTGGTGTGGGCGACTTGGCTTGCGGTGCCGTGCTCGTGCCTAAACCGACATCGCGCGGCTGTCATCGCCGCCCGGCGATTAGTCAAGCTGCTAAGTGCTACTTTCCGATTGTTTTTCTCTTTGCGACCGTCTGAAACTGTAATTTATGCGACTTTACGGTTCCAGTGGAAATTTGCAATCGGCGAGGGTCCCGGCAAAACCGAAGGTTTATTTATGGCCCGGCGAGTTAACTTTTGAGCTGAAACTTGCGCGGTGCAGTGGCCGCCCACCTTTTTTTGTTTGCAGTTGTTGCTCACCAGAGGTATAAACTATTCGGCCTGCTCGTAAATATCTCTCCGCGTGTAATGTGTCTGTGCCTAACACTTGACAGTTTACCAACTGGCTGACAGTAGATTTAACGCACAATTTATAGGGAGCCCTAAAAACCATTACCTATATATCACACTCCAAGCGTTGAAAAAATGAGTAAACAAAGATTTCAAAAGTTAGGTATGTATCCAAGATGAAGCAGCGGTTTTATAAAAAAATGTCTACAACAACGTTATGACGGTAATTTTGAAACTATTCTCTTTGAAAAGCAGAGTAAATAACATTCTTTTCTGTAGTTAGCTTTTCATCAGTGGAACCTAAAGGAGCTAATCAACGGCAAACGAGGAGGATTATCCAAACATCCGTGGCCTTGGCGCAATCACGACGCCTGGGCCTGTGTACACGCTCTTTTAGAAAACAAATTGCTTGTCAATACACAAAACAAACGAAACATAGACAACAAAGATGTACCCAATTTATTTGTCACTAGTATTTTTCTAAAGTCCCTTTGGAGTGTCACCTTCTGCGTCGGTGGTGTTGACTTTACGTGTTAAGTTAGTGTTACAGAGAAAATAAGGATTTTTGTCGAGGAAAATACCACGTTACCTACTTTTATTGGCACTTTTGCTGTTGTTTGCTTTTTATATTTATATTGTTGATGTGGCTATAAAGTTTTAGATTAAATTGGTGTTCAATCAACTAATACGAGTAACACATTGTAACATGTTGGGCCTTAGTCAGAAGATAGTAAGTTTGGTTAGCATAATGGAAACTATTTCAATACAGGCTTGCGCTTTGCGGGTAGGCCAGACATGTTGATGCCGCTGCGGTCGCGGTCGCCGTGTCGGCTAAAATATAATCAAGCGGATGAATCGCCGCACGGGCCCATATCCAACTAAAGCCAATATAGCCAGCCAAATAATGGACATTATCAACGGTTGCTGAGAAATATGCGCTATTGCCTAATGTATAATTAAGAGGGCGTTACAGTGCACACTAGCGCCACTGGTAAATAATTGTGATTATTTAAATTTCACGATAGATATTTTAAAAAGGAGGCCACTACTCACTGTATTTTGTATTTAAGTACCTTGTGAATACACCAAGCTAGTTTTTATGTTGCTGGATTCGTCGATCTATGAACTCAAAAGAAAAACGGCCGTTTTTACTTTGGACGCATAGATTGACGAATCCAGCAACATAAAAACTAGCTTGGTGTATTCACAAGGTACTTAAATACAAAATACAGTGAGTAGTGGCCTCCTTTTTAAAATATCTATCGTGAAATTTAAATAATCACAATTATTTACCAGTGGCGCTAGTGTGCACAGTAACGCCCTCTTAACGGTCAAATTTAAACTTTAGTGAGACATTTAAAATAATAATTATGCACCCTTTGGAGACAGACCGTATGCGGTCGCGATCCTCAGCAGTGAGGAAACGAGAAAGAAGAAGATTTAAAATAATACTAATAAATCCACGGTTAAACTTACAGATTAAAATCATTGTTAAGTTTCAAAATGTTAGTTAAATGTAAGTTATTTGTAGCACATCCTTGAGAATAATAATTACTTATGGTAAATGTTACTTTCCATTCTCTTTAAATTCGTACCATGCACCTATACTTAACACTAAATTTACATGTGCTTGTGTCTTACTCATACACTGATACTGCGTCGTGGACCGGTATAAATATTTTTCTTTTAAGCTAAATATCTCATGATTAGGTTGTTTTGTGAACATAAGTATCATAACGTATTAATGATCCTCCAGGTCTTTATGTTTTATGTTTATTGGTACTCTATGTGTACCCCATATATATTTGTTTATGTGACCGTTTCTGTTCTAGACAAACTAAAAAAAAATGTCACGACGGGTGACATGTTTCGAACTCTATGGGAGTTTTCGCGGCAGTATCGCTTGAAGCATTGCTTTCAGAATTTCTCAGCAACCGCCAAAACACTCAAACACTCATCCCGAAAAAGAACTCCCAGAGTTCGAAAAATGTGGCCCGTAATGACATTTAATAGGTACATGAGTTTAACCGTGGATTTATTAGTATTATTTTATACTTAACGGTTTATAATTAACGAATTATTAAGCACTTTATAATCACAACCACTGTACTACATTATACACCTTTATACAATACAATACAATACAAATACTCTTTATTGCACACCTCACACAAACAAAGCAGCATATACTTAAGCAGTGAAAATTTAAGCTATCTTGAAATCCAGCTTCATTATTAATTTGTATCAAACGAAGTCTCCAATTAAATAATTTAAACAGTAGAACACTAACTTGGCTGACACAAGATAATTGGGTCTCGTGAAGACAATTGCTTCTGATTCACACAAATTAAGTGGGAAAATCCCCTAAAATGGAATATATTTAACAACATATTGTTTACCGAGGGTTATACTTTTTTGCGGGGTCGTCTTGACCCGCTGTTTTTGCAAGCACCCTTATATTTTTATAACCGCTTGTTCTATTTTGTTACACGCCGTCCTGGTGTAATTACTTTCGATTTGCAAGTACTTGTGTATCCGTCGGACAGTCGCTCTGAATTGTGCTGAAATAAACTGTTTTCACTCTGCTTTGTTTTGTTTCTACTATTGATCGACCAATTTTTATTTATCCCTGTTGTGATTGTGACCGGTCATTTTGCGTGGAGTTTTAAATGAAATACATTTTTAGAGCTTTAGCGAAGTTATCCTGTGAAAACAATTATTGGTAACGAATTGTTTGTGAATGATTTGCTGATTGTTTCTATTGTTGGATTTCAGTTTTATATGATGGATTATACGCACATGTAAATCAGTTTAGTCCATTTTAGGGTTCCGTGTCTCATAAGGATATAAAACCGGACAAGTGCCAGTCAGACTCGCCAACCGAGTTTACTACAAAATTACAAATGTACCTATAGGTAGTTTTCAGATTTTTCCCTGTACTTGTAGTACGAGTATAACTATATTACTTGCCAAATTTCATAGTTCTAGGTCAATGGAAAGTACCCTACAAATTTTGATTCACTTGAAAGTGTCAAAATATACGTTTTTGCGGCATCTTTTTTTTAAGTTAGTTTAGTACTTTGAATTTTTTACAGCTTCAAGTGACTGTAGACTTAAGTATATGGTTTTAATTTCAACTGCATACCTTTCGGCCGCTGTTGTATGAACGCGGGATCACTGTGCCATGCCTCCACATTCCCGAGATAGGGTTCCGTTTTTTCCTTTTGAGGTACGGAACCCTAAAAAGGAGCCTTTATAGATAGGGTCACTTTGTTCTCCGGCTGTCAGTCAAGACCTTTTTTCTCCAAAGGGCCACCCAGACGCCAGTAAACACTTCCTGACGGGAGCTCACGTTGCACTCGACTTACCCAAAAATAAAATTTAATTCGCCACAAATCATGAAAGTCCGCACTTCAAGGTTTATTTTTCAATAGATTGTACTTACTTCGTTGTATACAATTTTATAGGCAGAGGTTATATAGTAGTTTTATTTATTTATTTTCTATAATTATGTTGATATACTCGTGTTTTTTTTAATTTTATTCATATTTTATAAGCCATTATTTTCCATTTGTTAATTGATCTTTAACAAGGTGTGTAGCATCTATGTATAGCATAGCATACATGCCCAAAATTCAAAATGGCTGCCAGTTGCATATAAAAATGAATGTTGTACATCATAGTTACGCTTGAGATAAAAGACTTTGAGAGCTCTGATCCTCCCACCTCTCAGGGGCAACAATTAAAACAATAAGGACTAGGGAGCGAAGGGAGTAACTACTAAGTGGAAGCGATGACGGCTCTCGCTTCGCTGCCTCGCCACATGACGGAAAAATGCTTAGGTAAATTATGTGTGCTCACGAACGTACACAGTGAATTTTTAAAAACCCCCGTAAATACGACGCACGCTTATTTTACATATATTTTTCCACAAATTACAAAGGAAATATTACGAAATAGAATACCCTGCCAAAGCGGATCAAACTTTCTGGAGTTTTTGCCAACGATACGAGACGTGTCTTTGATGTCGTACGCGAATTCGAGTATCGAATCTGACATGGCGGTTGAGTTTCATACTGGGGCGCGACGAACAACAAAAGTTCCTCGCATGTACGAAGCGGTCCTAAAACAATGAATCCGATGTATGTAAAACGCAGGGGGAGTCACCGCGATAGTTCTCATGACGGCCCACCGATGCGGAAGGAAGCCGCACTCGAGTTTTTTCAAAATGGCGGCCTGTCAGACGTCAGTCTGACGCGCGAAACAAGAAAAAACATGGCCGATCCGTGCAAAAGGGGTAAGTAGTTTTAGGCCATTATAAAAGAAAATTTTAACTGGCTTGTGCTGTAACGAACATTCTTGCTAGGTATTCTAATTCGAGTTTCACAACAATATCTAAGGACTTACTAAGTCCATACTTAAAATATAAATGTTATGATATAACTCTGCCTATTTCCGCGACCTTCCCACGCTAGCGTGAAACCCGCCAGCCAATGTGATGATTGACGAAACAATAGTATAATAATTACAATACAGTTAAAAGTTGCAAAGATATATAAATACTTCCTTATCCCGAAAATAATCACTAAGAAGGCAATGTAGAGGGTGAAAGTTTATGTGGTTCTACGATAATGAAGTCGCGAGACAAAGCTAGTATGATAAGACGATATCAACAGATATCGTAATAGCGAGCACTTTGAGATGTAAGTAACTGTACGTCTCAAAGACGAGATAAAAGTAAAATCTCCTATCTACTTTCCTATCTCATTTGAAGCAACGCTTTCACTTTTCCATTTCTGTGGCATTGACGTTTGGCATTCTTCGTCCCTTTTCAAATCAACTTGTAAAGGGTTTCGCCGAGTGTAGCGTCAAAACGGCTTTTTCTCTTAAATCAAAGTAAAGCAGCTCTCAGGGCAGCAGGCCGGGCAATATAAAACAGGTCGAGGCGAGTGAGGCGCTCTCCAAAGGGCCCGGGCGTCTCAGATGTCGTTGAGAGAGCCCATTCGCGGGGCTGGGCCACACCCCCCACTCGACTCGCACATAAGCCTACGAGCCGCCCGCTTTAATTATTATGTACAGCCATTAACGCCACTGCCATCATGGCGTCGAGTTTTTCAATTTTTAATTTCCCTCTTACACCGTGGCGGTACTTGACAAACACTCCCTGAATTGACACTTAAGTTCGTAACTCATCGCTCCTACCGCTACTCACCTACCGCTGCTAATGGCAATCTGGTTTCATTTGCTTCAGCTCTGTCTGACTCCGACGTTTGCCGTTTT
This sequence comes from Epinotia nisella, assembly GCA_932294315.1. Taxonomy (NCBI): domain Eukaryota; kingdom Metazoa; phylum Arthropoda; class Insecta; order Lepidoptera; family Tortricidae; genus Epinotia; species Epinotia nisella. The sequence goes on along the minus strand of OW028687.1, from coordinate 13,406,340 downwards.
TTCTTGACTTACCCGCTACAAGATTATGAAGAGGCATGTTAGTTAATCAAATTACGTACTAATATCCTTGACATGACTGTAATTAGCGCTAATTATTTAGTTTTTGATCCAGCAGATCAACCGAATATCAATGTAGACTTATTGTCTTTATCCCCATTCTACTAATACGGCTTCATCCGTCTACCGCTAAATACGCGCCCAAAAGTCCTTATGGGGCTTCAGAGACCGCTAACAAAATGGCGGACAATTTTAATTCGGGGGTGGTTTTTACAACTAATTTACACCCAAAAATATGGATTAGTTCTCAGAATCTCACTACGCACAATTATTGATTAAAAAAGTCACTGTTAATGCACCTGTAATCGTGCACTTCATGCACACCTTGAAAGCCATACTAAAAAATAATACCTACAACTAAACAACCGAGGCGGGACCGCCCACGCAATATGACCTATTACTTGTAAGTACCTACATATTATATGTATTATTTTAATGTTATTATCCGTATAAAAAAAACTTTTACATTTCTATATTAAAACTTTTGCTGAATTTTCAGGTGGAAATAGGGCAACTTTCGTACGATCTGTCTAGCTCTCTAGAAATCACTCCTTACGAGAGTTCTTGAAAGCACATCTCATTCGACTTGCGCCCTTGATAGCTTTGCTGGCATTGGCGATCAAGTAGTCTAGAGGAGTTTCACAGCATCTTTACCTTAGTAAACTACGCTATCACAGAATAAACTGAATGTATAAAGTCTGTGGACGTCCAGTATTTGTGTAATATGATCTTGGGATTCAACACTGAACTATTGTTGCTTGCAACCTACTTTCTACCATAGTTTTCACCCTGTTTCTGAACCTAAAATAGTAAGCTCGGTTTGCGTGCGATCGTTCATTGCAGAGACATACGTTCTCCGAGTCGATATATGTACTTAATGAAAATCATCATGATGACTAGGTTTATGTCAAGGTATTTACTTTTAAGGCAGAAGTATATACTTTACTTCCCATTCACGTAATCGAACGTTATCGCGGGCGAGAACGCAAAAGACAGCACCGCCCGCGGCCGCTGTCTGCCGCAAGCCGAACTATCCCGACTGCCCATCGACCCCAGACACAACTTTCAACTGCTGATTCCCCTTTATTTCATTAAATTTAATTCTAAACTCCAAGGGTAACTTGCTGGGAATTCGGTCAGAGGCAAACGAGTTAAAGTTTCCGAGTAGGTACTCTGCAAATTAATCTTAAGGGAGTTCCGATGTTGGCCCGTAGCCTTCGAGTAGGTGCGCTAAGTCCGGCGCTTTATAAATTAACAGACCCTCGCAGTAATTAAGTGAGAGGTGTGCTTCACATCAAGTTTAACGAACAAAAATTCAATTAACCCAAATTGTGTTAGAACAATTTTTCAACACGGTCGCTATATTTACATATTATCTCGTAAATCTGTCACGGCTTGTCTGCCCGCCGTGTTGCCTACAGCTCTTCTTTAAGGGCAAAATCTGATTACTGCTTTAAAATTTGTTATTCTCGCCTTTATTGCATAAATTTATCCCTTGGCACCGTAATTGATTCGCATAATGATATGTTACATAAAGTTTATTTTAAGTCAACTTGCGTGTTAATTAGAACTTCAGAAAGTACCATATCACTAAATTATATATTTTTATTTACAGGTAAATTACAGCTGCGATTTCATGTTTGGTTGGTATGATCAGATAATGTAACTTTATTACTCGTATTGTCTAAAAAACTTGGATCTACTATAATGTCATACTTACATCTCGTATATTATTTTCAAAATGTGTCGTTGACGAGAAAACTACTGATCAATCTATAATAACAGGGCTCTCAAGGACCAGTTTGGTATGATCATAATTATGGTCCAGAAAATCTCTTGTGTTCCGCGGAAAAGCGGCTCTACAGAAAAACTCTTTAAACATGCATTTGTGTTAGCGGCGAGACCCCCGACGTTTCCACTGAATTAAGTCAAGTTGAAACTTTATAATTAACACAGTTAAATATCCATTAAAATTCGTCAAATGAGTCGCCTCTCATTTGCATATTTTGCAACGACGGCGAGTTTCGTATGGGCTACTGTAGGTTAATTTCCTAGGAGTCCCTCGGCGCTCGTACGTGCAACGCCTTTGCGCAGGTCCGCCGCGATATGGAATTAAATGTTGATTAATTTCGTGCATTTTAGGGCCGCGGTGCGTCTGAAGCCTGGGAAACCCATTCAGGTGTTCAATTTAGAGCCACTTTGAAACTACAAACTAGTTAACAGCGGCCCGTTGGTCCCTCGCTGAGCCATATATTCATTACTCGAGTTGCTAACACACTCTGTGCAACATTACTAATTGATAGCTCGCTTTTTATGTATCCACTCTTTGGAATGAAAATGAAAGACATTTAGCATAACATGTCGAAAGTTCTTTGTGTAAAACAGAATAATATTGAATAAATATAGTTCATTTTCACAGAGCCAGGCTTGACGCGTTTGTCTTCACTGATCCCCTGAAAATTTATAAAATAATTCAATTCTGACTGACTGTTATTATGCTCTTGTGCTAAATACCTTTGAATTGTGTTCAAAGAGACAAAATTTGAGAGAAATATACAACTAAGCCTATTTAAAATAACTGTTTATTTTCACTAAGAACCAGGCTGTTTTTCAACCTTATCGTTTAAGTTAACTCAACAATACACAATATTATATTAATCGTAGCTTAGGTTCCTTTGACAACCGTCATCTCTGTAAAACTTATCAAATGAGTCAAATGTAATTGGGATCCAATATCTCCCTGCGTATGTGTCAGATTCAATACAGGTTTAATTTCTCCTCTTGTTTAATAATAAGATCAAATCTCGCAACATGTTCGTGAATGACACATATCTGCAGACATTTGCCGGGCGATGCGTTCCGGCCACTGGGGACCGCTTCGCCGTCAATCACCCACCACTCCACAATAGATGGAATAAAATATTTACAAACCTAATTCTGAGTGGCCACGAATCCATTACGTGCCTTTTACAAAATGCTCTCCCTATCATATTGCTAGGGCGAGGTTTAATAAGCTCTTACCGAGTAATAGTTACGTATTTATAACAGTGTCGATCACGCTCAGTTTTCTTCAAGTTTTCCCGTATTTGCGGTCACGAACAAATTCATTATTAGTGGATAGATGCAGTTGCACGTGTGCTCGCCGAAGGGTTCTAGTTTGCTTTCTACTTACGTTGTTAGTCTCTCATTGGAATAAAAGTGGAATTATTTATTATTGAATCGGCTTCTACCTGCACGTACGAACAGACAGAACTTGCACATAACTGCATGTTAGAAAACAAGTCACAGAATTGAAGCATTTTGCAATGAATAGGGTTTAAATTTAAATTCGTTTTTTTCACTGTGGTTAATTTGGGGGAATCCTTTTAAATTTGTTGTCGCGATTTCCCAAAGATCTTACACCTAAATTAAGACCAGTTAATATTGAGCGATGAGTCGACCGCTTTGTGCGCTCGTCCATTTCATCGTTGATCATTGTCAAATCGTAATTGATGTTTGACAAAGTGACGTCACCGCCTCAAGTAACTTGAGAAGCTTTTAAAGAATAAATTAATGTGCCATCAACTCGAAAGTCAGGGGTAAATTTTAATTCTCCATCGATAATTTCGGAGTGATTTGAAAGGAGTGCGCTGTTGAGCGGCGCCGGTAATAATAACTCGTGCTTATTTGGATTTCAATATCTACTCGTAAATAAATGTACGAGGTACCTATGAAGTTGGATATTGTACTTCAATGAGTTTTCTCGGCACCATGGACACTAAGATACATCTGAATATAAATTCAATATAGTTTTCATAGAACTATGTTATTACATCTTTATGATTTAATTATCAGACCTAAAAAAACCGCGTCAATATATGATATTTAATTATTATTGTTTTCTAATGTTGACTATGTCATTTTATTGTTATTAATTTTATTTGTAACTTATTACAATTTGATAATCATTTTAATTTATAAAATTATTGTATTTTTTGTGGTTTATCACTATTCTATAAAAACTAAGAAGACATTTGGTAATAAGTTTCTTCTGAACTAAAAATGTGTACGCCCAATAGGCAAAAACACGGAGAACTCTTATATTTTTACAACTGTGTTTTACAAATAAATATATTCTATTCTATAATACTTGCCATTATACTGACAATATCAAACAAATAAGGAAATCTGGGTCACATCAGCAAACTAGCAGTTGCAGTTGCAGTTGCAGTATGCTATGCAAAGACCGCTCCGCCAAGTGACAACGGACTTTTTTAAGCACTCTAGAAGTGTATCAAGTGCACGTCAACTTAAAGTAAAATCATACAGTTCAACAATTTAAAAAGGCACTAGAAAAACTTTTCTCATTTCTCGTTATCACGATGATATTTCGGTCGTTATCTCCGGTGACACTTTGATAAACCTCCCACGAAACTGTCTCTTGGGGTAGGCTCTGTAGCTAGGCTGAAAAATATAACTTTTCTCATTTAACATTGCAAGTTTGTTTCGCCGCCAGTCATTATCAAAGCGGACATTCACAGGACTACCTCTTACCCTCGTTCACCTGTTTAATTTCCAATTCAATTTAAAATACGTCTCCGTAAATTACAGTCCTAGTCCAAGGACTTATCTGGAATGATCTCGGCAAGTAAACAGGGTGATGGAAATAAACTTTAAAGGTCCATTTTCAATTTTGGTGTAAGTCCGCGAAAATCCCCCTCTAACCCGCAAATCCTTCACCCTAATCTTGAAGTTAGGCTCGAGCAAATGTCGCGCTATCAGCTCTCCTCAGAGTAAATAACGAGTTGAAAAATGACAGTAATAACTATCGGGTATAATGAGTGGGGTGGAAATGCCCTGAGGAATACATGGGGCCAAATGTTGCAGCGGATGGCGCCGCGCGGTGCACAGCCGCGAGGTAAACAAACCGCGGGCACTCACTTTTTACTGTGTTTTTATTGCGTTTTAGTTGGGAATAGAATTTTAGATACTATTTAATTGGTTTAAATAATTAAGGAGTTTTAACTATGTGTTTATTACTTACGGTGCACGGTGTTAACTATGTGTTTATTTTGGTGTACTAATATTTTGCTATAACATTTCAAACTTTAATGAATTAACATAGTAAAAAACATTCGACGATTATTTGTTTTTAATTGAATGTTAGCCTACTTCTGTGGTTTTCTTATTCAGACTGCATCATATAGGTAGTTAAGTAGCAGCCAAAGTAGCCATATATATCTTTATTAGGTACTGTAGGGGTAGGCATATAATCATATATGTATGTGTACGCTATAAATGTAATAAAACAAAAAAAATATCGCACAATCCCTAAATATACTCTTGACAGTAAAAACCGGACAAGTGCGAGTTCAACTCGCGTGGTGAGGGTTCCGTAAAATAGCTACGTTCTAAGCATCAGGCGTTCCATACAAAATACGCAAACATATTGAGAATTTTCCCGTTACTTTGAATACTCAAACTTCTTTTCCTGTAATCTTTAGGCAAGGAACTATTTCCCATATTTTTTTCATAATTTGAAGGCGAGTAGTTTCGGAGGTAAGGGGGAGGGAATGGTCAATTTTCGTCTTTTTTCCTAAATTCCTTCCAATCTGTTTTTGCTAAAATTATAAAAAACAATATCTGAGATGCTTACAACAACCCCTTTCATTTGATATGTCACACTTTGCAAAACTGGTCAATCGGTCCTGTAGTTTTGGAGCAAATCGGCTGTGACAGACGCAGGAGTGATCTTATAAGGGTTCCATTTTTTTCCTTTTGAGGTACGGAACCCTAAAAACCGAGACTTAGCCTCGTAATGACCAAGCTATTTTAGCACTATTATAATAACGTCACAGTGTCCTAAAAATAGGTCACAAATAACCATCTATATTGAACTTTCAAGCCCCAAAAAGAGGTAAGTTTTTTTGCAAAGAGTGCATGAAGAAATTGGGCTATTGAACTTGAAATTTTTGCTCCTCAAATTAGGCCGATGGGCCTTACGAGGATAAAATACCACCAAAAAAATGCAGTCGAACAGAGAACCTCCTCCTTTTTGAAAGGGGGTTGGAAACAGCCAAATCTTATCAGTGCGTTACTGAAAATAGCAATCAGCGTCATCAGCAGCCACAAAACACCCTTATCATGCCGGCTCATTTCCACCCAATCCACCACGTGCTCACACGCTTTAAAGTCGAGGGGAAACGACATGAATTTATCAAAAGTCGCGTTTTTTCCATTAGCGAGCGTCTCGTATCATCTCGGATTGTAGGAGTTTCGAGCGCTGGAGTAACGACGTAATATACGCGGGATTGTGTAATGATGCCTTTTGATGGTGCCTCCTGGAGCTGTAATTACTGGTTGCTATGGCAACGGCAGGTGAGGTGATATCGGATGATCTCCACGTGTGCGATTGTTAAATAATGAATAAAATGCAAAATCGACTCCAAATCGTATTAAAATAAATATTTGTGTCCTGTTACTAAATTAAACATTAATGAAGCTGACCGCGTTAAAGATAAAATTAAATAATAAGAAAATTACTAAATAAATTAGATACGGTGAATAGGCTACTGAAATATATAAAAACTCATTTCATTTTCGTGGACAGTACAAAGTTTACACAGGCACGAAAAACCCAATTAAAATTGTTTGCGAATGGCTGGGTAAATCCTGGCAAAAATTGCTACAACGCAAATAACGACTAGGTAAGCTCCTCCTCAATTTAGGTTCATAATAAGATATTCATAAAGATGTTCCGAGCGACAAAAGAAGTCGGCATGGACAAATTTCCAAGTAAAACGGTGAATTACAAGATTCGAGATCCACGGGGACAATGAGACGCTCCGCGGTGCATCCATTGTCTAATAACGGAAAGACTACAACACTCCAGTGCCGCAATCAAAGGAACTTTATCAGTTTACGATGGTAATAACCGGTTTATGAATTTCTATTTTTATTATTACAAATGGAGATATTGTTGCAACTTAGTTATTCTTTGAGTTACTTTAAACTTGAACGTTAGGGATCTATTACAGTTTTAGTATAAATATCGTTTATGGACATTCGCATGCTATATTGTGTACTTATAATAGTTATAATTCATAATAATGTGTAAGTCACACAAATTTAAATCTTGCAAGTTAAATTTGTCCCGGTGACCGATTGAGCCGAAATTTTGAGTATAAGTATACTTTGGATGACAATTCAATATTATGGTACCATCGAGCTGATCTGATGATGGAGACAGAAGGTGGCCATGCGAATTCAGTACTTAACGGACGTAAGCCCATTATGTTTGGGCTCGTTAGAATCGTCTCAATGAGTAGTTAATGATGGCATACAGAAAAGTACAGTCGGCAATAAAAGCTCTACCAAAAATAAAAAAATTGGCAAAATCTTAATTGTTTATTTTACACAAATATCCTATGTTCGATGCTATCCAAGTATTGTTTTAAATTACTTTATTAGTCACTAGCTGCCCACGCGGTTCCGCTCAAAGAATATCCACCCCGAAGGTCCATTGTATAAACTAGCTCACACACTTACAAAGCTACAAACTCACAAACACTACCTTTAAATATACATTGTGTAAATTTGATATGGGCGAATATTTTGATGACGATTAGTTTTGGTTCTAAACAAGACATTTACATAAATTTAACTAATTGCTTATTTTTTTTCATCTATACATATAAAACTCTTGCGTTACTGGTCGATTGACAGACAGCGCACCGCCTACATATACCGCTAAAGATATAGGCATGAAAGTTGGAACATATATTCTTTAAAGTACGTGGACTTGTACTAAGAAATATTTTTTGGAAATCCAACCCTTAAGGGGTGAAATAGGAGTCCAAAATTTGTATGGGGAAACAAGATTAGTTATTACAATTATATTCGAAACTTCACAGAAGTATTCCTAACGAGAACTGTTTCAGGTTTTTTGAGAATTCAACCCCTAAAAGGGGGAAATGTGGTGACAAAGTCTGAAAATCAACATGGGTATTGTTTCTATGGTTTATCGGGTCGCTGATTACGAAAACAACAACGATTGTAAAATCCAACGTGGCGGACGTGTAATACCATCTCCCCTGTTGGGGTGCGATAGGGTTGAAATGTCTAAATATCAATATGGGTGTCGTTTTTATGGCTTTTTGAGAGGGTAATTATGAAAATGGCATCGATTTTGAAATTTAATATTTTGGTCATGAAAATTCTTAGAAGTATTTGTGCCAAATTGCAATTCAATCGGAACATACGGGTCAAACTGAGAACCTCCATTCACTACACGTTATGCCATTAGTTTACGACACCCATAATGGTCAAAACGTTTGTTAGGTATATCAAATCAGTTTGGACATAATACATTGCTGCTCGAAGTAGTTTTTTTTTAAACTCTTCATTAATTAAGCTATGTAACAAAATTACTTTCTCATATCATTTGTACGATCGAAAACAATGGCTGGTTAAAACATACGCCAGTATGAAATTTACAGGTTGTAGATTAGTAAAGAGTATAGTACTTTTGTTTACAATACCTTTGTTTCAAAAATTAACTGGAATGGATTTCCATTTAACATATCAAATTATGAGTCAATTAATCCCACCATGCCAGATAACAAGTAGATAGAATACCTTTGAATTTGTACCCTGCTATAGTCAATATTCATGACACTGTTTTGTAGGCCTTGTTGCGTTGGGATAAGGACCACTAATGCCCCTCCGCTTATCACTCGGCACGTTATTGTTATATAATCGCACCGTCAAGGAGTACAAAGGAAGCCGCCATCCGACGACTTTTAAAAATTTCATGTAGCGCCTCATCTCACCCATGTTAAGGAAAAAATGTGAAACATTATGTGCTTAGAGGAATGAGCCCGCTTTCTGCTATTTGAATTTCGCTTTCATTTATATTTCGTCATAAACGAGATCTTCCGCCTCCTCGTTTGATACAGCTTAAGTATTTGAAATGCACGCGATTTGTATATTTTTTGTAAACACGATTCTTTACCATTGTTACAAAGTCATGATTCAGAAGTCAATGCTTCAACGATTTGTATTCAATCTTTGTTGATATCGACCAACGTTAATATAGTATGCCGCTTATTTCTGCGTTAAAAGTTGGCAACTTTGTGTATGTTGTAGCAGCGAAGTGGTAAAATTTAAAGTCGCAGCACGCCATTAGGCGGAAACTATTATATTGGATGTAATAAAAAAATTGGCACTTTGTCTTACAACCACGGCACGGTTTCCTACGGCTTTTGGTACTCTGTATTCTCTATTAGAGGTAATGTCGGTTTTCATCGAATTCTCAGATTACGTTACATCGATATGACCTCATACTCCGAATCCGATATGTTTAATACCGAAGGCGTTTAACGCTGACCCGGAGTCGTAGACACGAAAATCTGCCAATTTGTCAGGCCTCCCCTACCCTCGGATGAACATATCAAATATCATTTGAAATTAATCAGAGCAAGTCCGTATCGACGACTCGCGCCACCACGAGGGTGGCGCGATTGTTTTCCTGCGAGATGTTTGATGGTATTGAATGTTGTAACTATTATTTGGAGATAGTAGTCTACACCGACAGGAACGATTTGTTTTTGTGGTATACGAACGTAATATTTACGTAAAACTTGGCAGAGTGCAGCTTAAGTATATAAAACTGACATTGCTATATTGCACATTTACTTTGAGCGTTTTGGGATGATTTTGAAACAAAGATTGTTGGTTTAAAATGGTTGACGTAGTCAAGAATGGTCATTCCGAATTAGCCTGTTAGATCTTTTCAATAACAGAATTTCAGTGTTTTAAATATTTTGCTTCCCTCAGGAATATGGCTTTCAATCCCGGGATCCCGCCTTTTTTAGGGCGTCTTTCGGTACCGGTATTTACAACTACAATACCGGGATCTTAGTATTCTTATAAAGTAGCGAAATGTGCTAAATAAGCTTAATATCATCCATCAAAACGACTAATTTTGGCTGAATATGCTAAATAAGCTTAATATCATCCATCAAAACGACTAATTTTGGCTGAATATGCTAAATAAGCTTAATATCATTCATCAAAACGACTAATTTTGGCTGAATATGCTAAATAAGCTCTTAATATCATTCATCAAAATGACTAATTTTGGCTGTGCCATGGAGTTAAAACTCGCTTGTGCTATTCGCGTATTCTACACACATGTGTGGAATATCTAGATAGACTTTTTCTTTTGTGTATAAGCCAGCAATTGTCTTTGTAAGTCAACAGCTAGACGTGCCTTCCAAAGTCCGCCAGAAAGCAGAAAATCGGTCAACAAAACCATCCAGATACTGACGCTGCATGTATTATGCTTATTGAGTTATATTTATAATGATTAATTTCTTAATGTTTTAGAAATTTTATAATCTCAACTACATAATAAGGTGTAACATTTGGTATTTATAAACTATGACATATGAACACCTTTAATAAAAAAAGACTAATGACTATTTTCAACAACAAACAAGCCATCGAATAACATCGATTTCGAAAACTCTTTTGTATGACAGCACTATGTTTTTGGACATGTCATTCATTTTTATTTTATGCATAGTATACGATGAAACACAGTTATCGACATAGATCTGTAATATAACTTTCTGTTAATGTTGTTGTATTGACAAGTGATGACTAACCGACAGCATTATGACGACGAGTATATTTACTTGGGCCAGCTAGTCTCCTTCAGCAACAGGCAAGACAAAGCAGTTGAGCGCTGAGTCGAGAACGCCTGGAAGAGCTACTGGTCCATGAAGGAGCTAATCAAGGGCAACTTTCCTGTGTCACTGAAGCGGAAACTCGTCGACATGTGTATTTTGCCTGTCCTAACCTACAATGCGCAAACATGGTCGCTCACAGAGAGTCAGAAGTCCAAATTGAAGGTTTGCCAACGCGCGATGGAGCGCAGTATTTTAGTTGTTAAAAGAAGGGATCGGTTTGGGTCCGAAACACTACGCTGGGCTCCAAAACACGCATAGCTGACGCGGGTGCAAAAACTGCCAGGCTCAAGTGGGACTGGGCCAGCCACGTCTGTCGGATGCATCCAGACAGGTAGGCTAATATGTAGCTACCAAGTGGGAATAACGGACGACGCAGACAGGGCCGGCCTAGACGAAGATGGCGGGACGGTCTGGATGCATTCCTCACTGATTGAAACTGGCAGAAAAAGCACATAGTATGGACTCATGGAAATCACGGGAAGAGCTGCTGTGCAAAGAGTGGGACACTGATAGTGATAATGCACAGAAAAAAAGCTTGCATACATTTTCATTTGTCAAATTAATTTGGACACAGCGGCTTTACTAAGTTCATCAACATACTGTTATAATCGTTTTGATGAATAGATTGTCAATTGCAAAGAAATGAAAAGGCTTGTTTTAAAACGAAATTTTTTAAGTTTTTTTATATCCAATTGATGAGGACAGTGTCAGTATTAATACCGGCTTTGAGAAAGGTCCGGTATTTAGAAGCCCTACTCAGAATACCACCTAGACTTAGTTTTGTAATAACTACTAAGTTGCTGTGAAGTTTTTTAAATCATTATTTGTTTTACGTAGAGAAGTCTACCTCTACCTTCTATTTTTACTTTATAATTTAAAATGTTGGAAATCAATTCAGGCTATCTACTAAAATAATATTGATAATAAGTTTCTGTTTGGCCTCACAGTTGACTGGTAGAGGATGCCTTGTGGCATTAAGTCCGCCCTTTGTACTTATTTTATTCGAGCAATATAGTTTAAATAAATAACAGAAAAAAATGTCCTCAATTTACATTTATGTAATTTTCAGTTCCCTTGTGACTTTTTTTATTAACCAAGTAAAACACAAAATTTGAAAAGCCTGAGGAAAAAATTAAAAGGTCACAACCACGTATTTTATAGAAAACACACATGGCCACATGAGAAACTGTGTTGCCACCATGCGCTTGAGAGTTATGTGTTAGGCTCACTCACCTCTTGCCCGCCACTTAGACGGCTTACAGCGTCTACCCGGATCATTCTGTACTGAACCCCCCGACGTATTAATATAATCGCAAGGAAGCTTTATTTTATACTACCTACCCAGCCCCCACGGACAGCAGATATATGGCAGTTATAAGTCAGACGAAATAATCCCTATCACTTGACAATAAAATGAAAGACGTCTCGAGAGTTAATAGAAAGTTATTGTCTTGGATAAGAAGACTGATGAATTTTTCAAATCAACTCGGTAGTGTATTTTATTTTCTCTTCGTATTTTGTCTCAACAACGGTATTTATTTACGTTCCGTTTCATCAATTAGCTACTTAGGTTTGGCTTTGATAGTTTCCATTGTTGATCAATTAGGGTATTCGTATTGGAACAAATGAACATTCCTATTAAATAACAATGAAACTACTTGAGTGCTCACTGCAAACCACATAATTCAGTTGAAATCTCATCAAGGGTAACATCAGTCAAATAATTTTCCGCTATTCCGCCTCCTTATTGAACAAGGTACTGCGGACCACATTTCAAACAAATTGAAAATCAATTTAACGAAGGGGCCCTCTATGAAATAGACGGGCGACGTCGGGAAGAAACAGACCTGTTAGTAACTGAGAGGGTAGAAATAGGAAAATACATCACCTTAAAGCGAGTAGGGAAGATTCATATCAGACAGGAAATTCGACTCGCGTGCCGCCTCGGAGAGTGGATTTTTTAAGGAAACGAACCCACCTCCTTTCGCTTTCACATATGGACTTCTGATTCATGAGTTTTATCTACCATGAAATGTGTGTTCAAAAATTGAATGTTACCGGGTTGTCTGCGCCAGAATGAATGGTAACGAGTATCGATCACTAACGACAGGCGCCTTTGACTCGTGCCCGATTTCACTGCTTATTTCATTCACCTTTCTGTGAAGGATTATTCTATTCAGTTTCGAGAAATTCACGAGTTAAAAGAGTGTCTGTAAAAAATGTATTTAACTACGAAATGGAGTCGGATAACAAACTCTGAATACAGTCGGGCTGTAACTCAATTTTCCGCATAAAAATTGGCATTCTTTTGTAGCATTCGTTGATTCTCGCACCCCATCGCGACGATACAGCGATTATTATTACGTTCGAAAACCCATCAAAAGTTACAATTGAAAAGTTAAAGTATTCCGAGTGGGACGGTAAGCCTCCCCAGTATCTACAAATGAGATTGGTGTAGGAATATTCCATTGTATACACACCCGATGTCGTGCAGCACTTGGAGACTTAATTATGTCTGACTGATTTTTATTCTGAAGGGCGATTTTTTAGGCAGGTTCAAATTTCGGAGCAAAATTTAATTTGTGATCAGAATAGTCGAAGACGTTTGACGCCTCGATATTGAATAATTGATCAGTTTATTATTATTTTACCGTTTAAGGATACTGTACGCTACTTGATCTCCTCAGAATCAATAGATAGGTATACGTCTAAAATTTATCTCGTGCCGGAATGCATTCCCTAACAAAATTAAACTTTCTCCCGCCCCAGCTAATGCTCGCAAGCGGGACTGCAACTTCCCCGAATTCTTTCCTCGGATTTTTTTCTAAAAACAAATTTTCCTGCCCCCGCCTGCGCACCTTAAAACGAAAGCATCGCCCTGAATAATTAATACAATGGAAGGTTAAATTCGTCCAAGTGTCAACTTCCCCCAACTTTTTAAAATACAACACCATCAAAAGTGCGGTCTTGGTCGACGGCGTCTAGACCTGGCTTTTATCTCGGCGAGGGATGTTTATTTAATTTCGCCTTATTTTATTGGCATTGACAATGATTTAGAAAAAGTTTGTCAGAAGAGTGTGGATGCGAATATTCTCCAAGTCGGTAGTGTGGGGTGCTGAGCTGTTTGAGGTCGATTGACGAATTTATCCCGTCCAAGTAAATAAAAATTTGAAGCAAAGTTTTTCTAAGACGTCACGAACGTTTTTGACAACGTGGGGTGAATCGAATTATTGAAAAACCCGTGAGTGCATAAGCTTATGATGTAGGGATGATCGTGCAGGGGAAGTATGTAAACACCGGCAATTTGCTGTAAAATTATTTTAAAAGCTTCGTCGTGTTTCCAATCAGTATTTGGTTGGTTTTTTGTTTCTTTGATGTTTTAGGGGAAAGTAAAAGTAAGCTAACTTACGTAGTTTACGTAAAAAGCTGTAGTAAGTTGACGTAAAAAAAAAATTTGGAACCTTGGGCCATGCCTTGTGGGTCCTTTTCCCTAAACTACGTCCAAGTGTACATGTATTCTGCAGCAAAAATAAAAAGGTCACGGTTTTTTGTCAATTTAACCAGAGATTTACACCTTCTCGGGTTGAACGCAATATCAATTTAGCCGTCAGTTAGCCATCGATCGCCAAGCCACGTGGCCGATACCCGATACGATCTATTACAAAATACAAAAGTTCGATTATAAGTGCAATGTTTTTTATTTCACGTAAGAAATGCCCTTTAAATCCCGACAATAATTTCCCTAGGGGCTGTGCTGGTTGGCCTTTGACAGGGGTGGTGGATGGCGAGGGCGCGGGCTAAGAACTTGCCGGGTAGGGTCACTCTTAGTCGTTTATTGTTCCTTGACGTTTATGGTCACCGAAAGGGCGCTGAAGGTCAAGGCACGGCCCGTCCTGAAGGCTCGTTTAAAACTTCATATAACCCTTTCCTAATAAACATTTAACGGAAAGCTAAACGGACTCAAAAGTTGTGTACATGTAAAAACCAACGTTGAAGAAGGGGGTTACAAAAATTATTAAAATTATCTAATCCTCAATAAAGGCTCAGAGTGTTAAGTCAGAAAAATAAGAAACTGCCAAACTCTCTGAATACATGTATATAAATGACTTCCCAAAGATTAATCGAAATAAATGCCATTGATGAATCTATAACGTATATCCACATTAGCTACAGTATACTGTTGAACTGTAAACGTCTGTACTGTAGATAATGTGGGTAGGTATTCTGAACAAGACTTTCCTCAAGTGAAAATACAATCACGCGGATCTTTCTGAAAAAGGATTCGTTATGTACCCCTATCTAGCAGAGGTCTTTGTGAAAGGCACGCGAGCACGAAGCCAATGTTTCCCGCTTGTATGAAATGCAAATACAATTTATAAGTTTACATATTTTCTCAGTGAGAAGGAGAGCTCGCGCCTACGGGACCAGCCGCCTAATACCGAGCGTACATCGGCTTGCCATCGGAAAATTCATATTATATTGTGATCACAGATTTTCAAATTTGAAATTAAAGGAAAAATTTAATGCTCCGAGCTTAATTCGAACCGGTGACCACAGCTGGTCGATGACGTTATGCACTGTACGCGGGTAAAGTAGATCTAAATGTCAATTTTTATATGGGAAAATTACAGTTGAATTGTCCTAACGCTCTTTCAAAATGTTACGTGTTTACCCCTCAGGCATACATGTCCATCACTACTAACCAACTGAGCTATCGGAACAATCTGTCTCGGTCACTAAATCTTTCAATCAGTTCCTTCTTACAACGCCTTAGGGAGGCATGTAGCATAGTAACGGCTGGCGTTAATAGCGACGGGCCAGGTATGCAAGTGGTCGTGGGTTCGAATCCGGCTCGATGCATTACATTTTTATTTTTTTTCTTCAATTAGAAATTTATAAATTTCGTTAGCAGCATTACTGCTTAATACAGATTTTTACCATATGATTGGTCATGCTTTTGATATAGTTTTTGTCAAATATACTACTGGATAAAGCAATTTTAAAGCGTATATAAACTTCTAAGCCATTGAACTCGTAGAAACTTCGGAGTTGCAATAATAGGTTTGTGTCGTATAACTCTAACTAATATAGAAAATTTATTCAAGAAACTTGCCTGAAACTTGAAAGTCAAAGTCTCTTTTAATATCCCAGGCGTCTTTCATCGCCAACTTACTTTCTAACTGGCTACGGGCGGTCAAATAACGCAATGGAAATGAATAGAACAATTAAATAACTTCGAACAAAAGTTATCTGTGACTAAGCAACCCTAATTTGGAAGAGAGTTAGATAAAAAGTCGGTCTCAATGAAATCTTGGTAGGGTTAGCACGGCACAAAGTGTTATCCATTGTTATTAATATTCGTGCTACGTCAAAGAATGAGCGGGCAATGTAAAACAAACTTCCTAAGGACGAAGCATAAAATAAGGATTCATAATTCAAATCGAAAAAAGTTTGTCGGGGCTCAGTAATTTTTCCCATCTTACAGCAAGTTTCGCCCGAGGGTCGCCAGTCTTGGCTGAAGGAAATCTAAGAGAGGGTTTACATTTTTAGCCTTTCGCCTTGTCCTCCTCCTCACTTTATATAGTCTTTTGATTACTCTCTCAACAAGTTATGCATTTTATCAGATCTTCCGCACTTGTTTTCCTTTTTCTACTAGACCTTGATATCTCACAATTCATTGGTGACTTCAATATATTTTATAATTATGTTATTATCTATTCGTATTATCTTGCTTGAGTTAATCTTTTATATTTCTAATGGACTCGCATTAAATAAAGTCGTCATTATCCATGAGAGTTAGGCGTTAAGAATTCTATCCCGGGGCCTACAATAGGTCGGCCCGTCAGCCCTAAATTCTTGAAACCAGTGCTAACTGGCTATGCGTTGTTAATTCTCCGTAAGTCCCCAGAACCACCCTAATTGTTATCGGCCAGCCCTTAATGGCGCCTCTAATGCGGCTAATGTATTTTTGGACATTTTGCAGCTTGCTTGGGGCTATTTTTCTGTTCGTATGACGACAATCCCCTTCCTCCAGTCTCTGTAACTGCATTATCTGCAAATATGTTGCCAATTTCTATTGTCCAGCGTAATGCATGTGAGTGGTGCAGTCCGGAACGAATGTAATGAACATAAATAAGATATATAAGTTCAAGAGTCCGCCGAGTGTCTCGCTATACATCTTACTTTGCGAATCATAGCGGGGGACGAATGGGCCTTTATCTGTCGACTTATATTATGCGTGCGTATATTGCATCCGGCAGAATCTCTTGTAAAATGTGTTAGCTTTCAATCAGGTACCTTTCTTTATTTTAAACTTGTGACAATTGTGTCAGTTAAACACCTACATATTTATATTTCGTTCATTCTATTTTTACTTCTAATTCACTAAGCATTACAATACTTACCCTACTGCATATTGTTATATGAATAAGTGACTATGACTATGCACTTGCGACCACGTTGGCCTAGTTTGCCTTGCCTACGAACAGTAGGTACGAACCGGCGGTACCGAATTGAAGTATTTATTTATCTATGTGAGTATACTTCTTGCATTTCACTTTATTGTGACTTTCTTATTATTAGGTCGTTAAAGTCTAATTGCGTCAAATCCACTCGCCTTCCTTAAATGCAAGAAGTACTTACATGTATATAATCTCTAATCATTACATTTTATTTAATAATATCTTTAAATTTAGATTCAGCTTTCCAAACTCAATTACCGATAAGTGAATTTTAAACGAATTTCGTTTACAATTTAAAATAGGTTCACTTACAGTAAAGTGTCGCTTCAATCGAAGATCTTGGTTTCAACGAATCACACGGATTAACTCCAACTACATCGGGAACATATAAAAGGCGGGCAGGTATTGAAAGTGAACAATACAGTCAGCAGCTCTCGTAAAACATTTCCTATAAACGCAGTAAGGCGATAAATTTGATTTTATTTTATTTCTTAAACAATTTGCGGCCGGACACAGACAAAGGGCCCAGGTTCGATACCGTAACGTGGTCAGCAATTCAAAGGTTTATGCGGGTACGTTTATTACTTACCTACGACGGCGCTGCGCCAATTATAATACCCTTGTCGATAAATAAAGAATAAAAAAATATAATTCCGAAACTACGTAAGTTTAGTAGCGCAGCTGTAAACATTTGTGCAAAATGTAAGGCAAGATAATTACATAAATTTAAAGGCAGACTTGAAAATACCCCGTAGCACATGCAGCTGGCCATTATACAATGTCCAGTCGTGAACCCTGTTCACATATTGCATAAAATATAACCTTTAATAAGCCTGTAAACCATTGAACAAAGAACAGTATGCCAGTTTACGGAACAAAAATATTTCCAAATTAAACGTAAATAATGGTAATGCTAAAGTTAAATAATGAGTGCTCTAAAAATATCGATAGCGATAAATATCGAGCACAGCGCGCCCCTAGAGGGGTAACGGCAAGTTCGCACTGACCACGCTGCCCCAATCGACGGCCATTGTCCAGTTCTGTTCTTGTTCACATTAAAACGCAGTTAACCGTTCTTTATTGTTTTATCCGCGCCCACTCCACGCCAATAAATGTCCGCGACTCCTGGGAAATGTTATGGCGCGATTTCGATTTTGAGACCCTAATTAAACTCGCCTTTATCGCCGAAATTTGTTTCAGTTATAGCTAAATGAGATTTCCAATGTTTTAATTCGTTGAAGAAGTTTTTATGGCGTTTTGCAGAGCTATAAATAGCTTCAGCGCTGCGTGGAGCCAATATAATCGGTGAGTATTGATCGGTAAATGACAGCACGCGTACACACGTTACGCGGAGTAAACAAAGCGCGGATAATAAGACAACCGCAGGACCATTAGACGCACCCCGATCTGGAGGAGTGATCTAATAAAACATTCAAAGGCCAAAACGGGGAAAACACAAGATCAGATTGTCTCAAAATCACACGACCGTCGGCGTGGGCCGCGCATCTATAATTCAGAGCTCGCCTGAATCGCGTGAAACGGGAATAGGTACCCTCCGTATCCACGGCGAGCGCTAACTTAAGGCGATCTATTCTTGTTTGGCCTCCGACAGGTTTTTGTTTCGACGTTGCACTCAGACCCTGTTCCCTTTTAAACTTTAAGCCGTTTGACGTTTAACGACCCTCCGTCTCAGTCGCTGGATAGACTCGCTTTAAGCATTGACACTGGGAATGTTTTATGACTTTGCCCATTGTTGCGTATGTGACTGTTTTTCTTTCCGAACTTTAACGACTTGGACTGGACAGCTACGCAGAACTAAGTAAATTGTAGAGGTGATTTGTAGAAATAATGTTTGCACATATGCATTGCGTGTGTCAATATATCGATTGCTTCTATTGTCTCGGTGCAAAACGTGAAGTTGTGACTTGTGATTAAAGTAATTACACCTTAGAATAGTATGATTGCGAACACAGCGAACGCTGATAAATTGTTAAATTGAGCTTCGGCATACGACCACGGCGGTTCGGTCTGCGAAATTGGCGTCGCCTTCACACTCTAGCAATTATCGTCGGGGAAGTTTTCCACCTCTGAATGAAGGTTTCCAGCTATTACCATCGGAAGGGCACGGCACGTTATGCCTGCAATGCTCGCCTTAATCTGCCGCCCGCATTCAAACTTCACTTGTTTAATTACGGGATATAGATCAGCAATTTTCAGTGTCTCCTTTGACTTAAAACTTTTACATTCTAGTTCTTCTAGAGTGATTCGTTAGCTTTGTTTTATTTAGTAAACAAAAAGGTCATACTACCGGGCAACGACTTCTCGTTTTCCATCGCTACTCTTGTTGAACGGCATAAAATTCGTCTCCCCGTCAGTCGTCTCAGCATCAAGTCCGTACTCTTTCACGTAGCTCCCAGTTACTCATTACAGGACCTTACGAAAGATTAGAATGTAAATTTAAAAATCGAAGCCGTTTACGAATACAGGCAAGAATGTAGTGGTTAAGCGGGAGTTTCAAACGATCTGGCTGTCGGCGTCGACCAGCAAAGCTGCGATTAACGACCCTGCGGAACATCCCCTATGCTGAAAAGTTTTCCTAATTAATTGTAAGATTTTAATCATGCTTCTGGCGTAACAAAATTATTATGGCCCGTTTAATTTCCTAGCGCGCCCTTCGGCATCTAAGTTGTTTGGCCCTAATGCACTATTCCGAAATTTTAATCAAGGGTGTGATGTTATTAAATTATGCAGCCTGTCGTATGCACTCAGTGATTATAAATCTTCTGTGTTTGTTTTACGTAATGCTGTAGTGGCCGTTATTGCACAAGAAACTGTTATTACGGTAGGTATGGTTATCCGGAGATATGCAAATTATATGATTATTTATAGCGGTAAGGAAGCTTATGGTTCAGCCGCCTGGTGCAGCAAAAACCTGTTAGTGCTTTTTGTACCCTTTATCACTTTTCGTGTTGCACAGCTATATCGGATGCTATGAAAACCTAGATTAACAATTTAAATGAAAATTAATTCAACACGATATCTTACGTATGTAAAATACTTTATTCAGCAAATTGGATGAAGTTTTCTAACCAGATTCATAACGTCTCACGGTGGTTACTAATGCCAAAAAGTTTGGCATCAGCTGTAATTTCAGTTGCACGCGGTCGAGTTAAACAACCGCTAGTGAAAAGGTACATTTCGCGTAATGATACTCTCTATTAAAGTCAACTATAAAGCTTGTACAGAAAACTGTACTTAGTAAACTGATTTTACGCGCTTATGCAGTTTCTTGTGAATAAAGTTAACCCAAGCGCGGAACGCCAGCGAAACTTGAAGCGAAGTACAGAAGAGTACGAAAATAAAATCTAAGTCCCGATCTTAGCGAATGAAACGCTGCGAATTGGGCTCGCAAGATCAAATAATTCCATGAAAATGAACCCCGGGCATATTTAATTAACCCGACCTCCCCCGATCTAAGTGCACAAGAATTCCCCGGTTAAACATTAGCTTTCGTCAGGAATTTAATTCGGACGGAATGGAAAATATTTATTTACACTTTTTCGCATTAGTATTCCTCCTCTCACACATGACTCCGTTTGTTATCGAAAGGGAAGGTAATTATTTTTATTGGGTTTTATTTTCGCTAGAGAAGTTTTAATTACTGCTGAGCGGGAGGTGTGTGCGGGCCGCAGGAGCGCGCCCCGCATAAATTGTTTTGTTGCGGTCGTAATATCGCTCTCATTTTCTGCTGGACTTATAAATGTGCTTATTACGGCTACATTATTTATCGCAATGTATTTAATTCCTTTGTTTCCATAACCCGATAACATTATCTAGGTGTGTAAAGTCATATAGGTATAGCGCTCGTCTGTTGTGTTTCGTCTAACGAGCCTTATCCAATTAAATTTACCCACCGAAACGAACAACGCGACGCTCATACGGGTCGAATGAAAGTAGAATGCGTGCAGTAACTAAAGAGGTCGAATCTGAGCTTATCAAACATTAAGCCCTACGTGTACCTGGAGCCCCACTAAATAAATAAGTCGAGCAAATGAAAAACATCCACGTCCCGCTCGGATCGAACGGTGAGAATTCGGAGGAGGCAATGATAAATATGCATGGCGCGTCTATGGCACATCCTGTGTGATTAGTGTAGGGGGCACGGGCCTTGATACGGATAGGTGAGTGATAGCAAGGGGGCACAGGAACTAAGAAACCCCCTAGCTAATAACGGTACGTGTCTCTCTCCGTTGTATCGGCGGCGTTTCTTATATTGCCAATATAGGGTGTTCACGTGTGCGTACGCTTTTGTTTTTGTCATTTCTCTTGTCACACGTGGCTGGTAAGATAATGTGGGTTTTATTGATATTATCCTCCTTTTATTAGCTTTTGCGAGACATCTATTAATGATAAATCTGTCGAAGACGTGAATTGTCCATGCGTCAACTAATTTGCCACGAGTTGTTAAGCATACAATTATTTGTTTGTAATGGAATAACACAAAAGAAACAGTCATGCTTAGTATTAAAATTCTGAATAACCGGTCGATACTCTGAATCCTCGAATCAATAATGGGTCCGCAACGGATTTATCTGCTCTGGAGTCCCATTTGTTGATAGGCTACGGTGACAGGCAGGTCATAAGTTTGTTTGCTACCGTCGTGGCATAAGAAATAAAAATACCATACAAATTACCATAATAATTATACCGACTACATACGTCATTTATGCCTCGAAAACCAAAACAGAATTCATCTTTTTGATATAATTTAATGACAAAAATAGCTTCCAAATCTCGTTATTTTAGCTCTGGTACTTACAGAAATACACGGTAAAATTTAATAGCACTACATAACAGAAACACATTAGAGAGACAGGTACCATTATTGCACTTTATATCCTAGTAACCTTTGATACTGCACAAGTTATGTGCTCCTGTGGGATCGACGGAAGAATGGCTCCCGAGACAAGACGGAAAGGGGAGATGTCCCTCATAATGCGTATCTACGAGAAACACATTCCCATTCGAGCCGTAGCTTAGAATCCATAAAATTGGAATAGTGGCCGGGTTTACGGCATCGGCTCTCTGCAGTTAATAATTTCAATACTTACTGTGTACTCTTGCGGTTGTAAGAACGTTAATACATGTTTCTCACAAATATACGTATAAGAAGCAATAAAGTGTTTATTATAAAAAACGTATAAACAAAAAACATAATTTTCGAAATTCATCCAAAGTATAACTTTGTTGACAAGAAAATAAAACATATTTTTATTTTTGTTAGAATGTAATTTATTATTTCTGTTGAAATAGTCAAAGATCGTTAAATCAAGTGTAAAACTTATCCAATCAATTGAAGTTTTACATAAAAAGTAACTCATGTGTTATTCCAACTTCATTCAAGTAAAAACGTTAACTCAAAAAGTATTGACAGCCACAAGTATATTCTCTCCGCAACGCCTCTAAATGATGGGATGGTACAAAGAACCCTTTAGAACTACAATATTTCTCGAACAACATGTTTTCCCACAAGCAGCGATTGTAAAATTAAGCAGTGATTCACCTCTCGATTTATTGTTATTGCTTCCCGATTTCACGAGCCGTCGCCGAAATCGAATTAGGAGCCAACGCGCTCCTAAACAAATTTCAATTTTCAATTATGACCCTGGAGGAGTGGCAGTGGCTTCGAGTCCCGGGAGGAACGTAACTTATTGCACTGTATCGGCCCAGTCTGATGGCTCAATAATGTATTCTGAATAATTATTCGCAGCACAGACAGCCGGTCCGATTGAATTTGCCCTCTGGAGATAAACAATAAGTTTTGATTTATTCGATGAGTTGATCAGGGACTTATTAAAGCCACTATATTGATTACAGCTCATGCCCCGAGCGCTGCATGTTCGCTTTTGTTACAGTAATAAAATATCGAGGAATGCAATGTATCTCCAACTTTTAATGTGTTATAAATAACGAGAATTTTCTTTCTTTTTACTAGCCATGTAAACGGTGTATAAGTAACTCTGGACTCATCTAAGAGTCAATCACGACCCCCTTCCAGTAATCGGCTACAAAACTGATTTCTAATTGATCTTTTGGTTGTGACCCATGATTTTACTAGCCATGTAAACTTCAAGGTGTATAAGTAACTCTGGACTCATCTAAGAGTCAATCATGACCCCCTTCCGTAATCGGCTAAAAAACTGATTTCTAATTGATCTTTTGGTTGTGACCCATGATTAAGTTAACTGTTTAGTACCAACCTATGAACCCACATATTTCCAACCTCACATGGCAGTTCTCAGGACTGCCTCCAGGATTTTCTTAAGTATTATTATGCTTTTTACGCTTCTTGAACGCTGTCGCATCACGCATCTTATTGATTCGGCTGGCAATAAAAGAATCGGTGCCGACCTTAGCCTCCCCATATACTTTTTCCAGTTCAGTGAGCATGAACTGCAATAGGATTGTACGCGGTGGATAGTCCCGAATATTTCTTCCAAACCACCGGTGTCACTATCTAGAGAGGAGAAAAGGTGCGGAGATTTACCTGGAACCCTCAGGGCGATCGGTTAGCATTAAAATATTTATTTTTCAATAAACTTTTAGTGCGAGGGTGTGAAATGCTGAGGGAAAATTCGTCCACTGATTTTCTTGTACGGTCGAACGAATGTAATACCAATAATCTGGGGGCACGGTAGTGCACCCGCTAAGACGAGCCAAGCGAAGCGCAAGGGCAGGCACTACCTATCCTTTCTCGAAGCTTTTATAATTTTTTTTTTTTTTAATTGATGGGATATAAGGACTCCCTGTTATAAATAATAAAATACATATTTGAGGATTTTTACTAAAGCACCCCCGACCTCTTAAATTAGGAGCTGGAAGTTTGTATGGGTTTTCCCTTCTTTAGAAATTACCTTACAAAAAGGAATGAGATCCCACTAAAAACATTGGGTTATTCCTAACTGTTACCAGTGGTAACAGATGGGATTTTTTTCCCCATGGTTTACCAGTGGGAACTAATGGGAATAGTAATTGATGGTAACTACTGGTTTTTTTTTCAGTAGTTACCACCCAGTACTAAGGGAATATTTTTCCCATCTTTTACCAGTAAAAAGATGGGAAAAATATTCCCAGTAGTTACCACTGGTAACAAAACATTACATTTAAAGCGATTGCCAAGAGTTCCTAGCTCATATAGCTTTCAGCGTTAAAAAGATATCAATCAGATCGCAAGCAGCGCCAAGCTTTCCACACTCTACCAGCCACGCTCTACAAATTCTATATCTTGGCTAAAAAGTATAGACTCATCCCTTATTAATATCATCATAAATTCATACTGTATGCACGCGCGAGAGACTATGCGGCAACCGGGATGTGCCCAAAAAAGCTATACTTTTTACCCACGATGTTGAATTTGTAGAGCATGGCTGGTAGAGTTAAGCCGTGTGGAGTAGGAAGCTTGGCGCTACTTTTTAACGCTGAAAGCTATATAACATATTATGAACTAGGGAGTCTTGGCAATCACCTTACATGTAATGTTTTTAGTGGGTCCCAATAACTCGAGTTCATTCAATAAAAAAAAACTATCAATCCATGTCGATGCGTGGTGGCAATAGTTGGGGTTGTTTTTCGAATTTGGGATTTATTTTTGTATCTCGATTAGGGATTCAAGTTTAACCACACCCACTCACTTCACATTGATCGATCGTCGGGTGATTGTCGATTATGATAAACTTACCACACCAGACGAACAACGTGGATTCATTTAGGTGTAAATTTTTACCACATATTTAGTACTAAACTCTCTCCAGATTCCGATTCTGAATTTTCTTTTATAAACCAAATCCGCCAACCTACTCATCTATTGTATACACTTTGTCTTGTTATCTTTATTCTTAAATTCTTTTAAAAAGATATTTGAGCAGTAAAGTTAAAGATGTGTGTCAGCGTATTCTGATTTCCAAAAAATATGTGTTCCCTTTATCAAGTTGTTTCGAGGGTATATTGTGGAAACCCTATTAGCGAAGTTTGGGTGTCCTTCCGGCCGCGTCTTTGTTGCAACAAAATCACTGAACCAGTTAGGGTAAAATGTAAAAAAGTCTTAGAAAAGTTCGCTGCTTGTAAATTAACTTAATCTTTTCTGACTTTCTTATTTGAGAATAATGCTATTTCTGTTCAGACATAAGAACATTGCATCAGTTATCATGTACAATGTTTATTTATTCATTGTGTGTGTCTTCAAGTTTCTATAGTAGATAAGCGTCTTTCTGTGATACTGTCATAGTTAACCGTCAATTAGGTAAAGACTAAAGCAAACCTTCCGCTTCTTGACCATGAAAATCAGATTAAATTATCATAACTACAAAAACAAAGCCATTCAAGTCGGCTTATTGCGCCCCGGCAAACGACATCGCGGCATCAATAGTTAATATCCGCGAGCAATAGGGAAAAATAAAACAATATGACGATACCTTAGCCAATATGGCGGTTGTAAGACAAACAGGTATCAATATCGGGGTTCCATAGCCGGCACCGGCGACGTCAATAAGCGTGAAGCGACCAACTGCTGGGATTGAGGCCGCGCCGCGGGAATAGGGCTGCCTCGCGTCGAGCACCTTCGTCTAAATAACCTGCCTATATACGAACCGTCGCGTCCTTCAACTCAGGTAACTAGTCGTTTGCCTAGAATAAAGTTTTTTAAACGGCTAACTATATAGGTTAGTTATTATATTATAGTTAGTACTTTCTTTCTCTTTTGCTATGTTTTCCGGTGACTTATTCATTCATTTTTTTTATTCATAGCCCAACATGGATCATTATTTTTAGTAAAACTTAGATTCACAAAGTTCATAATAGGTCACATGGTAATTTAAATAATAATAATACAATTAAAGTCAGTTTGAAAGTTACATTAAAGGTACACAGTCAATTATAATAAAGTAAATAATAATTTGAATTAATTAATCAAATTAAAAGTTCACAAGATGTCAAATTAAATCATAAATAACGTGTATGTTTGTGTGCATTATACAGCAATGGTTTAGATACACACAGTCCGCGATCATTTTCAGGATGCTGTTGGCACTGGCCCGTAGCGGATGTACATTCGTACATCGCTTGCGCATAGTAGTGTGGAAATAGTCCACCCTTACAAAGGCTTATGCATCTATCAAAATTTTGAACTTCACTCCACTATTGTTCTGCTTAAGTTACTTACATAGGTACTTACTCGTACTTTGTAAACGACATTTGCACGGGTCTTAAAATTGTCGTCAAAAATTGACTAGCACATTATTCGATAATACATTGTAAATCCTGAGATACTTTTAAATTCCAAAATAAAGACGTTATAATTGACAGCCCTGAGGCGTACCTCGCGCAGATTGGCGCCGATTACCGCACAGATTGCTATCGGTGCAACTCACTTAACCACTGCGCCCAATTTGAGAGATTTTCGTTGCGTTAAGAGCTCATTCTCTGAGTCAATGTGCCAGTTAATTTTAATATGGATTCGGCTGCAAAAAAATGCTACTTCAAGAGCTTGTGAGTTTATGAAGAATATTTTCTACTCCCGTTACCGAAGTCAATCAGATCCAGTTCATATTTGAGTATGGTTATAAGCAAGAGTAACTAGAAATCAAATACGCATGTGACTGGAGCCAGGTATCTACCAGTCCAGGCCAAAAGCTGCCTAAACGACTACCGCACAGTGTTCACACAACTGTAGCGCGAATTTTACTTCGTATACTATACCTACTACCTACTCACCGACTCTTCGCAAACACCAAAGGACCCTCCTCTGTTTATTCTTACTCTAGTTACGTTACGAAATAAAATTGTATTATCTTCAAAATAAACTTACTAAACCCGCAATCCTGATACGTGCCTCTCTCAAATTGTCACCAATTACCGACCAGATTGCTTTCGATGCAACTCACTTGTTCACCACGCACAAATTGAGAGTTTTTCGCTGCGTTGAGAGGTTTATAACTTTGCATCGCCTTAGCATTTCAATATGTTTCATACGCTCGTCCTTACATGTTAGATCGTCGAGCGTATACGATGCGAAATGACGAACAAAATTGACTTCTCACGGTGGGAGGATGTATTTTCAACGTTTAAAAATTGGTCATGTATTGGTCTATATTTTGCCAAATATAACTTACTCGTAGTTTGCTATCGATGTATCTAGCCGATTTACATAAGTGATTTCAGACTGAAATTTATGTTCACCCAGATCAAATTCAGATTTCTACCTAGTATAAGCTTGGACATAAATTAACGCAATATCTCACTCTTCGTTTAAGTCTAAAGTGTTCGTCCGCGTGGATAAAATCGTGTCTGTTATGACCAGTCACGCTCAAGTGTTTAACGAGACTTACTTAAACGGTATTTTTATATTTACAATGTACTGTTTTATGGCAGCATCTCAATTAGTAAAATATATAAATGTATAATACAGTCTTCAAAAAGGGTGACAACCACGGAACAGAAAAAACACTGTTTTAATTGTTCTGTGGTGACAACACCCTGCTGAAGAACTACCGACTCATCTCACTTCGGAGCCATGTCTGTGAGCTGTTTTCAAGTCATTATGAATCGTCTCGCACGCAGGCTTGATAACTTCCAGCCTCCCGAACAAGCCGGTTTCCGAAGAGGTCTTAGTACCGTAGACCACATTCATACACTACGTCAAATTATACAGAAGACTGAGGAGTATAACCTGTCTCTCAGCTTAGAGTTTGTGGACGACGCGAAAGCTTTCAATTCGATCGAAAACTGGGCTGTACTGCAGTCTCTCCAGCGCTGCCAAGTAGACTGCGGGTATATCGAAGTACTGAAGTGTTTGTACGAGAACGCCACTATGTCAGTCCGACTCCAGGGGGTCAATCACGTAACGCATTGTACGCGCGTCAGGTAGATCTAAATGTCACTTTTTATATGGAAAATAACAATTAAATCTACCTAACGCGCGTAAGAAATATTACGTGATCGACCCACAGGATCGGAGCTCGAAACCTATTCTGCTACAGCGGGGTGTCAGGCAAGGGGATGTTATTTCCCCAAAACTGCTCAGCGCTGGCATGGCACCGAAACGTGGTCGCTTACTATGGGCTATGCTGGGAGTTTCTCTGCGTGATCGCATCAGAAATGAGGCTATCCGCATTAGAACCAAGGTAACCGATAGCCCTCCGAATCGCTAAACTTAAAAGGGTAGTGGGCGGGGCACATTACACGTAGAACCGATAGCCGTTGGAGCGGAAAGGTTCTCGAGTGGCGACTACGTACCGGAAGGCGCAGCGTGGGTAAACCCACAAGGTGGACTGATGACCAGGAGCCGTAGCATGGTTGGCCTTATCACGCGACAAGCGAACGATGTCAGCCAGTGACGCACGCTCTATCCTATCACCTATCGCGTGACAAGGCCAACCATGCTACGGGGGCTGGTAAAAGTCACGGGAGTCCGCTGGATGCGGGTGGCGCAGCGCAGGGCCGGTAGTTGTGGCACTATTTGTGGGAGGCCTATGTCCAGCAGTCGACGTCTTTCGACTGATATGATGATGATGATACGTATACAGTAAAGACTCTTTTATTCCAAAGCTCATATTTCATGCATATTCCACTCGTCTGCTCTCACACCGGGCATGATCAAACATCTCATTGAAGTCAATAATATGTAATGATTTTCCCATTCGAATTGATACAATATCATAAATAGATCGCGATGAGAGTGCCGCTCAAATAATCAATAAGAACTTTAAATAATACGCAATAAAGCTCAGCTTCTCGATATAGTGTTACAAAAATTCCATTTTCCGAGCACGGCCCATTAGCGGAGGGAAATCTGCAATCTCGAGAGATTGAAAATCAAACAATGCGAGCGTTTGTAACATAATACCATTCGTTATTAAGACGCGAATGTGGCATTAGAGGGAAATAAGGCAAAGGCGAAAGAACGCCTCGGCCGAGGGGAGCGTGACATAGAAAATGTTTATAGAGACCAGGGTAAGGGGGTAGCGTCCGTAATAAAATTTTATATAACCTTAGTATTTTGCCGAATAATGAGCCGAGGCGTGTGTTAAATAATGTACGTACTTCGGGATGCTGCAGAAATTAAAGCGCCGCTAAATATACGCGCTCTTTTTTTGTGGCTTTTAATAAAATCAATAACTTCTCAGGTTCATTGTGTGAAGTAATTATAGAACCATTTGTTTACAAATGGCGCCGGTAAATTATTCCCGATAGGCGATCACCGTAGTGTTGCGCAAACAAACAACCCTTTAAGGCTCTCGCGCTTCGAGTACACATCATTCCGCCGTGAGATAATTTATGTAAATAAAATTCACATTACCCGTCTCCTATTCAAAGCCCGCTCGCTCTAACATGTTTTCGAGAATGTTTATTGTTGTGTTTTGTCTTTATTATCTCATCTTTGAAGTCACTATTTGCCTGTGTCGCCGGCGCGCAGTATTTCATAATTTTTTCCGCTCTCGGCGACTGATTCGCTAACGTTTTATCACGCTCTGAAAGCTATTTGATATTTATGTATGTGCGCTTCCCCAAATATAAACAACGTTATTAAAACGTACTCCCACTTGGATAAGTAACGGAGACTTTATATATGGGAAGAAGACAGAGGAGCTCGGCCATATTAAAACCGTATCAAAATGTATTCGCCCAAGCTGGTTTACTGCATAAACTCAGACTTTGTTTCATAGAGTTTCAGGAAAATGCGCCCGACACTTGGATATTTTCCACTATTACCAACGCAAAACTAATAAAGACTCCAAAGTTTTAAGAGCGCATTTGGTAAAAATACGGTGTCGCAAAACTTTTCTTTATTAGTTCCCCTTTAATCTGGCCAGGCGTGTCCCAATGTCTTTATGGCGAATTTTCAATCTTGAGTCTGGGTGGAAACCAATAAGAAATCAACAATTTGTCCCCTGATTCCCGTGCATCGGTTCGAGGGGGAACTCGCTTCTTTACGACTTCTTTTACGATTGGAGGTGCATTCAGAATTAGTCCGCGCTACCGAGAAAGCCTTTCCGTGTCTGCGAAGATGAAAGGAAAAAAGGATTACAATGACTGTCAGAGTTTTTTTTTTCCAAAACTCGTAGGGGTATCAATATTTTTATTGGTTACTCGAAATCCGGTCGCTGAAGCCTTGGGCGACGTAACTGTTTACCTAGCAGCAGTCGCATAGCGCCATAAAATTATACAAACTATTGTTACCCTTAAAAAAACTTTTTTCTGTAAAGTCATAGTGAAACTTTGATTATTTGAACGGAAAGTATAGTAATATCGGTCTTCAATACCCGGAGCTTCAGTCGAGCGAATAATGTAGCTCACTTTTAAATCGCTGAAGTTTTCCGTAACAGCAGCAAGAATGTTTACGATATTGTTAACTTTTATCTGAGCATTTTTCCGTATTTCTTGAAACCAATATTCACGGAGTATTTGCTTAATTCGGGACGCGGTGTCTCGTTAATTCTGTGTAAATATGTAACACGGGGGTTATAAATTGCTGGCATGCATCTCCGAAACTGTGGCACAGAGTAGAGTGAGTTCATAAAGTGAAGTTAATAAGCAGTAAAGGGCGGTATTCAGGTAATCTGTCAGTCTCGAGAAGGCTCGCTTTATGAAACACCTCGCGCCGCGTGCTTTCCTATTAAACACTGCCAGATGTCTAACCGCCTAATTAATATTTACATTAATTTATTCTCACCTGCTGGCGTGAGTAATAATCTCCGTAAAAGCCAAGTTTATAAGATAAGATATAAACAACGTTACGACGTGATAAATTCTTTGCTTTTCATAGCACCACAAGCTAAAATGTAAGCGAATACTCGTGTAAATGTGAGTTTAATTAAAGAAAACTGCGCACACAAGAAAATATGTCATAATATTAAAATTAAAGTAAAAGAAAAGTTCTTATCTGACAGCAATCGGCTTATTTGTAAGCTGAAACGTGTCAAAGATTATCTTAATCTTTTAATTATACAAGACATGTCACACGACGTAATGTCATACAGGCTAGATATGAGCAAAATAAATAATGTACAAAAGTGCCTTAAGGCGCAACCAGACGGTTCTGCAAGCAGAGAGAGATAAGGAGACGAACACTCTTATAGCTTGCAGGACGGCTGGATGCGCCTTTGCGATATAGTAATATACAGATACATGTGTGCTTATATATGGCATCTGGTAGATAGGGACACAGCCTATTGATAAAACGAGGTAGATAGACTGTATTGTATTATTCCATTCAATTCATTTATTGACTCAGATAACAAGATCCATTATTTGTTAGCATTATTATCCTTAGAAAGACTATGTTAGTACTTAAAATATCAGCAATACAATATAAAAATAAATAAATAAAACTAAAAATAAACAACTTTACACATTTGGCTTCATTGACGCAAGTAGAGTCCAATCTGTCCCCTATCATCCTTTAGATGGTGTTGTTGTTGATGGTGTTTGGTGATGCACGGAATCATTACAACTAGATACGGCATGCGTACGCTGAGCGTAGTTCGGATTGACTTGAGTAGTTTTTGCGTGATTGAGTTACATGAGTAACCAAAATCCAAATATCTTAACTTTCACATAGTAAGATTTCATTGAATCTTAGCTATACGTGGATATGATTGTGGGTACTGTATTATTTCATAATACTGTCCCTAAAGCACAAGCTAAAGGCGAGGACCTCGCGTTAATACTTTATTACGGTTCGTATGAGATTACTCGGTTTCCTTTTACGACACTGGTTTAATCGCTCCTAAGTTTCATCGACTCTGCTGAATTACCCGCCGCCTCGAGAGCTACTTTATGTTTTAACAACATTTTCTGTTACTTATTAGCTTTTTCTTTAAGGTCATAAAAGCTGATTAACCCCCGCGAGTCGACTTGTAAAAACTTTTCTTAATTTATTATCGTAAATTGTTTAACGGACCGATTTATTAGGTACAATAAAAGTTTGAGGCTACATTGTAAGTATTTTTTTACCTCTTCCCAAGGCAAGAAGGAACCAAAACTACAGTTTGATATTAAAATGTTCAAGAGCCTGTTAGGTTAAAAATCAACGCGCTGTTGTATGTTTTCGTGGTTGAAATTGTATAATATCATTCATTTGTTAACATAAATAATAATTTGCATTGAATAAATAGCTAGTTTTCTAATGTACATTAGTAATTTAAACATTTTTTTGATGTGTTTTAGTACCTAATCTAGTAATCAATATTCTTCCGTGGCATGGTTTCGCATTCTTGACAGCTATAGCTGTCAAATATATGAAAACAGCTATGCACATCTGTGGTAGATTTATATGTGGATGAAATGGACGTTACTTTATATCCGACTTCAGCAGAGTAGAGCCGAAAGGAAGAGATATGTTTTAGAAGTCTATTTTTGTATTTACGTGTTCGCCGTCGTAGCGTTTAAGATACTGAACCGATTTTGATGAATGAGGCATTAATCGATTCCAAATTATGCTCCGGGTTAACATAGGCTAACATTTGTAAAAAAACAATTAGGTTAGTAGGTTAGGGGTAGGTTTTATGATTTTTTTATGCTTGTTATATGCATGGAAAAATGTTATTACGTAAATTAATTACACTGTCTATACCTACGCTACAAATCCTGTAAAAGTCCTTATACACTGGATACAAAAAAACCTTGATCGGCTCCCGAGCTGAACAGTACATTATCTCGACACGTGTAGCGATTAACTCGCTAACTCACCCGGAGTTCGTATTCTGGATCGTGACTCAAATCTTATATCGTAGCTGCGTGCGTTATTACAGCGCGTGTTGGACAGGTTAAAGTTTCTTGTAATGTATACATATACAGGGTTATTGGTAATTCAAGGTATTCCTGCAGGTCGATCACGTAACACATTATACGCGCGTCAGGTGGATCTAAATGTCACTTTTTAGGGTTCCGTAACTCAAAAGGAAAAAACGGAACCCTTATAGGATCACTCGTGCCTCTGTCTGTCCGTCTGTCACAGCCGATTTGCTCCGAAACTACTGGACCGATTGAGTTGAAATTTGGTATACATATGTAAATTGGTGACCCAAAGATGGACGCGTAAAGTAAATTAATGAATTCTGAACAAGAGGCAACTTTTGGGGGTAAACTGGAAAATTAAAAAAAAAGTTTCACAAACTGTATTGTGTGATATATCAAATGAAAGGGGTTGTTGTAAGCATCTCAGATGTATATTTTTTTTATAATTTTAGCAAAAACAGATTTTAAGTAATCTTGGAAAAAAGACGAATTTTGACCACCCCCCATATCTCCGAAACTACTAGGCTTAAAATTCTGAAAAATATATGAAAAATAGTTCCTTGCCTAAAGATTACAGGAAAACCTATAAGAAGTTTGAGTATTAAAAGTTACGGGAAAATTCGGAAGAAACGGAACCCTCATCACGCGAGTTGAACTCGCACTTGTCCGGTCTTTTTATCCTATGGGAAAATGACTGTTGAGTTGTCCTAACGTGTGTTCGAAAAGTTTCGTGGTGACCCCTCGGTTAAGACGTTATAGGAGAAGATGATAGAAACCATAATACCATTTCAGAAATAATATTATTTTAATTGGTTTCTTATTAATATCAGCAGCAAAATCATTAAAATCTCTTTATGAATACAAAATAAATATTGAAATAATAATTTACCTAAATAAAATAAATGTAGTGCACGTACGCTGTGTGTGTTTACAATTGTAAAACAAAACACGACACCAATAAAATGTAAAATTCTCATTTCTATCTATGCCCTTTATTACTTTCATAAAGTATATATTAACCTTTCAAACCCGTATCATTTCGCACAAGCGCTTTCAACTTGTCCTTAGGGAGCACAGTACAGGTGCACATAACACATAAAATATTTAATTTAGTTCGTGTCCGTGCTATTGTTAAAGACAGTGGCGATAACAGAAATACAAATGGCCGCCGGGCAACTCCGAATTAATCCGAAGTGGTTGGTTTCAAATAAGCTGAGCTGTTGCCACTTCGAGCGGTCATTACTGATGTCTATCGCTGAAATCAGGTAGTTGCGGGCTGAGGGCCCAAATCTGCAATCGAGATCAATTGAGATTACGAAATTGCAAAGCGACATTGTAGTTTCCTTGATGCTTTTACCTACATACCGTCTAATTGGAATTCGTAAGATAATTTTTTACATGCTGTTGTTGACGTTATACTCCGTTAATAACAAGTCCTTATAAAACACTATTTTGTTATTTTCTTATTGTTCGACCTTTAAAATAATCAAAACTCAACTAGTAATTCAATAAGAAAGATTTAAGATCACCATTCGTATTAAAAAACTAAATAAGTCCAAACATTTCTAAGGACAAATAGCTCAGCTTATTCAAAAGCCGGCATACCGCGAACTAATGGGCCAAGTTTCCATGTAAGCCAATTGTGTGCCGTTAATCTAATCGGTGCCGTGTAGAACGATATTTTCATATCGGGCCTATTACCTACGGTTACAATTGCCAAATGAAAAATACGCGGATTTCCTGTCGGCGGTAATCGCCGTGTAATCCATCAAGGGAAACGGTGGCACGCTTTGCTTAGGAAACGCGCCGTCGATGTCACGTTATTTACGAGGATTGTGACTGATGTGTGAACGGCTGCCGATGCTCAGATTATTGTTACCGGTTGAAATTCAATTGTTTTTTGGAATGGTGTATTATTTTAATTTAACCGTCATTAAAGCTTAAATTGTAATTTTCAATTATCTAATGTAGTTTGAAATGTAATATTTGAACAAGAACAGCGGTTTTATTTCTAATTTTGTTTCAAATTACAGAGCTATCACTTTGTTTACCTTTTCAATATTTCAACAAAGAACGTTTAATTTTACTTAATGATTTACACTGTTCCTTTGAAGTCTCAGTTTAAATTATTGTAAATTTGAGCTTTATTTTGCATCAAAACAAGCTTTTAAATGATTTGTTTTTGTAATTATTTCTACAGACAATGTAGCGATCTAGGTACAAAACAACATTGTTTTATTACAACCGGGGATAAAGCTGCACTACTCCACAGAGACCGGGCGGTGTGACCCGCATAGGATATTTGAAGCAGTGGGGAGCTCACAAATTATTGTTATACGCTCGAAACAGAGAACGTTGTTTGCTTAAACTATCCTTGACCAAAATAATTTGGCGCGATACGATCTTTGGAGCGTGCTCCGGTTTATTATAACTTTCTTCCTTTGAGCTCCAGCTGTGCTCCACCGTACCTGGCCAGTGTTGCCTCATGCGATAAAACAATTTACCTCAATGAAGCCATGTTTCCTTAGTACATTCACAGTCCGAAAAATGGCGAAAGTTTTCACAGGCTTACGAATCAGATTAGTCAAGGCAAAGAAGGATTTTGCCCTAATTTGAAACAAAATCGCTTTGTTTGCTTTATTTGTAGTAAGCACGACAGGCAATCTTCATTTGGACAAATAATAGTGCGGTATTCATGGCAGTTAATTTGGGTTCAGTCGGTAATCGTAGCTTGTAGATAATACACAGAACACGAGCGTGTTGATTTTTGCTTTATGATTTTTGGTTATTCGTAGGTGAAACAAATAGTCTTGTATTTTATTTCTATTAACTAAGGATTTATTTGTTGACTCTCAACTCGATAATACTTCAACATAAAATACACGATGACTGACTGACTTCATATTTTCTAGCTTAGATTACAGGCCTGGGGATCTATCAGATACTTACATTTCACGTTCAAATTTAATATCAATATGTTTCGCGCGCCCGATTTGACAGTTTGTTTGACACGTTTGCTTGGCGCGCTTAGAAACAAGCGCCTAAGCCATTCCGTCTACTCCTTTATGTACAGAAGCGAACGAAAAGGTCCAGCCAAAGACCTTAACATTAAATACAGACAAAAAGTTACAACCCTCTTCATTCTCAACTATGCCAATAGTGAAAAAAACGTAAACAACGCATTAGGTTACTCCTGTCAGGTTGGGTGGTTCCGTTGTCGTGTCGCGGGCTAAACTGGTCGCGTGTGTTCGGATCTTGATTGCGAGCCGAGTAATTATAGTTTTGCTTATTACTAGACCACTGCCTACTGATTAACCGGCGATTTCGTTCGCTTTGAACTCACCGCGAAATGAGGCAGTGGTTGAGACGTGTCGGTGTAGATTAGATTCACCGGTCTACACAATAGACGTGTTGTTTTGATTATTTTCGATGCAGAAACAGAAGATGAACTATTACCTTTTATCTGTGATTACTGATTAGGAAGGAAGGATAATTGCGTAACTTTTCAAACGAGCGTCAGGACAACTCAACTGCCATTTTCCCTTACAAATATTGACATCAAAATCTACCTATACCCAAAACCATAATTGAATTCCATCAAATATTCCAAGAAATGTCACTTTCACAGTGAAACCTACCATTGTCAGTATTAGGGCATGCAATTTCGGTATTTATTACTACTACAATACCAGGATCCCGGTTTTGATCCCGGTGTTGTAGTAGTAATAAATCCCGGGATTGCATGCCCTAGTCAGTATGACGTTCCAGGTATAACCAACCTTATTATGATAATACGAAATATAATCATTAGAATCAATGTAAGACTGCTCGGAAATACATTAGATATTTCATTTACATACCAAATTTTGAATAAATTAATTAAGCCGCCAGCATCCTCGGTACAATGCCTCGAGGGCCTTTTTTAGATTTAACTTAGTTTTAATTTATCTTAGTTAATGTTAATTATAATCTTGTATTTTTATTTCAATAAATTTTAATAGCGAATTTATTAACTAAATAATTCTAAAGAAAACACTCGTCCGCTCCAGAAAGATACCGAAAATGAAGTGAGGAGTAAAAGTGTCATGGCCACCACCATTTCACCGTATCCACACGACTAGTTGTTGTATTTTTTAATTGAAATATCAAAGATATATAATAATATACACACATCTTCAGACGATAATATGATTGTGTCATAACTGATACCAAATGTAGTTGAGACCTGAAGTATTGCTATTGTAATGTGAACATTTCTACTACAAAACAGTTTTAATTAAAAATAAAATCATAATACTTGTATACGCATAAGTATGTTTATTTAGAAAATGCTTTGAAATTGTTTCTTTAAAATTACTAATAATTTAATTACTTACGTGCATTTATTCGCCAAGAGTAAATTTACTTTTGATGGAATATTTCAATTTAATGGCAATACAGTAGTAGAATTGATGGAATTTAATTATGGTTTCGGGTATAACGTACGTACAAAACGTAACGCAATCGATCTGCTGCAGATCGATCACGTAACGCAATGTACGTACGTCAGTTAGATCTAAGTGTCATTTTTTGTATGGCAAAATGACGTTGAGCCTACTTGTGCATTCGACAAGTTACGTGATCATCCCTCGGCTGAACGTGCTACATCGCACCTCTTAACCACTTAACTTAAATGAAATTGGTGAAATCAGTGTATTGATTTTAATTCTTATTTATTTTTATTTGGTTTTCTTTTGTTTCTAAGTCAAGTTTCTGCTCATATGTAAATGTAAACATAAATTAATAATAAATATAACCATACTTATGATCTAGTTTGCATGCTTAAGCATATTGTTATGTATTATTTTAGTATAGTTTTAGGACAGTTTTCGCTCGTTGTTACTTGTAATCATGCTGTGCATGCATGTTTTGGATGTCATTCCTCTCCTTTGATTTATTTTGTACAATCTATGTAATGAATGTTATCTGTTTTGTGTGCCTAATAAATAAATAAACGACACATATCTACCCAGTTTTACAAGCTTTGCATCAACTCACCTGTAACTAAGTAGGTATGTACGTTTGTATGTATCAATGTAATCATATCTTGCCAGTCAATTTTCATGAATGTCAATTACTCGTATCGATTTGTAACTTTGTGGGTGCCTATGTATAGTATATGTACGTCACTACTTTGCTCACTTGATATAAAAGCAATCGTCACATTTATTTTATTTTCGTATTGTTGGAATTAAAATAGGATTTAAAACCGATATATATATTCACACGTTAAAACAAAATCGACGTAGCACACCGCTACGAGCGTAGCACACAGAACACAGCCTACGCTGTAGCCATGTTGGCCTCGCCATTTCAAAGGCATATCATACAAAACAATTCTTACTTCATTGTCATCCTGCGGGATTGGATGATGAAAAATGCATCGTCACCGAATATGATTCTGACAGGCGCAATGAAAGATAGCGATAGCGGCCGCACGGCTCCGCGCTCAAATATGCACGCTCTATGGCTACTGGCACCGAATACTGGCGAATATAAGAATTTACGTGAATGTCATGTGTTATAAGGTAAAAATATACATAGGTTTACTAACTTATGGCTTAACATGTTTTCCAAATGATTCATTTCGCTTAAGCTTTATTTCCCATGCTCCATTTTTTTTCTGAAACTGTAAAATTTTCACGATTGCGATAATTATAAAGCAAACCTAACCAAGCCTTAATGGGCTGTAAAATTGGGGGGAGGTGGGAATTAGACTCTTGTTAAGTAGTTATAGTTTATATTCTTCAACTTTGAGGTTGATGACCCCAAAGTATGGGCACAAGTTTTTATTATTTGTACAAAAGAAAGAAAATCTTCAATATAAATAAATGACAGAAGGATAATGGAATACCATCTTTCATTTAGGTAATTTAAAACTGACTTTTATCCTCTTTCATAATATAGACACAATTGACTCGGGTTGTTTAATTTTGTAGTTTTAAAAATGACTCGCATCTGTTGACAAATTAAAAAAAACTATTTGCTTAAATTATGCGCAAGTAAAGAAGTTTGAACTATTTGCCTGAGGTCTGGGCAGTGATTCCTATTTGCTTATTCCTCACCACAATAACTTTACGTACTTATATGGATATATTTATCTAAAAATTTGAAGCCGTATTATGGCCACAGTTGTTACGTGATAGGTAAATATCAATATAAATAATCTGTCACGTTCTACCAAGCAGTGTAAGAAAGAGCCGAATGCTTTGTATTGTTAATGTCACGCGATAAATACAACCATAATGCCCGCTGTACTTTTCTAATAAGTACATGAGTAGTGAGAATCACGTACCTGAATAATGTAGTTCAATATAGCGATATTATTTCACATTGTAATATTGATGACGTCAATGTAATAATCCCGTACACTTTGTCACGTATACAACACACAATAACGTATTGATGCCTCTAATGGAAGCTGACAGACTAATAACGCCACCGTATAATATAACGAGGTCGTAAAAGACAATGCATTTCGAACGTCTGTCTATTCTGCTAATATAGTAATGTGTAAGTTCATTGCCTGAACTTTTATTAAGTCTGTCGTAGATTTCTGCAATTCTTACGTTATTAATATACGTGCTTGGGATCTTATTATGTTTATCAGCTACTTTAGTGTGTTCTTGCACGTATTTAGTACTTGCATCGTTCTAATATTATGTCCATCCTTTCTCGACATATACAAAAGTGTCTTCACTAACTGAATGCTAAATTACATGCATACATAGAGCTAAGTATGTATAATTAACAACTTGGAAAAGTTGTAAAACCCCGCCATTTTCATTTGAAATACCGGCTGAACCGATTTTATTGAAACGTAGCTAAGAACCATCGCGATCACGTCAGCTGTCGGACAAAAAAAAACCGCTTTAAAATCTGTCCATTCGTTTAGGATTTAACAATGCCACAAACAGACACACAGATACACAGACACGCTAACTAATAACACCCCTGTTTTGGCGTCGGGGATTAAAAAAAAAAGCGCAGAGAAGTTTACCTTCGTAAGCCTAAAGTATTCAACATTTTAAAAACGTAGCTAATCGATAAGTCAATGTGAAGCGCTCCCCAAACTGAGCTTACTCCGTTTTCCAATCAGCGTCTCCAGCCAAGTCTTGCGTTAGCATACGTACATACTGGTGCATGCATCGCCGTCACTGTATGCAAATGCAACAACAAGGTTGCAGCCGTAGTCCGTCCCCACGGCGTGTCTGCGAGCAATACTGATTTCTGCATCCACACCTGACTATTCCCTACTGCCGATGCGCAATCCCTATTCAAACTCTATTTTGAGCTGCGAAATGTTGTCGTGCGTCTATATTAATTTTGCAACGCATATGCACGCGAGAGAGGTCGTAATCAATTTTGACGGGCACTTATCCAACTTAAATTGGTTGGGAGTTAAATTTTCTGTGCCCAGACGGATTGCAATCAGACTTGTATATTTAAGTCTCAAAAGGCCAACTCTTTTAGCGCTGCAGCAAAATCTATCTGAGCCACCGAATAACATTTCAACCTTTAATCTGATTCAGCCCTTGAAAAATACCAGAACCCGGAATAACATCGGCTTCTCGCAGAGAAGAAAGATACCCCAGGGACATACGAAGTGGAAAACTAGTGAATTTATAAAGAGCACATATACTTTTGCGTTTCGTCAAGGTACCGTCGAAACTTGCATGGCTGAGCAGACGACGGTGCCGTGAAAAATGTATTCTATCAGGCGGCAGCGTCGAGAGTGCAAATAGGAGAACAGTTTAAAAAGTCTGCCAAGAGGGAACTGGTTGCACTGTGCTCGATTGCAAATTGACTATAAGTTAAAATGTCGCGTGAGATATGCGACTGTGGTGTGATTTTCCAGTTTTCTAATGTGTAGCCTACTTTAATTCAACATACTCGCACAATCGACTTATGAAAAATATTCTGCATACTTATGTCATAACTTGAACAAATTATGATGGCTCTGCTGGTCGATTGCGAAACGCTTTGTAGGTACGTATGTCAGGTAGATCTGTCATTTTTTATATGGGAAAATAGAATAGTTCTTACGTACCTTCGAAAATTTACATAATCACCCCTCTAATGCCTACTTAGGTTTAATATTGATATCTTAGCCCTGTCAGAACGTAGCTGTCATTTGAATTGGACATGTATTAAATGTTTGCGTGACTTTATATATAAACATCATTGCAAAGACTTTCATAGAAAAACAATTAATATCGTGTTTAAATTATTTGATAATTATTTGATGAATTAACTCCCGGTATACTTACTTCGTGTAGAGCCAACCGAGTGTGCGCGACGGCTGTTTCAAAAGTCAAAGTAATTCTCAACGAGTCTTAGTTAAGTAATGAACTGTATATCTAGCTTATCAAAGGGTCGTAGATAACTTATAGATAGTTCTTAGTCTGCCAAGTTCTGTGGGAAATCCACTAGTTTCAAGGGTCCCAAAATTAACATGACTCATGTCTATTGGTCTATTGATATATACAAGAGCAAATATTCGTTCTCCGATACGTGCCTAGGTTAGTCTCGACCTTTCTCGCCCTACAGACTTCAGTGTAGAAGCTGGATGACCCCAGAACGTGACCTGTCTTAAGAGCTAAACAATACGTTATCTATAGAATATATGCCCTCACTTTCCCTACATGTAAGCCTATTTATTTGGAAAACGGCCCCGTCTCTCAAACAGAAAATTTTATCTCTGCAATCGGTATTTAAATTATAAACAAAATGTAGCATGAAAACCTTTTTGCTGCAATGCTATTTTAACGCTGGCTACCTAAACTCAATAAGTGTTATTTTATTCAAAATTTTGATCGACATTTGTTTTTTTCTTCTGATTTCTAACATCCTTAATTTGTACGACGAATAATTTAGCACAATTGTGTTAAAAATATGTTTTGTATATTTTCCTGACTGTCAGTAATGATGAGTGATGGAAGATGATTTTATTTTACAAGGTATTATAAGAAAATCTACGTATCTTTAGACAATATATTAAATATGCAACACTTAGGTAACCATCCCCTATTAATGTTCACTTAAAAGTTAAGTTAATAATATTGCTAAATTTATTCTAGTATCAACTAACAATTTGTTTCGTTTGTCCACAGATCATGTACGGGAATTTACGTGCGGCACCCTGTACTACAGAAC
This sequence comes from Epinotia nisella, assembly GCA_932294315.1. NCBI lineage: Eukaryota > Metazoa > Arthropoda > Insecta > Lepidoptera > Tortricidae > Epinotia > Epinotia nisella. The sequence continues at coordinate 13,364,102 of OW028687.1, read as the reverse complement.
ATTCTTTATGGACTCAAAAAGGGACACCCTATACGTTGGCGCTATGTAAGTTACTGACAATGGACAATGTATTTTCCTTGATAACATTACTTTTATGAACCAATTGATCAACCGGTATACTTAATGGTCAGTTAATTAATAGTTATTGTCAACAATTAAATTTTTGATACAAGCTTTCATTGCCGATTGTACTTTTTTTGCTAAGTTTAGGACTTGCTGTGGCCACCTTCTGTATCCACAATTTTGTGGCACCACAGAGCTGATCTTCTTTCACCGAACTTATACAAGTATACCGTATTTCAGCTCAATCGGATACACGCTAGCTGAAAAATGGTTAGCTAATTTTGAAGGACAACCTAGTTACTTACATTACATAACTGTCCATGTTATTTAACTTACGTAAAAGCTTGTAAAAAAGAGATGTTACTGATAGACACTAACTTTCTTGATTATTGGGATATAAGGAAAGACATTTAAAGACTAATTATAACTTCTTCTTCTTTATCTACCATGCCCTATCGGGCGTCGGTGACCACCTTTGCAACGTCCATCCTATTCTTGGCCAGTCTTGCGAGCGCGGCCGCGTCCTTGATGTCCGTCCATTTTTTGATATTATCGAGCCAGTTCATCTTCCTTCTTCCTCTACCCCGTTTTCCCTCAATTTTTCCTTCTATTATAAGGTGCAGCAGATCGTACTTGTCATGTCTATGTAGATGACCAAAATAGGCAATCTTTCTCCGCTTAACTGTGGCTAGTACTTCCTTTTTTCATCATTCTTTTTAAGATGTCTACGTACTAATTATAACTAGAAATATGAAAAAAATAAAAATGTTTTTATTTCGTAAGTTTTTTCTGCTACTAAGGTCCGTTGGGCCTACCTAGTAAGTAAAGATATACTTGTGTCAGGTAGTCCCAATCTTCCATAAGTACAAGTTGCTATATAAACTATCTTTTTTTTCTCTTAAATTAAAGACTGTATACGCGGGGTGTATCTAATATCCTCCTCTTTCTAATTCGCAAGTGCAGTGAGACAGGATTCACTAAGTTCCGTGCGAAGCGACTCGTCAGCAAGTTGCGTTAGCTTTAAAGTAGACATTCAAGTGATATGTCCATATATCCAATGTCAAATATAACTCATCTGAGCCAATGAAAATGGTTCCTGATTCTCCCGGTTGAGGACGAACGTAAAATTATAATTAGACTAGTTTCCGCCCGCGGCTTCGTCTGCGTGGACCCGGGAAACTATCCTATAGTTTAATCCAGGCAGCCGTTTAAGCGTGATTGAGTAACAAACATCCAAACATCTAAACACCCAAACTTTCGCATTTATAATATTAGTAGGATACCTGCTAAAATGGAAATCACTCTTACATTTTCATTTCTATTTTAGGCATGGAAAAGTAGAATGACCTATCAAAGATTGAAGTCTGGCAAACTATTTTCAAACAACCTTGGCGAAAGGTCACTATTTTTTTGTGATTGCGCTTCAAAACTAATGTTCTAATCGAATTACCTATCGCCAAAGGAATAAATTATGTTAATGTATTTGTGTACATTACCATAATTTATTAAGTAATTATTCTGACTGAATTTCAGATTCAATTTTGAAAAGACGAAATCGATTTAAGGTACATTTTGCTAAGAATCCATCATTTTTACACGAAACTATTTAACTTGTTAGCTGCCATGTACGTGTTGCTGCCCAGGCTACTCAGAGCCCTAACATTTACAAATACCTTATTGCTTTACCCAGAGCAAACAAACGCGGTTGAAATTGGGAGGGTCAGATTACGTTGGTAATGCAATAATAACGGGTGATGTAGGTCAATCGTGTGTGTCACGAAGGTAATAAAGGCGTTTTTCCGCTGTAAACCGATCTTCTTTAAGCGTTTCATTATAGTTGAACGCGAGTTCGTAACGATCGCTTGAGGCCCCCAGCCAGCAATTTAAACTCGCCCGTAATGAGCATAGTTTTCATTTTTAAACTGATAAACACTTATCATGCGGGTACCATTGGTTTACCATTGTTCAACATTGTTATGAGCATGATAACAGCGAAATTTCCAGAAGGATTTGACGGGTGTGAACAATATGTTTTTATTTGAGCACACGTTACAGATATTTCCCGTATTTAATGATTAGTAAATTATACCTATTTACTACTCATAGTACAGTCAGCATCAAAAGTGGCTACGGAAACGAAGACGTCAAAAGTGTTTATTAAAAGAGAATAAGAGCTTTTTACGTCTTCGATTGCGTAGTTATTTTAGATGCTGGCTGTACCTACGACTTGTTCAAACCGTAGAAACAAAATACTGCCTACGCCGTAGGCAATTAACAATAATGTTGTGATTATTTTGAAACTTAATGTGTTTACCAACCGTTAAATCCCGACTATTGCGTTTAATTGGTGTTAATAATGAGGTTTATTAATAAATGTGTCTTTCCCAGGGACCGCCTGTATCGACTTAACATGAACAACATCAGCGCATCCCATTGCGAAGTGAGTATTGCTTGTAAATGAGCCAGCCAACTTCAAATTGAACCTATTAGTTATGTAAGAGGTTTCTAAATAAAATTGCATGAATTAAAGTGTCCCCGCTATGTAAATGAAAATGGAAATAGCTTAAACTCCACTATTATTCCAATGAGAAGTCAAACTTTGAGAATATTTTAGTGGAAATAGGTCTGGAACTATTACGTCAGCTTGAATGCCTAATAGACTTGTCAAAACTTTAAGACTGATATTTTTCCAACATAACTGATTTTTTACCTAAGAGAAATAAACAAAAGTTTGGTTAATTTCGTGTCATACTTCATAAGCCTCCTATAATATTATCCTTTAAAAGAATCAGTCGACCGCGAAAAATATCCCTAAAACTTAAATTTTATGGACCTAATTTGTCTTATAAAATCCCATCAACCAATTTTGTCCAAATTTTCTTTTATAAAAACCTCAGTAAGTTAGTAAGATAATAAAATACTGATGAGTTCTTTTGTTTGCAGCGAGATTCTATAAACCTGGAACCGAGCAACGTGGCCCAGTGCGTGTCTAAAGGGAAATCAGAGGTAAATATAACATTTTTATGCTCTAAACTCTAAATCATGTAGTAATGTATTAATTAGAGCCTGCGCGGCGACGTTGCGGACTAGCACTATTTCCATCACGAGTTAATCCCGTTTTTAACATTGAGCGGCGAGCATATTTCACGGCGGGAGCTTAGAGGCGGCCGCCCCGCTATATTAAGGCCGTTAATTTTGATTTACAATCGCTGCGCAAAAGCAATATTTGTTTTATTTCCTAGCGGTTTAACCGCGTCTGGAAGTGGAGGATCGGGCGATTATTGCGAGTTGCCTCGCTACACGATCGACTAATTCGATAATGCCCACTGTGCGAGCGATTCTAACGGTTGAGTGCGCAGCTGTATTTTCGTAAGCTCGTTCCATTTTTTGGCCGCTTTTTTCGGATAATCGCGTTAGGTATTCGATTGTTTGTGACATTCTTGTTTCAAATTACGGAGTCGTTTTATAGGGGCTTGGTTAAAGAAAGTTACCTGCGGTGAAAATCTTAATCTGGCTATCGGAGGCGCCATTGAACTTTGGTATATATGTACATGGTGTAATCGTTAACTGTAGCCAGGCGATTATTCCGTAAATGAAACAGATATCAGAAAACTTTAAACTGATATCGAAACTACATATGTTACCCAATGAGTAAAGGCACATCAATAACTTTTTGATAATAAAACTAGAAATATCCAAAATATTAAGTTTAAAGGCTCCCATACATTTAGTACGACGTTCGTTGAGAGGCTGTAATTTCCCTACTGTAAAAGATACCTACAAATATTTCGCTATTTACACGATTAAATTATAATAAAGGAATAAAACTATTCTTTCTTTAAATATTTCTACTTCATGAAGAATATTGCATGCAACACGAGCAAAAGCTGAAACAAAAAAAAAACTTCCTTATAAAATTACTAAATATGTACATTCGATATTTTTATCTAAAGTATTTAGTATTTTTTAAGGAAGTTTTTTTTGTTGACAGCTGTTACTCGAAGTGACGCCCTTGTAGTGCGATACATTGACAGACCCTCTTCATTATTTCTAAATGCACAATTCATACAATTTACTGCTTAGTTAAATCAATGGCACGGCGTACAAGATTCTTTAGGTCATCGTAAACGTTATCTTTTACGAATCCTCGAAAAAAAATGATAGGGACTGAGATACTATGTATGGGAGCGTTTAAACTTAATATTTTAGATATTTCTAGTTTTGTTTTTAAAAAGGTATTGATGTGATTTTACTTCTTGGGTAAAGTAATTTCGATATCAGTTTGAACTTTTCTGATATCTGTTATATTTACGGAATAGTCGCCTGGCTACACTTAACTATTACAGCCGTATCCAAACGTCAACTAATGAAACGTCAGAAAAAGAAAGAATAAGCTATTCTTTCTTCAAAAGCTATGGAAAATAGGCAAGCCAGGATTAGTCATATAAGTTTTGTGAGTGCCACATTTTGAACTGTACCCACGAACACATACAGTTTAAAATAAGTTTAACAGTCGTCATATTAAAATTAATAACCTGCCAACCTAACCAAGAAACACGACTACTCAAACTCACCATATAACTTAACGTGCTCAATATATACGTACAGAGCTGAACATTTGTTTGCCCTGGTTACCTCCCCGTCGCAGTTATATCTAATAAGAAAGTCATAAAGCCCGCTACCAGAAATGGAATGTCTCATGCAAAATGTACATAAAGTCTCAAAGTAAGCAGTAAAACCCCGTGCGGCTCTAAATGATTCCCTCGCAAAAAGCAAAAAGTGCCACAAGCAAATTCAAAAGTTTACTGCGACAACCGAATGGCCCGTGATAGAGAAACATACACCCGCCCAAAAGGTCAAACTTTTACAATAGGGAAGAAAACATATAGACCACATGCTACCTATTCCAACTCTTCCGATGGCGAAAAAAGTAAATTTGTTTTATTAGTATCAAAGAGGGCCATAAAAAAGAAATATCCCTGAGTCTATCACCTCGATCGTCGAAGGAACGGCCACTCGTGAAGGCTATAATCAAAGTTTCTCGGTGTCGGCGAGTTTTCCTTTCTCTAAACACGATGTTGTAACACGAAAAAGGCTGGAAAAATGCCGTCGGCAAAATTCCTCGAGGCTGCCGGCCGCTCGCTTGTTGTTTTAACTCCTCTCTTCTTTGTGACGCTATTAAGGAAAATTCACTAGCTAGGTAAATCAGAGTACTTGCGATTTTCGTATAAAGTATTCATGCCGCGGATTCTCAGCTCACTATGTGTTTTTACGACGGGAACAGCCGCAATTTTTTATGTAGCGCATTTTCCCGCCATCATTGACGCTCCCGCGCGCCGTTATATGCAAATGTATTCGCTTGTCTTTGTCAATTACACTTACCGCGTGTCATAATACAAGGGCGGCTCTTGATCGCGTCACGAAACAAAGGAATCCATTACGTTTCCTGGTGATTAGTTTAATTGTACGGTTAAAGTAATAATATTGGATGCTTCCATATAGCTTTTACCTGTTAAGGTGTACAATACATGTAGTTGTAGCATCAACTGTATGTTTAATTGTATCAAGCGTGACAAGCTTAATCAACATGACAAACGTCATTAGTGGAATCCAGCAATTTACATTTGAAACTCGTAGAAGCACTCCGTATTTATTGTGCGAGCGTAATAAATATCGGCAATGCAACTCAAAGTTAAATTCCTAACAAAAGCCATTATAGAAAAATAATTCCCTTTCGGATTGCGCCACTCGATTTTTCCCAAGTAAAAATCTTATCGCGGAAAAAAGGCGAGAAAAGCAGGCCGTAAATCTACTTACGTAGGAAGTGGCGAATAATTAACGAAATGGACCAATCGAAGGCATTAGTTGGGAGTGAAGTTATGCGAGCGTTCCCGGCTAAGTGCCGTTAAAAGAAACTTAGACGTGGGCCTAATTGTTCTCTGCTTAATTCTGATTGTTTCCGAGCGCAAAACAGTTCTGTTCGCGTCAGTACAACGACTCGATGTTCCAAGTATATTAATCCGATAATTACTTGAGAACAATCTTTGTGGAACTTGCCCCACCAACTCTAGCGTACAAAGGAAAGTGTGGCCCGAACTTTTTAAGAGGAAACAAAAGCCTCTCTATAATTGTTTACTGGCACATTTCTCTACGATACACTTAGTTACGTATTTAAAGTTTACACATAAAACAGGTTAGCTGGAAGAGATCCCTTAAAGAGATAAGCTCGCCTTTATACTTCCTTTTTTTTCTGTTTTCACTTTACAATGTTTTATGTACAATAAAGTAATACATACATACAATCCTCTCATAATCAAAGCAGTTACAAACAAAACAATAACATGTAGGCAGAGGTAGACAACAAACGGTCTTATTCCAGACAAAATTTAATAATGCTTTCATTTTTAAATAGATCTATTAACTATATGACTTTTTACTTATAAATAAACTCATCTGTTTTCCTTAATGTATAAGGTATTCTTACTATATTTTCTTCATGCGTGTAAATGATCAAAATATTATGTTAGGTACTTAGGAACGCACGATGAATACACCCGGGTCGTCGTCACCGAAATACGTTACACTGAATACTACATTACTAAATATAAGGGCCGTACAGACAGGCGGGTAATTACTTATTAAATATAATTTTCTAAGGTAACTAACCACTTACATTATTAATTTAAACCAAGCCAAGCCAAGTCGGAATACTAAAGTAATGTGGGTAATGTTCTTTGACGATTAATTTGTAATATTCTTGTAATTAAACCTACTATAATATTATAAATGTGAAATTTTGGATGTTTGGATGTTTAGATGTTTGGACACGCTTAAACGACTCAACCGATTCGTATATTTTGCACGAAGTTAGTTTATAGCCTGGATTAAAATATAGAATAGTTTTTATCCCGCGTCCACGCAGACGAAGTCAGTCGAGTCTATGCGAATCTCTTATACTTTCAAAACTTATTTATGCTGACACAGTTATAGGCCCTGCCTCTTATCGCAAACTAAAAAAAATATTCAGCGTCTGCACAATGCGTGTGCTCGTTTTTGTTTTATAATCCCCCCAAGAACTTAAGTGACTCATCTTAACAGAAGCTATTTGATGAACATGGAGTCTCGGCGCTCCATGCACTTTGCTTGCTTACTGTTCGGGATTGTAAAGACTCAAGGACCTCGATACCTGCATGACAAGCTCAGGATTCTGAAACACCAAAGAGTATGTACTCTTCTCATGTGCCCCAAACACAAAACTGCAGCATTTAGTGGTAGTTTTAAGTACACCGCCACAAAATGCTGGAACAACATACTACAAGCAAGCACTTCGTTGTAATATTTTAAAGATAAATTAAAAAAAAAACCCACAGAGCAAAAATTAACTTCTTGTTAAATAATTTTCTTATTAAATTTAATTTGCTTCATTTCCGCTTCGTACCTACTGTCGTAATTATTAGCGCCAGTATTTGTGATTTTACTTGCAGCTACGCGCAACTACGCTCCCTAATGGTGTTCACGGAAAACGGGCGTCGGGTACTCTAGTAGCACCTGAGGGATGATCACGTAACGTTTTGAACGTACGTTAGGACAACTCAACTGTCATTTTTCCATACTAAAAATGACATTTAGATCTACCTGACGCGCGTACAATGCGTTACGTGACCAACCTGCTGGCATTATGCTGACTGTTCACCTTTTTCAGTATAGGTTAGTAAACTAGTATACATTTAGCTAATAGGTTCTCCCGTTGTTTTCGTTATTTTATTATTTAACCTACTGTGTTCCTGTGTACTTATACTGAAATAAATTATCTTCCATTCTATTCTTTAAGTGTATCTTTATGCATATTTTTGTTATTTTATTTTCTTGAAACCCCCCTGAAATTTCTTGAACCTCCCCCCGAAATTAAAACCTGGCTACGCCCGTGATGAATAGAACTTCTTTACTGGTTTACGGTGGCCGATACGGTAAGATTTTAGATTAATCTTTTTAAACCTAATTCCTCAGTAGAAGGCCGGATAAAACACCCGAATGATAAAAATAAAAATAACACGCAATGTGTACATTGCAAATATATACACATCTACATAAATAAATTAAAACTTGTGGAAGCAAGCAACACGAAAATCCAATCTTTCACCAATAAACGGACTTCAAAAGGGCTTAAATCGAAATGTGGAAATTCATTTGTGGGTATACCTACCGAGACGTGTGTCAGAATATCAGCGTGTGCTCTCGTAGTGACGTGAGGAAAATTAGTTCCAATCCGCAGCCGGCCGAGGCAATCTGGCCTTTAATAAACACGAGGTTTCACTTGGGACTCTAAAATCTGCCGTTTCGAATCCACCGTCGTCTGTGCTTGCGTTGACAGATGCAAATGGATTTCGATTCTTGTGAACTTTGGATGCCTGTGAATTAAAAATGTGAAACGGGTAACAGCCTTCAAATTTTCATCCTTCTTCTCTTATTTAAGAGCTGAGCTCTTGACGGTGTAGCTCAAAGTAAGGCCCTCCATCGACTACGATCCCACGCAACCTCTTTGACGTCTTGGTACTACCTAACATTAACTCTATTTTTGAGTTGCTATATGTAGTTAAAATTTTCATTGTACGAGTATATTGTATTTCAATTGATCAAGTAATAGCAAAATAAGGACGTTGAATTAGCATTTCATTTGACAATCCTACTCATATATAATAGTAATATTGTTAAACCTATATGTTTGCACGAAGAATATCATGAAAGTATATGAAGCAAGAAAGGTTTGTCAAGATCAGAGCAAGTGAAAATCCCTGATCTATGCCTACCATTCCGCGAAACGGGCTTGATTATTATGTAAATATGTATGTATGCATTTGTATTTTACTACAAACATATCTGAGTATCATTTCTTAAAACATCTAAAACATTAACTCAAAGCAGTTTGTCGGTTATCAGCAGCAGTATTGCATCCCTTTGATTTGGTACAATCAGCATCGTATAGTTAGTAGCAGCCAGAGTAGCCAAATATATCGTGACACATCCATACTCTGACAGTAGATAATAAAGACGTGGTATTTGGCTGCTACTTACTATATTGAACTATATGAAACCTGCACTGCAACTGTTTACTGAGAAAGATTATCAGTAATGGTCGCTTCTTAAAGCCTGCATTACAAGTGTACACTGACAAAGATTATCTTATCAGTAATGGTCTGCCTCTTAAGGCCTGCTAGTCGATCACGTAACGCATTATACGCGCGTCAGGTAGATCTAAATGTCATTTTGTTGTATGGGAAAATGACAGTTAAATTGTCCTAACGCGCGTTCGAAACGTTACGTGTTTACCCCTCTGCACTACAATATACACAAATACAGTGCAGCTAAACAGACAAAACTTCTTCACCAAAACGTCTTATATCACAACTGTATCCCATATTAGTACACTGTATCCTGTGTTGTATTGTTTCTCTTTGCAACTGGTTTTTTGTGTGAGGTATGCAATAAAGAATTTTGGTATTGTATTGAACATAGAAGCAGTATATATCCACCTTTGACTTTAATACATACGAATTATTATTATCAATGTCAAAATTGTACATCTGTTGGCAGACGTTTATAAATGAAAATTCGAATTTCGTTCACGAATTTAAAGTCTAGTACCTATTTGACTAATAAAACGGTTATGATAAATAAATTCAATAAAATTGCTTACGTTTATATTTATCATTCATTTCGTAGCTGTACCTAAATATTTATTGGCATGACCACAAGATTTAGGACAGAGGTATACCTGGAATCAGCTGAAATAGAAATTTCGTTAAAACATTAAGAAATTGTATAATTTTTTAATAGTATTGTTACAATTTTTTGTTTCGTTACCGTGTTTATGATGTGCAATGTACTTACATACCTACAAATCTGATATTCTAAATAGAAAATGTACGTACAAAGAAATCAATCCAGAAATGAGGTGGAAATATGACATACTTCGTCAGCTTGATTCTATTATCAAGAAAAAAACACTAAATCCCGTGTAAATAGACTTATCACTTTCAAAATTTATTATGCTAGCTATGATATCATTTGGACATATTAACTTATAATATTTTACCAATCCAATTGCATTCTAATGTAAATGCCTAGCCTAATGAATGGGCGCGCTCATATAAAATTATTTGCAGAAAGCAGTAATAGCACAGTGGAACAGTGTTTATCCACAATAACTCGCAATGCATATTTCTGACGTTCGGAATATTAATGCCCCCTTTAATATTTACGTTGTTCATGAATTTACATAATCATGGCTGTGAACACTCGTGGCCACAGTAAATGAGTAGCAGTGGTAGGACCTCATAATCATTTTCATCAAGTGAGTGGCTGAAGAGTCGACTACGGGAATACAGTAAAAGTGAACCTATCACTGCAATATGACATTTTCTCCATCTTTAAACCTACATACTCGTATTTTTGCTAGGATCCGCTTTTGGGAATACAGGCGTGTGTTTATGTACTATCGCCCAAGAGTACGGGTTCACGCCTCTAGGATCATTTTCGAGCGTTCGCCATGCATGTGCAGACGATTTTGAACAGAAAGTGTGAACCCGTACGTTTGGGCGATAGTATTTGTATGTTATGAGTTCATAATAAGCAGTCGAGATCGGTGTGAAGGCAAGTACAGTCGTACAGGTGCCAATATCGCAACAGCGAAGAAGTATTTGTGTACCTATACAATATTTTACACGATTTAAGGAACATAATATACATGATGCAATGGTAAATCAGTTAATAATAACATCGGACTGACGTCGCGACTGTTTCTCATTAAGTATATGTTTATTTTAAAAATCATCAATAAATGAGAATCTTGGATAGGTCCCAATTGATCCAGTCGGGTTTTCGTTATATTACTGAACAGTTGATACTTAATTATACTACAACCACACCAAGCTTAGATACAGTAACGTAACCAGAGAACTGAGCTAAAGGTAGGTGCTCACGAATATCGAAATTTGTGTTTCTCCATTTTTATTGTCGAATAAACAAGTGATAAATGAATAAATAAATAAATATTAGGGGACATGCTTACACAAATCGAACTAAGCCTATAGTAAGCTCAATAAGGGTTGTGTTATAGGTACTAGACGACGATATATATAATAGATATAATTACTTAAATACATAGAAAACATCCAAGACTCAGAAAGAAATATTCATGCTCATCACATAAATATTTGCCCTTACCGGGATTCGAACCCAGGACCTTCAGCTTCGTAGGCAGCGTCACTACCCACTAGGCTAACCGGTCGTCAGTGATATATCTAGACACAGAACTAGGACAGTAGATTTATTTTTATACCATAAAAAGAAGGTCAAGCTTTATTCCCGCGATGATACGGTTATTTTATGTCAAGTCGACCTACTGTTTGTATTTCTTCTCCTGCGTCCATGCGCACACTTTCGCCAATAAACTATTATTCCAATGAATTTCGCCCGAGGTCCCAAATATGCACATCGATAATATTCCGTTGACTTTTTGTTTCATTGTGTTTTTCAATATTGAATCAATTTAAATTTGCGGCCACGAATGTTGTTTACGCTCGATTGTTACTTATAAATGGCTTGTTTGTACGTTTTGGTATTCTTTTAAAATAATCCCATTTCTTTGCTATAATAAATCAGCCTATATACGACTGCTGGGCACAGACCTCATGGATGAGAGGGATCGGGCAGTAGTCCCCACGCCCACGCTGGCCCGGTGCGGGTTGGGGACTTCACACACACCTTTGAATTTCTTCACATTGTATGAGGTTTCCTCACGATGTTTTCCTTTACCGATAAGCTAACGGTAAATATCAAAAGATAAGTTTCAAAAAAAATATTGGTACGAGCTGGGATTCAAACTCACGATCGCTGTTTGGCAGCCGCATGCCTGAACCACTAGGCTACCGTATATTTAGTTCATCATCATCATATCAGCCGAAAGACGTGCACTTCTGGACATAGGCCTCCGCCAAAGAGTGCCAAAGAGATCGGTCCTGCGCCACCCGCATCCAGCGGACTCCTGCGACCTTTACCAGGTCACCAGTCCACCTTGCAGGGGGCCTACCCGCGCCGCGCCTTTTGCTACGTGGTCACCACTCGAGAACCTTTCCGCCCCAACATCAGTTCTACGTGCAATGTGTCCCGCCCACTGCCACTTAAGTTTAGTGATTCGGAGGGCTATATAGCCCAGTTGGTAGTGACTCTGCCTACGAAGCTGGAGGTCCCGGGTTCGAATCCCGGTCAGGGCATTTATTTGTGTGTTATCACGAATATTTGTTCCTGAGTTATGGATGTTATATATGTATATAAGTATCTATATGTATTTATCTATTATATATATCGTCACCTAGTACCCACAATACAAGCCTTATTGAGCTTACCGTGGGCCTAGGTTGATTTGTGTAAGATTGTCTCGTAATATTTATTTATTTATTTATATCGGTTACCTTGGTTCTGCTGCGGATAGCCTCATTTCAGAGAAACTTCCAACATAGCCCTTTCCATTGCCCTTTGGGGTATATTTAGTTCTTTGCTATAAATTAACAATATTTATAGAAAAATGTGAACGATTACAGAAACTAAGTAGACAAACTTACCCATAGGCATGAGTAATGTATAGAATCATTTTACACCTCCAAATATATAATAGAAACATTAAAATAGGTAAATAGGTATAAGTAGACAATAAGTGATTATCTCTATATTTAAGGAATATATATAATCGAAGAATATATATAATTGTTAGTTTAGTGTGTAAGTTAGTGTTTAAGAATATATGTAGTTCACATAGCATACCTAACATAGTTTTAACATAAGTACTTAACACTAGTTAAAATGAGCGCGGTCTCGCCAACAAACTGTTATCGCAGTTTGGCGAGTAACATAACATAACATTGTTAATTGTTTTGTACTTTGTTAATAAATAATAAAAAAAAAAACCTTTTCATTTCGAAGCATTTGCGGCACGTAACTAAACAATGGTATTGTTGTACCGATGGGTCAAGTTACGATCCGTTCTAGAAAGGGATGCGGACTATACTTGGCATGCTTGAGAGCTAAGCGCAAATATATTAAAACACAGCTTCGTACTGTTAGTGGATGTCAACCCTAAATATCTCTCAACTCCTTAGGTACTTTTGTTTCCATCATCATACGTTTTACCTGTGTCATGTGTACAATAAAGTATTTACATATACATAGTCTAAAGAGTTCAGGCCCCGTAGCATGGTTGGCCTTGTCACGCGATAGGTGATAGGATAGAGCGTGCGTCACTGGCTGACACCGTTCGATAGAACGAGACGACGCTCTTATCTTGTCACTTGTCGCGTGATAAGGCCAACCATGCTACGGCTCCTGATGTCATATTGTATTGTATGCTCGGTCTATAACGATTCGTTAAATATGTATTTGTTTCAGCACTTCGACTGCCGCAACCACGTGCGCGTGATCCAGCCGATGGGCGACGGCTCGCGCCTCTACGTGTGCGGCACTAACGCGCACAGCCCGAAAGACTGGGTCCTTTATGTGAGTACTCTCTGCGTATAATCACCTGTCCTAGGTTCTTATAGATAGAACAAAATCGTTCCAACGAACATAAACCAAATATTACAGGGATTGGTTTTAATTTGTTTTATCTCGTTCGATTTTAGAACAAATTCAAAGTTATAGTTCAAATTAGATAATTTATTTGAGGATAGAGACGAAATTAAGTGGGCCGCTCCGTCCGAAATTTTTGAAATTACTCCTAATCCAATAATTAAACCATAAGTATCAATTTAAACATGACACGAAAATTCTGTAAATGAAAAATTGATTAGGCTTAGAAGTAGTAGGTAATCAGTCGAGAGTCATATCTTAAAATGCACTTTCTTGTATTGACGACGCTACCTGTGATGTGATATAGTATTTTTTTCTGGTAAGAAGCTGTAGAACAAAAGTGCAAAAAAAAAAAATTATTTTGGTCGTGGGCTGGGGACACACTGAGAGATTCGATCGCCTAGTTAGTTAACCACATAATGTTTCCATTCGATGTAACAGTACAGTCACGTCATAATGAGGTTATATATAAATAAATGAATCGACCCAAATCGACCGAGTCCCAAACTAAGCAAAGCTTGTGCTATGGGTACTAGACGACGATAAACATACTTATATAGATAATCATCATCATATCAGCCGAAAGACGTCCACTGCTGGACATAGGCCATATATAGATAAATACATACTTAAATACATAGAAAACATCAATATAGGGATGTAAATCGGGCGTTTTATCTATCGATGTATCCCAAACGGATCATTTATTACCTCAGTCATATTCATCATATCAGCCGAAAGGCGTCCACTGCTGGACATAGGCCTCCGCATTCGTATTACTTATAATTAAATGTGTAGGGGAATTAATCGAAGAAACCTCCTAAAATGTGGGCTTACAACTGGCAACATCAATAGCTGTTGTGGGTTCGAATCAACTTGAAAGATACACTGTTTGTAAAGGATAACGATAATTCACTTTAAATTTAATAAGTATTAGTCTGAAGAGCGATACAGCGGCCATTATCTAAAGTGCGGCCGCCACTTGAACTGATCCCAACGAGCTTTGGACACTCGCCAGCAACGCAACAGATCCCCAACAGGTCCCAAGTTCTCAACACATTTGTCCCGTACACGAGAGCTAGACATTGTGAGTCGACGGTGTAGATTCCGCGCGAGTGCAGCTAGATGCATCTGTGACTACCTCCCGCGCTCAAACGAGAACCACGACAAATTTCACGGGTAGTGATTCCAAACGATGCCATAAGACGAGCGCAGATTTTTCCTCCACGTCAGAGAAGAAATTTCTAACCGAACGACTCCGTTAAACCCCGCTTCCAATGATTTTACGTGCGAACGTATTTTTCCTTCATAAACATTTTAAAAATGGAGTCTCTCTAAGTATAAAGGCTCTGATGAATAGATATTGCTCTCGGACTACGTGAGTGCTTTATCATCCCCGATGCTGCGATAAGTAGACTTATTTCCATAAAATTATTTTAAAAGTCATAAAACGAGCTTTTTACAATAGGTATCGAAAGCAGACCGCAATAAATTTTCTCGTGCCCTGCTGCCTCGCACCTTCCCTGCACTTGACTTTCATATAATTTTATGATGTATCGGCGCCCGTTTTGACCCTTCACACATTTTATTGCTTTAAGACCTGCAACAGTTTTATCTCATTGCAAATTTTCAGTTTAAATAGCCTTTATATCCTTGGGGTGAGTTTATAGAGCATAAAATGTATCTTTAAAAGGGTTAGTATCCGGTTCGGCTTACTTCCTCCAGCCGGCTATCCACTCGCGATAAGAATACATTCTAATGACGACATTTTCAACGTTCTACGCCTCAATATGATGCCATGTATGTACACTATTAGAATATTTAACATTTACATCAATAAATAAAGAAATATATATTCAATTCCAACCCCAATACAACGAAATTAGCAGCAATAAAAGTGTAAATCGCACTTGCCTATTTGTGGCTATTATTGAATTTACGATAGATTTCAACGCCATTTTCTCGGTGCCCACTATGATATATCCCGTGCCACATTTCAGCAATAGAGATAAATCCTATTATAAGTCAAAAATTGAAAATATATTACTCGGTGTGGGGGAGGGTTGTGTTCGTTTCGATACTTGCAGGGGCAGCCATTGTACAGAGCAGGCTGTCAAAACAGAGATAGCTGCCGATTCCGACGCGACGACGGATCCGTCTTCATTCTACCATAGATTGGTTAAATTAATTCATAGTTATGTTAATTGACTGCTATCGTCCTCGCAGTTGCAGCCTCAAATATGTACTGCCGTGAGCGATACCTATCCTTTTTCGCAAAATACTCACTGAGTGTTTCTCGTGCTTTATGATAAGCCTGTTTTTTTTACTCATAATTACCGTCCTCGAATTAGCTTTAATAGCCACGGAGGTCTCAACTACGCCTGAATCAATTGCGCCACTGAATCCATCTGATGATGATAAGATAACCTGCATTTTTTTCACGTTGAATGTTACATAGTATAAATTACTACTTACAAACAAACGGACGACGTAAACTTGATCGCCGGTAAAGTCTTTCAACATAGGTACTATAAAGTAAGTATAAAAAATTTCAAAAGAGCAATCCTAGACAAATGTCATTTGCTCATCCAATAAGTCTTTTATCTCCGTTATAAAATGAAAACAGAGCTATTTCAGACTAAATCGTAAACTTTATTACACTTCAATTCTCTCAAATGCTACAAATGTAAAAACAATTCTCGGCAACTATTTGACTGAAATAATTGGGTGGTATAAGCAAACTGAGCGTGTCTAATCTGTGTTTTGAGTTATGCGTTCACCCCCTCTCGAGAAGGGCGCGTCAGTTTCAAAAATTGAGTGAAATCACATGTAGGTACGCAATTGGTACAAATGTCGTGGTCTAGCGTCCGGCTGCAAAAAGGCTCATGTCGTAAAATACCAACCTAAAAATATAATTCTTTGAATGATGTGGTCTGAATAATGTGTGCTATAAGTGATTTTAATCATTGTAAATAAGTACATATAAAAATAAATTCGTTTTTCTAACAGTTTTATACAGAAAACAGTTTTAATTTTTAAGTTGTTAACAGTGAGTCATAAATTAATTCCAAAATTCTTTATTGGCATCTCTGTTCAAGAGTGTCAGATGAATGGTGAATCTCATTGCATTTACGGTAGACAGTTGTAGTTGGCAATCTCTATTTCAGCTTAGGATATCAAAAGATGTCTATCTACATCCTGTCCTATCTGGGCACCAACATCAGCAAAATTTGTATTGGAATATGAAGTTTTAATAGTTCAGATAAAATGAAAAATGATTTGAAAGATACTTTTGAGGTAAGATGATGACTGTGATGTAACTTGTGTTGTGTAACCATTACCAATTTTTGCCTTGTAGCTTATGACATGACAATCAAGCGGTCGGACCCTGTATCACTAGCGGCGTAGACTGCAAAACCGCCCGAGCGACTCATATTTGCTGCAACCACCAATATATCTGTTACAAATGGCTGTTTGCGATTGGACGGTTATTGGAAACAAATGATAGTGCTCTGCGGGTTTCTGATATTACCTTTTTGTATTTTTTCGTCTCGATGTAATGAATTTATTGTATGTCATTTGTAAAACATGTGAGCGGAAGCGATAGGAAATTTAGTGAAATTTTCCAAGTAATATTTCACCAGATTTTCTTTACGGAAATAATACATGTCGAATTAGTTATCAAAGACACTTAACTTGCTTTTGGAAGGTATGCAATATCCAAATGGCTGAAGATCAAAACCAACTGAGCGCTTAAGATCTCACACTTCATCAGACAGTGTTTTATTATTTTTCAGTTCATTTGATCCCTGGGAGAGGAACAGATCGAAGCTTTCAATTTAAGTGGAAACAATCAATAAGCTCGGCTTATCGCATTTTGTTCCAATAAGATAAATGCGCGAGTTTTAAATCTGCTGAACAAATCGTTGTATTGTCGGTAAAGGGGAAATAAACAAATGAATGATAGGGTATTTTTTGCTCGCGTATGTATGTATCCCATATATCTCTACCTTGTTAAATTCGCGTCTGTTTTGTGTAATTTTTCAGACTACTCATTGACTGATCGATCTATTTGAGTATAAAAATAATAATAGATTTCCTGCCACGTTTGCGACTAGGTACTTCGGAATATTCTACTAATAAATTTCCAAGTTAAAGCGCGTTCAGTATACTTACCTTCACAGAACTTCACATACTCTGCCAACTTTGGTGCTATACAAGTCATAATTTTCGATTCCTGCTAAGTAAAATCTATTGTTTTTCATGGACCGTTTACTGTCAAGTGAACGTGTAGGTAGGTACTACGGTACTTTTCGCCAAAATTTGAGATAAGCTCAAATGTAAATGAAAAATGATATTTGGTAATTAAAAAGGTTAACAAAAGCAAGGTTGGAATCTCCTTTTAAGTAATAACGATAGTCGTGTCAGGAGACGCCGCCGCTCTTCCATAAACCGCGTAAGGGTACGATCAATAGGCTTGTGTCCCAATTTTTTTTTACGATGCCATTTGAACCAGTTTTTGGAGAGGAACAAATGTTTGTATGGGAGCAACTACAATTAAAGAATATAAATACCCAAAAAATTGAGTTAAAGACGGACCTCGCTGGCGGCAGCCGAAAACGTTTCATATTGATTAACATTGAATTGTGACGTCATAGTGTGATATTTGTACTAATCGTTGTATGGAAATCAAGTAAATTGCTGTTTCGGTCGTGAAATACTGCGTTTAGGTCCATAGTTGTTGTACAATTTTGTTTTTATAAAAGCGTAAGGATTCTATTGGTAGGTTTAAATTTACTTTTGGACAATAAAAAAAATACATATTTTTTCTAAACTTTCAAGGTCCATATCTTTTTATGATTTTATTTATATTTAATTACATTTATTTGATTGTTTACTATCCATTAAGCAACACTGCGTTATCAATTTTAACATGTGGAAACTACCCAATTAATGTGGTACGAGTATTAATTAAGCGTGTACTTAATTTATATTTCTACAGAAGCTTACATATAGCTAAACCTACTTAATTTAAAATTAACTCAATTAATGTGTTTACTTGTGCGTGTGTGTGTTAAAATACAGAAAAATAAACACGTCAAGCAAGTTAAATACCACGAAACAAAAAACAGTTATATAAATAAGTACGTCTCAATCACTGTAAATCCACTGTTGCCATACCACTTTAAATTCGCGTAATGCAACAGCAGCTAATCGTAAACTCACTTTATGATCCATATGGCGTTGGCATTGCAAACCACATAACAATTTTTCCACTCATAGAGTTCACGTTAAAAGTAATGGAAAGTACTCGATGTTATTGAGTATTACTTTATACGGTTACTGCAGTTAACTATTGTAATCTGCCATTTATTTTAGTGCAGATTGTCGGAAACAGTTAAGTACTTTAAACTGATAGATAAGTACCAAATGACGTGGATGTGCATCTGATTCTAGACTCGCGATTTTGAGCTGAACTTCGTTCTAGTTCATACAAATACGGTTTTGTTCGATTTCGAAATTCAGGTTATTATTGCTTGGGAACTTGAAAGTTGTTTTTTTTATTAAAAAAACCTGTAGTAGTTCATCCATCATGATGATCTAGGTATTCTTATACCAATTTTAATATTTAATTTATATGGACTATATGGGTAGGTAGTTTGGGTGGAGAAAGTAAAGGGCAAAATTCTTCTAGGGTGATCAGTGAAGTTTTGGTAATGAAGAACCAAGAAAGGTTATCTATCGTTTGCCAGAATTTCATATAATATAATTTCACTTGCCAGATTTTCATTTGCCATAATTTTATATTCCAAAACTTTTTATTTTGCATATAACAATAATACTTTTATGACATAACATTATTTTCACGCAATGTTAGATGCCAGAATCATTCAAATGCCATAAACTTACTTGTCATAATTTTAATGCAATAACTTTACTTGACAGAATATTCAATTGCCATAAAATTATTTTCTCGAAAGCTCTCAGTGGAAACTACATTTCTGCGAGCCGTTAGGTTCTTTTGGTGTCGCAGTTCTTATTTAACCTACATTTCCGTAACCAACCTATAAAGGACATTAAATCTATCTACTGAAAGTATAGTGTTACTATACAGATATTTGTATGATGAATACGAATGTTTGTTCTCGAGTCTTGGGTGTATAATATCTATTTAAGTATGTATTTATCTATATAAGTATGTTTGCTTAGTTTGGGACTAGCTCAATTGGTGTGAATTATGACACGATATTTATTTATTTATTATTTCCTATTAAAAATGTTCGGTTCAGGTACTGTAGGGTCGCAGTCAGTTCTTCCCAACACTCCTCCTCACTTCGCTCGTCGTCCTACTTATACCGACCTGCCTAAGAGTAGAATTGGATAGAGGCGAGAATATGAATATTAAATCAATAAGATTATATTATGGCATATGATGTTATGGAAAATAATAATTTTGTCTTATGAATATTCTAGTAATAACAGTTATGACACATGAAATTATGGTAAACAAAATTATGGCCTTTGACTATTATGGCAACTGAAATTAATTTACCATATATATACATATGCGTATACCCCCAAGAAGGTATTTTGTGAGATACAAGTACGGATCCGTACATTTTTTTATATAGAGGAATCTCAGAAAGACCTTTTGTATTTTTTCCAAAATACGAGCAACGAAGATTCAAGTTTATTGTAAAGTAACTTGATTGCCACCAGATCATGGAAGTTTCGCAAATGCAAATGTTGCCAACACAACTTATTTCATTTTGAAGAGACTCTATTTCGGATATCGAACAATGTCAAGTGACATGTTATAAAAATGAAATCCTCAATTGTACGAATATCTTACAAACAATAACTTTCAATGATTCCAATATTTCAAGCTACTCTCTAGCATTCAAACATTGTATACGGTTATCTAAAATCCACAGCCGTATTTCACAGGCAATACTGCCAGTCGGAGTCGCAGGTGCAATACCTATCCCATTCGGAATTAGGAGCCAATATCGCGTACGCTTTACGACTGTTGCTTTGTACGCCTATTATAGTTTTATATCCCGCAGTTTTAATGACAATTGGCGACTTCGTTAATCCTTTATACTCGCCGGGAATTGTAGTTGATGAATAAACAACATTGTATCGATAGTAAAGTTCGCTTTGAAGGACTTAACAAAGTTTTCAAAGTCTCCAACTTTCACCGCTGCGGGGTTGTGCATGCATAACTCACGTTTTTCGATCGCTAAAAAACCTCAATAAAACAAAACCAACATAATAGTTCTGGAAGTCGTTTAAATATGTATGTCGGGAGGCAGCCGCAGGTAAGCCCGGCCTGCACGGAACTTCCCCGTCATACTCGTATCTGCCAACTAACAAAACTCTGCTTATTTCTATTTTGGGAATGCAGAATGAGCCAGTGTGTGCAAGTGATACGGGCTGTCAAAACTTGGTGTACTCCAACTTTGAGGGAATTCTGATTATGCAGACTTGCGTCTCTTGGGAACTTAGTACTTTAGACTAATGCTTAACTTTCTAACATAAAGATTGATCTACTGCGGGAAAATTATAGAACTGTTTCAATATAGACTTTCAGACTTTTTGAGGTGTGTACAACCCGTTTTACAACATCAAAGATCAGTCAATCGTGAGGTGAAATGTTTTCATCTTAATAACGTTGATAAATACCCAGTTCATCCCCCGTTATTATAATCTTATCGCATACAGTAAGTACCTTAGACAACAAAGCAAAGCGTCGTCGTTATGGATTCAGATCGCTCCCCTGTTATTACTTATTAGCTGATAGTGACAAGGTTGTCAAAACTTTGTCGCTCCTAGCGATCTACAATTTGAGGTCCCTGCTGTGTTTGAAAGTTTAATTCTGTACACGCAATGACAGGCAACTCCCTTAATACACTGTAACAATTATCTAACTTCAATACGACTTCTATTTGCGATTGGTACGCTGTATAGACTTCGACAAATTATTAATTAGTCTTGTAATTCTGAAAATTAGGTTTCTCTCCTTACCCGTTTTTAATCATTTTATAATGAATGAAAAAATTGCAGCATTTGAATTCGTAATTATGGTACTATATCAAAACCACTTTCAGATGAATTTCCCAGAAGACTATTTCGGTTTTATTTCACTGTATATTCTAAGAGCGGTCCTTGTCCGCAACACGACGGAATGACAGGCTAGAAATACTTCTTATGTATTCTGCCGAGTCTCTAGTGTAAAAATGGGCTATTTTGTACCAGTTAAAAGTTTCACGAAATAGTTAAGATTTAAAACGTGCCGGGTTACAAGCAATTACGTCTAAGGTTCGCGTAGCCGTTAATTTTGCCTTCATTGCAGCTAATGCAATTTATGGCGGATTCTGCTTTTAGTTCGCGCTGCGTGTAATTAGGTTGCTTTTCGTTTATATTGTTCGAGAGAGTGGAAAAAATTACGTATTTTTATGCTTTTTATTAGTTGAAAATACCTGCAATTCAATTGACGACATTATTTTGTTAATAAGTTAGTAAAAATACTTGTAGCTTTTATTTAAGAATCGTAATTCTTTATTTCACGGGTTATTGCATAACTTATGTGTTTAAATATTACAAAGAGGATAAGAGTCTATTTCTTGTAATCTCTTATTATAAAAAAAAAGTTTGGAGTGAAAGTGACCTACACAAAATATTAATCAAAAACAAATAGACCGCGATCGCGATAACAACTGTATATTATCCCGTCGCTCGCACAAAAACTGAATAAAATGTCCGTTGTTCAGCTTGCATATTGCAGCGGCTGCCTCCAAAGTTTCTTGCGCCTGATATACGTGTTCTCAATGTATCGGGAAGCCATTGGCGTATTTCAGGGCCCGTATCTCCAGGTGCCAACTACGAGCATCTCATGCATGTCCGCTGTTTTACATTGTGAAACTGCCGGTTTGAAATAGATGTCGCGCTTCATATTTACATTTTTTAGTTTCTGCTATATTGCTTTTATAGGCTCTGCTTTTCAAATACACGACGAAATGAAATTATCGACCTTATGTTCGATGAAATATTGGTCAATAACTCAGTACATAATTTGACATTACTAACTGATATAATGTGTAACGGATCTTTAAAACCCGAATTTTGCCAACCTTATTGGTCATTGAGCCTCTGTTATTGTATCGTTTTTTTTGTCTTTGTCTGCGTTGTGTTAACTTAGTTGCTTTTACTATATCGCAAACTTTGTAGTAGTTTTCCCGCTTGAATAACAAAAGTGCAAGTATTTTGTAAGCGTAACTAATCTTAAAGTACGCTTTCTTTTATTCCAAGTTTCAACTAAGGAAGTTAACTAACGGAAACAAGACAGACAGAGGGAGTCGTATAATTTATTAGCTTCTTGTTTTTTGTTCGATCCTCCACTCGAATTTAGTATCGTTGAGAGTATAGATAGGTATCGATGGGGTCGCAATAAAACCAGTAATGGAACGTTATTAAAATGCGAGCCCAACAAAGATGTAAATCCTGCAACCGTCAAGTTTTATTGGATGCCGCATCATTACGGCGTCAACGAACGCTCCGTTCCGTCACTGAAAAGCTTTCTAGATGCTAATTTCGTAAATAAACAAAAGCAAAAGGCCTAATGAGGGGCGTTCGCGAGTCCTTCGACAAACTTTCTTATTCTACAAGGGGAGCTCTTCCGTCCGATCCATTTGCTTGTTTATCCTGGACTTAGGTCGGCGCCCAAACGCAAGGGAAATAATACAGCCCTAGTGAGTTTGAAAGTAAACGCCTGCTGCGGCTTTCAACGGGGTTTACAGTTAGCACTCGAGTTTACACTGTTTAGGACTACAAGCGGTGAAGCGGTGTGCTTAGTCCCTAGGATCAGACCATGTTTTCGTACTTTAAAGTTTAGGCAAACAATACATTACGTATTCACATACTTGGATAAAAATGCTCTATTAGGTAGGTACCTAAACTTGTATAGTCGTGTTATCATTATTTTATAAAAGCATTGATATTAAGTTCTTTGCTTTCTCCAGTTTACTTATCTGATGAACACCATCATCACGATTCACAAGTTACAACTATTTTAGGTACCTACAGATTACCTATAACAAAAAATATTTTCATTAAATATGTGATTTAGTTAATTTTATTTATTATCCCAAGTGAAATATTGGAAACTATTTGAAATAAAATGCTTGGACTTGCATTAACTTGTACGGTCACGGACTTTAATTGTTGAGCCGTTTAGAGCTCACTTTATACTGGACACTTCAAAGTTATTAAAAAACCAAAATTAGTTGACACCTAAATGACTCAACAATTAAAGTCCTTGACTGTACCTACACTTTTTCTTATAGCCGCTACACGAATTTTATATCGTGAAGGATCCCGACTTCAAGAGCGAGTGCAAGGAATGGGGAAAGGCGCTTGTTTTCCCCGCAGCGGCCGCGCACGTCTTCGCATGCCTAATTTAATCCTCGGCTTATTGAAATAAAAACGACATAGGTTTTCGACAGGTGCCCGCCGAGGGGGCCGGGGGCGGGTCACAGGTGGCCCCGATGGTCGCAGCGTCGTTAAAATTTACATAAAGTCTCAATCCACGACGACGGCCCTGCCCACCCCCGCGTTTATGCTACATTTAGTAATTTTATGATAATTTCGAAAACCGTACCGCCACCCATCGCATTATACTAATAGAGGAATTCTCCGAGGACCGAACGATGCCGGAAAAATGTTCGACCGCCTCAAAATAATAAGTTTCGGTTAATAAATCGCGTTAAACGTGAAGCGGCCGTAAATTTTTGGAAAAATTAATAGCAGATGTGTTGTTGCGTCGAGCCCCAAGCGGGGGCCAGTTGGCTGCTACTGACTTTGAAACGCATAAATCCACTCGTTACGTTATGCTTTTTTACAAGTGTTTTAGATTAATGGCGCATAAAATCAAAGTGTTCACGCGTAAAAATTCAAATATTTTTTCTACGAGTACTTCAGTGTCGCTTAGGGAAATTAGGTTGTCGAAATTATGTACCTTAGTAAAAATACTTTTTGCAGAAGGGAAGAACTAAGTTAAAATACAAATATAAATCGTTTATTTGCCGAATACAGTTTAAAGATACACTTATAATATGATAAGACCGCCTGTTGTCTGCCTCTACCTACCTTAATGTTATTGTATTGTTTCTTTCTGCAACTGCTTTGTTTGTGTGAGGTGTGCAATAAAGAGTATTTGTATTGTATTGTATTGTATAATATACACGGAAGCCTTTGTGAAAATAGGTTACCAAACGATCGCCCCAAACGTTCTATTTTGTCTTTTATTTCTCAATAGAGAAATCAAATCGCGATTGGAACACAACAAAGGTAACGTCTAAGACGTGATCACGTAATAGAAATAAGGGTTGTTTTTTTTGTTGCAGTCGAACCTGACTCACCTCCCCCGTCACGCACGGACCCCGGTGCCGGGCATCGGGATGGGAGTCGCTAAGTGCCCATACGACCCGGCGGACAACTCCACTGCCTTGTGGGTCGAGCGGGGAAACCCAGGCGACCTGCCCGCACTGTACTCCGGCACCAACGCAGAGTTCACCAAGGCGGACACGGTCATATTTAGAACCGATCTGCATAATTTGACAACGGGGCGCCAGGAATTCACGTTCAAGAGGACGCTCAAGTATGACTCCAAGTGGCTTGACAGTAAGTGCATTTTAAAGTTATTTGTAACGTTCATCCTGCCATCTGCGTTTTATGCCCAAAGTTAAGTTTGAAACATTGTGGTCATTCAGATTGTATGAAATCAGAATAACTTTGCAGTATAACACAAGAGGTATTTCGTTATGGGCATTGAATCAAATACAATACATTTATAAAACAATGACATTTTGTTTTAAAGCTACCTACTGCTTTATGTATACACGATCTCG
Organism: Epinotia nisella; assembly: GCA_932294315.1. Taxonomy (NCBI): domain Eukaryota; kingdom Metazoa; phylum Arthropoda; class Insecta; order Lepidoptera; family Tortricidae; genus Epinotia; species Epinotia nisella. The sequence continues at coordinate 13,338,510 of OW028687.1, read as the reverse complement.
TTACGTTTAATCGTATTAGTAAATAATCGAATGAGGGTTAATGTGGGCACAAAACAATAAATGCGTGACGCGGAGTTGTCCCTAGCGACGACCTAACATGAAGCACGCCTGATGGGATTGGAAATATACTCGTATCCAAAATCAGGAACTCTATGTATCTGAAACTGTACCTAATAAAACCATGGCCCATAATAGTTAATGAAGACGTAACTTTATTAATGGTACTTGAAGGCCCCTGCCTTCCATCGTTGTACGGACAGGCAATGATGTGGATAGATCTGGTAAAAAGTTTTGACTGCATGTTAAAGTTTTTTTTATCAACGGGGTGCATTTTGTTAGATGTACACGCGTGCACTTATAGGAAGGTAAAATAGAACCCAGACTGCAGATGGTTGTCCCACGGGCCTATGACGAGATCACACTCATGATTTTATCATTCCGAGCATCTGCATTGGCATGCAGTGAGAAATACAACTTATAACGATGCGTACCTATGGAAATATGCGTAACAACTACTAAACACTGTAGTAACAATTACTTATCACGTTGAAGTTTGTTGCCAATAAATGTCGACTTGCAACAGCGAACAGTTGAAACCGAATAGTGAAAATTAAGTTTTCATTTCAGTAAGGTAGCGTAATCGTTGCCCACCCGGCATTCATGCCACAATAACGGAATAGGAATTACAACTCGACAAATTCGCTTAGTTTCCATTAATGACGGTTAATAACAGTTTGTTCATTACACTCGTCTCTTTATTGGCAGTGTTTCAGAGATTACAGTAGCATAGCGTTTTCAATTAACAATGCTTTCTACAGATTTGTGAACGTTCTCATTTTCAACACCAATGTCGATTTTACTAGGTCTTTGCTGTTTGTAAATTACCACTGCCACGACGCAGTGGAGTACTGTTTGATTCGTTTACATTTACTTAAATTTTGTGATACATTTTCGAATAAAGAAGTAGGTATAGTTATTTCGAGTCTCTAAATAGTTTTCAAGCTACGGTAGCCTAGTCTTCCATGTATGCGGCTATCGAACGGCGGGCTAGGGTTCGAATCCCGGTTCGTACTCGTACCAATGAGTTTTTCGGAACTTATGTACGGAATACTTACCGTTAGCTTTTTGGTGAAGGAAAACATCGTGAGGAGACTGGTCTAATCCCAATCCCGGTCCATTTTTAGGGTTCCGTACCTCGAAAGGAAAAAACGGAACTCTTATAAAATCTCTTTGTTGTCCGTCCGTCCGTCTGTCAAGACCCTTTTTCTTAGGAACACGTGGAGGTATCAAGCTAAAATTTATATCAAATACTCAAGTCTACTTTCCCTTGGAGCTGTGAAAAAATCAAACTTCTAAGCCAACGCAATCAAAAGATGCAGGCGTTTATGCCGCAAATTTCCGCAAATTTTCGAAACTCGTAAGGGAATCAAAACCTACAGGGTACTTCCCGTGAACTCAGAATCTTGAAGGTACGCAACGACGTCTTATAGCACAGATAAAGAAAAAATTGCGAAAATCGTAAATTTTTAGTTACATCATATATTACAAATATTTTTAATAAATTTTCGAAACTCGCAAGGGCATCAAAACCTACAGGGTACTTCCCGTGAACTCAGAATCTTGAAATTTGGTACGAAGCAACGTCTTATTGCACAGATAAAGGAAAAATTGCGAAAATCGTTATTTTTGGTTACATCATATAATGTATTTATTTATTTATTTATTGAAAAAGGCACACCAACAGTACATAAACAATGCAAACAAAAGTCATAGGTACTAGTTATTATGGACACGCACAATATTCATGCACCAATAACAAGCAAGCAACAGCATTTAAACAGTTTGAGGCTTGTACACTAACTTAAATTAACAATGCATATAGTACTTAAAAAATATAAATAATAATATACATATATATAAATAGAACAAGCAAATTTTTACATTAAAACATTATAATTAATAAAGTGAAAATAATGTGTAGCCTAATCTATAACTGTAAGTATTCTACGCTTCAATTTGAAAATGGAATCATGATAGATATCAACTTCATATTTATGTTGAAGTGAAAGATTGTTCCAAGTGACTTGCATTCTGTGGATAGGAAGGGATTTGCCAAGATTTGTTCTGCTACGGCTGGGATGGAAAATGAAGATCCGACGACAAGACTGCGTGTTAATTTTAGGTACGCTGAAGTTCAGACCTCCTAAAAGGTATGGTTCCACAATCTTACCGTTGATCAATTTGTGTAGCAACGAAACATCCAGGACATAGCGCCTAAGCTGCAGAACCGTCATTTTGAATCGTTTAAGTCTCTGGTCATAGTCCAAGTTTTTGCGAGCTCCCCCGTCTTGCGCCTTGAATACCAAAAAGCGAGTAAACGAACGCTGGATTCTTTCCAAGCGATTGATATGAACTGCATAACCTGGATTCCAAACTTGACAACAGTATTCGAGACGAGACCTAACAAAAGCATTAAACAATGTTTGAAATGTCTCAATACGTTTGAATTTTTTCGCAGTGCGCTTTATGAATCCAAGCATTTTATTGTTTTCCTTTATAACCGAGTCTATGTGACCTATAAAGTTCATTTTAGAATCCAGGTATACTCCAAGATCCTTGACATTAAACGGTTAACGGAACCCTCGGTGCGCGAGTCCGACTCGCACTTGGCCGGTTTTTTGCCTCTGGGTTGGAAGGTCGGATGGCAGTCGCTTTCGTAAAACTAGTGCCTATTGCCAAATCTTGGGATTAGATGTCAAAGCGGAGCCCGGGCTCCTTTAGGGCATAACGCTAGGAGGATGATGATGATGAAATAGTTTTAAAATGAGCATTTCTAGAAATGTTTGTGCAGTTACCTACCATTTAGTTAGCTTTAATTATTCCTTTTTTTCCAATTTTATGAATAATTTTATGTAAATTTTATTGCTCTTTTTGCTAATTAAGGTTCTGTTATCCTTATGCTTTCTTAATTGTAAAGAAACTTTAACCACCGCCTTGAAAATTATTATATATTCTGTGTAACAAAAAAAGAATAATGAAAGCTAATCTAATTGATGTAATGTTTTAACTACCTATGTACAAAGTTTTCTAGAAATTCTCAAATAACGTTTAAAAATATAGAAGTTTGTCAAAACATACTTAATAAATAAACAACTTTTCGAAGATCATACGGAACCTGTCCATTTACCGGATTAATTAAGAAGTAGGTATAAAAACACACTATATCCATTCTGCCGTTTTCTTGGGACGTATAAAAATGGTGTCGCTTAATGCTTAGTATAAAGTAGCTCATTCAAAACATCAACTTTATGACAGTTATTATTATTACCATCTTTACTATATAATTTACTTTGTGGAACCCCAGCACCTGGTTACGTCTTATTTAAGACGACGTGCTGTATTTAATATTGCCGGGCAAATTTGCCTTCAAGAATAATAACTTCTAACCTCAGAGTAATATGACCGTAATCACCCATTAATGCAACCTGCAGATTGGATTAATATCCTTAATTCTGTTTGTTTATCATGTTTAGCGACATGACTCCGGCGTCTAATAATAGGGTAATTTCACAGGAGATTTTTACAACAAACACCTGTTCAAACTATCTGCACAGTATTAGTCCTGCTAACTATTCCAACGATGATAAAATTGTTAAAACAATACCGAAAATCAATCTCCATTCGAATCAGGTTCACATTTTTTGTTCTAACAAGCAATGGCTAATATTTGGATATGCTGTGAAATAACAATGATAGCGCAATCATATCTACATTGGAATAACAATATCGAATATTTTAGGCTTCAATTGTAGCGTGTAGCCTGCGTATAATGAACCATAATCACGAGAGAACACTGCATATTGATAATCAAACTTATATTAATTCTCGCCTATTGAGTGTTTTAGACTAAAATATATTGTTAAAATGGATACAAATAATTATATTCCGCAGCATGAATCCCACGATCTATTTCCACCCTTCAATTAAATTTCTAAAAACCGTACATTGCCTGAGTTTATAAATGACGTGATGCCCCAAAATTTTCTAGTTAGCTGAGTTCAGTGGTTTTGCATTAATGATTGATCGAGTGCTATCCCATTTAAACCTTTTATTAAATTCGATATCTGCATATTAACAAAAGCATATCAGACTTCGACGACGAGACTCATATTAACGCCTGTTATAATCCTGTAAGTTTAATATGGTTTCAATATACCACCACGTACAACATACATATTCATTAAACAAATAGCCTGGCTTTATCGGAACTATTCATTATGATGAAACCAAATTTATCGCCGCAATAATTTTAAAAGATTAGCAGACGCTCGCGGAGTCCTTATTTAACTTTAATACGTTCTTGCAGTTGATAAAGCATATTGTATTAGATTTAGTATCAGTGAACAATGGGAATATAGAGATATTGACTGGGAACGTGTGCTCCTAATCCTGGACGCGTGGCGATTTCATTACAGCACCAGCTAATAAGCACTTATTAATGTCACCCACCGCCCCGTTTTCTATGACATAATTGACACCCACCGTTTCATCTAATATTTATTGCGCGTCACACGAAATAACAGCAGTTTGATATTACAGCATTAACATGGGAACGGTGAGCGGCCGTCCGGAATACATTAAATCTGTTATTGTCTAAATTACAATGAGTATTGTAATTTGTTTAGCAAATTTCTCTACTAATTGTGGTGTTAAATTTGGAGCTAATCCAACTAGGTATCGGAACGGCAACACAATTTGCTGCCAATAATTCGAGGTAATGCACGGTCTATTAAACTAATTATTGGTACCATTTGGAGCGAGGATTGCACATAGTTCTGCCACACTAACAAATAAGAAGCTTTTAATTATTTCGCGTACCATTCGGTTTTGATATCGTCATCTTATTCTATTTATTGATATGTTTTGACCTTCTCGTTCAGAACCTAATACATTTTCGCAATGTCTGAATTCAATTCTAAACGGGTTATTTGCAAAAAAAATGTTCATATAAAAGTTAATCTAATCTATGCTAACTTTTTTCCATTGTGTACGAAATTTATGAGTAATTCGTACACAATGCAAAAAAGTTAAAGCGTAGATTAGATTAAGGCTCTTAACGATGTACAATTTTTTTGCAATCCACCCAAACAATAATTCCAAAATTAATGTTTTTTTTTTTAATTTTCTTCCCGTTCTCTTTAACAGTTAAGTGCAGGCCAAGTCTATAATTCTCTGTTATTATAGTTTTCACTCATGATACCTTCCAGTTCACTGCGGTTAGCGCGATGTCTTATATTCCCAGCCCATTTCCATTCTACTATATACATAAATTTATTGCTAGATATCAAGTAACCATTTATATTTATTTATTTTGTTATTAAACCAGTAGGTAGGACGAAACTGATGGATCTCAAAATTCCTCGATAAGCTCGTGCATCTCCCCACGTAAAGCCAATAACTCAATTTCTATTGTTTCTAGAACCAAACTTCGTGGGATCGTTCGACGTGGGCGAATATGTGCTCTTCTTCTTCCGCGAGACCGCGGTGGAGTACATAAACTGCGGCAAGGCGGTGTACTCGCGGGTGGCGCGCGTCTGCAAGCGGGACACGGGCGGGAAGAACATCCTCAGCCAAAACTGGGCCACGTACCTCAAGGCGCGCCTCAACTGCAGCATTCCCGGGGAGTTCCCTTTCTATTTCAATGAAATACGTAAGTACGAACTGTAAGGATTTCAATCTATTCAGATAACTGGCGTTAAAGTTTCGCCATCAAGCCGGAAATCCTATTCCTCATCTATCCTATTCTCGGCAGGTTCTCTTAATTCAATATTTAAAAAGTCTAAATGTCCAAAAAACGGAACCCTTATAGTTTAGTCATGTCCGTCTGCCCCTCTGTCCGTATGTCACAGGCATTTTACTCGAAAACTATAAGGTAGGTACCTATATTTGAATAACATTTTGAGGATGGGTGTATTTTGTTTGCTGCTACATAGTTCTGTAATAAAATAACAAAAAATTTTTAGGGATGCACTGCTAACGGCAAGTCAAAAAAAAACATTGTAAGTCCACATGTGCACTTCTATCGATAGGCGCATTTTTTTTTAAATTAAGTAAGAGTAAGAGTTTTTAGAGTTAAGTAAGAGGGAGATAATCGGGCCGAAATTCACAAAAATTTTTGTCCCTCCCTCTAATTTTTTAATGGTATATTTATGAAAAAAATCCTGGACTTATTAAATTCTTTCACCGAAAATTATTTTGAACAAGATCGGTTCAAAGATTTTCGAGATATTGCTGAAATACTGCCTTCCCTATAGAAAAGAACGTAAGTGTCGTAAGATTTCTGTGACGATACGACCTTTTTAATAGGCACGGAAATGTGCCTGGTCTGACACGCACTTGGCTGGATTTTTTGTAGGTACGCAGTGTGTAACAGCCTTAACATAGCAACAAAGGTATCTCTTCTTGTAAGTTCATAAATATAATTTCATAATTTATTCTAAAATAGGAAGAACGAATAAAAAAATTGGTAAAACTAAAAGAATTGAGAATTGTGCGGGTAGTTAGAAACATTCGTACACTTATGCTTACTAACGTGTAGTTTAGTTTCCTAACAAAGCTGGGGATGTAAACACTCTTATGTAATCCCTAACAGCGAGGGAATCTCAAGCAAACATTCAGTTCGGAACTCAAAAGTGGGCGATTCTAACAGTCTAGCCGATTCGTTTGGCGCCCGGTTCTTCTCAGACCGTGTTCATTCAATATTAACGGCGGCGCGCGAGCCCCGCCACGGTTTTTCACGCGCCGCGCTACATTCCCTGCATTACTCATGAGAATGTAATAGGAACACTCAAGTGCTCAGTATTTGCTATAGGTGTGTTATTTACATGTCCGTTCAAGCGCCATTAGCAGCGTTTACGGGAGCGTCGCGTAATCGCTCTTTTCGGTGGGATGTTTGTGCCACAGTCGGGTGCCTCTCTGAATCATGGCTACTCCTCGACGGCGTTAGCGTTAGAGGCTGAACTCGTGTCTGTGCTGTTTTCCTTTTGAAATTTCAATATGTTTTTTGCATCGACCATGCTTTGACTACAGTTGGGTTTGGTGTTCATAAAATGTTATGAATTTCGAGTTTTGGCCGTATATCAGGATCAATCTCTCGGGAAGATTTTGTGGTTTTACTATCTTAAATTTAAACCACTACATTGTAAAGAATGTTAACTATATATTCAGTCAGTACTTGAAGAGCCCTGGTTACTTTTGTATTTCGCTCATATTCTCTTTCTTTTAAAAACTCTTCAACCGAGAAAAGTAATCAGAATGTGTATCTAAATTATCTAAATCGGCTTTCATGTTTAATGTACAGAACATTAATATTAAGTAGGCGCAATTAACTAAACTGCCTTCAAGCTAATTTTGTATTAAATATTTAATCCAGACAAATATACCGAAGGCAATTTTCTCTTACAAATTACAGTCAAACAATTGTTAATAATCACTGTTAACATTCATAATTCTAGATACAATTTAAATTGTCTTGACAACTTTTAGTGACAGCGAAGTGTAAAGTTCAGGCCCACAATTAAAGCAGTTTAGTAGTCGAGTCGCCGCTGGCGCGACCCACTAACAAAACTATGAATAGATTATAGATGGCTACCTTTTGTTCCCTGGAACAGGTACTGTTTCAATTAAGCCATTATTAACGTACGTTTAAGGCAACTTATTAGGCTACAAGTTTGGAAATAAAAACTAATTTGAGTTTTGGTGTAATTATCAAAAACTCTTTGGTGATCCTGTTTTGGTCATTATTTTCGTTCTCTGGTCTAACTTAACATCGCAGTTACTAAAATGTTATGTAATATTACCTTAAATAGACAAACTTAAGACATAGCTGATGTAATTTTTTTTTTTATACAAAGTACAACGAATAGTCATATGTTGAAATATGATTCACTTCTTTGAACTTGTTTGTAATGCGAGCTGTTGCAATTTCACCAGAAAAATCGTACATGGGTGGAAAGCTAAAAAAAATGTACATAGGAGTCTTAATCTAATCTACGATTTTGCTTTTCTCTACGAAAATTACCCATACATTTTATATGGATAATTGCCGTTACGAAACTGAAAAAAGTTAAACAGTAGATTAGATTAAGGCTCTTAACTATGTACATTTTTTTTGCTTTCCACCCACATCGCTTAGAGCCATTCTAATGTAGGTATAATTTTTATTTTCGGTGGCTGAACAAACATCGTTGTTTTATCTTACTTTATAAGAATTTTGTAACAGGTTTAAATATTGCAGGCCGCTAAATCCATTTCTTCACAGTCGTATTTTCTGATTTCACCTTTTTGGGGCTGATATTCAAGAACTTGGAAGTATTTTATATCCAACATTTTAATAGTCATGTCGCTTTAGTCGCTATAATGTGCTAATATTTCGATAACTCAAATTATACATGACTTTTAGGAACAGGATCAAATTATTGGTGTTTTAGTTTATGTATGACTGACATTTCTGTTTCATTTCGCAGAGAGCATCTACAAAGTCCCCGGCGACGACAGCCGCTTCTACGGCGTGTTCACCACCGCATCCACCGGCCTGATGGGATCTGCCATCTGCACGTTTACCATCGGTGACATCCAGAAGGCCTTCGAGGGCAAGTTCAAGGAGCAGGCCACGTCCAGCTCGGCGTGGCTGCCGGTCATCAGCAGCCGGGTGCCCGAGCCCAGGCCCGGCACGTGCGTGAATGATACGTCGTCGCTGCCCGATACAGTGCTCAATTTTATCAGGTAAACGCGGGTTTTTATTGATAACTTGCTGCCCTTTACAGAGATTTATATTGATAGCTATAGTTACAATGTCCAGTGCTTTTATAGCATAGAAAAGAGCTATCGGGATAATGGCCAAAATACCACAGTGGGCTTCTTGCCGAGACCATTTCAAGAAATTTGCAATTCTTAACTGTTAACAGTCTAGTCCTAGTAGTGCTCAAGGACCTACTGAAACATGTACAAAACATGGAAACGCCAGTAGAAAAAGACAATCGAATAGCTAGTAGACGAAAGAATCTACCACAGACCATTGTGGCGCGACTCAGGGTAGTTAAGCACTCCGAGGACTTCCAGGGAATCGGTCTATATAACAAACTGCCGCGCGAATTGAAGTTACTCACAAATGCAAACATGCTTGCTAACAAACTTAAAATAATTGTATTGGGACAATGCTTGTATTCGGTAGAAGAATTTATGAAACAGGTGTGACTAAACTGTTGATTGGGACTGCGATACGCTAGTAGAGTACTTATAAAATGACATTGAATTTTATATTCAACTTGTAATTTCAAATTTAGTGGTATTAAGACTGAAAATGTAGCTAATTTATATTATGATGTGTCCTATTTTTAATGTATTTTAACTTATTTGATTAATTGAGTTATGTATTAGGATATTTATTGTTGTCTTAAGTAAGTTCAAACACAATCTTGTATTGTTTAATGAATCAATAAATGAAATAAAATGAAAATGAACTGAGAACACAGACAGAGCCGCGGAATAAAATGTAACCTGTGTCCATCCCAAAAGTTCATTCCATGTGCTGATGATAGACATTATACAAGAAATCAGTTTGCACGTAGAGGGTGATCTGTGAATCTACTCATCCGATTTCAAGAATTCGTTCATCAATAGTTAGAACCGTAGAATGACTAAGGCTGTTTACATAATTATACGAGTTATCCTATCGAATACAAGAACTATTAGTGGGACAAGGGCTCACCCGCAACGCAAGCACGGCTTATTGTAATTTAGTTCAATTGTGTTAGTTGTTCATTGAAGTAAGAATATGGTGCAAAATGCATATGATTGACGTCGTCGCTACATACTTAGCTGCGGATTATGCAAAGGCAAGACTACAAAATGTATGTACTGTTAAAAAACTTCACTAGCTGTTTACTTTGTACATAATTGTTTACAAAGCCTTTGTTCAACACGCGCGCACTTAGAATGTTTAGTTGCCATGGTTGGCGAACTTTACAACGACCATTAATTAATTTGCAAAAATGTCGGGCGCCGGCGAGCGAGAAAAAACAAAAGCCACAGTTATTGTAACCGAGAGTCGGTCGTAAACAAAGTTGAAAATCGTCACTTAAAAACCTGGAACACGAGTGTCGCCGGTCTCAGCCATGACAGAATTCTACGCTCATTGAAATCTACAGACACTTTTATCTGACGACACGTCCTGTTAATTATCCGACGCTCTCACCCCGAGAGCGTTCAATTATTATTTTTTTCCCACTTTTTCACGATCCTCATGTGGAAACGTCGAGATTTTAACACTCCACCTGAACCAGTCTGGTGAAAAATAATTCATAAAATTTTTATTCATGCGAGTGAGAGTTTTAATTAAATGAATGAGTATTTTTGTTGTTAACGGTGGAGTAAAGGCTTTTATCAGATGACATTTGCGTCGTGCGACATTGTGATTGTCTGGCGGCGGGGGTCGATTCTGATACAATGTTTATCGACGAGGTTCCTTCCGTTCGCGACTCAGCTTTGTTGTACACACCTGACTTCTGTGCAGTTAAATTATCATCGAGGGCATAGACACAATGTTGCGAAACACTTCCCGAGATGTTCAATTCAATGCAAATAGATATTGCAGTTTCTTGTGGCGGCTGATTTCAAAGGTTTCCATCTCTATACAACGCGCATGTCTTGGCACGGATAGTGGCGTAAACAAAGGCGTGCGAGATTGTGGGATGCATGTTGTATTTTGATATCTTAGGACTTCGTGTATTTCCTTGGAAGCGATAAAGAGTAGCTTCACCACCTTAGTTATTGTTTTTTTTATATAATAATATGGACTATAGCACACTTTGTTTCACTAGGTCACACCCACTCATGGACACAGCAGTCTCGCACGAGAACGAGAAGCCTATTTACTACAAGAGGGACTTGTTCTTCACGCGCCTGGTCGTGGACCGGGTCAAGGTCGACATGATGGGCCACCAACTCGACTACACTGTGTACTATGCTGGCACAAGTAAGTATTCATACAAATTTAACTAGTGGAATTCAGGATAAAAGCATACGTGAGTAATAAGACATTTTCATTCCTATCCCACTTTGTAGCAGACCCCACAGTCCTTTTACTCTGCGATCGTCTTTAAACTTATACACACGTATTACGTTAGTATTACACTACTACTATCTGTGCCCTCATTACGTTCACCATAATGTTCATTTGGTTAAAGTGCATACTTTCGTGGAATTGGAACAGTATAAAACAAGTCTTCATAGGCGTTACAAACAAAGAGCGTCGGCCAATGACTGCATAAATCTATTAACAGTAGCATAGTTGGAATGAACCAATTATACTTCCGCGCAATTACCCCGCATGTATGGCAAACGTCACGGAACGAACTCCAGCCAATCCCGAGCACGGCACAATCAGGCATTCCAAAAGGAGCAGCCAGTGGGAACAATAAGTCCACATCCACTGCCACGGATACGCTAGCACATAAAATTTCATAAAAGCATACGAATTAAAAAACGGCAACGCAGAGGGAAATTAAAAAGTGGAGGCGAAAGTGACTCAAAGGCCATAATTCGTCTAGCACGTGACGGCTGGACGTTTGGATTCCCGTCTGGATGCCATTCGGGCCGTACCATGCACCCGGCTATGAAGCAGGGGATTTAGTTGAAAACGTGAAAAACCGATTAAAACATGATTGTTTGTTGCAAAATACCGGACGTTTTTCCAAATTTTTGACAGCTTTTCAATTTATTGACTAAAAGCTTGGACGTAAGCTGTTTGTGTGCAGTCGCGATAAACGTAGAATTGGTACATTGTGCTGTACCTATTGGAACCTATCTGAGCGATAAAAGTTAAATTAGGATCTGGCCGAATTGAATTCACAGAATGCAGTTGTTACTCGTTCAGAATTAAGCCATAGAAGCCTTTCAGTTGGATAATTTCATAATTCCTGATTAATATTCAACAACCGTAATTCTTGTTGCGTTAATTCAGAAAGCTAGCTCATAGCACGACTAGCAAGCTCACTCCTATAATGTGATGTAAACTGGGCATAAACTGTGTGGAAACATTATGCCCTGCACTCGCGCGGCGGTCGGCGCGGCTCGCCGGTTGCTCCGCGCTGGCCGCATCGAGGCCTCGTCACACTGCACAAGCCGCATAAATTCCACACGCCACTCCAAACAACGCCTCCAAGTGGTAATTTTCGCCCATGTTGTTGCAATTTTCACCAATTTCGCCTGGAAAATCGCTCCAATCCGACCGCCTTCCCGTAACACTGCAGAGTGGATTAAACTCACGTAGATATCTAACGAAGGGGGGGTTCGTTTACGGAACAACTTTTCCAAAAGGAGAGCTACGTTTGAGTTGGCGTTTGAAATGCTTGTGTGTAGAATATTAAATTGTTTAAACGTTCCCTTTGACGTTCCCTCCCGTGCTATAGCCACGTAGCGTAATAATTACTTTAACTTATCTACACAATGTTACGATACAGCATCGCTTCCTCGTGCAAAATGCCCCCCTTCATTACTCTGCCTCCGACAATAGTGTTTAATGCATTAGCCACGGGCGCATTGCAATAAATAGTCCTGTGTATTTAAACCGCAACGAGAAAAGAAAAAGTAAAAACCCGAAAACTCGATGTTCTCGTTCTTTACGCCGCTATTATTTACACTCGAGCGCAAAATAAGTTGCACGAAATTCCGGCCGTCACAAAGAGCTCGAGGCGTCCCGTGAAAAAGGACAGTTTACTCTTTCAATAAAGAGTACGCCCGTGCACTAGCGTCTGCGAGTATATTGCCTCCCCGCTTAGCCCATTTTGAGTGCTTACCGCGTTATAATATGCATTAAACTGCACCGGCAGAGGCGGAAAGTTGCCGCGGCGCTCGAGGTGCTACCAGACAATGAGAAACGACCGCGTGATGCTTCTGCATTGCGGCCTGCGATCTCCGTCGCGCGGCGCACGGGCGGGCGCGAGCGGGCGACGCGCCCTTCTCCTTTCATTCTGTTTGTTTTATTACGCCTAAATCACTGTTGCTACAACTTTGAAACGTCCTCGTCTTCCCGCTCGATAAAAGTTTGACAACGTCTGTCTTGTGCACACTGAGTCACGTGTTTGTCAATGAAAGGGAACCGAGGTATCAAAGACGTTAAGAGTATTTAGAAGTTAAGGAAGTTAATTAAATTCCCCGAGTTAGACGTCAACGCCGAGACTCTTTAGTATCAAGGGCGCCTTTGTCAACAATTGAAGAACATATTAATGTTTGCATATCGCGCGAACACAGACTCTAGAACAAAGTGTTGTGTTTATGCACATCTATCAACATTTAAATAGGAACTCGAAATGTAATTATGAAGCGCTCTTCGCCAAATGTATGTCACGGCGCTTCGCGATAACATGTATTATATAACTCCTGAATATTAAGTACTTATTTACTTACTAAATACATTATCAACTTCTCACACATGAGTATTTCAAATAGCTTTTATGTTTCCTCCAGTTGGAAGCGATACAATTTATGGCCTACGACGGATGGAGTGAACTTTTCAAATGGCGAAACAATTTCCCAAATCGGTCGCGCAGTTTCCTGAATTACCTCGCATAAACAAACGAACTCTCAAACTATATGACTTGTACGTAATTCCCCTTAGATGCCCGATCTTCTAAAGATAAGATTTGTTACTTAATAACTATTCTTGGAACTCTATGGTTAATTATAACTTGAAACTTAAACTTGTGTATGGAAATAATTTACAATAGATTTAATTCTCAATTATTTAGAATACAGTTCACAAATCAATCAACGCTGCTGTCGCTGCGAACATACAAAAACTACGTCAGCACAAGCTCCCAGCAATTAGCCACAAGAAATCAAATTGCAGACACGCGCTACGCTTTGATATGTGCCTCGCTGCCTGGCTACTATTAAAAACGATTTAAAATTCACAGTCGGCTTAACGGTCCAGTCCGCACAGTTGGAAAATTCATAGCTATTTGATGACATAATTATAGAAGCTCAAAGTCGCCAAACGCTATGTCCTTTGATGTTTTGAAATGTAGTTACGGGCGTTTGGAAGCAGTCGGCAGTTTATGTTCGGCGTGCGTTCCCTCAGCGTCTGATTTTGTTATAATATGGGCAACAAATATTTGCAATAACCTACCAGTGTAGGGCCATTATGTTATGGCCGGTATTTGATGTAAATGTGGTGCTTGCTCGATAACGCTCAAATTATGGACAATGCGCTGACCTGATTTTAAAGTACCTGGTTACCGCATCGGCTATAAAATTAGGTGTTACCAGTTAACCTGCGCCATTTTGTAGGTACTAAGTACATAGTAGTTATTTAAATAAGTACGCTACTTTGTTACATATTCCGCGGTCCATAATATTTATTTACGAGAAAAGTGCTCGCCGCAAAGTGAGCACTCGCAATGTTTCTGCTCTACAGCCTAAGCGCTTAAAGTTCGAAATATTTATACCGCCATTGAAGTAATGTAGACGATAATTCACAAAATAAGTTACCATGCATAGATCATAACGATACAGTTAGGATACTGGCGCTTATAAGTATCGGAAACCCATTTGGCTAAGTGCATGAAGTCCAAGTTTTGCCATAAACATGAAATGCGGACCGCGCAAAATGATATGCTAAGGTATGGCTGAGGTATCGCACCGTCCAAAATACGTACACAGGCTTACACGGCAATTGATGGGATCGTTCACAGTTTGTGCATAACTTGTGGGGAAGCGCAAACTTTTGCGAACATTTCGGGAGAAAATGTAGTCCGGCCAGGGCCCGGCCTCTAATGGAACCGCCACAACTCTTTATTTATGCGAATGTCTTTTATTTGATTCTTTTCTATATAATTGTTATGAATATACCAAGTACAGGGTTGCCAGTTTTGCTACTATACGTGCAGTGCAGCGTCGAGATAGTTCAATATTTCTATAAAAAATTGTCAGTGAAACCAGTGTCATACCTATCTCAGAATTGAAAAAAAATATGTTAAGCAGTTTAAGATCAAAGCTGAAGGTCCTGGGTTCGAATCCCGGTAAGGGCAAATATTTGTGTGACGAGCATGAATATTTGTTTCTGAGTCTTGGATGTTTTCTATGTATTTATATCTATTATATATATCGTCGTCTAGTATCTATAACACAAGCCTTATTGAGCTTACTATAAGGCCTAGTTCGATTTGTGTAACAATGCCCTCTAATATTTATTTATTTAAGATAAATTAATATGTAGTTTCTTCAAAGATTCTGAGTGTTAACTCACGAAACCGGCTACTCTGAGCAACATTGACGTGCATGCCGCCTCAGGACCAAACTGAACAATATTTATCGCCCAACAACGATAATGCTCCGGAACGGAATTTCCAAGTAATTTATAGTTTGTAACACCTTTAGCTTCTCCGTCTGTGAGCCTTTTATCGCTCTAGCACATAAAAGGTATGATGTAACGCAAGCACCTGAGTTCATGTAAAAAAATTGTGATGATAACTCACGTAACATTATTATTTGCCGAATATACCATCATTATTATTGATAGCTTGCTTTTAGCGTGGTAACTAAATCCAAGTTACCCTTTTAACCCTTTAGGATTTGAGTTTCCAGACTTCATTAAGGTGAACTCTACTAAATATCATGTTATTAGGTTTTAACCGTTCAACCCTCCGCAATTCACGTGGCAGCGGAGATTTTAACGATCTGTTTATATGACCGAAATAATTATGATTCGCAAACAAGTGCCATAAGTTTCAATTTCGTAGCAGGAAATGAAATCCTGTTTTGGCACATCATTCGCGGCGCAATTTACAAAACGATCGCGCCTTCACACAAACACAAGCAATTAGTTATGCCCGTAATTAGCATTCGGATCGCGTCCAATGAAAATAAACATTGATTTTTTATTCCCCCAAAACTGGAGGGCTGCCGCGGTCCCGCGCGGGTCTGCGAATACTAATGTGTTCAGTTTGGAACGCTTATTCGCGCCCCGCTAACGGCGCCCAACGTTTTTTGCATAAAACATCTCATCAAAGGATTGCTTAGGACCCATAGTATATTGAATATCAAAAGGTGCGCCAACGAGAAAGTTTCGGGAGGAGGGCGCGGCCGTGGCATCCCTAATGCTGGCCACCGAGAAAGCCTTCTTTAAAAATACACCTTTGGAACGTGTTTGGAATAACCGTCTCGCATCGCAAATATAACATTTATGGGATAAATAACCTGAGAGTCATTTGTTTTGACATTTCAGCATAATACAATTCGTTATCGTTTCAATTTTGGAAATGTGGGAGGATATTGTGAGAAGGTTTTTATTTTTATCCAGTGCCTCGTTTTCAAAATAGAAAATTAATACCAATTTGTTTCTTGAAGCGTATGGAGTATGATTACACCCAAATCACCCCTAATATTATCGATTACGGACTATTGATATATCCTCCTGTATGCCTGTAACAATAGCCCTCCAAACAATTGAATAAGAGCTTCATGGGACCATTAAGCGTTACCAAAACTTTAACCACCTAATGATAGAGAGTTGTGTCACGTAAGTACAGACAATTATTCATATCGATTGGAGACATACATTTCAAACGGGTCAGGGAGCGCCAGGCCTATCCTTTTGATAGTCACATAAAATTTCGAGCGACGAATCTCGTAAAAGTGGGCCGAGTGTTCGTAGGCGAACGTTAAAAAGCCGCGCTTCTCGATTTACGGCGCCTATAAAATACATATTGCTATTCGTGATAAAACGTTCCTGCCGAATTCGTTCCAACTGCTAATCGCGGAATTTATCCAACCCCACTTACAAAAACGAATAAATTTCTAACGATCTTCATTTTGCCCGCACGATTTTCTATTACGTTTGATATGTTCGAGTTATGAGAAAAACCGAAGATAAGGGAAATCCATGAGAACCAATCAAGTTGCGGGTGCGTAATAAAATTGAGAAACTACGTAGGTACTTAACGGTATGGTTAAGTCAGCGAGATTTACAAGGACACCCTTCGTTTTGTAAATATTATTACCAACCTACAATATATTTACTAGCGCCTATTTTTATAAGCAAGCATCAAAAAAAAATTAAGTAACTAAAGAATAAATTCGATGATCACTATAATATATTATAACGTCGGCGAAAAAGAGGTAGGTAATCCACGTCTATTCGTGTCGGAACGCCGCGCAAAAAGTCATAGCGATCGGTAACAGGTAAATCTATACGTTAAACGCGGGCCTTGTATGAAAAGCAATAAAGAGGTTACAGCTACTTTGTGTTTGGGAATTTATACCACTTGGAGGAATAAAACTTATATTGTTCGGGGATCGCAAAAAAAAGTTTTCACTTAGGCCTGTCGAAGCGAAATCTTTATTGGATTGCGGGATTATTTCTTTTGAGACGTATTTCTGGGGCCCCGTGCTCGCTTGCGTGGAAAATATGAAAAGATAATTAAAGAATTTTGTTTACGCCTTCTCGTATATTTGTTCGATATTCATCCGTTCTTAATTCGATTTAATTCACTTTTTAAGAAGGCTTTTCTTTATGAAGATCGAAGTGTCCTGCTGACGTTGTTTTTGTTTTTATGTTAAGTTGACAATGAAAAATAAAGATTGGGATGATAATGATACAATTCAGTAACTCATAAGGCTTCGATTAGTAATCTGATAAATACATATTTAGGAAGGTAACACCAAATTCTCTAGCACACGTTTGAGGTAGCCTACTCTACTCTGCTCTACTCAGACTATCCTAGCTGTGTGTACCTAATTATATTCAGTGTGATGCTTAGTTTTTCATATTTTTAAATCATGGTTATTTTTTTAAAGTAGGTAGGTACATATATTGATTTAATTACCAATAGTAATTTTATTCATTCAGTTATTCCAAGTTTCCGTCAAGGAAAAATTATTAAATATAAATTATGACACAGAAGTTACTTATTAGGTATAACGTTTCAACGCACATTATTTCGCCATCAGTTTTTCACCAACACCAATGGACATGCAACTGTTTTATACATAAGTAATCCTTTGTTTTGGTATACGCACAAACCACGTTCTTGTGAAATTCGTCAGCCTCCCGACCAACAGCCACAGTGGGATTGTTTAATTATTTCGCTCAGCCCGGTCGTGATCAGAAAATTAATGACCACTAGAAGCAACCGCCTCGACGCCAGAGATCGTATGTTCGTGTCACTGTTTCAATGTTAGTAATTAGCTTCGCTGGCAGGCCGTGACCTGATTAGCCGATGGACGGAACCAATATATCATTTAATACCCCTGGCATATTAATAAGGTAATCAGACGTTAAACGCAAACTATCGATTTTAAGTTCCCGAATTTCGGCGGTTTGTCTTTAAATATGTTTGATTTGTCACTTAACGCAAATTGGCACAAAATAAGATTCGTTTCTCCAGGCACCAGTATTCATTCTGTCACAACAAAGCGTGCTCGGTAGTACATTGTGCCACAAGTACGGTAAGTTGTGATTTACGAACGAGAGTCTATTAGAAGCCCGACGCCGAACTCGATGACTCGAGTTTGTACAACGTTTGTACAATGTTTTTCATCACATTTGCTTAAAAACGAAATTGTTACTAATCGCAATAAAAACTATAAAATGACAGTCGTCCATTTTGTTGAATTTGACGTGAGGCGCGTAAAGCAAAGACCCTTCGGCATACAGCAACGATTTAAAATCACAGTTAAAAATATTTTACACGGACACTAAATTGCTACATTTTAATTTTTAAATATTTAAATCATTGTGTTAATCATAATATTTTATTAGTGTTTTTACGTTTAAATTTATTTATAAATATGTTTTGAAACATCGTATTTGAGTTAAACCCTTCTTGCTTCATAACTGACGCAAGATTGACAGTTACAATTTAAGCAAAAAACCATTACGCCAGTGGGCGTAATTTTGGTAATTGTAGCTCCCTAGCTTTGGTAAATGTGATGAAAAATCAATTAATTAACTACTACGTTATGACGAGTCAATTGCCCACTTTGTTATGGCAGATATTAATTACAGATGTAAGTACATGAGACTAATCAACTAGCCTAAAAATATTTTAGTTCATATTAGATAGTAAAACTAATCCAATAAAATAAGCTTTAGGGGATTTGTACGTTCATGATCATGCTTGTTTCATAACTTATGAGTATGTGCAGGGATTATACAAATTATATTCCATAATAAGCTTTAATAAAGGCTTAACCTAATAGCACACTTAATCATATCCACCAAACCTGCACCTGTTCCATTCAATAAATACCCATTATATTACGAGCCCCAATATTAGTATTAACCCATTACCCATTACACACAACGTCTTAAGGCTTAAAACGTGTACCGGGGTGGTACCATAAACAGATTCCGCGCGCCTCCCGGCTTGCAGACAAGTTTGGTGAATGCTTTCCCGTGTTCGCTATTATCGTATCAACCAAATACTTGTGTCAATGCGTAAAAGCACTTTGTAAACTTGTCTAATATACACCGACGGGCGCGAATGTGCTCGGATAGATGTCATGTTGGACGAGAAAGCAAATTTAGTGCTTCTGGATGCTATAAATGCGAAGGGTTGATTGTAAACTGTCGGTGTAATAATACAGCAAAGAACCCCAATTTATGTATATAACGTTATTAAATAAAGAATTCTAAATATCATAATTTACAAGGAACGTGATCAATTTGACTATAAAGTAACTCTAGTCGCCAAGTGATGTTCCCGTGTCGAGTGCCCATTCAAAAGTGCCCGCGCGCTGCCCGGTACGTCGGTTTTGTTCATCGAAGTGGCGCCCTCTGTCGACCGGTAACCATAGTTCGCCCGCAAGGAGTTAGCGCGCACCGGATGTTGAAAACAGTACTTTCCTTTTCAGTGACTTTGAAGGTCGTATATTTTTGTAACACTAAAAGACAATTTAAACATAACACTTGTTTTCCAAAGGCTTCCCTAAATAGTAAGACAATGGAAGCTTTGATGAGGTACCTATTACTAATTTTATTCACATTTCTCGGAAGCACATGCATTGACCTACGTATTTACTTGTTTACTTTACTTATCTATTAATTATGCACAACCGAGCGCGATACATATGTACCTTAATGCCACTGGGAATATCTAAAATAGGATGACATCTTATTGTGCGTTCCTTTCTCAACCCATGGGCGTAACTTTACTTTGCTAAAAGCAAAAACTTGACAGCATCGTTTAGGTACAGCAAGGTGCGTATTATGCATACGCAAACGTCGTGACAGCCCCTTCCGCCCTTCGCTCCCCACCCGGGACATAATTTACCGCCACCTACTTGTTTGTGTCAATCAAAGCCTCCGTGATACCTAATGGACTCTCGTCACCTCACTAGTCAAACATACCGCTCTCACATTTCACTGGCAGCGTATTGTGATCATGTTATGTCACTTAGTTTTGCAATAAATTATGCATGTAGGTAATAATGCACGTTAATTATGATTAATGTTTAATTATTTTATCTACGAAATCCATTTTACCGAGTTCATTCAGTGAAAATAGCATTTGAATCGCGGGTGTAACAATCAAATAGTGCCAGTTTTAGATAAGACACTTGAACCCAAAGCGAGGATTGTCTCCCGTTAAAGATAAGCGTCTCGGTGACACAACCTTTTGCGCCAATAATACAAATAAAGGGAACTCAGCGCTCGTGTTAGGCACGATCAGCATCGGTACGCATTACCATTCATATGGAACAACGGGCTTAATACAATTACTGGTGTATAGCAGGGCAACTATAACTTAACAAACACAATAACAATGTGAGGCTTTACCGCCGTTCCGTCTGAGGCGGCCGGCATCCGAGCCCGGGTCCGTACATATACCTACTATTGTGCGTAACCCGGTTAGGTAATTTCGGTACATGCCTGTAATCCAATTAGCTATTAAGATTCGTGGGCCGAATATTAATTCGCTCGTGATTCGGCCTCTTTGAAAGGAGACTGCGGGCCGAACTGTGACCTTACATGGTCAGAAATGTTTCAAAGAAGGCGAGCCCTTATCGCTCACGTTGTGCGGTCACGTGCCAATACCGATTGTATTTATTGGCGAACTTGTGTTATTTTCTTGAGAAGCGCGATTGGAAACAATGATCGGCATTTTATAAAGGTCCGCATTTCTTTGAATAAACCTGCATGTTTATTAAGTAAGCCAGTAACTTTATGATTGATGTGAATTCTCTATTGAAGCTCGTGACTTTATTAAGGCCCATTTAAAGCAATTGAAATGTTTATGTAAATATTTTTTTTTCATACGAGCGAAACAGGTGACCTAAGGTTGCTAACAACTCTTTCGTGACTATTGTTGGAACAACTAACGAGTCAATTTAATTGGCGGCTTTATTTTGACGTGCCCTTATAATTTACTCGGCAGTTAGGGAAGTGGAGAAATGAATACTATTCGGATTCGTGACTCGTCGTGTTTGTGTCGACCCTTACGTTAAAGGTCGTCAAACTACGTCGAAAGTTGATTAAACCGTGAAGGTGAAGTTTTAAATGGAGGTAGGGATACGGGGCCTTAAATTTAGGACTGTTTTGAGTGGCTCATTGTTGTGAATAACATTTGGGTTCACCTATTTTATTATCTATATAATATAACCTATTATATTATATTATATAACATCGTAATGAAAGAAAAAAATTCTTCAAATGTAACCAACAAATAATAAATAATAATAATTACTAACCAACCAATTCCTCCACTACTGATATCTGGATACAGTTTTAAAGACGGGGAGTAACCGTCGTCGTCTACGATACTATACTACAACCGACCTTTACATTAATTGATATTATATGGTCATGTAAGTTGGAGTCAATTCACATAAATGGCGTATCCTTTCATTTAAATCTATGTCCACAACCATAATATACAGGCCTATAAGCTGTTAACTATTAACTACCGAAAAGACGACTTTTTGTTTATTTTCTTAGTATGAACCAAAAACCTGAAATCAAATAGAGTTTATAAGTAAAAGAAAGTCTATCTCTATTTATAATATAAGATACCTTCCAAGAATAACATCTACTACAAAATTAATGATCCTCTCATATTTCCACCAAAACATCCGTTATTTCATAGTCCCCTTCGAGCTAAAGGGAGATATTTACTTAATCTGTCCCTAATGTAATGGACCTTGACATTTTCTTTGAAAACGTTGTAAGCTAACACAATATATTCCTTTCAGTCACAACATCAAAGTAAACCTATGCCTAACCATAACCTTACACGTCAGACACATTACCAAGTACTGCTTGAATAATCAAAGAAACATCTTCCACAATTACTATATTCCAATTTAAAGGGTTAGTGTAGTCAGCTGTGCCCGTGAAAACTGGTATCGAGATATAAACTGCGGGTTTTATGGCGCTTTCCTTTTTCTTATACCGAAGCTAAGTACGCTAACACAATATTACTTTTGTTATAGATGAAGGGAAAATACACAAGATAGTTCAATGGACCCGAAACGGCGATAGCCAATCTGCTCTGCTGGATATTTTCGACGTTACGCCTGGAGAACCCATTCAGGTAACTAATATCATAACATTTTTTAGCCTGGTATCTTTCGGGATTTATGCCAATTATTATACTGCGTGCAATGAATGGAATGGTATCTTAATAGTTATTGTATAAGTTTTATAAGAATCTCATAATAGAAACGTGTTGTTTGCTATTTGGGTGGTATGGATCGAGCAGCATAGCTCGAGAGCCTATTAAATTTTATAGGACAATAACGTAGCAGTAATCTAGTATTGATATTGGTAACGTGGCCCATTTCTCTTGGCGTAAGTAGTCGTTCTCGAGTCATGAACGTAAACGCAAATAGTTATAAGCTTAGATTTCCGTTTTATGAGATACTTAGATTTTATGTAACTATGAGATCTTAATTACACTACTGCCCTGAATTGATTAATTGTTGAAAGGTAAAATTAAGTGGCTAGTTAATTGAAATTAGAAAACTAAACATTTAACTGCCCAGTAGAGTAGAAATGACACTCACGCTTCAAATAAATACGTAGAGGTGGCTACGTACGAGCTATAACATAGTGAACTTTTGTTCCGAATTCATTCCAGCTGGTCAATTGTGTAACGCTTCACTACCTACAGCTAGTATAAGTAGTTCTTTTTTTGTCCGGGATCATGTTTTGTCCGGAAAATAACAGTTGAGTTGTTCTAGCGCTTATTCGAATAGTAACGCAATTACCCCTATGCTGTGCGTCAAATACGTCATAGACTATCCTTAACGCGTAGCGATTCCTGGCAGTGAATGTGTTTGGAGATGTAACACGTTATTGTTGCAGGCGATGGCCCTCTCCCGCGCCCACGGCTCACTGTTCGCCGCTTCAGACCGTCGCGTGCTTCAGCTGCGGCTGGCGTTGTGCGCGCGCCGATACGATGCCTGCGTGAGGTGCGCACGCGACCCCTATTGTGGTTGGGACCGTGACGCCGCCGTCTGCAGGGAATACACTCCTGGGTAAATATATCAACAAATAAAATGTTTAGTTGTACTTATTACAATACTTGAAAGATATTACTGTAGCTTATACTTCCTTTGCCACTGGACACATTTTTGCAAAGTTTGACTAGGTAGCCAGCCATAGAGTCTAGTCAGATGAAAGCCTCCTGCAATACATGAGAGGAGGACGTATAAAAGCTGATGATAATAAGAATGAATGAATGCCGTATGACTAAAATAAGTAACTCCCTTTTAAAAACTTTTCTCATTGGTTATGTATTGCATGTTTTACAACTCAATAAAAAAGAGAGAGAAATTCGTCAACAGGATGTAGAGAACGTTACGTACCCGTAAAAATGTCTCACATGTTTTCCGCCCTTCAAAATACCCATTTGCAAAAAGATCACTTGTTCCTTTACAATGTTAATGGACATGGTTTTATTTTGTTCAACTGTCTTCACTAGTCAAACTAAGTATTCTTTTGATTTATGACTCTTCATAATCGTATTGAGCATTTTAGTTAGTTATTTTACATACGTATTCCTGGGAACATAGAGATTAAGCGGGTCTCGGGCGCTCCCACGATGCGACTGGAATGACGGTAAGATGAGGAGAATTCAACATAGGGATTCCCTATTCCCATCCTAAATGAAGACTCTTCCACTTTCTTTCAAGCTACGATCCTGATTGAACAGAAATGAATGTATTCCAAACACCAAGTTGACCATTTTGTTCTGACACAGGTTAATACAAGACGTGGCCAACGAAACGGCAGACATCTGCGACTCGTCGATCGCGCGCAAGAGCGTGTCGGCGACATGGGGCCAGAGTCTTCACCTCGGCAGCTTCATCAAGATGCCGGAGGTGCTGCAGCCACGAGCCATCACTTGGTACCACTATTCCAGAGAGAAGGGACGACATCCGATTACGTTCAAGTAAGTGCGATGGAATCGCTCTACTGTGCCGTTTGTTAAAGGATGAAGTGCTGCAATAACAATGCGATTACCGATATCAAAGATTCAGAGCGTATAATCGTACTCTGTATTTAGGGACTTCTTACCGTGGTTCATTTATTTTCTACTTTCGTAGTACCCGCTCACGCTGCTGCGTACAGAGTTACTTTATATGGCAGCGACATCTCTTGTACAATAAATGGCTTTTCGTAGCACTAAGTCGTTAAATCAATTATAATATTTAAAAAATCGTCTAGCGCTTTGCTGCGATATTGCGCCATGCAGTGTGAAAAGTTTAAACTTCAAATTGTAGTTATACAGTACGGATCCACAAATTTCACAGTGAACCCCAAAACACAAGTAATGAATGCATTTTACGTACAAATTTCCACACCGACGGCGCAGCGTCAAAACAAATCGTTAAATAAACTGTGCTTTAATTAAATGCAACCCTAATCCTCCGCTATCTTTCGTTTGCTTACGAACAGAAAATAATTCTGAAAACACTTGAACTGAACTCGCATCTAACAACATTAATTAAAGTGTTTCCAAATCTGCTGCTATCGCACTTCCGCGGTAATTACGATGCAAAGGGAACGTTGCGGTTCGTGCAATTGATATTGGGGCTATTATATTTAATTGACTCCGAAATCGGGCGGCTTGCCCGGTCTGTTACAACCAAGAAAATAATGACCAATCGATCCTTTTTAACTTTATTTACGTACCGTATTATTGAGGCATCATCAGTAAGAACATCGGACCGGAAATATTACCCTGATAAATTCAAAGTGCTTCGTCAGATTTCACTCGGTCCGTTTTATAGTAACATGAGTGAAGTGCTATACATCATATGCATATGTGTGCCTCGTCTATTTTGTCCTTAAGAACAATACAGACAACATACAGTGTATAAAGTACATGTGACTCTCTTTATAATTTGCACATTACACAGAATATTCAAATTATAAAAAGCAAAACTTTACATGAGTATGTACCTAATGTCTTCTCTTCACTAAGTTTGCGGTGCCCAACAATTAAGTTTTATTCTACTACTTAGCAATTAATACTTAAGTTTACCTAATACCCTGTAAACTAACATTGTGAAATGCAATAAATGATTGAGTATTGAGTATTGAGCGCGCGTTTGTTTACTGCGAAATATTGTGTTTTGCGTTAATCGAATCACGATGCACCGAGCGTCCCTTGTATTTTGATTTTGACACGCACTGCGGCCATCACACTCATCTAAATGCTACATAAAACACTCGAAACCAATAAAAGCGGGTAATACGAAGTATCGTATGAAACCTCGATACAAAATGTACCCGTTTTTGCTAGGTACGCTAGTACCACAGGTAATAAGGTCTTAAACTTGTCCATGAGTATTAATCCATCCTATGTATTTTCAGTAAACCGGAGAAGTACATAGAGACGTCTGAGCACGGGCTTCTGATCGTCTCGGTGAGCGAGAGTGACGCGGGCCGCTACGACTGCTGGCTCGGCGGCTCGCTTCTCTGCTCGTACAACATCACCGTAGACATCCACAGGTAACACACGTTTTCAAAAACTTTCGAAGTGTCCCAGGCCAAGGGGCGCTACCGCGAAACGAAAACGAAGTTCGTTCGTGTCGCTTGAACAACCAAGTGTTCGTTTTCGATTCGAGAGAAGGACCTTTGTTCAAAGTACTTATACGTAGTTTTCTTATATTTTTTTACGTATTGTCAATTAATTCACTTATTCATCAACCAATGTTAAAAAAAAGTTTGTAATTGTTCGTTTCGTGGATTGAAATTTCTTACTAGGTAGAAAGATAAAAATCGATCGATGTATCTTAGGGGATGTCCCCAGTTTAACAGCAACGTAAGAAGTAGTGCAAATATTGCATGGGCAAACAACCTAATGTTGACGATTTGACTTTTAATAAAAAAAAGGTTGTCGACATCAATAACAAATATGTGGAGTTTGTAAAAATGTGTATCTTTTTTTAGATGTTCGCCTCCGGAGAAGAGCAACGAGTATCAAAAGATTTATTCTAATTGGTGCCACGAGTTTGAGAAGTATAAATCTGCCATGAAGACATGGGAGCGGAAACAGGAGGTGAGAAACACGCAAACAATAGATTTAAGGCTTTAACTAATACTTATACGATTTTAATGTTATTTTAATCCCATATCAGATAGATTATCTGTGACTGTATCTGTGATTCTAGATGTGTACTCGACCTAGCGTTTTGCACGGTTGTTTAGGGCTAAACGAGCCCGGGGTCGACTTTAGCCACCTAATCCCAAGATTTGGCGTAGGTAGTTTTACGATTTACGGACCTTCCAAGCCAGAAGGAAACCATAACCTTATTGCGATTAGACCGATTTCCTTACGATGTTTTCCTTCACCAAATAGCTACTGTTAGTGAGCACTCGGCGATATGCAGATAAAGTAACTTTTGTTTTTCGTTCCAGCAATGCGCGAGATTGAACGACTCGAATCAGAACACACACCCGAACGAGATCGTGTGATAGCTTCTGAACATCGCCTATCTCATGTTTCAATCGGTGAACTACTACGCGGGGGCCATTCCGGTGCCCTACGTGTCTGCCGGCCTCGGCCACTTCATCCTGTCGTGAGTGCCCTAGTGACCACTAGTGACCACTTGTGCCCGTAGTGACTAGTGACTAACACCACTAGTGACCCAACCAAGTGACTCCCTCTAGCTTTTGTAAAAACATTTTGAAATTAACGTTAAGGACAGTGCCCGCTACGCAGCCGGTAACATGAGAAGGTGATTAGACACTCGAAATTTATATGGACACTTTATCATTATTAAAATTAAATCGAATGAGGCGCGTCGCGCTACGCTTGTTGGAAATGGATTGTAAAAAGATTTAGAGATCAAAATTCTCATTATTATAAGTATGCTTTGTTCGTTGGATAAGAGAATAGGAAATTGTTACATTACGAAAATGGAATTAATTTTGATAATTGCCTACTCGTATAAGTATTACGCAATTATATTTATTGACTGCTAGCTGCCGTTCATTGATGTAGTGGATATTCAGAGTATTTATTATTATTTGTGTCCTTAGATCCGTGTAGTTTATTTATAGCTTGATTGGTTTATTTGAAATAGTGACGTGTATGGTCGTCGGTTGATTTTTTTGCAGGCTCGTAGGTAGCTTTGAATAAACAAATAATAAAACAGGAAATAAACAGTGCAGCCTAGTTGTCAAGTAAAAAAGAAATAAGCAAAATACGAGCTTGTAAATTATATTGTCGATCGATACTTGAGGCGGGTTGTTACAAGCCGCCCATAATCGTAAAAATAGCGCTGACATACGTAAATGCAACGCAAATGCTATATTTCCCCATGTTTACCAGCCCGCCTTTCAACGTTTATAAGCATGTTAATAACACTCTATGTAATTTATGGTATCGGAAAGAGTCATTCACTCGTCTATGCAAGAACTGCTGGTTTAGAAACCTGTATTGGAATGGACTGCGATGTTATTTTTTTAGGTATTTGTACGGAATTGAAAATCCATCGCAGTCCACCGTGGCTTAACGATTTATGTAGCTGATGCGTTGCATAGTCGGTGGACAGTGGCTATTAAAATGAAAAGTAAACGAAATGAGTACAGGTGCAGTATTACCCTAGTTATTTAAAAAGGACCTTTTATTTGCGGTTGGAACAGTACCTTCGTCCTTTTTAAATGGCAGGGTGTGCACGGGACCGACGCGCTAGCTTCAAATCTCTGAGGGTTGTGGGAGGGTTCGCCTCATTATTTTTCCCCTATTTTGTGTAAATAGTTACCTAATTTGGTTCGACTATATTAATATAATTGTACGTACGTATAGTATGCACGTCCCTAAATGTAATGAGTATAATTTAAGCCTGTGATATATAAGAAACATGTTTAGAAAGTAATTTTAAAGTATTGATCGGGTAATGAAGTAAATCGCTGTTGTCACATTATTTTGTTCTCGTCATAGATATGTGTTTCAGGGTAATTATTTTTATGATTTAATGTTTTGATGTGACTTTAATTGATTTAAATTATTTAACGACATTGTTTAACTACAGGTTAGCCAACATTTAACTTAATTAAACTATATTAGTGTAATTTATTCCACAGTATAGCTTATACATATCGATATATATATATTATATCGAACTCTAATAGCAGCAATAATTCAGATACTAAATGTCAACAAAGTTTTTTTCTGATATTTACGGATCAAAGATTAATATTAGAAGTAATTTAATATGACGTAGACGGTGTTTTAAGAATTATCTCTGCATATTTTTGTACAAAAGTCGATCCTAACCAGTGCCGAGTAAACGTTAGTGCTTGCGATGAGACAGAGCGCGATAAGTTTGGTCTCTGTTTTCCACTTTTAGGATCACTGTACACGATGTGTCATGTGACGCACCAATGCACAGCAGGAACAAGTATGTATCGCAGTATGAACCGCGCTGCAAATGATGCGTCTTGTGAAGAATAACCCTTAGTAATAGTACATTCTGCACGGGTGAATGTCCAATGTTCGAAGCACATTACGATTTGCAGACAATGTTTTTAGAGAAGTAATACTGACTTGTGTCGACTTTTAGTCAAATCAGAAACTGCTCATAGCATTGCTTCATCAGGAGACTTGTTCATCTCTCTTGAAAATTGTCTGAAAACGCTTAAAAAATGACTACTCGATGAGTTTAAAAACAAACTGTTCTCTTTTCTTGTTGAAAAGTGGTATACTACACTCTGAATGAGATTTTAGTTAATTGTCACTTTCATAATTGTTGCAAGGTTGTTAATTCATTAATGTGGACTACAATAATGGATTAACAACCTTGCAATTAATTTTATTAATGCATGTTAATTATAAAAAAAAATTAAGTATAATTTCAATTTGCATGGCTTTTTAAAGTCTAAATGTGTATGGCTCTATAACTTATCATGTAACAACACTTGTAAACCACATTTAATACCAAATAAATATTTCTATGTAAATGTGACCGACAGCGACATAGCTGTGAAACATATTGTAACTGTTTCGTACTCATCGCAAGCCCTGACGCCTGCTCCAGTGTGGCTCTATGTGAGCCGCGAGTATCATCCTCACTAGTACTTATTGGGACTTTAGTCACCATATCAAACATTTACTGTACCTACTTAAGAGCTTGTATATATTTAACAATCATCTTATCATTGTCTTACATAGGTAGCGGTGGATTACAAATTTACAAACGAATTGCATTTTATAAAGTGATATCATACATATTTTTTCTAGAGATATATTGAAGGAATGCCATGATTAAGGTTTGTTCCGCAGCCACGTCGCCATAGCGAATAGAATACTAGTACCACTGCCATTACAATTGCTTCTAGGTTTACTTGACTCTCACGCTCATTACTGTCGGATCTTTGCGTTCATACGACATGAAATAGTAGGTAGAAAAGAGTAGACGTAGTAGAAACAAATTCTAAATAGTAGACATAGCGTACGCATTGAAGGGTGAACTGATGTTGATTCGCATTTTTCTGGGGCGCGTTGTTTTAATCGCACTTCGATGAAAGGTTTTGTTTAAAATGGTATTAATAAAAATGACCGCTAAAATATTTTGATTCAGATTCAGCTTACTCGTTTTATTAACAACTTCCTCCAAGTAAAACAACTAGAGACAATTTTTTTTTTTTTTTTTTTTCTAGGTAACAAATCTACGTAAACGAGCTATTTTATTCGTCTATTATATTTTGCTGTTGAAACAATTCGCCCTTCATAACTTTATACCAAGAGTATTATGTTATATTGCATAATTTATGATGCGAAACTATTTGCCATCTAAGGCTATTCGATTTTTAAGCTTTTCAAAGCAGAAATCAGTAACCGTTGTAGACTTATAGACTCATAGGTGCTTCGACATGTAAGGTTTAATTTTGCAAATACTTTATAATATATTTCGGACTTTTCTCATATCATGTACATACATAAATCGAAATAGATATAAAGAATCTTAAAAATATCTGAGCTTCGTCGTTTATTATATTAGCTAAGATTCGGTACTTAAGTATTTAGTGGTTACTCAAACTACGACGCCCTCGCGGGTGTCATGCGCAATAATTATAACTAATTACTATTATCTGTACTAATCGAGTAGGTAGCTCTGTAAATTTCACATGTTACTGTATTAAGTTAAAATTCAAATGTAGTGTTAAGATTTTATATAATAAATCTATGAAATGTATCTCTCATGTTTGAAGTTTTATTCCTGACACCCGACTTGATTGATATTGTGTGCCGACAGGAGTGTAAACGTCGCTGGCTATCATAATAAAAGCTAAGAGAGATTGTTTAAAATAGTGTCAATTCATCACGTGACATACGGGGTTGACGTTTTCGTCATAACAGGAGGGGCGGCCCCTCGCGGCTCGCTCGCTCGCTCGTCGCTCGGCGACCGGCCGGAGGGCCCGTAAAAACTAAGGGGGCATAATTATATAGTGCCACTAAACTAATTTCACGATACATTGCCAGCAAAATCTGTGCTTGGCACCACCTCGCCTGCCGAAATGTGATTTTTCATAACGAATCGCTTGATTACTACTGTTGGGTGTTATTTCCTTCGAATTGCTAATCACACCCTTGGCGGGACGTTTGAAATTGGTTTCGATATTGATGAATAACTGATGAAGGAAATGAAGTCGGCTGACCTTAAACTTATTTTGAGGTTTAGTTGCGTGCTCGTAATTCTGTTCGTTAGTTCCCTAAAACAAAATGACGTCAACACTTTGTTGGGGAATGAGTTATGGAAAAATAATACCTAAAGGTTATAGAAAAACTATTACATCATGGTTTAATTTGACAGGTTATACATCACCTTTAAGATAATTTTGCGCCATTCGTTTCAATCGATATAGTACAAAAAATACTACTCGAAGTTTTTTGAACGAGCGAGCCAAGCGAACGAAGTTCTCCATTTCAGCTTGGGTCAAAATGCTTTCGTATGTCTGGCTGTCCAGTTGTTCTCCTCTACAGGTCGCATTTCTCAAGCGATTCTTGTAAATTTTGTGAGCAGATTCGATAAATAAATAATTTCGCAAATAACATAAAATATTTTTTTTAAAGCCAGACCTGCGAGTTTTACTACTCACAGAGCCAAAAGTAATAAAAACCGGTCAAGTGCTATTCTGGCTCGCGCACCGAGGGTTCCGTACAAACTTTCATGCAATATACCCGTCATAACGACCCCGCCTTATTTAAAAAAAAAACTTAAAAATACTGTCCGAGTTCAGAATGCCAACTCACAGACGTAGGAGTGATCATCCAAAACACGAACAACCGTCCCATAGTTGTAGGTTAGTCCCCGACACCGACAGTCCCACAAATAAAAGCGTTGTAGAAGCACACTCTCCTTATAGTTTCTATGTCGAACAAACGTTAGCGTGATCTATCTTACAGACAGCGACATCTAGCGTGTAATTGCGTAAACTCGAATATGACTGGTGCTACAATAGGTACTATTAACTTGCAACCTGGTATGTTAATTATTCAGAGATATTTATTTAACCAGTTTTAAGAATTTACATAAAAATTTGAAGAAATTGTACTTATTAAATTACAATCTTAATGTTCTTTTTTTTTGAAAAATTTAAAAAATACGCTAGATAAAGGTTTCATTATAATTTTTCATTAATATTTACGTTAATCGTAATCATATTAAAAAAATGGAATGGAATGGTATTTTTTCCAACATTTTCCTTTAGAACCCTAAAAATGATACCTGCTCTATCGATCTATCTACCTCCGGCGAAAAGCTCACAAAAATATGCACACTATTTGATTGTAAAGGTGTTAGAGGGTATGTTCCGATGTTTTTGGGCTCCGTGATGTGTGTGAGACTGACAAGTAAATTCAATAGTGACTGTGCGTGTTCCTTGTTTTTTTTTTGATAGGCAGTCGAAAAAAAAAACACTAATAATGGTACTAAAACAGTAATTAGTCATTCCAACTACGGCTCTACTGGATTACATCCTGCAATCAGTAGTTTACTACACCCAACGCACCACCTACATTCGAGTACAATCTCACATCCAAATTTACGAAGCAATTGCATTGTAAGCGAGAACTAGCGCTTGACAAGTTAGGAGTAGTTTGTCTCAGAAAGCGGTCCGAAGATTACATTCCAGATTGCATCATAAACCGGCAGGAGGATTTGTCAAACGCCCGCCTAACTTTGTCCCATATAGTGGGAGTGGGACAACAATATTGCAGCATACACAGTATTCATTATTGTACGTACCGCGTTCACTAACTTCTGCATTGTACGAGTAAATTGTAACTTTAGATACGATATGGAATAGTAGGATTGGACTTATTCCGAACTTTAAAACTTCTTTAAAATCTACGTGTCTAGAACAGTATTCTTAGTCCAGGATTTTTTTCGGTAAATCGAGAAAAAAAGTTTAGCAGTTCACAGCACTACTTTTAAATTCATATTTTCCTGTAACATTCCAAGAAATTCGTACTTATGTCACTTGCAACTAACGCTGTATTCGCTGCAAGGGTTATATACTTACTAGCTTCCGCCCACGACTTCGTCTGCGTAGACCCGGGATAAAAATTATCCCATATTTTAATCTTCGCGCAAAATTTCATCCAAATCGGTTCAGCCGTTTAAGCGTGATTGAGTAACATCGAAACTTTCGCATTTATAATATTAAGTAGGAAAGTAGGATAGTTATTTATATTCGTGTAGATGTAGGTTAATATATGCGGTCCAATGCAGAAGTACTTTGCTAAAATAAATCACCGAACTACTTCAGATACTTTTGAGAACGAATGTACTCGTACAACATCAAACCTAATAACGTAGCTTTTGGTGTAGAGAGAGTTCGTCTGCATTTGATGAAGTCGAATCTCAATAAAATCGACAACCAATTGCTATCAGTGTGCGCTATCAGTTTATTAACTCCCTCGCAAAACACAGTTTTATACATAATTGACAAAAAATATGGAGATTTAAAGAAATCACACTCTTTTTTACCCCTTATTACTAAATAGATTACCCGCAATGTCACTTAGGAAGTCAACCACAATTTCATAACACATAATTCATTACTAATAACAAAGGGGCCACTAAAGAATAGCGCGAAATTTCTTATGTTGAAATACTGTGGGGCATGTAATGGCCATTTCACGCCGCCCGCCGCGAGCGGACTTCGTCTCCATTTAATAATTACGGCTAGGGAAGAACTATTACCGTAGTGCGAATGGAACAAACAGTAGATAGAACATGTTGGGACCCCTAAAATGCATTTAAAAATACACATTTCGTTGTAGATAATACTATCTGCGATCTGTAAAGGGGAAAAGAACACGAGGCCGATAGCCAACAAGCTGGACGGTCATAATAAAAAGAGCCACAGAGGCCAAATTAGTCCAGAGCTCCCGCAATGCCACAAGCCGTCTGAAGTGGCGCGGCATAGCTAAAGCGGCGACCATTCTCAAGAGGCACAACTCCGATGGAGACCCACCATGGACAGCACTGAGGACAAGGGTGTACGAAAGAGAAGAAGAAGAAGAATACTATGTCATCTACTTAGCTTCAATACAGTCTTATCTAATTGATTAGAAGTACTTAGGCTGTAATTGAGTCGCATGGAACTCGAATAATAAGTTTCAGGATCATTCTCAGAGTGCTGCTACGATTCACAACCAATCTTGATTAGGTACCTCATTCGTGTTTATTTCTTGACCCCACAATTCATAATAACAATGCGTTATCGAGAGTCAACTGACTAATAATGGTCGGCTTCGGGAAGTGGTCAGCACTGTACTATTTTGAATACACGGAAACCGATAGGTTTTGAACCATTGATTTAGTATAAGTAACTGGATACACAATCAGCCAAAAAAAAACGGCAGTCCAAAAGAACCACCCGTACGACTCTGGCGGCTCTTTTGCGTTTAGTCTGGTTTTCACCGTAAGACTTGACGGTTGTCAAAAATGTTCTGTGAAAAAATGGGTTTTTCTCACTTTAATTGTATACTTTTGTTTGATTGTTGTATTTGTTAATGTGTTTCCTGAATAAATGTGTTTCTATTATATATATTATGTGTTGTTATTATAGCAAATATAGCAATAGTTTTTTTTTTAAGGATGGGATTTATTTATTTAACTAAGTTCTATTGATAGCGTAAAGAATTTTATGTAAACTCATTGTCATGTCATGGTTTTGAATAAATAATTACAAACGACAGATTATCACGGAACAAAAATCTAAGGAGTCAGTATTAGATTTTTTATGAAGACGTCGTTACCTAAAATATTTAAGATTCCCAATAAATCTTAGCTACGTGCAAAGTAGTTATAGCACGAGACAGGAGACGTCGACGACGAAGAATTGTGACGACTTTGTCGTGTGTTTATTTCTCAAGTTTATATAAATCTTGTAAAAAAATGTATAACTAAAGATAAAATGATTTTCCAATTGTAATTCATAAGTATGTGCCGTAACAGAACTAGTAGATACGCCAAATACACCACGCTAAAATGATCTACATACCTAGTTCTTATTTCCTTTTTATAGTCATGCGTCGAAGTTTTTAAGGACTTGTCAGCTGCACTGGTACGTAATGCACTTGCACACCGAGCAATGTTCTATGTATATGTATTTATAAATAAATTTGTAAATGTTAAGTGTTTAGGTTTTAAAAATAAATAAACATGATCATTTTGTTTGAATACAATATGTATTATTAAAATATTAAAATAATTTTATAATGCAACTCCATTCATTCGCTATTTAGTTTTGACGTCAGCAGTCAAGTCACATTATGATAACTTAAAAGTAATAAAACTAAAAAGTTTTGAGTTAATCTGTTTGATTCGTATTTGCTAATATGGCGCTTATAGCCTAAAAAACTAAGTTCTCTATGAAACATATTTTGATATAGGTTATAAGTAAATGCTATTAGCATCTACTGAAATATAGCTAGAGTTGTTATTTTGGCGCACATTTTTTGTCAATTTTGTTCGGCATTGTGAGTCTATTTACTTTATTATACGTCAATGGTTACGCTCTCACTAAATTTCTGTACTGATTATATCATGTCTACTGTGATAGTACCGTGTTAAAAGTAGCATGATTACCCACTCGAATATACACCTTAGTGAAATGACTTAAGGTCTTCGCAATCATCCTATATTTTATGAACTATACGAGCTAGACGGGGGGTAGCGTACCTACTGTAATTATAGTTCCTGCAAAGCTTACCCTGCCGACGTAGTATATCAGTAATTACGTTGTAGTCCAAACAACTACGTATATGCAATGCACAAGGTAACGTTGTAATTAGCCACGATGCAAGTATGAAAATAGAAATTTATTATCTTAGATCCCAGGACACGGCAATGAAAGGTACCCGTCATTGGATTCCGATATATAGACTACTATTGTTTCTAAGCTGCGCTGCGTTCTGAGAAAGCCGTGCCGTAGCTCGAAGGGTAAGTTTTCCTGTAGGCGACAAGCGTGCGAAGATATTGGACGCCTTTTTACGCCTTGCGTGCTAAAAAGTTGTTCAGCCATCAATATTAAAACTGGGACGGCCCCTTATTTGGGACGCCACATGCGTTGACACCCTGGCGCCGTCCCACCTTGGCACTACATCTTTGACAGCAGGCGGGGCAGCTGCAGCGGCCGAGGCAGCAAAGTGCCGCAAATACATCGGCCTCACGGACCGACATGTTTTTGCGGTTTTTGCTGTCGAAACACTCGGACCGTGGAGCCCAGGCGCTCACCAATTATTTGGCCAATTGTCAAGAAAATTGTTTAAAGTATCCGGAGACCACAGGGCTGGCTCGTTCCTTGCCCAACGGATCGGCATAGCTATCCAAAGGGGAAACGCAGCCAGTCTTATGGGAACCCTTCCGCAGGGATCCGACCTTGGGGACCTTTTTTGATTTAATTTTTATTATCTTCATTTTAGGTTAATTTAGTTTATTTAAGTTTATTCTTCTTTAATCATTGTATTGTTCACATTTATAATATTTATTATTGACAATATTAAAAC
This sequence comes from Epinotia nisella, assembly GCA_932294315.1. NCBI lineage: Eukaryota > Metazoa > Arthropoda > Insecta > Lepidoptera > Tortricidae > Epinotia > Epinotia nisella. Next base: position 13,301,974 of record OW028687.1, on the reverse strand, counting down.
AGAATTTAAACAGAATTTTTATATGTTGAATTAATAAGCGTTTTACTGGACAAGTTTTATTATTATGATGCAATTAATGAGATATTTCCGTAGACTTCGTTTTCATAACCAGTTCCAGCCAATTTAGTGATTCAACTACCCCCTGATTGTTTACTATTTCCTGTGCAAATTACCCCTTCAAGCCTCAATAATAAATCTGTTCAAAATTAGGAGATTTGAACTCCAAACAAAGAGAAGTGTAAAAACCGTCTTCCACATCCTTTAAATTTACGGCGATGCTGTTATACGCTTCTGAAAGTTCTCGATTTACGAGGACACTAATTCCAGCTACTAACGTAAAACTACGTCTAATTCCAGGCCCCGAGCGCTGTGCTGGCTGGTCTGCTTTTTGCATCCATTACCGAGTATTATGAGAGATGCCGTCTTCGTGAGGTCACTAAAACCGCGGGTTTTGGGAGTTAGGATAAGCTAGGGAAAAGCTGTTAAACCTCGCGTTAGTAGTGAGAGAAAACAACTCATTTTAACATTTAAAACGTTTTAAATGCTTCTTTACTTTTCACTATACCCTATTCCATATAAGATTAGAAAAAACAATTATTAGAATTATTAGATTAGTATTATTAGGTTTGGAAAGCAATTAGTGGTCGAAAAGGAGGGAAGGTATACGAATTAGTTCGTTAAAATTCTAATGTTATCTGGAATGAGGTATAGTTGCCACTCAATAGTGTGAGTACGAGATTGTATCTTGTGATGATGCACATTAGAGGCATATTAAATTGCTTGCACTGACATGATAAGATGTTGTTGTTGTTGTGCTGTTATTGTGAGGGTAGAATTAGGCCTTGGCAACACAGCAACACAACAACACAACACAGTGGCCAACACGTCACACGCGCTAACAGTACACGTTGTCATAAAGAAACCCTTGGTCTTGCAATAAAATATCATCCCAAACGTGCCTATTTTTTGTCAGTGTTAATAGGAAACTAACTCTAAAGATGTGATATGATCCTACTGATATTATAAATGCGAAAGTTTGAATGTTTAGATGTTTGGTTTGTTACGCAATCACTCTTAAACGGCTTAACCGATTTGGATGAAATTTTGCACGAAGACAGTGTATAGCCTGGATTTAAATATAGAATAGTTTTTATCCCGGGTCTATGCAGGCAAAGTCGCGGGCGGAAGCTAGTAATAAATAAAATACCACTTTGGTTCCGCATTTCGCGAGTTCACTGATTTTATTCGCTTGACACTGACAGACAACGTCAGAGCTGTGTACCTATGGTAGCTCTAGCGGACAGTTATTACACCATTAAGGTTTCGATGCAACTAAACACTTAACCTTATAACCCAGTTCTCAGAAATCTCTGACGTCACTACGTAACTAGAATCGCACCCTCGAGCAAACATCAGGCGAACTGGCGAGGAGCGGTCAGGTCAGGCGTAATCCTTTATTACTACGTGGGATGAGCGGTGTCCCACTCGTAAGCGCATTACCCGAATTAACAATTAGTCATGCCTGCGTCTGCCTGCGAAGTTTGCGCAAATTTACATAACAATAAAGCCAGGGGTTCGAACGGTTATGGCGATTTTTAAATTAATTGGATCGCGAACCGTGGAAAATTCCTAATCCCCCACACGCTGGTTGCGGTCAACGTCGTGCGAGCGCCCTGTTGACGCTGTTATGTTCTTTTTCAACTTTTTAGAATGGGAAATAGAATAAAAATATATGGTATCGATATAAGTTGTTTAAAAAAATAAAAATCCATGTGACGGAACAGTTGTTTTATAAGTCCACTAGCTTAGGCTCCCGAGTTCGTTCGTGTAAATATAGAAACTTGTAGCGCTAATTTAATCCTCTTAGGGGGTGATTTCTGAGGTTCAAATTTGTATATTTTAATTATGATTGTAAACTATCCATGTGCTACGCCAAATTTAATATAAATACGTTCTGCCGTTTTTGAGTGTCTGAGTAACAAACAATAATTTTGACATTTATAATATTAGTAGGATTGGTAATAACACCTTATAAAATACCCAGTGAAAAACACTTCGGATATCAGACTTACACTGGTTCATCGGTTATGAAACATTCGGTAAGCTTAGTTAATAGCCGCTGGTCCACTCGGATTACGATTTAAGAGCGTTAGAAGATAATCATAATAGGCTAAACAAGACCTCAATAACAAATCAATTTTGGCAAAATGGTAACTCCTAATGGCATTCTTCATAAACGTACAACAATTTAGCTAAAATGCCGTTAAAATTCGTTTGTATTTCATCTGTCACTGTGACAGATGAAATACAAACGAATTGTTTCCGTAAGAAAGGGGCAAAACGCGTTTTATTTATCAGAGACATTTTGAGTTTAATGATTAAGGGGGTTATGGATTCGACTACTGACTTTAACCCTAAGGGACTTTGATTTTATTGCCATGAGGTCTCGTAGTCGTCAACACGGCCATATCAATCCGTGATGTATTTTTGTTTATATACAGTCCATTAGTATACATAAACACAGGTTTTTCCATGCAAACCACGTACTTTTGCGTATTTATATATCCCCTTCCTCATAAAAGTTAGCAGATTAACTCTGTTAACTAAATTGTATTTTTTCCCTTTTTCGCAAAGACAAATTTCAAAGTGAATATATACATAATATACATAGGTACCTACCGAAAAAGAACAAATATTAGGGTCGTTCTTCTTTTTTACCGACAATGAACCGAGGTTTTCCTTTTTTTTGGTTTTTGAACTATCGAAAATTGTGAATTTGAAGTGCGATTTAAAAAAAAATGCATTGGTTTCTTCATTAACACTAATTAAAGTTTCCTTTCCGGCCAATAAACATATTTGTTTACGGTTGGTTTTTAAAAAAAATATGTGACAAAGTGGATTCTTTCAGTGGGGACTACATTTTGGTTTACCACTCTGTCACGGATTTCTACGATAAAAATACGTTTAAAAAAATGCTAGTTAGAGAAACTAAAATATTAAATAATACTAATTAATAAAATAATATGGACCTTCATTTTCGAACATTATAAAACCGTAAAATCATTACTCAAATGAGATGCCGTAGTAAGACGAAGGACAGGCTATTGTCGGTCGAAAAGAAGAACGACCCATTAACTGCATTTTAATTAAAATAGGTTTGATGGATATTTATAAACAATACCAATAGTGTACCTTTGTTACAAAAGCGTCAGAAACTCAAACGGACACAACGGAACCGCTGAACACGCGTGCTTGAAGCAACGTTCATCGATGCAACTCGTTCAGTGAATTAGCGAAGCTGCGAGCGATATAATGGCCGACGATAAAAGAGCGACTAAATCGGAAACGGACCAAGAACAAAGAACTTCAAATTGTAGCATTGTGCGCTAACAACGGCTGGGAAAGCGACGCGTCCGCGAAGAATAGAGTCATTTGCCTTTAACAACATTAGCAGCCTGACCCTCATGCCATCAGTTTTTGTTTGTTAATCTACAGAAAAGGGCGTAACTCATTTTGTCAACTCGTAATTTAATTTCGCCTGAACCCCACCAGCACGCGGCTCGCAGACCCGCTTGTCCATTTGTATTCGCTGTTTACACGCACATCTTCATAATAATAGACACCGAAATTAATTGACGATGACGTTTAATTGTACGTAAAAATAATTGTTACTTCTAAACAACGCCAAATCTGTACTGGCCTTATGATAAATTAGATCATAAATTTCCAATTGCAGAAACACGCCGTCCCATCGTTACCCGAAACTTTAATATCCCCTTGCAATATAAAACCCACCAACCTCCCGGGCAAAGGTGACGGCACGCTTTTAGAAATGCTTAAAATGCAATTTTACAGGAGTACTTTTATTTATGGCCCCCCAAAAATGTAAAATGCAAACGTTTTATTGCGGGGCTTTGCAAAAATACGAAGAACAAACAATGTCCCTGTTATCCCAAGACGGGGGATGTCAGAACATATTTGCCCGTTTACCGGCCGCGTAGGGCGGAACACGTCTTAAGTAGACACCAAGGGCAGGTAAGGGCCCGCAGCCGCCAGGCCTCGGGTCGAGACTTAAACTGCCGTAAGGATTAAAAAAACTTCATTAGCCTAATCGCATCAAACCGAATTGTACAGGATTAATCTTAGACCCTTTTAAACAAATGAAGATTCAAATCAACGATAAACTTGATTAGTTGTGCCAACAAAAAGATTTAATTTTGATAATCAACGCATATTGTTGCAAAGATTTATTACATTTGCATCGGGATCCGTCTCCGACCTCTCGTTCAATAGAGCGACGGAGATTGGAGAAAGTCTAGTGTTAAATGATTTAGTCAGGCTCCGAATAAATTTAATTGAGCTAATTCGGAAGGCGCGGCGTGGGTAGGCCCCCCACAAGGTGGACTGATGACCTGGTAAAGGTCGCGGGAGTCCGCTGGATGCGGGTGGCGTAGGACCAGTCAATTTGGAACTCTCTGGGGGAGGCCTATGTCCAGCAGTGGACGTCTTTCGGCTGATATGATGATGATGATGATGAATTCGGTGAATTATAGGTAAACAAGGCAATAATTGTTGATTGATAATTGTTGTAGTTGATTATTACTAAAATAAGAAGGCACTTAGGCATCTTTACTCTTCACAGCCGGCAATATACTGGAAAAACCTAAAAAGATAAAACTTGTTTTTTTCGAGATTCGCAGATTTTGAGATTAAAATAAAACGATTGTACTCAGTTTACCGTCAAAGATATATTTACTCAAACTCAACATTTTTCCTTCAGGCTTGCATTTGAAAGGTCTCTACCACGTCTCTACAGTATTTGTACCTATTAATATTGTAAGCATATACACAAGAAACCGCCATACATCTGTTTTGTGTATTTAAGTATATAATGTAAACCCTAAAAAGGATCGTGCAAAACTAAAATGCGAAATCCTGACGTATTATTTATTTAAGGAGATGTGCTAACAACGCTCGGATTGTTCTTGACGCGGCTACTTTGAGCGGGTAAACGCGCATTCTGCAAATCATAACCCGTTTTGCAACACCTCACCACTAACATCTAGTATATCATGGCATTAACCTTCGTAACATCTACGAGTACTATGAGACCAGATTTAAACTGGTTTACGGACGGGTTTTCGGTGAATATCAAGCCTTGTAGTCACGGCGCTCGCCCCGACTCTTGAAGGATCCTGATGCGAAATTTTTATAATAAGCTTCGCCGAGATTACACCTTGTAGCCATCTATTTTTAACGCGACGGGCGGAGGTGGGACATTTTTATTGCCCCTGAGCTCTAGATTAGTTTTGTTCCGTGAATTTGATGCATATACAATGAGCTCGATTATTCAACGCCCTGCGCAACTTGCATCCTATTGTACTATGAATATGAAATGACGCCATATGACGACTTACGTCTTACATTTGTATGCAGCACCCTCGTGCGTCGGCGGACTCTTTGGTGATTTTATCTTTACTCGTTAGTGACTATAATTCGTTTTAAATAATAAATTATGTTTATGACGTTATGTTTTAGTATGAATGAAGTTCATAATGAAGGAGCATGCACTGATGGATATTGTATTAATAGGTGTATCCTCAAAATTAAGCAGTTTTAATATATTCGAGTACAATGGCGGATGGCATCATATTTTCTCTGAGATCACAATAAATGAAACATATATTATCCCTAACTTTACTTGAAATCTAAAATTTCTTCGAGTAAAATATGTATTATCGACGCAGCAATCACTAGCACGTGTTTTGCAGGTACAAGTGGTACAACAGCCACCAAATGTGAATATTCCCGAGCAACAATAACAATGCAAGCGCAATTTGTATAACAATCGCCCAATATAATGGCCTCAAATAAAAATAGCAATCACATAATAGAGTTCAATAGAGCCATTTAATTTTCCCGCAATAAGCCGAAAGCGATTTTGAAATTCTGAGAACATCGAAATTACGCTGCTAGTGACATTCTGTATCGAAAGGCGGACAAAGGAGAGAATATGAACATGTGCAAAAAATATCTGGCGTATGCATTTGGGAATTTCGCGTGACAGAAAATTTAATACGAGGGGAGTCTAATATTAAACCTCGGGGAACCATCACTTTTAATATTTGGCCGGCTCCTAGAGGGCTCCTAAATTATTTACCAAATGGAAAGGTAATGGCTGCGGACGAGTGCGAATGAACGTATGCAAATATTATAACCGTGTATTGCTGCCATAAAGCGTGTCGGCCCACACTAAATCGGCATAATGAAGAATTCGCGTCCGCCTAACTCACACATTCAAGCCGAAATGGAAATATTCGCCGCTGCAAAAGTGAATTTGTTTGTTCCCTGGGCAACGCGTGAATTATGAGTTTCCATAAAATATGCTGCCTATAATTTGTATGGCAACCCGAATTCTACAAAATCCGAATACCTAATTGTAGCATTGCTAACGTTTTTACTCAGTATTAGAACGTATTTTATACATAATCTTTACAGCGTGTGGTAAGATGCACTAAAAGTTTTCCATCAAACAGCTGGCGTGACTCATTCTAGTCTTTTTGAAAAAAAAGCACCAAATTGTGATACTCTAGCTCTAGCCGATTTCAAACAGCTAAAAATTTGTTGGATAAAGTTTGCAAACATAAGTCAGCGACCACGTTCAGTACCTACTTACTGTATTTGTTTCACGACTCAAACTCCAAACTTTTGTTTTCCTGAATTCGTATCAGATCTAAAAAGGTTCCGGTTAAACACCAAAAGTAAACATTCTGTTTTTTTAATCACCCAGCCGATTCCCATGCCGGCCGTAATCCAGATTGCTTGGAAAAACTCAATTGAATATATATTAGGCGAGCAAAATTGAATTGTGTAACGATTGGGCTGTTTTGTCTTTGGAACTGTGATTTATCGGGAAAAATCGCGATTAATTCGTACACGTGTCCGCGTTTAGAGCAGGGTTGAATCGGGTAGGGGTGAAGGGGTGAAGTCACGGGCCATAAAGAGTCACGCATCGCGGCCCGGCTGGCTAATGGCGGCGCGCCGGGCTGCAGTCGAAACGAACGGAACAGACGCCATCTCTTTGTTACTTAATTAACTAGCAACACTCTCAAAAGCTTCTTAAATGGCTAAGCCGGGGTTGGATAAAGAATTATACCCGTAGTAGAGGTTATTTTTCCTTCGTTTAAAAAAGTTTGTAGAACATTGGTAAAGCTCATGCAAAATTGAACTTTAACACATTTTAGAGCGAATTATATTTTGTTAGAAACGATTACACATACAGTCTCAGTCAGTTTGCGGATCAGTTTGTAAGGGCATTCAATAGCAACAAAATCTACACGTTTACACTGCTCTTGAATAAGCAGATATATTTTATAAATCTTTCAAAAGTTGTCGTTTGAGGCCTGAATCACACTGACGCGGCCGCTAGGTCGCATCGTGCGCGCGTCAGCTAGATCTAAATGTCGTTTTTTTATGGGAAAATGACAGTTGAGTTGTCCTACCGTGCGTTCGAAAAGTTACGAGATCGTCCCTCTGTGGTGGCGGTCAATAGTAAACTTGACAGGCACTGTCACGATTTGTTATGATTTGACGTTGTGACGATATGATCGTCCAGTAACTATAACACAAGCCTCATTAAGCTTACTATGGGGCTAGTTCGATTTGTTTAAGATTGTCCCCTAATACATATTAATATTTATTTATTCTGTAAATTGTTACACCTTCGAGTACCAATGAGCTATAAACGCCGTCGCACCGCAAACCGCGAGCGACGACGGTACAATTTTCCTTATCTCCATCATCATATCTTATGCATAACTTGCTGCATGGACGGATAAATAAAGAAGAATGCCAATGCCTGTATAAAGTTGCACTCCTTCAAAATAAAGCCTGCTTTATGTATGGCATCACTTTAGATAGGTCTCTGTCATCTATGTGCCATTAATTTCGTATAGCACTTATGTAGATGGCGGTAGTAAGATAATTAGAGACCCAAGTGCCATGCGAAATGAATAGTCAGTCAGGGAATAGTCATCATTCCTTTCAGCTACGATAATATCCCGGTACCTACTCCCATGCATCACCATTAAGCACCTTCATCATATTCGGTGAAAGTGCGAGGTGTCGATACCTCTCGCAGATAGATGTTCTCTAAAGTGACGCCCGCCTACAACTGGCCTTTGATTCTCAAGGAACGTGACTTTGTTGCATTGAACTGCCAATTCAACTTCAAATTATTAATATATTTCCATGCTTTCCGTGCAGAAAACAAGACCGTGCGCCTTGCAATTGGGTTACTAGTTGCGGAAGTAAGGGTGCATTATGATATAAAGTAGGTGAGGATAATTGAGGATTGTTGTTCAAGTCTATAATACGTTACCAAGTAGATTTAAATCCCCTTTTCTGCATTTTTATAGCTTTCAAGAAATACCTGATTGTATTGTGTTCATTATAATTGTAATGAATTGTATTACGATTTTGAATAGTGGAAATCCATATCCATACTAATATTATAAATGGGAAAGTGTATGTGTTTGTGTGTTTGTTTGTTTGTTTGTTTGTTTGTCCGTCTTTCACGGCAAAACGGGGCGTCGAATTGACGTGATTTTTTAAGTGGAGATAGTTGAAGGGATGGAGAGTGACATAAGCTACTTTTTGTCTCTTTTTAACCCCCCACTTCCCCAAAATGGGGGGTGGAAGTTTGTATGGAGCATTCCGCAATTTTCAAGGTAGAAAGCTAAAAATTGGTATGCGGACTATTTGTGACTAACAAAAAATCGTACATCATTTTTTTTTGGAAATCTGCACCCAACCCCTTAAAAGAGGGGGTGAAATTTTATATGGGGTCCAGATATGTAGAGTCGATATGTAGAGTCGATATGTAGAGTCGATATGTAGAGTCAATATGTAGTCGATATGTAGAGTCGACACCTATCTAAGTACAAAGTGGACATCTATCTAAATATGTAGAGTCGATATGTAGATTCGATATTTATAGTCGTTATGTAGAGTCGATATATAGAGTCGATATGTAGATTCGATATGTAGAGTCTATGTTCGATATGCAGAGTATATGTAGAGTCGATCTAAATATATAAAAGACTGAAACTGAGATGCACCTTTTTTTGTAGACGGTTAACATTACTCTTAGTACGCGGGCGAAGCCGCGGGCAAAAGCTAGTAATAATATAAGTTTTAACCGACTTCAATTTAGTACTCCGTCAAGCCAAATGAACATTTCCTTTCCACTTTACCACATGGACCGCTTTCCGAGAGTAAATACGTTGATTATTATAGACGAAAACCATATCACTGTATGTGAGCCGATAATATTTTAGGAGTTCCGTCGATTTGACACATTTGACATTTAAGAAAGAAGGAAATAAAGAAAGAAGACATTTATTCACTACACAAGACTCACAGAGATAAAGGGAGTATACAATACAATTGACACATTGTGTGTGTCTTCGCGGCAGTAAAACGGTCGCTGTCTCAGCATTGTGCCGATGTGTCAGACAGACACTTACAGCGCTGGTTTACAGACAGCATCGTAAGTGACCCATGGAACGCAACACAGCATACTATTAGATAGTAGACACATAATAAATAAATAATTAAATTCAACTGAATTAAGAACCTCCTCCTTTTTTTGAAGTCGGTTAAAAATAGTTACTAACTACTATTACTACTCGCTGCAAATAGGGAATCCTGAAAGCATAAATCTGCGATATAGATCATTTAATGATGATGATGGCAATGTAGATCTCTTTTCTTCCAAATGCATGACTGATGTTATTTTACTCCTACAATTTAAAAATCGGCAACTTGATATATCCTATGAACATTTCATTTCAATGTTTTAAGGTTTATTAAATATTATATGTTATCATAATCACCCCACATAACTATATCCGTCATTAACTTAACATATTTTTTTAACCATTTTTACTTTTAACTTCTAGGTGCTTAAATTTTTCAAAAAAAAACATTTCAATACAAACTGAGGAATTCAATACAACCTACGTATTTTTTATTTCTGATGTGCAATGATATAAATGTTTAAAGTAGGCACGGCACCTATTTATACTATGGTCGTCAATTATTTTCAAACAGCCTTTAATCCTTTTGCCAATTACTGAAAAAAAATGAAGAACAAAATATTAACGAATTATTTTAGGAAATTAATTCAATTTAAAATTTACACGTGATCCAATACAAAACAGAAACGTGCCGCCATTAACCCTACAGCAAATAAAATAGGTATGCAAAGAGAAAATATTGTTGTGCATTTCTTCCGCCACAACCTCGTAAAACTTCCGAACACGTAACGGCAACAATGAATACAAATTCAAAATATTATTGATTCATAAATTATAGAAATCAAATTAAAGAACGAAATATGATTTTGTCACGGTACACATTCATTTGTTTTGATAATCGATTACCCACTGACATGTTTTTAACCTCAAAATTTAAATTCATCTGTTTACTTTTGAAATTCTGGAATTAAAATAAATGTAGTAGGTACTTCTATGCATGAGTATCAAGAATTAACGCTGTTTTGAAATATAAAAGGCAAGGTACGTGTACCTACGTCTACTCAAGAGTAAAGAAAAAGTGTTCTTCACGTTTTACATGCTCACAAATTGTAATAACTGCTTGAGTGTTTGCACTTAGATTTTATAGAATTTTAAAGGACATTACCTAAGGAATAAGCAACTTGAATTTACAAGAAGTACGCAACCAGTAACGCCAGTAAAAATCCACGAAAGCAGTAACCTCGTCGACAAACACACGTTTATGTCGAATCATAAGGTTAACATCCCCCGACAAAGACAAGGAGTCCATTCTACTTTTACGTTTTATTCAAATAAAAGCTTCCGTCTATGCCAGTCATAAAGACGTAGGTAAATAAAGAAAGCCAGGAAAACATAAACTGACGGTGCCAATCTTGTTAAAATTCTGCGCGGGACCGGTACGAGTAAAACAGGATGCAACCGCACAATATGGCACTAATCCGAGATGTATGCATTAGATTATTTGTAGCCGTGTAAATATGGCCTAATAGTTATTTACGATACAAGTGCAGAAAATAGGAAATTCGCAACGAGTGGTGATACATTAAAACACGACCGAAGGGAGTGTTTTAAATCGACACGAGTTGCGAATTACCTATTCGCACGCGTATCGTACAACGTTTTACAGTACATATGGCTCTTTAAAGTTTCGACATATGCACGAAAAGTGCTCATTTCCGCACGCGTGCGGGAAACTAACACCATGTGTACTGTAAAATAATATTTAAGATTCAAAGTGTGACATGTCTCCAGACTGTCGAGGACTATTTAAATGATAAAAATGCTTGGCCTAGTTTAGTAAAAAAATTATGAACATTTGCTAAAGGTTTATAACTGACCTTGACATTACTTATACTATACATATATAAACTATAATTAAATATATTTTACTAAATGTATTAATTTTTAGTGTAACCATTGGCGATGCTTATATACGTTGAATGCTGAATTAATTCTCCATGCACTAGATAGGCTCTTAATGTATTGTAAAATCCATACAATTTTCAGTATATTTTATAGAACCTGAATATGTCTATATGTAGCTGATGACGATGCAAAAGTGGTTCAATGAATCCTACTTGAATAAATGAATTATTTCTCTTTCTCTTTTATGCCATAGGGACGTCACGTCTCTGTCTTTCAGGGTTAGGTACAATGATAGAGATGTGACACAAGAACGACATCCTGGAGACATCCGTCTTCTCTCAATTTAGATAGGCTAGATAGGCTCTTAATGTATTGTAAAATCCATACAATTTTAAGTATATTTTATAGAACCTGAATATGTCTATATGTAGCTGATGACGATGCAAAAGTGGTTCAATGAATCCTACTTGAATAAATGAATTCTTTCTCTTTTATGCCATAGGGACGTCACGTCTCTGTCTTTCAGGGTTAGGTACAATGATAGAGATGTGACACAAGAACGACATCCTGGAGACATCCGTATTCTCTCAATTTAGATAGGCTAGATAGGATCTTAATGTATTGTAAAATCCATACAATTTTAAGTATATTTTATAGAACCTGAATATGTCTATATGTAGCTGATGACGATGCAAAAGTGGTTCAATGAATCCTACTTGAATAAATGAATTCTTTCTCTTTTATGCCATAGGGACGTCACGTTTCTGTCTTTCAGGGTTAGGTACAATGATAGAGATGTGACACAAGAACGACATCCTGGAGACATCCGTCTTCTCTCAATTTAGACATGTTATGGTACCCCGCCAGGGTAATTGCGTAACTTTTTGAACTAGCGTTTGGACAAATCAACTGCGATTTTCACCTTAAAAAAGGCACATAATACTCGTACTTTTTAAAAGCATTTTATTTGACCTAAACTTACTTATAAACACCAAAATAAAATAAAAAAGTAAATAAATCTAATTACTACTGCCGGTTCCCTCTCATTAATTAGAGGAAGCCTGTGTGTGGGACGTATATAGGCTGATGATGATGATGAAATTCTAAATATCAATTTATCGTAGTGCATGGATTGCACTACGATAAATTGATATTTAGAATTCTAGCGTCAAAGCGGCGCAAAAGATAAAGAAGAAACCGTTAGTCTGAAACATATAATATGTTAGGTGTTAGGTTTTTAAGTTTAGCGAGAAAATAACAACATTATTTTAATTTGATAACAATTCTATTACGCAATAGGATTAGATTAAAAGGAGTTGTAAGCTTTCATAGACATCACAAAGCTAATAAGAAACGGACTGATATTGTTTTCAATCTCGTCTCAGATTTAATGCTCAGCGATGGGCAACGATCGTGTCGGTCTGGGGGAGCCAGCAACCATGACTCATTGCTGTATTTCTCGAGATATACGCACTGATTTAACTTTATACAACTCGTTAATTATACTCTAATTACAGTCTGCAGTGTTAGTAATGGGTTTCTATAATTATACCACTAAAGGTGCTCTTAGCGTACGAAAATAGAAGGTACCAGTTACCTTTGAAAAGTTACCCCTTCCCGCATGAAAGTCATTAAGTAGAGGAGAATACCTACATGGGACATGTTAAATATGATATACCAAAACATTTAACATTCAAAATAATACAAGTGTGAGTCTGGATATACTCACCACCCCCTTTTCACCCGTGGGTGTCGTAAAAGTCGACTACGGGATCGGGTTGAGGTATGTTGTGGGCATTGGCGGCAACATGTCTCTGTAATATCACTTTTTCTCCGTCTTTAACCCCGCAATGACTAGAAGTGGCGCTACAAATTAAATATAATTTTATTCTGCTTACCCCTTCTGGAAACATGGGTGTGAATGTATATTGTACAGTTACGATGTATACCTATCAAAATCATTTTGAACATCATACTGTTATCGCGAGCGAGCGTCAAGTCAATAATCATTATACTTTGATATGATAATGTGCCAAAGAAATCGTAACTGAAAATTCTGTAAGTTCGTGACAACCTTTTTTTTACAAAACATAGTTTTACATGTCAGTATATATATATACTTTTTACTTTATGTCTGGAGAATAATGCGAATAATTGCCGTATAAAAAATATTCGACCATTTGGCAGAAAATCTCAGATTTACAGATCAGAAAAATTATTTTACGGTTCTTAAAATGCGAAAGAATACAAGCATTTACCAGGTAGCAAGGCCGATATTAACCATATAATCCTAATGCCCATGCCAATGCAATTACCACAGCCTGAATTATTCCAAGCTCATCTATATTAAACCATTAGGCAATAGGTAGTGATTAAACACATCAACCACATAAGGAATGCCCGTAGGTCTGTCTGCAGTCGGATTGTGCCCAACGCTGCGTGGGTAGATTATGGTCAAGACAAGATGCTGCGGTATAGATATATCATCCAGAATTACAACTACCCAACTGTGTTTTATAATTTAATGACCGTAGCTAGCGACATCTAGACATGTCGTGATCAACTGTAGTGGCCAGTTTCGGAACTAATTTGACATGTCGTATATCGCAGTTGCAAAGTTTCTAAGCTTAGAGTGTAACTTGCGCCTTGCGGCAATTGGACTTCGGTCCCCAGATAGAACGGACGCCTAAAGGAGAACCATACGTACGGAATCTTGTCTACCTCAGTAACCGTTATTTGAAATTACCTTCTTTCAATGAGGTAAGTATAAGATTAATATAAAAAACGTGCCTATATAGGTTATAGGTGTACGCGGGCTGGGTTTCCGCAACTCGACGTCATAATTGCGCCTATTTTGCGTGTGGGTTGGCACTACTATTATTCGTGCCAACCCAGTTCCACCAGGAAGCCTAGCAGACCCTTTATGTTGCCGACGGCCTCCGGTAGTGACCCCGGTGTTCCGAGGTGCTTTGCCCGGTAATCTGCCACCCCAGGGCACGTCAGGATGACGTGGGCGGCTGTCTCCTCCTCTTCCATGCAGGCTCTGCAGAGAGGACTGTCTGTAACATCTATGGTGAAAAGATGTTTGTTTAATAGTGCATGACCAGTTATGGCTCCCGTCAGGAGACGAAGTGCCGGCCTCTTTAGCTTCCTTGACAATCCGGGGTTGATTGTCGGGAGGGCCTCCCTGGTTTGCCTGCAGGTTCCTAGGGTATGCCAATATTTTTGGTGTTCTACCTTGGTGTTTAGTCGCAGTGTGTTCCGCAGCCATGCTATGGGTAGAGGAATTGTGGGTTCCGGTCCTACGGCTCTAGACTCTGAACCTTCCCTAGCCAGTGCATCCGCTGCGTCGTTACCGCGTGAGTTGCTGTGTCCTTTGATCCATTGCAGGGTTATGTCGCCGTTATTACATACCTCTGATAGGATGTTGTGGCACTCATGTATCAGCCCAGAAGTCGTCGCGTGACCTTGTAGGGCTTGCAGTACAGATCGACTGTCGGAAAGTATGCGGATGGGATATCCCCTTACCTCCCTGGAGGCGATTGCGTGAGCAGCCATTATTATACCCATACACTCTGCCTGGAAGACTGTGCTGTGGGCCCCTAATGGTGTCGAAATACGTATGTTTAGGTCCTCCGAGAATACTCCTGATCCGGTACCTGACCTTGTCTTGGACCCGTCCGTGAAGATTCTTAACTCCCTGGGGTTAAGTCCTTCCTGGGGAGTTTCGTATAGTTCGACTTTGTACTTCTTGTCAAAGACGAACTGTCTTGGAATGATGTCGGTTGTTGCCTCTATGAGGGGTTCCTTACCTACAGCCTCGTAAAGTATTTCGGTATGAGGAACCCTGGGCGGTCTCCAGAGATGCTGTTTTTTGAGCCGTATGGCTGACGCCAGCGCCTCTTGCCTGATGAAGATGTGTAGCGGCGGAATGTCCATGATGGCTTCCAGGGCTGCAGTCGGTGTAGTCCTCATGCAGCCACTAGCCGCCATGCAGGCCAGTCTCTGGAGGCGTTGCAGTTTAGCTTCGACCGTGGTTAGTGTGGTACGGGGCCACCACACTATAGCGCCGTAGCTTACTATTGGTCGAATTATTGCCTGGTAGAGCCATAGAGTGATCTTGGGGTTTAGCCCCCAGGTCCTACCTACCATTCTACGGCATTGCCAGAAGGCGACTGTAGCTTTTTGAATTTTGTTGTCTAGGTGACTGCTCCAATTCAGTTTGGCATCGAGTGTTACACCCAAATACTTTACCTCTGTTGACAGTTGGAGTTCTGTATTGAACAGTCTGGGTAGTCGGTAGGTCCCCAGGTTCCGTTTGTTAGTGAACATTACTAGCTCGGTCTTCCTTGGGTTTACTGTTAGTTCATTGTCGTTGCACCAGCGTTCCACTATGGCGAGTGCAGAGCGGGTGACATCGCACACTGTACCTGTGTGGATACCGCTAGTGAGTATCGCTATGTCGTCAGCATACCCGATGGTGTAGTGATGACTGTTGTTTAGCTTGGTGATTAGGTCGTTAACCACCATGTTCCAGAGTAGTGGTGAGAGGACACCCCCCTGGGGGCATCCCTTCGCTACCTGTGCTTGCTTTGTCTCGTCTTTCCCGAGCCTGATGACCCTTTGACTTAACATGTTGTTTATCCATTTAATCATAACCACATGCACTCCGTGTCTTGCCAGTGCTGCGGTTATGCTGGTGAATTTCGTCTTGTCGAAGGCTCCCTCAATGTCAATAAAGGTGCCTAGACACATTGTCTTGTTTTTGATTGCGACTTCCGCTTTGGTAACCACCGCATGCAGATTCTGTTGATTTACCTGAACTGTAGGCATGTTGATTCTGATGCAGGGGCACCCGCATTAGCGCCCTCTCCCTCAGATGTCTGTCACACAGCCTTTCCAGCGTCTTCAGCAGGAAGGAGGTTAGGCTTATTGGTCTAAAGGATTTTGGGTCCGTGTAATCTCCTTTACCTGGTTTCGGTATGAAGATGACCTTGACTTCCCTCCACTGTTTAGGCACGAACATGTGCGCTAGACAGGCGCCCAGGACGATGGTGAGCCTATGCGTTAGCGCCGCCCCGCCCCATTTCAGTAGGGCGGGGAAGATTCCATCTGGCCCTGGTGATTTGTAGGAGTCAAAGCTGTCTATGGCCCACTGTGTTCTTTGGGGTGTTATTACCTCACTGGCCAGTCGCCACCCTTCCTCTGTTGGGGTGGTTTCCTCATCCAACTGCACGGTTGAGCTCGATATCTCGCAGTCCGGGAAGTGCGTCTGTACCAGGACGCGCTCTGTTTCCTCCGGTGAGTTGGTGAGGGTGTCGTCAGGCTTACGCAGGGATCCTAGAGTTAAGGCTGTGTTGTTGGAGAGAACCTTCCTTACCCTGTTGGCCTGTGTAGTGGACTCAATGTTGGTACAGAAGTTGCGCCATGAGCTTGTGCTCCTGTATCTGAGCCGTTTTTTGTACCTGTATAGAGATAACAAAAAAAACTCAATGGATGATTACCACCCATGATCTTTACAATAATTGTTAGCTATCATAATAAGCTTCCTTACGGTACTTAATAGATTAATAATAAAATCTGCTTCATTAGATTAAGTATGTACGTTTGAAGCGGAATCATACTCCCATTTTTTTGTAGGTATATGGCGTTTGTATGTAACCGATGGTATAATGTCATCAATCATATGTGACTGTGTCTGGGAAAAGGGACATCTTTGGCGGTATGGAGTTATTAATATCTCCTAAAATTAGGTAAAATTAGCTATTCAGTGAAAAAATAATCATTTTCCTAGGTGCAATCATTATTTTTTTACAAATTTTTAAACATGCAGTAGAAAAAATGTACGAATTAAAAAAAAAATTTTTAAAGTTTATGCTCGTGAAAAATACACTTCTACTAGGAAGTTATGGAATGATTGGTACCAAGGTAATCTACTATAATCAAAGATTTATGATATTTAATGTATTAATTACCGATTAGCATTAAAAATAATATATATTATTCTATGTAATTTTAGACTAATTTTTTAAAATGCATATAACTCGGAAACTAAAATCCTCAAAGTGGTCCCTTTTGCTAGACACAGTCACATATTGTACTATGTGCCTAGTTAACACATTAACGGTAACTTAACGTTACACCATGCAAAATTATGACGCACGAATTGAGTAATATAGCAAGTAAGCAATAACTATCTATAAGTGCGTGTCAGTCTCTAATTTTGGACGAACGACTTTTTCTCAAACTTGCAATGAAATGTTGACATGACTTGCTTCAAATTAGGTCCGCAAATACTATAGTATTCGGTGCGATGAGTGAAGATGATATGTAAAAGAATTTCATACAGCCTAATACACCTAGGCCTGTAAAGCAACCTTCTTTTATTTTTAAACGTCAAATTGTGACACAACGTCTTGGCATTCAACCATCAAAAAAAACATTAGAACTAATGTAAATGTCACCGGGTAAAAGGTTACTTCAAGCAGGTTTAAAAAAAAAGTTGGCGCGTAAAGTGAAAAAAAAAATTCTTTTGTTGTTGGCCGGATTTCTCAATAGTTCGTAATTATTTTCAATCTTTCTAATAAAAGCCATCGATTTCGAAATGAGTTCGGACGAAAGTGATATGTAATTGAACTGTACGTCTCCGGAATTGCGAGCGGAGGCAGAAGTAGCCATGAATAATTTACTGCATTTGAAATCAAAAGTTAGATACCTACATGACGGCGTATGAATTTTTTTATTTCATTGCATGCTGTTTGGGAAAGGCCCTATACAAATTTCGGCAAGAAACGGGGTTGCCGGCCGCGTACCCTATCTGCTTGGCCTGCAACCCTTCGTTTCCCGGCCTCTATAGTAATATACTATTCATGTCTCAATGGAGATGTTTCGCTCACATAACAATAGTTTGATTTTATACCTTAGCTTGATTATCATTTCTACCATTGAAAAGAGTCACGCACCGAAAACTTGCGTAGTTAAGTCGAGGTACTGAACAACAATTTCTACTGTGACTGCGAACCCCGAGCTAGCACAGCCATCTGTGGCTAGAATAGTGTTGTACTACCACACCTGAACACCCACATGAGCCGTAACTTAACCACATGTACGAGACATAGAGGCAGATTAGATAGCCATTAAACTAAGTTATAATACAGTTTTAAGTCACACAATACCGATAATCTACCAGCAGCGATTCACATAAAGTATACTGCAGATGGATACAGTTAGATACTAAGTAGTATTTAGAGGATATTTCTTCAATCAGTATTTTTTGTAACAATACTGCACTGAAAGAAATAAACAGTGAATCCCAATGAAATATCAGTAAACTTAACTGAAAAAACAGTTTACTGTTTTATCAGTTAAGTTTACTGATATTTCATTAGGATTCACTGTTTATTTCTTTCAGTGTGGCATTAAACCGACTGTTAAAAATAAATTGTGTCAGAGTATATTCCTAAACTGTCCGTGTAATACAAAAAACGTAGAGCCGCAGGATAAAATATAGCCTAATATGTTTATCCGGAAAATCCATTCTATATTTCAATGAAAGAATTTCTGTAATCGGAAAAGTGGCTGCGGTGATTTCCTTTCGCATACAAACTTACAAAGCTAGATCTCACTCTCTTTTATAATACATATTAATTAATAATATATATTTATTTTAGACTCTGCTAGCATTTGTGTGCTATCTCAATCAGTGTTGGTCAGCATCGGTGGCGCATCGCTCAGCGACCGCAGCCGTCTGGCGACCCACCAGCGACATGTATTATTGGAATGCTATTGCATACATGCGTGTTGCGGCATTGCGGCTTGAGACGAGATTTTGTGCTTGTAGCGGGAAGGTCGTAAACTTAACGGTTAACATGAAGGCAATATGCGATACAAATTATAGTTGGTTTTCCTTCAATTATCTCGTTATTACAAGCTTAATATTAACCCATTCGAGGCCACGCGTCGCTACGTGTGCTACGCGTGCGCTAGGTAGACGCTCTGCTTGTAGGAACTTTCCTTTACATACGGTTTTTCTTAACACGTTCACTGTCAGGAATCCGCCTAGCGGGCGCCTATGCCGTAGTCGCTTTCCGCTACATATGAGGAAAACCGCATGATCGGCTACGAACGTAGCGCGTAGCGATTCTTCAGTGAATACATCTTTCAATGTTCGTAAATTGCCAGTTTCTAAATTTGCTAATCAACTTTCAACCACAAACTCGTCCGATTGAGGTATGGCATCTGTTACTTCGTTAACAATGGTTTGAAGACGCAGACGGTAGGCCAGAGGAATTCTTAAATTAAGTTCAAATTACGCACTGAAATGAGAGGACATGTAACTGTGCGTTTTTAAGCAGTTTACGTGGTATGTATTTCCAGCGATGCATTTTCGTCCTTTAAGCAGTATGTCAACAAATTACAAAATGAGTTATAAACTAAGATTACCTTTCGGGCCGTCAATAAACTAAACAAAATTTAAAATATTAGGTAAAATTTAGATATCAATACAATATAACAGATCTAATTGGTATGGTCAATATAATGGTCATACTCATTCATTGAATATAGAAGATTTTCCAACAATAAGTTTCTCAGTCAACTTTTTAATTTTTTGTCAGTTGTTTAACTTCTTAAATCTTGGGGTAGTCGCTCGTAATATGTCGGACCTTAACACGGTTTCTCTCTGCAAGTGCCATGCGGCGTGGGGCTGTTCTTAGGCGCCCCGTTCGAAAATGTCGACAATTTGCTTCTGACAAACATTAATACTTCGTACAGGTAAAGTGAGTAGTGCGTCCTGATATGGTTTTAAATGAAGATACCTACCCCTGCATGAGCGTCTTGTTTTTACTCCAGCCATTGTACGTAGTGCATGTTTCTGCTGTATTAGAACTCGACTGACATCTGTTGAGTGACCCCACATGAGCGAACCAGACGACATTAGCGAGTGAAATATTGCGAAGTAAACCGATCTTAACGAAACTTTCGATATGAGGGGCTTCAATGTTCGCAACACGAAGACATTATTTAAACATTGTAGAACGTCATTACTTGAAATTATTTTTCAATGATTTATAGCTCGTTAGGTTCTTAGAAGACGTCATTCGCTGCCGTGAGCATCAGTTCGATGTCAATGTCACAAGTAATTTTAGTCGCTCGTTGCTACTAAACTATTGACTTTTAACCGCTGTCAAATTCGAATTCAAAGGTGTTTCATACCCCATAGAAATCGAATTTGTAAATGGAATTTTTTATTTTATTTTGCCCAAAATAATTATAGTCCCTTGAACCAATCGCACTTTTCTAATACTCGTCATGTCGATGTCAGCTTCATTTTGATGGCGCGTATAATTTCAATATATCTTTGCTACTTAACTGAGGTTGCCTTCTGTACCTTTCAAATCCAAATTAAAAGGTGTTTCGTAATTTACAGTTACTTGAGGGAAAATCTAAAAAAAGAATATGCCATCGAAATGACGCAAAAATATCACTTCATAAATTCACCCGGGTAGGTAACTAGCTAGAATGGGCACACATATAATCGGTTCACAATTAGGATCAGATAACATTTTGCTGTTAAAATAAAGCTACGTAACTATAGAATATTGGCAGACGAAAGCAAGGCAAACGACTACAGTGATACGAGGCTTTATTTTCCACCACACATTGCGGGCTGCATTAAAAGTATTCCGAAATGTTTGCTAATTCCCGACAGAAAAGAACAATCGCGGCACATGAGTGCTATGTGTTGTGCATTAAGGTGGGCGCGGGTTGAAGCCATGAGCGACCGACGAATTGTACGCTGGGGAATATCTTTTGTACGAAAATCCGACTGAGTTACATCACACATCGAAAGATGTCATGCCAATACAAGAAAAAAAATACAAATCTTATGATACATGATACGCTTGGCATTGAAATGGTTTAATACATTCAAAACTCGCAAAATAGGCGCAAAATAGGCGCAACCCACACGCAAAATAGGCGCAATTATGACGTCGAGTTGCGGAAACCCAGCCCGCGTACACCTATAACCTATATAACTCGCAAATATTTTTTGCAAACCGAAGACTGACCACGCTAGCTTTTTAAGTTGTCTTGTTTGCAATTTTAATTAGTTAAATGCATTGATTATTACAGAAAAAAATCCAAGTCGTTAACAATATTTGAGGAGTTCCGTTGATTCCTCAAGGATATCGGAATTGACACTTCATTAGTTGCTACTTCAACGGAATCATATCAGAATCTTTGACGTGCTTCACATCCTTAAGGAGTTCTATAAGTCATCTGTAGTCTTCATCATTAGCTCCACTTCACTGAAATTGGGATTTCCGAGGGTAAATATACGAGATAAAATAAAAAATCCCAAAATCGCTACAGGCATGCCTAATATAATTGGGGAGTTCCCTCAATTCCTCATGGATCCCATTATCTAACTGGAGTTTGGAAAAGAATGGGACCAACCTGAAAGCATATACGTACAAACAATAACAAAATTTACGAATCGGCTCATAACATAAATGACGGAGTTCTGAGAAAAATTAAAAAAAAGAAATTCAACTGAATTTAGAACCTCCACCTTTTTTTGAAGTCGGTTAAAAAAGACAGACTTTTGAGTTCTACAGCTCACGGAGCCACTAGTGATAACAAATCAAGCTCGACAACATAAATTCATCGAGTAATCTGGAAAATATATCACAACTTTCTTACTCCAGTGAAGTAGTAATAAGGTCAATAGATACCTGATGTTTTTCATTTATTTATTTATTTATCTATCCAAATATTATAAACCCTAAATGATGCGTTGAAGAACCGCACATTCTGACCATCATAAAAATAGACTGTTTTGTTAAAACAAATTTCTTTTGTGTAAAAATGTTATTATTGCTAAATAATAACATCGATTTCGATAATATTATTTCATTAACATTTCGAACATCTCTGAAAAACAAAGAAGTTTGATTTAACCTCTATTCTAATATCAGTCGAGATGACGTTTAGTTCGAAATGAATTGTCAATTTGCATACAAACTTGACAAATGTCGTACGTAAGTAAGATATCGAACGATATGATAGGTGGGGTCGACTAGTTTGTCAACTTTTCATTACCGCCATTGCCGGTTAAAATTTGTTTTGTTGCATAAAATTGTTCGATTTGTTGAATTTAAACCATAAAATGAGCGATCAAGATTATATAGATATTTCGGCGACGCCTCTTGATATCCGTGACAAAGCAACTAACGTCATAAATGACTTGTTATAGCCGAATATTTAAGTCTACCAAACCCAGAATTGTACACCGGGCACTGCTTCCGCAGAACTTCTGCTGCTATATTAGTTGATGCAGGGCACTGAAACGCCATGATGGCTGGCATTCTACTACTGTAGCAGAAGGTTACATCGACGAATCAATCCAAAACAAGATTGAAATCTCAAACAAAATCCTAAATAGTATACAAAAGAAGAAGTGATCAATATCACTTGCCAGCGACTTCAACAACTATCGACCAAGCTGATATTTCTGTCCGAGCTGGGCAAGTGAATTAATAATAATTGCAATCCAAATTATAAATAATAATTATTGTTCTAAATAAATTTCTTCATTTTCGCATTTGTTTTCTGTTTTATTTTACTAATAATTACTGTTAGTGTCCCTGAACAACGCCGCGATGCCGGTCATAATATTACTATGCGGCTCCAGAATGCATCATGGAGGCTTATGATATGTGGGTAGATAAAGTAATGTATGTAACTGTAGATAATTAGGCATTAAAACACTCGTGTGAGAGGGCGTAGCAAATCATGCACCCGTAACTTGAATTACTTTTGGCTATAATTACCCAAACGCCGACTCTCGCGCCTCGCGCCGCGGCCTAAAGCAGTAGAGTAGAGCAGTAGTAATCCAACATGAGCCGAGCTTTCCACCTCAGCTTTGTACATTAACTTCCTTTATACACCTGCATTTAAAGACAACGTATTGTTTTATTTCAATTCTTTCTCGCATATTGTAGTCTAGAATCTAACTCGCGTTTTAAACAAGTGCAGTACCCACTCGTAATTGTAATTCCAGTGAATGGGTTCCTTCTATCCTTTACAGGAGGATTTTATTAGTTCGAGTCTTTGTGTATCTGTCCGTCTGTATAATGTCGAATAGTTAAGGCTTTACTATATATTTTATTAGTTTGTTTGCAGCTATTAAACACTGTTAAAGGTGGGACTTAGATGTTTTATAGGTTTAGTTTCGACGCTGTTTTCGTTGTTCGTTTGCATTTTAGGGGTTTTTAAGCTCTGTTTTATACCATAGAGTTAGTCCTGCGCCATGATTTATTTCAGTGTAGCTGCTGCAAAACAAAATATATTAGTGAGTAATTTTGAATAGAATAAAGTAAGGATTTATACATTTGACAATTTGTGTTTTTATATCACTTTAATGGGTGCGTGCTTCAATTTTTATCTTTTAATTTTAAGTTTTTTTTGTTCTAATTTTTATCGTGCTTACCAATATGTTTACAACTAATAGTTTTTTTTTTATATTTTTACCTTCATACTTTTTTAATGACATATTTATTCTTTTTCCCAACTTTTATTAACAGGGAGGACTCACACGAGTCATCCCTATTAACGATGACGTAGGTACATGTTTTATTGATGAAATCGTATAAACCTAACTATACACTATATCGTGACCGGCCCCAGCCGTCTTCCAAGTTAATAACGTTTGCGCATAACAATGTTCCGGCGGGCGTTACTCTCGTTTCCATTTGCGTCTGATGACTGGTGCTATCAGCTCTGGCCCCTTATCTGAGCTTAGTCCATTCAATGAAGCATCATTATTTTCCTCAATATATTTAACGACATACACGGAGGTGAAAGATTATTTTTATCGGATCAGCGGTTCCGGGGATTACTCGAAACATACAAACTTATAAACTTACAAAGCTAAAATATCACGGACTTTTCCTCTGTATAACATTACCATAGACTACCTACTACTACTAGCAAAAGCCGTAGACTTCCATTAATAGTCAGCACTCAGCAATGAAATGACACAGTGAATTAACACGGTTATTAAAACGAGTGTGTAAGAAAACTAGAGTATTAGCCTGAATACGAAATTTGTCGCTACCACGAGACGCTGACAGTAACACAGTGTTCAACAGTCTGATTTACAAAATGTTATTCCGGAAGTCACGTGATACATTTTGAACTGTTATGTACCCCTATACAAGAACGCGAGCCAAGAAGTATCCACTCCAAAAAACGGAACCCTTTTAAGATCACTTTGTTGTCCGTCTGTCTGTCTGTCTGTCCCTTTATCTCGGAAACGCGTAGAGATATTGAGTTGAAATTAAAACCTTATACTCAGTTCTACTGTGGTTCTACAGTCCCTTGAAGTTGTGAAAAAATTAAACTTCTAAGTTAACGTAAAAAAAAGATACGGCCGCAAAATACGTATATTTCGTCACTATCAAGCAAATCAAAATATGAAAGAAAATCTATGAAATTTGGCAAGTAATATCGTCTTATACTACAAGTACAGGGAAAGATCTGAAAACTATACATTTGTAATTTTGTACGAAACCCTCAGTGGGCGAGGCCGACTCGCACTTGTCCGGTTTAAATTTTTTTTACCCTTATAGTTTCGTCATGTCCGTCTGTCCGTCTGTCCGTCTGTCCGTCTGTCCGTCTGTCCGTATGTCACAGGCATTTTACTCGAAAACTATAAGGTGTATTTGAATAAAAAATTGAGGAAAGGTGTATTTTGTTAGCCGCTACATAGTTTTGTAATTAAAATGACAAAAAAAATTTTTTTTAGGGGTGCACTCCATACATGAAACTAAAAGTATTTTTTTTTTCTTTCATTGTGACCCCCCGTGTGGCACATCAATCGATAGGCCTTTCAAAATAAATATAAGGTTTCTTAGCATTTTTTTTGATTAAGTGAATAGAGCCGGAGATAATCACCCCGAAAGTCACTAAAATTCTGTCCCCCCCCTCAAATTTTTGAACGGTGTATTTTAAAAATATGGAAAAATTCATGGACATAGGGCTTATTAATTTCATTCACCGAAAATGGTTTTGAACAAGATCGGTTCAGAGGTTTTCGAGATATTGCTGAAAAACTGCCTTCCTCAAAGAAAAGGACGTAAGTGCCGTAAAATTTCTGTGACGATACGACCTTTTTAATAGGCACGGAACCCTTCGTTTTGCGTGGTCCGACACGCACTTGGCCGGTTTTTTACTATACCTACATTGGTACAACGTCTACAATGCCCTTAGTTTGTTTTTTTTAGCCCGCCTAACGTTAAATCGACGTACCGAATTAGTATTCTGTTTGTAATGAATAATAAAAATAAAATATACCGTTTGCAAACCCCTCGTTGATTGCACTGCCCCCTGCCCCTGCCCTGACGGCCGTCATCGCCCAATGTTTACAGTGGGAGATAAGCGTGGTCAATCTCGGGATGCCCCTTACAGGAAGCACCACGGGACGCTGCTCGTGGGAGATGACTTTATTGTGTCTCAATTTGTTTTATTTTTCTATTCTTATGATGCCGAGACGACGAAAACAAAAGAGCTTCTTATTTAGGGTTCCGTACCTCAAAAGGAGAAACGGATCACTTTGTTGTCCGTCAGTCTGTCGGTCAAGACCCTTTATCTCGGGAACGCGTGCAGGTATCGAGTTTAAATTAAAACCTTATACTCAAGTGTGCCCTTAAAGCTGTGAAAAAAATCAAACTTCTAAGTTAACGTAAAAAAAAAGATACGGCCGTTTATGCCGCAAAAGACGTATATTCGTCACTCTCAACTTGAGAGTTTTGATTCCCTTGAGAGTCTCAAGGGAATTAAAATTTATAGGGTACTTTCCGTTGACCTAGAACTATGAAATTAGGCAAGTAATATATTCTTGTACTAGTGCAGAGAAACATTTTTTTCTCTCTATAACTGCTTTGTTTGTGTGAGGTGTGCAATAAAGAGTATTTGTATTGTATTGTATTTGTAATTTTGTACAGAACCAAGAATTTTTGAAGTCGGATAAGCGGTTTCTGAGATAACCCAAAACATACAATCTTACAAAGGTACAATCTCACAGACTTTTCCTCTTTATAATATTAGTATAGAAGACTCCTTGTAATATTTCATTCACAGTATTGCCGTGAAAATGCAAACAGTTTTGTCGATTTGTAGTAAATACGACTGCACATAAATAAGAATTCGGAGGCAAAATAATGGTTTTAGACGGGGTCAATTTGGTTTGACATCATATGTAGAATGTACCCGTATCGAACGAAACTAACATTGTGGTATAAGTACCTATGTTGCCCTCAAACAATTAATTTCGACTGCCTGTTTAATTTGGTCCAAGCAGCCGGAGCTTCGCTAAACTCACCTACCTATATCGAATCCGGGATAAGATTATCTATACCTAATTACCTAGTAGGTACACTGAAAATCTAAGTAGATACTAAACAAGCCCAAGGCTCGTTGTATTAAATTTAAAAATCTAAGTAGGTATTACTACCGCCCACTAGAATTATAATGACTCTGGTAATAATATTTGTGTAGTTATTGGTCTATTTACTAAGAGTACCTACCTAATTAGTATAAATATTGACACTGTAAATAACTCAGATGAACTTAATTGCTTGTTTTTGTCGTAATTATTAATTACAATTTATTTGTATTGCGAATTAAACTATCAATTACATGAATAAAAAAATCATCATCAGTGAAATTCGCTTATCAGTTTAAATACATTGAGCGTAATACATTAATCTTTGTCCAAAATATCGTGATGACCGATTGTAAATCGTACAATTACAATCATATTAATGAACTGAATCGATTATTATAGATTAAGTATGATGCGCCAATCCGGAGTCCTTATCTACTTACAGTTACGTGCTAATTAACTAGGTACAGATAAAATTTATCTCCGATTGTGATAATGTCATTTGTTACTTGATTACTTTCGAAATCGGAGAACTCTCGTAGTCCTTTAAATATCCCTATGACATACCAGAGACGACATTTTTAATCTCATATAACTAACTAGCATCCGCCCGCGACTTCGTCTGCGTGGACCTAAACTATCTTATTGTTTGTGCGTGATTGATAACATTACACACATCGAAACATCCAACCCTACAATCTTATGTTTATAAGTGAAAAGGTTAATCGCTTAATATAAAAATATAATTACAGAATGTTCTTCTACAGATATGTGTTTTAGCAATGTTTAAGTAAATTAAATGCTTATAAAAATTAAAATTTATTGTAGTTTTTATTAGTTGTTTAGTTCTTGTAAGGCTGAAGATTTGTACACGTTTTTGGTAGTTCAAATCGTACTGTATTTTTTATTCTATTGTCATTTATTATGTAACCTGTGTATCGCAATTAAATATTTACTTACGAAAAAAAATTTAAAATACTGACACGCACCAAAAAATTGTGACATGCTCATCAAGATTTTACAATAGCATCAAAACCGAATTTTGATGAACGATTAGTATTTTAACTGTGCAAATCACAGCTGTTATCCGCTACGAGCTCATGCGCCTCACTCCAGGCGTCACACATCTAACGAAACTAGACCTCTACCTACGCTTAGTACTCCAGGCAAAATACTGTTTCGAAAAACATTAATTTATAATAGCGTTTTTTTTGTTTATTTCCTTCTAAAACGTTATTCTAAGATGCTTTATTCAAGAATCCAACAAACTTTCCACCCGGAAGTAATTGTATAGATTTAAATTAAACATTCATTGTCTTTTTTATTTTATTTATATTGTATATTTTAAAGCAAATATAAATGAACCTAAATAAAGATAAAAAAATATATTAATATTTATCTGGACTTTTTGGGAGCTAATTAAATATTGATTTTTTTGATGTCTGATTTTTTGTTGGATTTTGCCTCTAGGTAACTATTTAATTGATAATATAACCGTTACATTTAAAAAATTTGCTATTATAAATTATTTCCAAAACTGTCATTTTTTCCATACAAGTTGTCAGTTCATTGCCTGGACTATAGTTACTGTGCATCGCGGTGTCAAGATATATTTGTGGATGAGCGTTGAGGTGAGCTTAAAACAAGTTACAGAATAGGGGGGCAGTACTTTATAGGTTGTTGTTTTTTTTTCTGATGTCCCTTAAAACAATAGCCAATTGTTTCTGCGTGATTGAATAACACACCGAAACATCCAAACGTACTAATCTTATTTTTATAATAGGATTGGTAAGATTTTTGAAACGATAGAAAACTCAACAGTCATCTCCATTTTTCCTTCCACCTTGTGCCCACGGAAACGACTCTCCGGGCAGTAATGGTTGACCTAGGTCGGCTCCTTGCAGCCATTACTCATTGGAATTATACCGCCTAAGTGGTGTTTCGGGTCGCGCGGCCATGCGTGCCCGATACGAGATTTACCGTTGCCAGATTGCGTTTTCCTGTAAAGATTTACTGTGGAATTTTGAGAAATTTGAATTATGTATTTCTTTACGAATACTTTAAGGGTCGCCAGGACGCGCACATCTCCATACAAACGTGGTTTGGTTCTCATTTTTTTATTTTATTCAATGATTTACATAATAGGCTTACAGTAAAACCAAAGCGCCTATAATGTTAGAACTTAAAAATAAACAGGTACGAGCACAATATACAAACACATCAAAAAGTAGCACTAACAATATACAGGGTGAGCAATCCAAATGGGTCAGTATGGCGGTTTTGGAAACCATAACAGATAGCGAAATCTTGGCTTAGGAACCATGACGTTGATTTTAGTAAAAAGAAAAACTGCATTCATATACTTACAAAAATACGTGTACCTACTCGGCCCAGGAATCGAACCTGGACTTTTTGAAAAATTAAATTTCGTTATTTTCCTTTGAATATCGGTTATGTAGCTCTTAAATAGTAAATGTTACTAAGAAACATGATATCTAAAACTAATAAAATGCATTGTTTTTAAACAACGAAATTTAATTTTTCAAAAAGTCCAGGTTCGATTCCTGGGCCGAGTACACGTATTTTTGTAAGTATATGAATGCAGTTTTTCTTTTTACTAAAATCAACGTCATGGTTCCTAAGCCAAGATTTCGCTATCTGTTATGGTTTCCAAAACCGCCATACTGACCCATTTGGATTGCTCACCATGTATATTACACAAAGCACTTATTTTAGTAAGCAGGCTCTGCATGCCAATTGTCTGCAAACACATCGGCATCCTGCCTCAGCACCAGGAGCCGTAGCATGGTTGGCCTTATCACGCGACAAGTGACAAGATAAGAGCGTCGTCGACATCGAACGGTGTCAGCCAGTGACGCACGCTCTATCCTATCACCTATCGCGTGACAAGGCCAACCATGCTACGGCTCCAGCTCATTGACCAGCGCCGACGCACGAACGCCGGGCGCGTTACACGCGCGGCCTATAGCGGCATACTGGAATAACATGGAACTTTTTATGATACACAGTGGGGTCCGCCATGTCTAGGTCGGAAACAAGTTTCTTAAGGTCAGCTATTCTGAAACCCATCTGGTCATATGCCTGCCTACATAGTGTACAAAACAACATACTTAGATGCATCACCAATGCTCCATGGTTCGCGAGGAACGATGAAATTGACGAGCGTGTAAAAACGCCAACAGTAGCAATTGAAGTGGCCCGCTATAAGGAACAACATACAGCTCGCCTTACCCGTCACTCCAATCCATTGGCCTCTGGATTGCTCGATAATATCAATGTGGTTAAGAGACTTAACGTAACCAAACCATATTCTTTAAGTAGTGAACGGGGCATTGGCTTCCAAATCTACGACTCGCCATCCTCCATTCAACTAATCTGATTAGTCTGGAGACTGATTGCAGATTTTAACTAGGTAAAAAAAAACACCCAAACATCCAAACTGTCGCATTTATAATATTAGTAGGATTTGAAATTTCAGACCCACCATCCTCCATTCAACTAATCTGATTGAGGTTGCAGATTTTAACTAGGAAAAAAAACATCCAAACATCCAAACTTTCGCATTTATAATATTAGTAGGATTTGAAATTTCAGACCCGCCTCCATTCAACTAATCTGATTGAGGTTGCAGATTTTAACTAGGAAAAAAAACATCCAAACATCCAAACATCCAAACTTTCGCATTTATAATATTAGTAGGATTTGAAATTTCAGACCCGCCATCCTCCATTCAACTAATCCGATTGAGGTTGCAGATTTTAACTAGGAAAAAAAAACATCCAAACATCCAAACATCCAAACTTTCGCATTTATAATATTAGTAGGATTTGAAATTTCAGCTAGGTAATTATTTTCAATGATGTTTCCTGTGATCCAAGGCATTACATTTCTAATTTCATAAAATAACACACCGTCACAGAAATAATTAATCGACTTGTACGTTTAAATAATTGCGCATTTTAAAAAGATTTGTATGTAGTCTTTCGTTACCAAGCACCATTTTAAGCAACCAATTATCCTACTCACTCGACGGGCCTCCTCGACTTGCACTTGTTCCCGAAACTTAGTTCCTTCCTGCGTCTGAATTATACAACACCCCGGTCGTGCACAACTGCCCAGACTTGGATGCATCATCACGTCTCTCTCACACGATACTAAATAGAAAGTGATAGGTATTATTTATCATGCAAGAATTCTGACGCTCGTCCAGAAGAGCTCTTTAGAAGTGGGTCACCGTAAACAATTGCAGCTAGGTGCGATTCACAACAGCCACACAACCTGTCTCAATTCGTCGCACCAGTCATCTCTAATATAACCTGAACTCTGAGCTTCGTATCAGCAATGCGTAAACGTGGGTTAGATTTACAATAGTTGATCTGAGGGGAGCATTCAGTAATCGTGAATTAATAGCAGCCGAAGCGAGAGTGGCTCGGTATAGTGAAACAGTTGAATTAAAGCGACTATTGATTACCTATTTTGTCAAAAAGCTTGCGAATTTTCTAGTGAAAGAAATATCTCATACTCTGCAATTGCTTTACTGTGTAGATTTAGTCACACCGTTTCCTTTATAGAACACTGTATTTATAAGCTGCTGAGTGATAGAAGCCGTAAAACGGACAAGTACGAGTCGGACTCGCCCACTGAGGGTTCCGTACAAAATAATAAATGTACAGTTTTCCGATTTTTTCCTGTACTTGTGTATAAGATGATATTACTTGCCAAATTTCACAGTTCTAGGTCAACGGAAAGTACCCTATAATTTTGATTCCCTTTAGAGTGTCGAAGTATTCGGTTTTTGCGGCATAAACGGCCATATCTTTTTTTTACGTTAACTTAGAAAAATTGATTTTGTCACAGCTTCAAAGGACTGTAGATTTTAGTATATGGTTTTAATTCCAACTCGATACCTCCATGCGTTCCCGAGATAAAGTGTCTTGACAGACAGACGGACAACAAAGTGATACTATAAGTGTTCCGTTTTTTCTTTTTGTACGGAACCCTAATAATGGGTGACATTTTCCGCAACACCATGCAAGAGCGAAAGATTCCAATATAGGGTTAGGTAGTACACACATTTATTTATTTATTTAGGCAAGGTAACAAAATGTAAATTACAGAGTTGCTTAAGTAATCTATTAATCCAGGGTCACGGGACCAAAAATGTTGTGACACATCCGAAATGTCGAGAAACCTCAAAGAGATAAATAAAAAAGTTAGTTATGAAATGAAAATGAAATGAAAATTATTTATTCCGGAAACATACTAGTCCATGTAAAATAGATACGTCATTATTAATTACAAATAAATTTAATTAAAACATTAATGTTAAATTTTACTTAGTATAAAGCAAAAGACCTTAAAAGGCTTTAAAATCACTATTTAAGTTTACACTGCCAATGATATGAAAATTAATGACAACCAGTCACAGTGGTTTTACACAGCAATCCACTATCATTAGAAAAGTACACGTTTGGATAAGCTCCCCGGGGATCCCTAAATATCCTGCGGCGCGTCTTCGGTGTCCGAGACATTAGCGAAGTTAACTTGAGGCTTAGACACAGCATAAACAGATATCCCTGTACAGCTCTGTAGCTTTACAGGGATATTTGATCGCATATTAATTGCTAGTTTAGTAATAGTAATACTGACTGTACTACATAAACTCATATACGGGACGGGCCCTGTAACAGGAGCAAATATTTAAAAGGAGGCTTCCTTAGAGCATCTGTAGTAACCCCTTGTATCCATTTCTTTTCAAAAATTTTAACTCGGAGAAATTTTGATTACCTCCGAGTAATGTACCTTGGCACTACGAGATCATAGCACAGTAGTCAATGTAATAGTAATACTGACTGTACTACATAAACTCATATACGGGACGGGCCCTGTAACAGGAGCAAATATTTAAAAGGAGGCTTCCTTAGAGCATCTGTAGTAACCCCTTGTATCCATTTCTTTTCAAAAAATTTAACTCGGAGAAATTTTGATTACCTCCGAGTAATGTACCTTGGCACTACGAGATCATAGCACAGTAGTTAATGTAATAGTAATACTGACTGTACTACATAAACTCATATACGGGACGGGCCCTGTAACAGGAGCAAATATTTAAAAGGAGGCTTCCTTAGAGCATCTGTAGTAACCCCTTGTATCCATTTCTTTTCAAAAATTTTAACTCGGAGAAATTTTGATTACCTCCGAGTAATGTACCTTGGCACTACGAGATCATAGCACAGTAGTCAATGCAGATTTTGAGCTAACATCATGTAGTGAGTCATAATAGTTTTTGCATTTTTGTTTTCAAAATATATTTTTGTGATTTTTTCAATTTTTTTTAGTGTTTTAAAATAAAATAAATTACTTATATTACTTATACAGTAAAAAAGTACACGTAAACTTATGATGAAGAAAAGAAACCAATTTTTTTTTTCAATTAAAATCACTTGGAAACAATTGCTCACAAGCTTAATATTAA
Organism: Epinotia nisella; assembly: GCA_932294315.1. Classification (NCBI taxonomy): domain Eukaryota; kingdom Metazoa; phylum Arthropoda; class Insecta; order Lepidoptera; family Tortricidae; genus Epinotia; species Epinotia nisella. Next base: position 13,268,586 of record OW028687.1, on the reverse strand, counting down.
TCTAGCGTTTAATTTTTTGCTCCTGTTACAGGGCCCACCCCGTATACACAAATATTTAATTTACTTCTTATTTAGCTAATTACGAAGTGACATTTTTAAATTATCAGAACTCATGGCTCACCTAGTTTTTAGGTCACTCTCACAAATGTATACCATGGAATCCGCTTTTAAATAATAATACCGCCGTACCTAACACTTTTTTTTTAAAACCACCCTTAACACACACCTTTTTTTATACTTCTAGAATTGAAATAGTAACACAATTTGAATTGACGGGTTAGGCTCGTAAAACACACTTTCCCGAAATGTGCACTCTCACAAATGTATACCATGGAATCCGCTTTTAAATAATAATACCGCCATACCTAACACTTTTTTTTAAAACCACCCTTAACACACACCTTTTTTTATACTTCTAGAATCGAAATAGTAACACAATTTGAATTGAGGGGTTAGGCTCGTAAAACACACTTTCCCGAAATGTGCACTCTCACAAATGTATACCATGGAATCCGCTTTTAAATAATAATACCGCCGTACCTAACACTTTTTTTAAAAACCACCCTTAACACACACCTTTTCTTATACTTCTAGAATTGAAATAGTAACACAATTTGAATTGACGGGTTAGGCTCGTAAAACACACTTTCCCGAAATGTGCACTTTCTGCAAAGGTGCACTTTCCACAAAACATATACTCCCAAAATATACACTTTCCCAATTTGGAAACTTTCCCGAAATGTGCATTTTTTCAAACAGTGCACTTTTCCAAAACGCACGCTTTCCCAAAATGTACACTTTCCCATTTAGGGCACTTTCTCAAAAGATACACATTTATTATTTAAAGATACACATTTAGTCGTTAAAGCGGGATCTTCGGCGCTGCAGATTTGTCGTATGCGTGTGTGAGTGTGACGTAGGCGAGGCACTGACACATATGCTAGGCGTTTACACCCCTACCCTTAAAGTGTACTTTCCGGGAAAATATACCTTCTGCGAAAGTGCACATTCTGGGAAAGTGTACTTATTGACAAAGTGTACATATCGGGAAGTGCACTTTTAGAGACAGTACTTTACGGAAAAATGATCATTCTAAAAAAATACAGAAAGTGCACATTTCGGGAAAGTGTGTTTTACGAGCCTAACTCGATTTGACGTAGGTATCGTTCCACGGATAAGATTAAAGATATCCATAAGTTAAAAAAAATTGTAAACAACTTAGAAGTCATCACACTAGTCCTTATTTGATATAGTATTAGCTAGTCAGATAGAACTGTTATCTCAACCCTGTCATAAACCATTATGTGCAAAGTTCACGTCATCAGTTCACGGGCCGATAACCGGAAGCCATCCCTTCATCCCTGAACTTAAACCCTTTGCTAATCTGGCCGCTGGAGACCGCATGCGTGCTCCGGGGTAATGAATGATGATAAATTGTACTGTCAGTAGTATTAGTAACGAGGCGGGGATGTGTGAGCTAGGATCGCTGGGCGCTAACGATTTAGTGAGTCTTAGCAGATGTAAAATGGTGAAACATTGGCCGCGATTCCGTTTGACTTAAGTCAGATGAGGATATCTCTAAGATACTTCTTTTCTTGTCAGCGTCATCAAAGAGGAATACTCGTATTATATAGTTATCCTCATTAGAAAAAAAAACGCCCTAATAAATTACGTACGTTAAATTACTTACCACCATACCTGTTGCCAAGCAATAATAACACTTATGGTAACATGACAATAACTACTTACTTCCATATATCTTAAATAACCTGCCCAAGAACTTATTACAGGACCTTATCGATGCCATTATTAGTCATGACAAATGTAAGAAGCTACTTAAAAAGTACTTTACGATACAAGTGCAGAAAATAGGAAATTCGCAACGAGTGGCGATAAATTAAAGCACGACCGAAGGGAGTGTTTTAAATCGACACGAGTTGCGAATTACCTATTCGCACGTGTATCGTACAACGTTTTACAGTACATATGGCTCTTTAAAGTTTCAATATATGCACGGAAAGTGCTCATTTGCGCACTAGTGCGGGAAAGTAACACCATGTGTACTGTAAATAACTATTTTAAGTTTACATTAATAAGTGTAGGTAAGGAATAAAATTGTAGCCAATAATATCAATTTGTTATATTATACGATTATAACTAACTTAGGAACCGCGATCTCGCCAACTATTGCCTAAACCTTCCAGGTTTTAAATAGTGATTTTATGTGTAACACTGTAACTATTTATAAAAAAATATGTATTAAATAAATAAATACATGGCCGTGTTGTGTAGTCTCGAGGAAAGTAATTCTGACTGAGTCTGATCATATTGATCATATTGGTCTTTGATTCTATAAGAGCGGCACGTCCAACTTTCAACAAGCCTACATACCGCCATGTTTACACTATACTCGTATGTCAACTTGAGCTTCGATCCGTCAGAAAGATCCCTATGAGATGCTGACAGTTGACAGTTTGTTATCCCGAGTCGAGCTCGTTGCCAGCTGTAAAATACACGTTGCCATAGTCAAGGGCTAATTTCAGGAACGCGCTTAAACGTGTTCAATGTAAATTAGATTGGCATTGTCTTTCTAACCAGTGAGATTTATTGTGAGGTCAATCACAATCACAGGTTAGTGTATAATTTTAAAAAAACTGTGCGGCGCACTTATTGACTATGTCATGCGCTATACATATGAATACTCCGCTTAACATTAGACAGTATACTTGTTTGTCACCATCGTGGTAATAAAATAATGTGGTTAAAGTATGGTTAAAATGGGGTTTTCCACTTTATAGTGTAATACCCTAATACCTACTATAGCAATCCTGTTATGCATCTATCTATTGCACGTCGTTGTTACTTAGGAGCCTCCCTGGTACTTGGCTGCAGGAAATTAATACTTTATTACGATTCAATCAAACTGTAGTGGGGTTCATGAGATTTTAATGCACCGGCTAATCGTGTCCGACTGAAAGGAAAATAATATCAGAGATCTTATTTTTACTATTTTGTTTTGTATGCCCGTTACCAGTAAAATGTGTGTGTGTATGCAAAATAAACGTTGTAGGGAGTTAAAGAAGAGCACTAAAATAAAAGTTTCTTACAATCGTGTGCTTTTTACAAGATTTTTATTAACTTGCAATGTATGTAATAATTATATTCTTAATTAGATAGTCCGAGGTTTTATTTGTAGTACTCGCTTCTCGTAGCCTTATTACGCGATCTTCAAAGCCTAGATAAAAAAATAAAAAACACAACTGGCAACATTATTGGAATCTTGCAACTCAATTTGAAACAGATATCTTCAACCGATTGAGCTGAAATTTTGGGTTTAAGTATAGTTTGGATGACAATTCAATATTATCGTACCATCGAGCTGATCTGATTATGAAAACAGAAGGTGGCCATGGGAATTCAGGACTTAACAGACGTAACCCCGTTGAGTCTGGGCTCGTTAGAGTTATCTCAACGAGTAGTTTATGACGGTATACAGAAAAGTACAGTTATCAATAAAAGCTTGTACCAAAAATGAAATTTTTGACAGAAACTTATTGGTGATCATATTCGAATGCTAAATATGTCAAGTCAGATTAATCCTCAGTCCTCAGATTGCTGTTGAGGCTGCCGAAACACTGCAGTGCTTCTGGCTGACGACTTTTATGCCATCAGAAGAAAAAGGATAGCCTCACTGTTAAGGCGTGTGCGAGGCATCAGCAACAGCATGCTGAGGACGTTGGACGAGTGTCTCGACTGCCCGCTCACTAAATACTGGGTCGATGTGGTTATTGGGAGGGTTAAGTAGGGCAATTGGCATGCCTTGCCCCCTAACAGGTTTTTATTGTTAAAAACGTGTCTCTTCTTTTCTTTTTGTAATTATATACATTAATATAGATTTTAAGCCCTACTAACAAAATATGGATTTTATTTGGTCCGAATTAAACGATTTTTATATTATTTAATCTCGTGGCGTCAAGCACGGTACCCTGTTAACCTACCCTTAAGCTTTTAACACATAGGACAGACATGCGGTCCTTTTCCATCCTCAATGTGTGAGCAAGACGGGCACACAAAATTTTGAAGACAGCAATCTGTCTGAAGCGGGTCGGGGCGACTTTCAAATTAGTTCACAATGAAAAAGTTAACTCGTTCTAAGCGAAGTTTAAAAAGCTTTTCTGTACCTTTATCTAATGGAAAAGAGTTGTTTAAACAACTCGAAAACAATATACTGTCAGGAGTTCCGAAATATTCAGGTACAGTTGTATAATTGTTGTGAAAAGGCAAACAAAAGTACATTTAGACGTTTAGGAGGACCATACCTAAATAATAGAGATAATGATTTAGACAATCAGTATGTTTACGCCGATTAAATATTTTTACTAAACGGAATTAATGATGATAATATAAATGAATGTTTTAAATTGGGAAGCTACGGTAGCCTAGTGGTTCAGGCATGCGGCTGTGAAGCGGCGGTCGTGGGTTAGAATCCCGGCTCGTACCAATGAGATTTTCGGAACTTGTGTACGGAATATTTACCGTTAGCTTTTCGGTGAAGGAAAACATCTTGAGGAGACCGGTCTAATCCCAATAAGGTCTAGTTTTCCCTCTGGGTTGGAAGTCAGATGGCAGTCGCTTTCGTAAAACTTGTGCCTATGCCAAATCGTGGGATTAGATGTTAAAGCGGAGCCCGGGCACCTTTGGGGCACAACCGGGAATAACGGAGGATTATGATCGTAAATTGTGAATGTAAATGTTAAATAATAAAATTGTGTTTTGCCTTTTTTTGTCTGAATCGATGTTTGTAATATCCGTTCTTCAAGCGCAATCAAAAAATTACAACTTACTCATGATGGTAGGGTGAAAAATTCGATTTCGATTAAATAAAGAACCAATCTAACTGGATAAGTACATATAAATAAAAGCGCGCCAGTCAAATACAATCCCAATTGAATATCAATACGTGAAGTTAATGAGAGGAGGCCTGTGCCCAGCAGTGGGACGTATATAGGCTGAAGATGATGATGATGACGTGAAGTAGTGCCAATTGAGCTGCGATTTACGTTCCTACACCAATTACTCAATAACCAATCATTGATTTCCGAACGCAGAAATAAAGCCAAATCAGAAACCGCGACAGTTAATGAGCACCGTTTATTGTGAATAATACTTAAAAGTTTGCCGAAAACGTTACAATCAGCTCCGTCATTTGTTTTGTTGCTTGCCTGTACAACAATGGATATTTATTCCACTGAAGGGTTGGTTTAATGTACAAATTGATTGGCTCATTCATCCACGGACGTATAATTTTTTTACTGAGGCTTTATGTTGTGAAGTGACAATAAAAAACACGAGCAGTTAAAGAGAATATAAAATGAGAGGACGTATAAACAGTTTCGGTATTGATTGCTGGTAGGTAGATATTAAAGTGACGGTCATTCTAGAATCAGACGGTTTTATTGTGAAATTTTATAACTGCAGTGGAATTATTCGTTGCTGAAAAAATTCAATATGAAAATTTATTTTGTATGACGCAGTATCGCTGCTAACGAAATTTATAAATTTCTAATTAACAGAAAAATTGAAAAATTTAATGCTCCGAGCCGGATTCAAATTAAATTAAATGGATTAAATTTTTAAATTTTTCCTTTAATTAGATTTTTTTTAAATATGAAAATTCGTTACTTATTTATTAAAATGAACTTGTTATCGACCCAATTTTATTCATGTATATTTTTTTCTTTTAATATTAGATTTAAATAACAAAATTTTAAATATTACAATAAATTTAATACGATGATATTTAAACATCTCAAATTTATGTACCTACATAATATGTATGTATGTTTCAAATGAAAATGTTTTCGTTAAAATGAAACATTTGGCATGAAAATTTTGAGTCAAATGATTCATAAACATAAAAAGTGTAGAATCACTTAGATAGTCTAAGTGATTCTACATAATCGTAACATGCAGACATGGCAGGCGTGTTATTAATGAAAGACGAAGCAGATGAAGTGCTCACCATCTGTTATTTTAATATATCTACTTACCTATATCGACTACACAAATTGCAAATTACACCCAAAGCGACACGTCGCAATAATAAATCGCAACAGACCGGACACCATCAAAAAGCGCTGTCCGTTAAGTGTTTGGGGTGTTTGATTGATGTTTTAAACTCTGTCGCGTGATGCTGCTAAATCCGGATGAAAACTTTAAAACGCCTGCTGTATATTCACAAAACATTCTATATTAACTGTTCATGTTGCTAGCGTAACTTGACCTAAACACTCGTACCAGCTATGCATAATCAGAGGCCGAACTTATTCTGGCGTGCCGTGGACGAGGTTTTCAGGAAAGTGTTGCGAATTATCGCTGCAATGCGATTCGCAATTGCTGACTGCACCCTCACAATCGAACCAGTGTAAGTCTGAACTCCAAACAAGCAACGCTGTAACGCATCTTTGTGTCAGCTTTAACTAGGCTAGCTCAATTACAAAAGCAAGGGTCCGTGAATAGATGTCCTGTACATTTTAACCGAGCGGCCGGCCTCCCGTAATTGCAGTAACAAGGGTGCTCTAACGTTATTTAGTCCCGTGGCATTAACGTCCCGCCGCTGCCACGTTCGCGACACTCCTTGCATTAAATTATATTTATTTTTCAATCTACGCTTTTGTTCTGTTTTTGAATCTCGCATTTGTTTTTAACTCAATCAGCGGACCTTTTGGATACGTTAATTTGTCGCGTATTCAAATTTTTGTGTTGCGATTTTATTTAGCCGAGCGTTAAGAGGGCATGGTTTGCAAACAAGTTGTTATAAAAATGTACGATTGAACTTTGTCACTTTATGCAGCATCGCCTTGTCGCCTATTTAACTTGTGAAATATATCGTTTATGAGCTCACACAGTCACGACTACGAGAAGAAATCCACCTTACCTACACACGTGTAAGATGGTTTTATTAACCAGCTAGGCTGTTCTAAATTTAAGCGAGATGACCATCACAAAAATAGCTCGAACACAATTATGACTTCCGTACCGTAAGAGTGGCTCCGTGAAACGACTCTGGTTTTGAAAAAATGAAAATCAAATAACATCTTATAATTACAATAGCAATAATGTTAATTCAGACCAGCTAATAAAGTAAATTCCATAATAACAGTATTTATTGTATGTAACATTAGAACCGGTGCGCCTGAAAATGATAGTCAACATTAAGGGTGTCGGTGCCGACGAATGTTGACAAATAGCGTGGAGGCGTAATGCATATCAGTCGATTCATTACCGGCAACGGCCCGGAACTAAACTTCAAAACGAGTTTTTGACGTATTGAAAGCATAATCGACTTGATTCGCGTGCTCTCTTTTACGTAAATGCTTAGTCAAATGTGTGCGAAAGCAACGCACTGATGTTAAAATGAGTTGGTATTCAATGGTAATGGGATACTGAGTTGGATAATTGAGGCATCGAAATCGATTGCGGCCGTGCCGTGCCATTGCGCCGACATTAATCGATTGCCAGTTTCGTTTTTAATTGAGCATTCACAATACCTGACGATTCACAATACCTGATTAGCAAGTGACAGAGTCATGACAACGTAATTCTAAATTGCTATTAGTTTAAAACGGCATAAGTTTAGTTGCCTTTAAAGTTCCAAGCCTTTCTTCAATTAGTATAGGCACTATGTAATGCATGTAACACCCTCGACTTCATCATCACTTAGTATCGGATGAGATAGTAGTTAAACGCTTACCTATTTTTAACCGACTTTAAAAAAGGAGGAGGTTTTATGTTCCACTGTATGTATTTTTTTATGCATGTTTACCGATTTCTCTGTCAATTGCAAAGAGATTTCCAAAATTAATTTTTATTCGAAAAAGTATACTCCTGAGGTGGTCTCATTGTCACCCAGTCAGGTTCTGATGATGGGATCTCAGGAAGATTGAGGGCATCCCTCAAATTGTATAGGCACGCGTGTAGTGATTTCGGTATTTTCTATTATAACTCGTGTATTTACCCTCGGAAATCGCAATTTTGGTGAAGTGGAACTGATGATGAAGACTACCGATGACTTATGAAACTCCTCAAAGATGTAAAGTATCTACGTCAAAGATTTTGACACGATTCCGTTGAATTAGCAACTAACGTTGTGTTAATTCTGAGATCCTGGAGGAATCGACGGAACTTCTCAAATATTATCAGCCCACATACAGCGACTTGGATTTTTTTTGTAAATTAGAAAGGAATCGTGGAAATTTTCATATACCTTTGTGGCTTGGCGAAATAAATTATCTATAATAATAAAAATAAGTTACACTAAGTATTACATTTTTCCAAATCATTCGTCACTAGAACGGCTAGCGACCACAACCGGCCAGCACAGTGCCGTTGGTAGAAGATCAGCTCAACCACAATCCAGTTATACATAATAGGGGTTACGTTGGTAGCATCATCTCCATTAGATTATCCGAAAATGTAAATCCAAATCAATCGAATAAGCCCGACAGTTCGCCGCGGCAGCGGAACAGCAGTCTAATTCACATAACGTTTGGAACTCATCCATGACCCCTTGCGTAATATAACTTGAACCTGATTCTCATAACGTCTATGCGTAATTAAAGGCACAGTAATAATGGTTATTTGTGGTGGTGCCCTCGGTAAGCGACGCGAATAACCCAGCCGACAGCCGCCGGCAGTCTGCCAATCACACTAGATCGATGGCGTTTTGTGTAAACTACAGTAAGCCCGGCTTACTGCGATAATCTTCCCCGCGACAACGCTGGCACGCACGCACACTTGTAGCGAAATTAATTTAAATGTTAATTGCCGTTATTAACCAACGATCCTAAGTCTGTAAGTCGATTTGCGTTTCAATTTCTCCATACAACATTCAAAATTCCACTTAATATTAACTGAACTCGAATTGAGAGAGACCGCTGTTCAAAAAACGGTTCCCAAGTATTAACGGCTTTAAAGCAATCAAGTCATGAACGATTATCAACTACTTAATCAAAGTTAACGATGGCGTGAGAGACTATTTGGTCGGAGCGCTTCAAAATCGCAGACAGGTCGCGTAATAGGCGAGGTAAAAGAATTTAACCTCCTAATGGACATCCTTTTAACACATTAATAGGTTTTAAAATTCGTCTAAAGCGGCGGTGAGGGAGCGCGGCGTTAATGCAAAATGTGGCTTAGCCTGTCCTCTCGTGCGGCGAGCGGCCGGTGCCCGGGGGCCCTGAGGACTTCGGAAATTGAAACGTTTTACTGTTTCTATTACTCTTCAGCTAAGAAGATATGGAGTAAAAGAGACGGATCGTGTTTTTGAATTTCGTTATTTGGAGTATACTAGAGTAGACTGGCAGCCACAACCGTGCGGTTGTGGCTGCCAGCCGCGGGGACGCCAGGGAATTGAAATCCTACTCCATTATTTTACCGCTATTTTGTTTGTATAACTAAGTATTTTTTTAACTGTCACTGACTGAAATTACCGGCTCCGCACTCTGAGGACGCCGTGTGGCTCAGCTCATGCGACTTTTCACACAGGATCGTTTTACCGAATCCTGGCTTGTACCAATGCGATTCTCGAAACTTAGGTAAATAAATACTCAGTTTTTGATGAAATAAGTTGACAGGAAACCTGAGTATATCATATTGTTGTTCGCAACCTACAGTGATCCCATCCTTTTTATAGTTATTTTTGTAGTTAAAATGAAATTTATTACACAACACTCATATGTACGTATTGAGGTACGATGGATTTACTTTGATTCGGGGGTTGACTTTGATCAAATAGGTTTCTCCGAAATCATTGTTTTTACTTGTGGGTGAACTGCGGCAGTGAATATATAAGCTATCTTGCTGTGTACTCGTTTAAATCTTCTTAATTTCAAATAGTTCTCTTTTTAAACTATGTACTAAATTATCAAAGTAGCCCCCATTTTTTCCTAAAGTAACCCCATTCCACGGTATCTTACTTAATATATCCATGGTAGTTAGTGGGAAATATAGTTAAACTTATTTAAAACGCGATTTTCATATGTGAAATCCATACAAAAGAAAACGCCGTATATAGGTAACTGTCGTGTATACGAATCCAATTCCAATCACGTCGTTTCTACTGGACGGGCGCATTCTCAAGTGGCCGATCCCTCGAAGCCCATTCACAGCTGCCAGGCTAGATAAACACAGGATTGATATCGGAGAAGCCAGGACAGCGACGCATGATCCTATAGTTCGATCCTACGAGCTCTCAACACGACCCAAACGTACAGCATGCAACAGATATCCCTCAAGCTGTAAATCAATTAAGTGCCTTACGTCTCAGACTTTAAAGGCGTTCATGTCACACGACAACTAACATACACAAGTTAAGCTCTGTACATATCTGCGCAAAATGAGGTGAGTGCATCAACCGTTGCATTCGGCCGTCCTCTGTACGGCCCTCGACATCCTGATATCACTCTTGGCAGAGATCTCGAGCTCGACTCCGTATGGAGAGGAACAAGTATCGAGTTAACCTCGAGAGGAGGGTAATGTGAACTAACGCATACTTGATCGCCCGCCCGACTAGCGCCCAAATTCGATTAATGTTTGAGCCCGTAGCCACTCGCTCCGATTCGAGTTGACTGCGACTAATCGAAACTCGAACGGGTCTTGCCAATTTGAAATATCTAAATCCCCGTTAGGTTTTCACTTGAAAACGTAGGTTAAATATGTAGGTACGAGTAATTCTGTTTGGTGCGTTCACTCTCACTGTATAAATTGACTCAGTTAAATTAGATTATCTATACTCATGTTAAAGTAATTATAATTTTCCGAGATGGCTCATCTAAAGTTCTCCTTTGACTTAACTTCTGATTTGACGCATTTATTTTATTCTGATCGGAGATTAACTTCACTTATCTTGATACAAGTTTGAAGCCACTTGCTTCAACGGAGCAACTTAATTCGAAGTCTACATAATTATGTAGACTTCGAATTTTGAATTATTAACTACCACAAGCCCAGGGTTCGACATGTACCTAATGTATCGTTTACACGAGGCCATCCCACGAGACAATCCAGTAAGCCAATCCACTAGGCCATTCGATGAAAAATGAGCTGTCGTTTACACGTAGGCCTAGAAAGAAACCGATTGACCTGTCATTTTCAAATTGCAATAGTCACTGTTACTTGTACGATAAGTTAAACTATCCGTTCCCCACAAACATTCTTGTCCCCGGTATAAGGATATGAATTTTTACATCATATCATTCTGAAGTCAACTTTTCTAAAACCATTGTTATCATCACGACTTCACCTAAAAACACGTTTCGTGTGGCAACTGTGGCTTACTGGCTTGGAAACGCGTTCACACGGATCCTATGGACAAGACAATCCACCGCGCGAAGGTGGGGGAAGCATAGGTTAGGCAAAAGTTAGAAATCGTTCTAATACAGTGGACTGGCTTGATCATTGGCTTGAGTAGTGGATTGTCTTTATTTAGACGATGCCAATATTCTATTAGCTTACTTGATTGTCTTGTTTGATTGGCCTCGTGTAAACGCTTCTTTATGGTTTAGCGAACATCCGCTGTGTTATCTGTAACTTCCGTTGGCAGTGTTTTCACAAACATAATGATTGTTTCCCAAAAATCTGCAGTCCTGGTAAAATTGACCCAGTCCCAAAATGGTTCACGCGCAGTTCTTCTTTAACGCTTACAGTATTTTCGCTCCCTACTCTCCTTTACCAAGTTATCCAAGTCGTCATGCTAACAAAATAGATCCAGTTTTTAAGGTACCATATCGAAAATGAAACCCTTACAGTTTTTTTATAGCGGATCCAACTTGCTTTAAACCATGCAACGCAGTGGTCCGGGCGGGCGCGCTGCACGGGCCGACGCGCCCGAACACGGGCCCACGCGCCCGAACACGGGCCCAATTAGAAGCCACGCCGAGCCATCGCGCAACACCTAACTCCATTAAAAAGGTTCCCACTCGGCTTACGAGCATAGCCCTAAGAACGTCATTGCAGCTTTTTTTATTGTGTAGTGATCTGCAGACAAAAAGCCAAGGCCAAAAGATTTCCGCTACAAAGCAAAAAACGCTGCTACGCGCTACGGCGTAGCACACGAAGCGTTGCTTGGCTGGAATGGACTAGAATTACCACCTTTATCTGCATAGGAATTAGACATTTTATGGCATAGTTCTGAACTGACTGAGAAACCATTGCAATTTTCAACCTACGAGTATTCAATATATAATGGGGAATATTTCTATGGGGAGTATTCCCAGATCGGGAGTTGAACGAGAATTATACAACTTCCTAATTATTTTAAAAATGTCTAACAGGTCATCGACGTCGTGTCCTTGGTCATATTAAGATACATCTCCCCCTGTCATATTTTAAAAAACTCGTAACGCAACAGGTCTTAACATTACTTTCAGTGCTCTTGAAATATGATAATAGTAAACTCTACTTTGCTCCCAAAGGGGATTGTCTGAGGCACGCCGAATGTTAATATTCGTGGTAAACGGATTAACATACGATATGCGGACCTACCCTTTAGGGAATTAAATTATTTACATACGTAAAGAATTGCGCAGAGTGCTTTAGTTTTTCGGTTTTACTCGTAGGTATCCTGCTTTTAATGTTGACAGCGGACATTTTTGATATTTAAATATTTAATGTACCACTTTATTGACTAAGGCCCAGTTTATAGTTTATAGTATAGTAGGTACTTAATGTCAAGAACCACTGGTTCCGCATTAGGCAGGGCGAATTCGGTATGCATTATTTTGTACTTTACCGACAGCTTACTAATGTCGCCCAGAGGGGTAATTTCGTAACTTTTCGAACGAGCGTTAGGACAACAAAAAAAAACAGCCAAGTGCGTGTCGGACCATGCACAACAAAGGCTTCCGTGCCTGTTAAAAAGGTCTTATCGTCACAGAAATCTTACGGCACTTACGTCCCTTTCTATATGCAAGGCAGTTTTTCAACAATATCTCGAAAACCTTTGAACTGATCTTGTTCAAAATAATTTTCGATGAAAGAATTTAATAAGCACTATGTCTATGATATTTTTAATTAAAAAAAACTGTTCGAAAATTAGACGGGGGCACATTTTTTGTGACATTCGGGGCGATTATCTCCGATCCGATATTCACTTAATCAAAAAAATTACTGAGAAACCTTATATTATTTATTTTGAAAGGTCTATCGATTGATGTGTCATACGTGCACCCCTAAAAAAAATTTTTAGTCAATTAATTACAAAACTATGCAGCGGCTAACAAAATACACCTATCCTCAATTTTTTATTCAAATACCCTTTATAGTTTTCGAGTAAAATGCCTGTGACATACGGACATGACGAAACTAAGGGTTCCGTTTTTTTAAGGGCGAACCTTAAAAATTGCCAATCACCAGTAAAAAAAGTCCGTTAATTTCCGAAGCAATTCTGCACATTCGTCCTCCGCAGTCGTTTTGGTCTAGTGGAGAGTGCCGCGTTATCGAATAAATTAGTCATAAGGCGGGTAAATTTAATTAGTGCGATAATTGCCGCGGTATCGTTAAGGCCGGGCGCCTTGTTTTCATAAAAAAACCCTTGTTTTCACCAAGAAACCCTTCACTCAATTACCACGCGAACTAACTGAACGTTAGTTAGAGATTAAAGCACTAATTGTTGGGAACGTTGCCTGATAATAATGGAAAAGAAAAGTGTTTGTGTTTGGGTTATTTAATAGAGCGGGTGCGTAAGAACTTTTGTACAATCGAGTTCATTTAAACTTTATTGCACAAAATACAAAAATATACAAATGGCGAACTTAATGCCCACATATATGTACGTTCCCAAAGGTTAAAGAATATCTGAGCAATACAATACAAATACTCTTTATTGCAATCTTATGCTCTTCACAATAAAGTTGTGTTCACATATTTTTGATCACTTTGTCTGTGTATATATTTTCGAACTCGACTGTACCTAACTAAAGGTTTGTTGCAAACCGTCGATAATCGAAAGTAGGGGCCTGTTAGCAGCTTTATGGGAAATTGGACAGTTTTCATTAGGATGGAAGCTGCCGGAGCCATATTTCGGGAATATCAAAAGTGAAAAAAAAACTAAAGTGATGTTTGTCACGTCTAACGTTTTTGTTACTAAACAAATGCGATTGACATTGAGTGTCAGTTTTGTTACTATCCGTAACTGTCCGTTTAAGGGGACGAAAATAATGAATATGCCCACTTAAAAACGCATACCGGCCTGCACGGTTATCACAAGACGTGTCGGGGCGAGATAGTGATAACTTGTTCTAATTAAACACTAATGTCACTCATGACTTCAACATGACGTTCACTGTTATCACACACAAGATTTATAAGTGTTCTAATTAGAAAGAGACGGATAGTCTATATCGCCGCGGTACAGCACGCGTGCCATCTTGTGATAAGTGTTAAGTGTGATTGATATAATATAACACATTCTAAGGATTCAATTATTATCATTGCGTGAATAGTCAAAATGGGCGGTAATAAATAAACCGGTCTTAGCTGCTATCAGTCGTGCAAGAATGCATGCGCTGAGGGTCCTACTATAGTATATAAATGCGAAAGATTGGATGTTTGGATGTTCAGATGTTTGTTACTCAATCATGTTTAAACGGCTCAACCGTGGATTAAATTTTGCACTCGGATAGTTTATATCCTAGATTAAAATGTAGGATATTTTATCCCGGGTCCACGCAGACGAAGTCGTAACCGGGAGCTAGTCCTTAATAATAAACTAGCTATTCTCAACTTACGCCACCGCCAACCCCTAGTACCTATGTATATTGACGCCGGGATTCATAAGAACAACGTGTATTTGGAGGCCTGATTTCCACTGCCTAGGCCAGATTGAAGAGGGCGAACACCAGTGGGAAGGTGATCCTCGGGATGACCTCTACCCGCTTGGAGCGGGTGGGGAACTTGGACATCCACAGGCGGCAGCAGTTCTCCCGCTTGGGGTTCGCGTGAACCTCTCACTGCCGTTAGTACCTTCGGTTCGCCGCCGCGCAGCGGTTTCTGCAGTTGCAGACCAGTCGGGGAGAACGGACGGGGTGCTTTTGGTATCGTTATGTTGGAGGCTACTTGATTACAGCCAGCAATAGGATTCATTACTTGCCAAGATTGATACTTAAATTATTATAAGATCAAAACTTATGTGTGTGTATGTGTTGCTGGTGACGGTCATGGGCGTAGCAAAGTGCGGGCGAGGTGCGTAGAAGACGCAGTCCCATTGATCATGCAGCATTTACCTTAGATATGTTCTTGGATTCTTGGTTTGTCTAATACGCCTGTCTAATACAATAAGGGGTGGGGGGGGGGGGGGCTTAACAAAATCTCCTAGCTACGCCCTTGGTGACGGTGCCTACGCTTAGGCAGCTACACTGTTATACCTATAACTACCCGTAATAGGATGTCGGATTCTATGAATCACTCAATCACAATCAGTTTATTATGCTTTAACAAAAAAAAACTATACATATAAAGTCAAACGTTTATCCAACGCAACGTCATAATTAAAAATCAAAATAATATGTTGACTGTGTAGTTTAGTATTTTCAAATTTTTGCGCGCTTTTCAACAAATAAAGTAGTAAGGTACTCTTTTATTATGGCACCTTTGCGTGCTGATGAAATAAACGAACATTATTTTCACCGACTACAATGTATCCTTAATTAAAAAGTTTCCGTATAGGTACTGCTGCTGTCCCGAGCATAAAATACCTACGAGTACATCTCGGAGAGCTAATATTATTGGCGGCACGTCAAAACGTGTGCCCGTACTAGGCTAGGGTTGTGACACTTGTCTTTGGTTATGAGTTATGGTTCATTAATAGGTATATCATATCATATTAGACAACAGTGATTACAAAGAACTCTGGAAATTGTTAACTCATTTATATATTTTTTTAGATTTAAATAGGACTAAGTTGTAAGCATAAAATTGAGCGTTTTTCATCATCAAACGTTACAGTTTGGCGAGTTGTATTGAAACTGTAATATTGTATTTTTCTCTTCATAATAGTAAATTTTTTAAAAATAGTCATCGATAACTGTTGAGTTTGAAAACCTGAGCCATTGAAGGGCGAAGATGAGACATATGAGTGGCGTGTCTCGGATATTCGCTACGTAGAGGAAAATTTCTGCGAAAAAGACTCACAACAATAAATTGCACGCAAACGAAATGAAAATGTTGCGAAACGAATACGTCAAAGTTCAAAGTCGCACCCATAGGGAATAAGCTGGTGGAGAGACGAATGCGTTGGTTTGGCCATGTTATGAGAAGAGACGAAGAGTACCCAGTCAAAAAGGCCTTGGCTATCCCGGAAGAGAGAAGAGGAAGAGGGCGCCCGCTAGCTACGTGGTGGACAACCGTAGGCAAAGATCTGTTACGGGCACAGCTGAAAACAGAGACAACCCAGGACAGGTGGTCCTGGCGCCTAAGGACGAGGAGAGCCGACCTCAAATGAAGGGATAAGGCAAGGAAGAAGAAGAAGAGGAAAATTTCTGCTACGAGTTACGACGCAACGCGCGTAGCGTTTATGGGTCTTGAATGGGTTTTTTGTGCAATATGTTTTCTGGTTAAATATTTGAAACAATGGAAACTATTCAGTAAACAAATTACTATTACACGTCATTTTCATTACTATTTGCGTGGTTAATAAACTGGCATGCCTTACCTTAAACCTTTCACTGCTAATCTATGGTACATTGTACTCCGTAGCATTGTGTTTTGTTTTTACAATGCAGCTACAATTTTCTGTTTTTTACTATAACGCTGGGCTAAAATTCCAGTTTGTTCCTGAGTCTTGGGTATTTCCTACGTATTTAAGAATTTATTTATGCATAATAAGCATGTATATCTTCGTCTAATATCCATAACACAAGGCTATAATTTGAGTTTACGGTGGGACTAGATCGATTTGTGTAAGATTGTCCACTAATATTACTAGTGGCTCTGTGAGCTGTAGAACTCGCGTGCCTGAACTCTTTTTTCTAATCTCGATAAACCACAATGACAAAAAAAATGCCACTAACTATCGAACCTGCTCACAAAATTTCACGAGAATCAATTGAGGAATACAGCCTGTTGAAGAGAATAGCCGGACAGCCAGACGAGAGAATTGTTGGCCAAGCTGAAATGGAAAACTTCGTTCGCATCGCTCGTTCGTTCAACCAGAACCGAACCTAGATAACGTAGATATGCTGCATGTATGAATTTAATTAGTCATATCGACGAGGCAGCCCTACGTAGACACGAGTGGAGTGCCTACACTCGCGCCCGCGAACTCGCCGTCACTCGCGAGTGCAACATACTTGATACTTGCATCATCATTTATATTTATTATTTATTTATGAAAATATTCAAAGGTTTGTGACCTGCACCTAGGGAGTGTGGGGACTACAAGTACAAGTTCATTAGTTCATTCCCTCTGTGTCGCGTCTTGAATACAAAACCAGATTATTTTGACTACGTAGGTATTGTACATACGTTAGACTCATAGTTATAGAATCGCTTTGCTAGGTGCTACGTGTGCTACGGCGTAGCCCGTAGAACAATTTTTCCTCCATTTAACTAAACCGGTCCGTAGATCCGTGACACAAGTGGATCAACGTGAGTTTTAAATGAGTTAACCCATCAAGTGATGATGTACGCATGCAGCATCATAGCATCGTGCAGCACGACGCAAAATTCATATTCAAGTCATAATATGCCATGGCGGTCATTTTCCAATTTTGTGACTGCGGTCGCGTCTAATTAACGCGACGCTTTAGGAACATTTTAGGAGCAGTCCTTTCCACCCCTCCTTCTTTTGAAGTCGGTTAAAAATAGAAACAACACTGCAAATGATACGTACAATTTATTATTAAAACTTAAAATCTAAATCTTACATTTACACACGTTACTAACGACCAACACTGAGAAATTCACCGTTTACAATCACCAAATGGCAGATCGAGTAATAAAAGGAAATACCGTGCCTTAAGAAATGCAGTACGGGGTTTGCAAGGGCAAAAATACGCCGCGTAACGTACTACGGGTACGTCCGAATGGCTAACGAGTCACTGAATTGAGAACGTGACGTAAGGACGTAAATGAGGTCTGCAGGTCGATCACGTAACGCATTGTACGAACGTTAGGTAGATCTAAATGTCAAATTTTATATGGAAAATTGACAGTTAAACTATCTTACCGCGCGTTCAAAACGTTCCGTGATTATCCCTCCGGCCCCCGGTAAACCTATGGAAAAGTAAACGTGGGTGATAAATGAGGATGGGATGGGATGATGGAGCTTGTGGGACGAACTCTAAAATTTTAACCAAATCAATGCCTTTCAGAATTTAGGGGATATATTTAGAAAAGCCGGCAAGGCCGGGCACGACAATTAAACACCGTAAAACACAAAAACTACGTTCATCTACCCCGACAATTAAGGCCTCCCGTCGGAATCCGGCGAAAAGCGCCGCGCGCTAGCGGGAGCGCCTGGTCGCAGACTTAGCTAGGTCCTGGAGCGGCAGCGCCTCCGTGGAGTGAGAGGCAAGCGTGTTTCACGTAAGGACAGGCACGTTGTTCATGAGAACCGGGTCATAGTAGAAAGAGTGAGCAGTGGGCTATCTTCGGCCCAATCCGCGATATAATTGCCTACTGTACTTGCCTGTTCAGGGTTGTCACTTTTAGCTAAATTTTAATTCAGTGGCTAGAAATTGGCAAGGGCCGGGAAGTTGTATTTTTTACTTGTGTTGTCTGGATTCAGGGTTTGTGAGGTCGGTTTTACCAAAACGATGATGAAACCTTTCACGATGAAAGAAAGAGTGACAGGCGATGCCTATGTGGTTGCGGGGACAGTTGGATTATTTAGACACCCAAATACATAGCAATAAGTTCTCCTGCGATTATCACACTTTTTTCATTCATTTAGCGGTGCCGAAAAACCGTGACGCGCGAACCTTGTGCAGTGTCAGCCCCGACTGGCGCACTGAGAAACGGGTCGAGATTTTGTTTGAGTGTGCGTGCGTCGACGCATAGATACTATGGCGCACACATATAAGCCGCGCGCGGTACGTTTGTATGAAGATAACGTACTTTCCACTCTTTCTACTATGAACGGGTACTGGCAGAGGGTGCGCCTCGGGAGGGGCCTGACCCCGCCTGCCTTTTCCTTACGGCCCGTGCCCTCGCGGAAAAAAATTGTACGAATAAGTAACACTACGTGACTGCGTTCAAAAGAACGGTTAATATTTGAAAAAAAACCGGATGGAAAACTCACCCAAACTCTTCTAACAGGTCTGGCTTAAATAGCCAGCGGCGCTGCACCAGCGACCGCGGAACAGTTGCTCTAAAGAGAACTAGAACCACACGCGAATCGCGTCTTTGCGACAATCGACCACTTCACACGCTTTATCGCCTCGCTGCGGAGGATTTACTTATATAAAAAAAAAAACTAATTCCTGCTAAGAGCACTTGAATATGTTTACCGCTTTGCGAATGAATCTCGACTGACTAGGAAAAAATCTGACTTTTTGCTCTCAATTTTTAAATGTTCGAAACACGAATCGAACAGCAACGGCGCAACCTGCCAGTTTCGACAAGGTGAGAGCGATAAGGCGTATATATGCAGCCTTCTTTTGCTGCAGTACTTACCTAAAACGTTAACCATTGCATCGTTCATGTACAGCGGGCCTAAGTTGCCACTTTATCACTTATCGTTGTGGATAAGACATCCGTTACTCTCACACTCGTATACTTGTCAGTGAGTATATAAGACATCACGTTCTGACAAGTATGCGAATTCAAGAGTGACGGATGTCTTATCGATAGCGACACGTGATAAAATGGCAGCCATGCTAACGCTCGCAGGAAAGACGCCTATTCTTTCAGTGTTTTTTCCCCTAAACTCGAGCAAGTATCTCGATCCCTCGGTCCGCATTTTCAAATACGTATCACCGTTAACTCTATAATCCGAGGCAAGTTTATTAAACGTCAGCGGCACGCGGCGGCGCGACTGAGATGAAACAATGTGCCGCGCGCGAGAGCGACTGAAACGCCCCGCGGAACGCGCGTTAAACGCCTTTGAGGAACTCCTGAAATAGCTATTTTGTCATGCGAATGTCGTCCCAATTTTTATAACTGGGCTGCAATTGCATTTGACCAATTGTCAGAAGGAGACATCGCTTTTATTGCTCTCTTTCATTCAGACTTGAAAACGCGATAACCTCTATGTCATGCCGAGAACGCGACTAATCTGAGGTTAAATGTCAAAATTATTACGGAAAAATAGTAAAATATCGACCGGATAGAACGTCGTCACTTTTTATTTTGTAATTTGACAAGTGTCGAATGCTATTTTTTACACGACTGCAAAACGGGAGTCTAATTTGTTTTGTATTATCAAAACGGTGATTAATCATAATTAAATATCTTTTTTGCATTAACTTTTATTTGGTACGTGAAAAAGGTTATCTTTCTTTTTCACGTATGTGACTAATGAGATAAGAGGTCCGAAAAAATGAAGAAAGCCATCTTGTGTCTATCACACGATAAACGCCACTAACATACAACCACTGGAATATCACGTGGTGCGGTTTATATCATTTGCAATGCACTTGCTTTGGAAGGTTGCCTTTATATGGTTCATCATAAAAATGGGAACTCCTCAATGCCCACACGGCGGAGCGGTCCGCGGCAGGGACGTGCGGGAATGGATTTCGGGCCAATATTCCCACACACGTGCGAGAATTAGATTTCATGACAATTAAAGTTTCACCTTTTAAGTGTATATTTTTATTTCCTTTGTATGATGCATTGTAAAGTGTTGTATGATACACGTGCGGATATGTAATTCCCAACTCGTATCGATCAAAAACACTCACGATCGTGTGTTTAGTCATCGTCACTCGTTGGGAATTACCTACTTTCCGCACTTGTATCATAAATAACTATTATATAGCTATGCATAACATTATGCGTTCATGTTACATGTAAAAGTACATGTGACAAAACACGATCGTGGCAAAATGCGTATGGGGATAAAAATCCAATGGGGCAAAATGCATCTAACACCCATCTAACAAATCGCTAATATATACCTTCAGTTTTACGTAAAATACGTGTTGCAATGAACTGAGTTAACAAAAATCAGACTTAGATAAATGCCTTAAGCTCCTAAGCCGGGTAATCTTCTAATTTATAAAGTTTTAAATTGAATCTTGTTCAAAAGTCGTTTAACAATGCACCTGCTTTTTCGCACCTTCGTGCTACTAATTTCCAGTTTTTGACACAAAGCTCCTCCGACTTGTATTTATGTCGTAAATTTCTTTGTCAGATGCTATAATTCCTGGTTGCTTCTCTTGAAGAGCTTGCGGGATTTAAAAATCTTTGAAATAGTAATAAAAATGTGTTGAAGCGTGATGTTTTTTATCAATCTGACTATTTTCGTATGACTTTGTTTTGTTTATTTGTGATGTAAGAATATTTTATTTTTAGTGTTGTCAAGGTACCTTATTTACGATAGGTCATTAGTCTGCGACACTTTCTAAGGTTCATCAATGATATAACAGGTGGATTAACCACAGTCGATGCGGCAGCACCGTTTTAAAAGGTTACTTTAAATCTCGGAGTTTTCGATTCCAACAGCCGAGCCCATAATCGTGCAAGTTACAGTTTCTGTTTCGTCTATTTATATAGTGTAGGAGTGGGGCACGTCATTGTAGATTGAATGATGTAATAAAACGTCGTGCAAAGAGTTAGTATCACGTTTTTTTTCTGTGGACATACTAAACCAAAGTTAGAGGCTACAGAGCCTTAATTTCTGGTTGGACTCATAACGGCTTCTCTGCAAATAAAGACATACACGCCTGTTTTCCCAAAAGGGGTAAGCAGAGCACGTGAAATTGAATCCATACCAATATTATAAATGCGAAAGTGTGTCTGTCTGTCCGTCTCTCTCTTCACGTTTAAACCGCTAAACCGATTTAGATGAAATTTGGTGTAGAGATAGTTTGAGTCCGGGAAGGACACAGGATAGTTTTTATCCCGGATATATGGGGGGTGAAAGTTTGTTAGGAGCTACGACATAAACGAGTTCCACGCGAATAGAGTCGCTTCTCATTATCATCATCATCATCATATCAGCCGAAAGACGTCCACTGCTGGACATAGGCCTCCCCCAAAGAGTGCCACAGTGACTTCATTATGCCTTTATATATTTTTTTAGCTTAATTAAATAAAACAAAAATGCATTGCGAAGGCCTGTGCATGAAGATATATCGACTGGCAATGCGTGTTTAAAAAATCAGCGGTACACGGGATTGCACTCACCTTCGTCGGACCCCAAATTTGCGGTTTACGCGACTTATTTTTAAATTTTCATTGCGAAGAGCAGACTAATTTTGTATAGTAAGGGGAGAGAAAGTTTAGGTGCCTAGGTAACAATTTTGCACATTATTTTATTTACCTTTACACAATATTAATTCATTTGCGCGAATTTATTGAAATTTCCATTACCTTAGGAAATATTTTAAATTACCGGTAGACTTTGAATCGGGCGGTGACTTTGATCAAGACGGTTTATTTCCTAAATTATTATTCCTATGTTCCTATAATATACTGTCTTACTGTATACTTGATTAAACATATTTAATTTCAAATAGGTCTGCTTTTATGCTATATTGTAAATGATCAAAGTAGTTTTTTGCGAAAGTACCTACCTACAGTAGTTGACGTACCGAGAACATTCCATAAAAGTATTTTCCCGCAACTACTTATAGAAATTTCTCGTCGTTGCATTGCGTTGCGTAATAGATAGAACTGGGTGCAGCAATCTAAAATTCCGATTTTCAGTTTATTTGTGTAGCAATACTATTTTGGGAAAATCAGAAAATAGGAAACAACACTTCGCCGCTGCATTTAATTGGCTTCTGGTAGAACAATGATGCATGGTACAACCTTGCCTCTATATTTCCTGTATATTTCGAACTCGTATTAACTCTCTTATCTTCTCTTGCAATGTGAACTTTAACGCTAGAAGGATAGAGTATAATTTGCTAATGTTTATTTGGGTAAGATAAGATATTGTCACGATAAGTTGTTTAGAATTTCGGGTTGGTCATGTTTGGTCAACCGAGCGGTAACAAGCGAGCGGGAGACGCAGCATGTCCTAGCCCGGAGACAGCCAATCAAATCTCTTTGTTTCCGACCGATTCCGCATACACTGATAAATATTCAACGATTTATCAATCAAATTGTCGATTGCAATGCGGTAGAAATGGCTTAACTACACACTGATATCTACTGACTGAGTCGAAATAAGTAATTAATTGAAACAGTGTAGGTACCCTATTAAAAGAACATCTACTCGTACGTCGCTCTCTGAGATCCCATTGTATCACTTAAAACTCAAAATGTTATAGGGACGTGTTCATGTAATTTACAAAGAATTTTTAGACAGGGGTTTCAACTTTCAAATGTTTGAGCTAACACCATAAAAATTACGGATGAATCAAATTGTAAATGCCCTCCGTTAGAAGTCGGTAACCGACTTGACTTAAACGACTTGAGTTCCGTTTCAGATACGTATTTTTATTTACGTAAGTACAGTCAGGGGTATTAATATACGTACATAAATAAGGAAATAAATATCCGCCTTTATGACATTGACAATATGTAATTTATTAATAATATTATAAATATTACATGTCATCATTCTTAATTAAAGTCCTGTACAGATTTTGTGTCCCTATTTATGTACGTATATCAATTACCCCTGACTGTACCTATTTGTCCTAAGTATAATACTTATTTAAGACGTGCAGGAAAGTTGCCACTAAACATATTTAGTACAAAGTTAATTCACGCATAATTAAATCAAATCTAGTTTTATCAACCCTAATAACATCGGCTCACTGAACAGACTACGATAATTAAGAATTCATAATAAACCTACTCACTTATTTACACTCGAAAACGTCTACCCAAAAGTGACAGACAAACTAACACAGCGTACAACGCGAATTGAATCTGAATACATTGTCGGCATAACTAAAGAGGTTGTCAGTGTTGTTGCAGACCGTAGGCCCAGAGACCATTTTACGTTGGCCTCCCTTGCACCGCGCAGATTCGTACAGTTGGTCAGTTGTGAGGGGTCATGCCATAGCACGCAGAGGTCTCTTGAAATTTGCTATCTAATAGCATTGGGTTGTTCCAGGCGAGTGGTTGAGTGACAGTCCCCTGTGCTGTCGGTGGATGCACTGCAGGGCCAGGGGCCATCACACAACAAACAACAAAAGCGATATCTGTATCCACTACTTTACTGTGATCGTCTAATCATACTCGTATTATTCTCCGCCTGTCATTTAGTGTATACAGTTTATACATGAAATAATTGTTTCGTTTAGGTCTTTAGCTAAACTACATAATATTAGTAAAATAATACCTACCTAGTGATTTGTAATCTCTTAACTATATATGCACTACGATAAACATCTATTAGGTATCCTTGCTAATTTAAAAATGAAAATGACAAATAGTTTATTTGATTTAAACATATGTAGGTAGATTAACAAAGTAAAGGTTGGAACCTCCTTTTAAGCATTACATTATGCTTGAGTCAGGAGACACCGCTCTTCCAGTACAAGAAGTGGTGATAGTAAACCAAATAACAATTTGGGATTTTAAGTAGGTATTAACTTTTACACAATAATAATACTAGGATTTTACAATTTAAAAGTAACAGGATAAGGAATGTGTTCGTTTTTGCGTTTAAGTGTGTCTGTATGCGAAAAAGGGTTGATATGTACATTAATGTGTCTTCTAAGTTGAGAAAGGTATAAGCGACTCTGTTTCTGCATAAGTTAGGTCTTTAATCCATGCTATTAAGGTTTTTTTATGGAAAAAGTCTTGAAAGGCAGACGCAAGTGATACTATGAAAGTTTTTATTTCCTTTTGAGCTGCGAAACCCTAAAACAGATTAGCTGCTTTCATCACTCATCACTGATTTCAAAACCAATTAATCAAATCAAACCTCGACGTAATCTAGCCTTTAATATCGAATTCCGTTCTATATAAGGTTAAACGCAATTATTAAGTAGTGCTTGCTGTGCGATCCTGAAATCATGAGGCTGTTACTGGCTATAGGTCTCCTGGTAGTTGCCGCGTATGCGGAGGAAACTACCACCGCTTTTGGGTACCTGACGAGGTATGGCGTGCCTCGTCTGGAGCAGATGAAGGCGGCTGTGGAGCCGTACAACAACATCCCGGTAGAGTCAAGGATCGTGGGTGGCTCTGCCTCGTCGCTCGGGCAGTTTCCTTACCAAGTAAGTTCTAAGGCGTAATTGCGACATTTGGATCTACCTAACGAAATGTTACGCAATAAAGACTGCCATCTTAAACATTTTCAGATATACGTTTTGCATCCCCGTGAATATTATTTAGAAATTTGATAATTTGATAGGCGATTCGGGTAGAGTTAGCGTCTGCGTGTTTCTTCTAAAGTGAACCTCGACTATTTACAATACAAGTAGACACCGTAAGAAATTGGCCAGTTCTTGTCGATTCATAATATAAAGATAAGTTTTGAAACGCTTTTATTTATAAGGACACCGAAGAACAACGAATGCGGAGAATCGCTGTTGAGAACAATTATGTTTTTGCAGAGTTGCAAATGAGTTCTGATGACTGAGAATTAAATTTGCTGTACCCTGCTTAGCCCTCTTGGCAATACAGGTATGAACTTATGTTTACATCAGTGTATGAGTGCTAATCAAAATGTATTTATGTACACAGGCTGGCCTGCTCATTAACCTCGTCGGCTTCAACGGCCAAGCTGTTTGCGGAGCCGTCCTCGTCAGCAACCAGCGCCTGGTGACAGCCGCCCACTGTTGGAACGATGGGGTCAACCAGGCCTGGCGCTTCACCGTGATCCTGGGCACCGTGCAGTTGTTCGCCGGGGGCACCAGACTGGAGACTAGTGTGGTCGTGCCACACCCCAACTGGTTGCCTCTACTCATCCGTAACGACATTGCTGTGATTTACTTGCCGTCTCCGGTTGCTACTTCAGGTGTGTACTGTCAAATGTATCTGAGACTGAAGTGTATACTCACCAAAAACATAAATGTAAAAAAGGAGAGCCAAGTTCAATACAAAAATTATGATTGGCTGTGGGCTTCGCCGTAAAAAGAATGGACATCTAAATGAGTGCCAAGTTATGCAAAATCCAAATATGTATTTATAGGAACAAAATAACATTATTAACAAGTATTAAACTCTATTTCTTTGCTTTATTGGATACCTATACCAATTGCTGTTATTTAAAAATGTGAGATCTTAAAGTAGGTTAGATTTGACTTGACCAGTTTTTCAACATATATATATTTTTTAATTCTGATAAAAACTGGCCAAGTCAAATCTAACCTACTTTAAGATCACATTTTTAAATAACAGCAATTGTTATAGGTATCCAATAAAGCAAATAAATAGAGTTTAATACTTGTTTATAATGTTATTTTGTTCCTATAAATGCATATTTGGATTTTGCATAACTTGGCACTCATTTAGATCTCCATTCTTTTTGCGGCGAAGCCCACAGCCAAGCATAATTTTTGTATTGAACTTGGCTCTCCTTTTTTACATTTATGTTTTTGGTGGGATATCATTACTTTTTGTAAAGAAAACTAGACAGGTATTGAGATTTCTTGCGTTTCCGTGTTGCTCGGGAGCGCTTTTATGTAGATTTACTTCTGTTCTGTGTATAATTATGTGGTGCCGCGCGCCGCCGACGACACACCGTTGGCCGGTTATTTAGCGCGTATTACAAGTTTTTTGTATGGGGATACCACTTATTTTTTGACTGAACTTTATTTTTATATTTCTGTTATATAGCAAATATAATAATACATATATTGCAATAGTTTCAAATATCTGCTTGTAACGGTTCCAACGCTACAATTTAAAAAAAAATGTATGGGGACCCCCCTATTTTTTAATTTTTTATCATTTTTAGAATTTTTCCTACGCTTACACACAATTACCGAGCTGGATTGCAAATTTCATCCTTCTAGGTCATCTGGAAGTAGGTTAGGTTTAGGTACTATATGTCATTCAAAACTAAAATTTACGACTTTTTGACCTTCATATCTTTATAACCGTTTGAGCTAGCTTCATGAAATTTGGGCTTCTAGATGTCCTTATGGATATAATTAAACACACGTAGTTTAATGTGTTTACGTTAAAGAGGTTTTGAGTTATAGAAGGGTCAAAAGTGGCACCAAGTGGTTCGTGTAATATTACACTCGGTGCTGGCTAACCAGTTCCTTCGCTTGAACTTGGCTTGACACGCTGCCGCGCGTCTAGATAGTGTACTAGCCAATACTTATTTACCTGTCTCTTTGTGTCACAGAGTTTTGTTTTTAATAAAGAATTAATTTTACGGTAGTACGGTTTTACGGACTTATGGCTAGCTAATAAAATTAAAAATTACAGTTTTTTCCCATGTTTAGTTCAGCCTGAAGGGGGTGTTTTATGAGGTGGTTAATAGGAGTAACCACCGTAAAACAAATACTTAGTATTATTTAAAAATTTATGGCTAATATTATGGCTTATTTGCAAAAATATAAAAATATTATATATGCAAAAGTATAGGTGGTTAGTAGGTATAGATGACCGCCAGTACGAAAATATTTTTATACCACCTTGATGCAAACGTATTCATGATGGTCTATCAACACTTGCAAGTAAAAAGTTTTTTTAGGAATAAGGAGACTGATGTTGGTGGTATTATGCCATCGGCCTCATTTATGGATGCACAATGTAGTTATACATTTGGGCTTCAGGGTACATTTATTCTTAGTTTCGCCTGATTTTCAGTGACCATCGCCCCCATCGCTCTACCTTCCGGAGCCCAGCTGAACGAAGACTTCGCTGGTGAAACCGCCACAGCCTCCGGTTTTGGGTTGACCGCTGATGGTAAGCGTAGTTTCAAGTATAATATACAAAAACAGGAGATGGATAGATTGCACGTTAAAAGAACGTCAATTGGGAAAGAGTATCGCGATCCGTGCTAATTTTGAGGACAACATTTTTTCTTTATCTTCGTCTCTCTTTATCTTTTATGTGAGTAAAAAAGCGGCTAAGTGCGTGTCGGACCACGCACAACGAAGGGTTCCGTGCCTACTATTATGTTCACTACTACAAAAGCTAAAAGCTGCTATTAAAGCGAAAGGGCAAATACAAATAGTAAATAATGTTGCAGTCACGGGGTGTTGTACATGGCATAAGGTCGTGTTTATGGTTTATATATTACACACGAAGCGTTCAACAACGCAAGACACAGACTAGACCGTCAAGTACGCAGACGCTCACGCTGCTTATACTGTTTTTATGAACAAATGACCTTTATTAGGGAGAATGAACGAGGAGTATGTTCCCATCTTTACTTTTTCAATCTGTTCACCTTGATTTCAGGCGGTTCCCTCAGCACCAGCCAGTTCCTCAGCCACGTGACCCTGAACGTGATCACCAACCGTGTGTGTTCCTACGGCTTCCCTCTGGTCACCCAGCCATCTAATATCTGCACCAGCGGGCTTGGGGGCGTGGGTACCTGCAGTGGAGACTCTGGGGGTCCTTTGGCTGTACAAAGAAACGGACATCCTGTTCTGGTTAGTTAAGATCAAAAATGTTTATGTTTGATTAGCATCAAATTCTTTTACTTACTTAAATTAATCTTTCGCCGTAGAAGTAAACTCTACAGCAACTTCTGTAGGGATGCACGAAAATGATGAAGTGGTAGGATTGTTTCAAGGGCGTAGCGTAGCAAATCAAAATCTTAGTGGTCTGCCTGCGCCTTTCCCTGCGGAAACCTTGACCATGATTATTTACTTTAAAAACAAAGTTTTAACCGACTTCAAATCAGTAGCCAAATTGCTTCAAGGTTACCTATAAAATTTGAAGAGTTCCCTCGATTTCTCCAGGATCCCATCATCAGAACTGGATTTTGGTGACAACGGGAACAATCTGGAAGTATATGCTTTCAAACAAAGACAGATTTTTTTCAAATCGGTTCATAAATTACCGATTTATC
Organism: Epinotia nisella; assembly: GCA_932294315.1. NCBI lineage: Eukaryota > Metazoa > Arthropoda > Insecta > Lepidoptera > Tortricidae > Epinotia > Epinotia nisella. The sequence continues at coordinate 13,239,488 of OW028687.1, read as the reverse complement.
GCGTAACAAACACACAAACTTTCTTTCTTTTCTTTTTTTTCTTTACGTATATCTTAACTCTGACTAGGTATCTCGTGCGGAAAATTAGGACGCCTTGTCCGTAATTTTACTGTAAAATGTTAACAGAATAAGGTACCTATACGCCGGTGGAAACTCTTCAAAGTTTCAGTAACTGGCATGTTATAGGTAGGTGGGACATGGGGTAGGTAACTAGGTAGTTAATACCATAGAGGTGTTTTACATGTTTGTCTTCATTGTCTTCGTTTTTTCTTCAGGTTGGCGTCACCTCCTTCGGTTCTGCCCTTGGGTGCGAGCTGATCTTCCCCGCCGCCTTCGCCAGGGTAACGTCTTACATTGACTTCATCAACCAGCACCTGTGAACTATGTGATGCTGAACATTCTAATGCCAGAAATATATTGAGTTAACCTTTTGACAGTCTATTTTTACACCTAACCTACCCACCCATCAGGTAATACCTACCTTCCTAACTTACTTGCATGCTCATTGGCATAGTAAAGAAGTTACAGATGACTAGAAGTCATCCAACCAACTGACTGAACCAACTGAGCAATCGGCGCGCATTACTAAATTGGTATAAGTTGCAGTTGGAATTCATGACCGTCTGTTTCAATTCAACCATAATACCATTAATACCTACTCGATATTCGTAATTGGCGAAAATCCAATATATATCTAGGTACTTGTTTCGACACAGATAAGAATATATACGTAGATTCGGGACAGATAATAATGCAATTTGGTTATCGAAATACGAAATTGGTTTATTATTTCACACTTATCAAAAGCTTATTTTAATATCTGCTTTGACATTGATAATTACTTCACATCTGCCTTTTAATCTTCTCAACTAGTGCGCATCCAAAATTGGGAGTCGTCAAAGAACCGTACGTCTGGCATGGCACGGGGAACCCCCGCAGGTTGGGAACATACGTTCTACTCGTATCACAGGATTTCTCGGCTATTTTGTAAGGATTCCTTAATAGTGTATATTCATATACAGTGTTACCGCCATGCGGGCATTTATTCAAACTGATAATAATATGTTCCAATAGCAATCGTTTTCAAGTATTAGCAAATCATAATTATGTAAATTAACCGCACAATTAATTTTCCAAAATCCAAACCTTCAATTACTACGTGTATAACGTCGTAAGTAAGTAGGTACATTGCTGGCAATTTAAATTTTATTAGAAGATTTATGAAGTCGGAATTTTAGTTAGTTAATTGAATTAAGGCTTTGGTTAAGTTAAGGAACTAAGTTAATTAAACCAACTTTAAATGAAATGAAAAGAATTTTCGAAAAACCCGACTGCTTTTTGACAAATATTATAGCCTAGGTATTCACTCCCACGATTAAAAAGAATCCAACGACACCTCATACATCAAAATCCATCAAGCCGTTTAGGCTACAGGAGGCCACAAAGAAACAGACATACATACATACATACATACATACATACATACATACATACATACATACATACATACATGCATACATAATTACATACACTCGAAAAACATAACCCTCCTCTTTTGGCAGTCGGGTAAAAAAGAAAACTTGCAATAATCCGCTATTTGACCCTGAGGTAATGTCGCTGGGAAAATGGGGTAATGGGAGTCAGTAGTAATGGTGGTCACCCTACTAGTACCAAACTACAACAAAACCACTCACTAGAGACGCGCAAAAAGCCTCGCTACCCCACTCTTTTCCCTTCACAATCGTTGCCAGCCGGCCGCGCTACTATGATATGACGACGGCATCGGGAACGAGAGGTCATTTTTGTTTTTGGGGCTCGCCGATGTTTATTTTATACATTGTACAATTTTATTTTATAAAATGTCAGTCCCGGTCATGTCAACAACCAATTTCAAGACATTGTTTATAGAAATACTGTCTAGTCTAGCTAGACAATCCGTCATCGTTTTTTTTCTGTAAATATTTAATTATATCCAAAATAAGCTTTCTGACAGCGCTACGGATTGCTTTCGGCATATATTTTTTTACAATCGCAAAATATTTGGTTTTCCTTGCTGTTTGGCCATGGATGGTGACATTCGACAATACATTTTTTTTTATATAGTAGACAGACAAAGATTCTCTTTTTTGCTGTTTATAAATTATATGCATTAATAAATGTATTGATTTGAGTTTTATTGGAGTATTATGTCCTCAGTCAGAGGGCCTACCGCAAAACGAAAACGAACTTCGTTCGTGTATCTGTCTGTCTCTGTCGCTCGAACTGGCAAGTGCAACAGAGACGGAGATACACGAAGGAAGTTCGTTTTCGTTTCGCGCTAGCCCCTCAGGGTCACATGAGGTTCCGTGGTGCATCCGCTTTGCATCCGGCTTGTCGGGCTATAAGGCCTCCCACAGACTGGCGCGGCCTGCTGGCCGCGGCGGTCAATAGTAAACTTGTCATTAGCTGTCAAATTTACTATTGACCGCCGCCGAAGGCCGCACCAGTGTGTTGGAGGCTTAAAGTAACCCTTCGAACGCCTCTGTCAAAAAATCGTTTTCGTTCGTGTATCTCCGTGTCTGTCGCTCGAACTGGCAAGTGCGACAGAGACGGAGATACACGAACGAAAACGAATTTCGTTTCGCGGTAGGCCCTCTGGGGCGGATCCGTCACAATAAGTACTTTACGCTAATATATCGAAATCTGTGGCAGATTCTGCGTGTAACGAAATAGGCATGACAATGCGGATGTTTGACGTTTTGATTTGACAACTTGACAAGACAATTTCATATTCACGATTGAATTTGCTGGCAGTGTTTTTGTATTAACATCAATTCTCTAATAAATAGTTCCTTTAAAGCCAGTAATCATGGAAGAAATTGGTATCATACTGCCAGAGAAGGTAAATTCTGTTTCACAAGTATGTTTCTTAACGCATTGGCGTTCTTTGTTCACACTAAATGTTTGCCTTTGTAGGACGACGTAACTACTGATGCCAAAGGAGCGTTTGCAGGACCACAAACATTCGAAGAAATCGAATCTGAAGATTTATACACCAAATATAAGGTAAATATTGTGTAACTTAAAGTATGCATGGTCATTGTAAAGGAAAAAATAAGTTAAGTAAGTAAGATTAGCTACTTTAGACCTAGCTCTCCAATATCCGCTTAAAAGCTGACTGATAGGTAGAACATATTATAGAAAGTCGAAAGTAGTCAGACACGGTTTCTGTTTTAGTTGTTATACTTACCTATCTCATGCACATGACATTCATTTAAACTAAAATAACAACATCATATAGACATTTAAAATATGAGGGGTCATATTGATCAGGTTATAAATAAAACTAAAATTACAGAAACTACAGCGCATGTTAGAGTTCCTGGAAGTGCAGGAAGACTACATCAAAGATGAACAAAGAAACCTGAAGAAGGAATATCTCCATGCCCAGGAGGAAGTGAAGCGGATCCAGTCCGTCCCACTCGTCATTGGACAGTTCCTTGAGGCAGTGGACCAGAACACTGGCATAGGTAATGATTATGCACAAATTAATATAGTTTGTTGACCTGTGTAGATATTTCCTGATAAAATAGGTAAAAAAAACCCTGTTTTTAAAAATTTGCACCTGAGAAACAAAGACCCTAAAGTATGTTGTGGGTGTAATTTATAATTTGCATCAAAATATCTTTTAAGCTCCATCTTCCTTGTTAAGATTGTACCCACAAATGGTCAGTTTCCTTAGAATCCATCCATGATCACCTTCACAGCACCAGACCATCTCATAGGTGCTCTAACCTGAGCATGCCATCCATTTGACCTAAAAAGACCAACTGGTCATGTTTTTTAGACATCAATTGATTTTACTTATAACCCATTCTAGTGGGCAGTACAACAGGATCCAACTACTATGTCCGGATCCTGTCCACCATTGACCGGGAGCTCCTGAAGCCATCTGCATCTGTTGCGCTGCACAAGCACTCCAATGCTCTGGTCGATGTACTTCCACCAGAAGCTGACAGCTCCATTTCTATGTTGCAAGCAGGTATGTTCAGTTTGGTTATATTGAATAAAATTAATATTATGATTTTATTAACTTTTTCCAAACATTTACTTGTCTACACTTACAACTGTTGTTCATAGAAGACTTTTTAAATTGATATGTTGCACCGCCGAACTCTGTCGCTTCACCAGTTACAACAACTTCCATTTAGTTACAGTTTTTATTAACTTTTTCCAATCATTTACTTGTTTACACTTACAACTGTTAATTATAGAAGACATTTTAAATTGATATGTTGCACCGCCAAACTCTGTTGCTTCACCAGTTACAACAACTTCGAATAAGTTACAGGTTTCAAAATCACCAGTTGCATGTGACACCTTTAAATAAGAATGAGATCTGGCAAAGATTTGTAGCTTAAGCAAATTAAAGCCTGTTTCAACTTACTGTTAACGTAAAAGATTAAGGACAAAGAATAATTAGGTATAACTTTCTGAGTGTTTTAAGCCGAGTATGCTAGCCGTGCTCTAGCAATAGGGTATTTTCATCTTTCAAAATTAAATATCAGTATTATCACCATAAGTACCGGTTAGTCCAGTGGATAGTGACGCTGCCTAAGAAGCTGAAGGTCCTGGGTTCGAGTCCCAGTAAGGACAAATATTTGTGTGATGAGCATGAATATTTTATTCTGAGTCTTGTGTATTTTTATGTATAAGTATTTATATTCATTAAATATATCATTGTGTAGCAACTATAACACAAGCCTTATTGAGCTTACTATCTAGTTCGATTTGTGTAAGATTGTCTCCTAATATTTATTATAAGAAATACGAATATAACACTATCTTGTTATAAAAACATGAGATTTAATTTTCATTTGAAAACTAAAATCGTCGTTTTATTATCTGTATGTCACATGACCGAAAACGCTGGACCGCCATTTGGCCTTGTGACTGACGTCATCACGCAGTATAGCAAATGCAAAAACAAATGTACACATTTTAACATTTGATGTTTCTATATTTCTGCACGTAGTATATTCTTAGTAGTCAAGATTAGTCTGTGGTTTCTGTTCTTATGACGTCACGATAATGGCGGCGACTGCTTTTTTTATAATGTTCAAATTTTAATCATGACTATCAAATCAATATGAACATTTAAAAATATAATATTAAAAAAAAAAATAGCCCATTGTGATATATCATAATTTATAAATAAACAGACGAGAAGCCCGACGTCCAGTACGCTGACATCGGCGGCATGGACACCCAGAAGCAGGAGATCCGCGAGGCGGTGGAGCTGCCGCTGACGCACGTGGAGCTGTACCGGCAGATCGGCATCGAGCCCCCGCGCGGCGTGCTCATGTACGGCCCGCCGGGCTGCGGCAAGACCATGCTGGCCAAGGCGGTGGCGCACCACACTACTGGTAAGGTAGCAAGCATTGATGAACAGAGCCCGACCTCAATACTCCGACATCGGCGGCATGGACACCCAGCAGCAGGAGATCCGCGAGGCGGTGGAGCTGCCGCTGTCGCACGTGGAGCTGTACCGGCAGATCGGCATCGAGCCGCCGCGCGGCGTGCTCATGTACGGCCCGCCGGGCTGCGGCAAGACCATGCTGGCCAAGGCGGTGGCGCACCACACTACTGGTAAGGTAGCAAGCATTGATGAACAGAGCCCGACCTCAATACTCCGACATCGGCGGCATGGACACCCAGCAGCAGGAGATCCGCGAGGCGGTGGAGCTGCCGCTGTCGCACGTGGAGCTGTACCGGCAGATCGGCATCGAGCCGCCGCGCGGCGTGCTCATGTACGGCCCGCCGGGCTGCGGCAAGACCATGCTGGCCAAGGCGGTGGCGCACCACACTACTGGTAAGGTAGCAAGCATTGATGAACAGAGCCCGACCTCAATACTCCGACATCGGCGGCATGGACACCCAGCAGCAGGAGATCCGCGAGGCGGTGGAGCTGCCGCTGTCGCACGTGGAGCTGTACCGGCAGATCGGCATCGAGCCGCCGCGCGGCGTGCTCATGTACGGCCCGCCGGGCTGCGGCAAGACCATGCTGGCCAAGGCGGTGGCGCACCACACTACTGGTAAGGTAGCAAGCATTGATGAACAGAGCCCGACCTCAATACTCCGACATCGGCGGCATGGACACCCAGCAGCAGGAGATCCGCGAGGCGGTGGAGCTGCCGCTGTCGCACGTGGAGCTGTACCGGCAGATCGGCATCGAGCCGCCGCGCGGCGTGCTCATGTACGGCCCGCCGGGCTGCGGCAAGACCATGCTGGCCAAGGCGGTGGCGCACCACACTACTGGTAAGGTAGCAAGCATTGATGAACAGAGCCCGACCTCAATACTCCGACATCGGCGGCATGGACACCCAGCAGCAGGAGATCCGCGAGGCGGTGGAGCTGCCGCTGACGCACGTGGACCACGTGGAGGATGCACGGCAAAGGCTGTGGCGCACCACAAGCAAGCAAGGTCGCCATGTAATGTGGGCGTTAATGAGACAACTGTATTGTTGAAGCTATGATTTATTACTGATCTAATTAGGTACGCGATTATATACACTCTTAGGTGCTAACTACATACTACACCACACTACTCGAAAGGATCGCAGATCGTTTCAAGAACAGGGACTACGTAAAATGCGACTGCTCTTTTACGTAGTTTTATTGACCTGAAATATTTTATTTAGGGATTCTACTATTTTTAAACCCTGACGAAAAAGAGGGGTGTTATAAGTTTAACATGTGCATCTGTGTGTCTGTTGGTGGAATCATAGACCCCTAACGGCTGAACCGATATGAGTGTTATATTTTATTTTATCGAATGTCTTATCTCTGTCGAAATAGTTCTTAGCTATGTGTGTCGTGGGTGGTATTTTTATTCAATTTGAATTTTGGAGAATTATTTTAGGAAAATATCAATATTTTTCTGGGTTCACTTATGCTCACACAACTACAGTTAATTACTAATAATCTGTATAACCTTCAGCGGCATTCATCCGCGTGGTGGGGTCCGAGTTCGTGCAGAAGTACCTGGGCGAGGGCCCGCGCATGGTGCGCGACGTGTTCCGCCTCGCCAAGGAGAACAGCCCGGCCATCATCTTCATCGACGAGATCGACGCCATCGCCACCAAGAGGTAAACAAACTAACACTACTGGTCAGGAAATGTAACCGGTTACACATTTACCGTTATTTATTTAGATTAAAACCGGTTAATAATTTAGGTTCGAACGAATTGATTTGAAAGAAAGAAAGAAAAAACATTTATATGAGCGCTGATCTTCCGGCGAGACCCAAAGCGAAATGTCACGGTGCTTGTGGTACGCATGGCCTCCAAACCGGCCATGAGTACCACAAGCAGACCCCAATAAATGTTATAACATAACAATGAAAAATAAGTAAAAACAATAGAGATAGAAGGTAAGAAAATTACAAAACAACACACACAAACCAAAGGAGGAGCAACACCACATACAAGATGGATGGGATTTGGGAACGTTATTTTGAAGCACTCGGTGTTTGGATACGGGATTAATGACCGCTATCGCGTCGGTGGCGTTGCCTGCGGCTGCGCTGTTGATTAGTTTGTGTTTTTCCGATGCGCTAGTGGCCACTTCTATCGTATCGGTGGGTTTATCTTATTTAGTTGAGTTCCCATGGCCACCTTCCAGCTCCATCATCAGAGCCTGGAAATGATGCAGCACTGGAGTGTTTGCCAAGTTAAAACAGGGGCTTACTGGATGGATTTAGGCATCTTGTTTAGTTGGAGTTTGAATGACCACCTTCCAGCTCCATCATCAGACCCTGGAAATCATCTATCACCAGAGTGTTTGCCAAGACATAACTAATGAGCTCAAACTCAATAGGTTTGAAATGTTAAGTTTGGAGTTCCTAAATCACCTTCCTGTTCTTTATCACCTGTTCGTCTATCACCAGACTTTTTGCCAAGACAATGAGCCCGAAATCGGCGGCGGCAAGTTCGTATTCGACATGGACCTATGATACTCTTTAGCTTAGAGTATAGATTTTTAGAGTATCATATTCGGTGAAACCCGTATTCAGGAGCCGTAGCATAGTTGGCCTTGTCACGCGATAGGTGATAGGATAGAGCGTGCGTCACTGGCTGACACCGATCGATAGAACGAGACGACGCTCTTATCTTGTCACTTGTCGCGTCATAAGGCCAACCATGCTACGGCTCCTGCGCATCTCTAATTTCATTAGTATTTTCCTTATTTGATTTTATTGATTGATAAGGGATGGTAATCATGGTAATTAAGAAGAAGGATAATGATATATAAATATTAAACAGAATTCATTACTAATTACTAATAACAATACTAACGCTGCTGAAGATCATGTTTGATAAGGGCTTTTACTTTCCCTATCCCCATTTCTTCAATTTCTTGTGAGTCTATGATAGTCTCGTGCATCGCGCGCATGCGCGTTAGTCAACTAAATTAAAGATCGAATCTAATGCTATTGCGTCCAAAGCAAACCAATCCCATATTCTTAAGCGAGCGCCGAGCGGTCATTCACTGCTTACACGGAAGGAGCGCTCTATAACCGGTAAATGGATTTCGTTCAGTGTTTGCGCTCCGAGAAAGTAACCTTTATTATGGGTTAGGCTCTCAAAGTGTGGCTCTAACCGGTATGGCAAAATTAACCGGGTTACAATCTCTGTTACTGGTCAATAGATTTACAGTTCCCGATTCCGCCGATCAAAACTAGATATTGGTACAGTTTCTCAATTTGAATGAGCAAACAGTATAATTTTTAAGTGCATTTGTCTCACAAAGAAAAATATTTTTATGGCTGAACAGTGAACACAGAAGCGTACCTACTTTGAATCTTGTTCGTCCATATATGAGGCTTGTACCCTGTATTTAGTAGAATGTTTTCAGATGATCTCCTTGTAATTATGTCTAACTACAGACGTACTTTTATCATGATAAATTACAGGCCCCAGTGTAAGGTTTCTACACTTTTGCAACAAAAACTTGGGTTAAAAAAAATATCGTCATTTTTTTTTAGATTTGACGCTCAGACTGGTGCAGACAGAGAGGTTCAGAGAATTCTTCTGGAACTCCTCAACCAAATGGATGGTTTTGACCAGACCACTAATGTCAAGGTACTTTTCAAAAAGTTTACTTTACAATTGATCAAAAAAAATTGGTTTGACGAATAATTTTTAACAAAAAACCGTTCGCAGTGCATTTACAAAGACTCTCGAAGAGATGATTTAATGATAGTTTGATATTATTGTGACTCGTCTGTAAATAAATGCATTATTTTAGGTTATAATGGCGACTAATCGTGCCGATACGCTGGATCCTGCTCTGCTGAGGCCTGGCCGCTTGGACAGGAAAATTGAATTCCCTCTTCCTGATAGGTATGGATTTCTTTATTATATTGGTTTGATCTTAGGGATTGTTTAAAAAAAACGAATGCAGGATATACTGCAAAGGTAGGCTATGAGTATAGTCTTCTATTCCAAATAAAAAATAATAGACAGGCAGATACTGACACAATTATTCCGGTCATTGATAAAATAAATAAATATTAGGGGACATTCTTACACAAATCGAACTAGGCCTATAGTAAGCTCAATAAGGCTTGTGTTATAGGTACTAGACGACGATATAAATACTTAAATACATAGAAAACATCCAAGACTCGGAAACAAATATTCATGCTCATCTATCGACTATCGGAATAGTCGATGAAAAGAGAAGTAGGCGGTAGCATAATGCCATACTATTCCGGTGTGACGAGAACACATGAATTAAAAAAAAAAACTAATTCAACCATTTGTACCAGCTTAATTTTTGCACTACTCGACGTATTATAGTACATTGTGTTACAAGTACGGTAAGGTATGAATTACGAACGAGAGTCCATTAGAAGCCCGACGCTGAAGGCGGAGGGCTTTAATGACTCGAGTTTGTAACAATCTTACCGTACGTGTCGCATACAATGTTTTTCATCACATTTGCGAGGAAACCAATACATTTATAACCGTAATAAAGACTACAAAATGTCAGTCGTCCATTTTGTTGAATTTGACGTGGGGCGCTTAGAGCAAAGACCCTTCGGGCATACAGCCACGCTTTAAAATCACAGTTAAAAATATTTTACACGGACACTAAATTGGTACATTTAAGTTTTTAAATCTTTAAATCATTCTGTTAATCATATTTTATTCGTGTTTTTACGTTTAAATTTATTTATTAGTACGTTTTCAAACATCATGTTTGAGTTAAAACCTCCTTGCTTTATAACTGACGTAAGAGTGACAGATACAATTTAAGAAAAAAACCATTACGCCCATGGGCGTAATAAAGGCTATTACAGCTCTGTATCCCTGCGCGTTATGAAGCCCTTTACAAGCAAGTGTGATGAAAAATATATGCCGACATTTTAATTGATAAGTACTACCGGTATACATTCGTTGATTCGGCGGTTCCACAACACTTCGGGAGCTCAAATGCCGCGAGCCATCCACAAGGGCGTAGCTAGGATTTTGTTAGGGGAGGGGGGCAGGCGTAGACAAACCAAGAAAATATCTAAAGTAAATGCTGCATGAACAATGGGACTCGCTCGCTACGCTCTCGGCCATCCAATTGCCTCTTGGATATTGCAACTACGCGTACTGAATATACAGCTGACGAACTATTTGTACATCTCTTGCGAAGTGTTCGAATTAGAATTGGGAATGGATGAAAATTTTAGAAATGCCTGTGTATTTTTTTGGTGATAGGAATAACCTTCCTTAGCACCTGAAAAAAGTTTCAGATTTTTCAGCTGCGTCAATTTTTTTTTGAAAAATATAAACAGTTTCCTCACTTACGTTTTGGGTCAGTTACGGCACCTTCCTCGATCGGTCTCATATTACAAAAATATATTAAATATGTGTGGTAAACTGACACTGGTAATGATATTGACACTTGCAGCCGCTATATTGGTCATTACCAGTGTCAGTTTACCACAGATATTTAAGATAGTTTTTTGTAATATGAGACAGATCAAGGAAAGTGTCTATTTACCGTTCTTGACCCAAAACGTAAATGAGGAAACTGTTTATATTTTTCAATAATAATCGTCGCAGCTGAAAAATCTGAAACTTTTTTCTGGTGCTAAGGAAGGTTATTCCTATCACCAAAAAAATAACCAGGCATTTCTAAAATTTTCATCCATTCCCCATTAGCTCGCCATGCTGGGCAACATATTTAGTCTGATGATGATTTCTTTCTGTTTAGGCGTCAGAAGCGTTTGATCTTCTCAACGATCACCGCGAAAATGAACTTGTCGGATGAAGTGGACCTGGAGGAGTTCGTGGCGCGGCCGGACCGCGTGTCGGGCGCCGACATCAACGCCATCTGCCAGGAGGCCGGCATGCAGGCCGTGCGCGAGAACAGGTCGGCATTGGGGCTCTCAAAACATCATCCATTATTAAAAAACTATTATTATTTTCATAAAAATCGATTTAATAATCAATTCAGATTTTGGAATAATTTGATTATTTTTTAATCGATTTTAATTTAGAGCAAAATAAAATAATATTTTTTTAAGGCGGCGGTGATGTTAAAAAATAATCGATTATTAAAAAAACGAGAATTATTTTCATAAAAATCGATTTAATAATCGATTCAGATTTTGAAATAAATCGATAATTTTTTAATCGATTTTAATTTAGAGCAAAATAAAATAATCATATTTTAAGGCGGCAGTGATGTTAAAAAATAATCGATTATTAAAAAAAAAAACATAACAAAATAATTTGTAACACGTTTATATCGTAGGGTGGAATTCCACTTGTCCATGATCTTTGGCCAATTTGTATTTGCGTCTCACATTTTGCTTAAAATACATTGGACAAGTGGAATACCACCCGTAGCTTCATACAAACTTTCACTACCCATTTCACCCCCTTAAGAGGTGATTTCCGGGATTAAAACTATCCTTCCCGGGGATTCAAACTACCATACATACCATTTCATCTCAATCGGTTCAGCGGTTTAAGCGTGAAAAGGTAACAGACAGACATTTACTTTCAAATTTATAATATTAGTATGGATAGAGCAGACATCCCCTAGCATAGGTTTGCGCATCACACCTACTCTACAGTAATCCACAATAGGAGTATCCAAATAAAATGATCAATAATGTTGTATTTTCTCGAAAAAGCATTTAAAATGTTCTTATGAAGTCAAATGCAGAAAAAGTCAACACAAGAGGTTAAATAATCACAAAGTTATAAGTTTCCAAAGTTTTAAGAGGGGTATATCTGTCCCTACTGTCCCTTTTCCGCAAAACGCACCTTCATATGAAACGATTACCCCAAACTCATAACATTATTTATTTTTCAGGTATATCGTCCTGCCTAAAGATTTTGAGAAGGGATACAAGAACAATATCAAGAAGGATGAGTGTGAATATGAATTCTACAAATAGATGCTAATTATACTGTTATTATCTAAAATAATTAACTTCAAGTAAATGTAATTAATTGTCACTACAGAGAGTTGTTTTATTTCCTCCTGGATCAAAAAACCATCTGGATCTATTTCGTGCGGTTCCCTCCCACCAGGGTGGCAAATAAGCCTACGGCCCCCTTGAGGGTATTTTGAGCCACAGCTCTCGCGTGTGTACTATTATGGCTCCAGTTTCAAGGCGGAGGTACTTCTCCAGTTGTGTAGCTGCAAATGTGAGGTAGATGACATAATAGTACATTACTGCGGAGGCCGTGAAGTAAGGGATCGCTGGACGATTTTGGGATACAACGAGTCCAGCAATCCCTGTTACGGCCCAGGATTGTATAGTGTTTTTCAAACGATGTGAGGAAATATTAAAATAAATACAAGTTGATTAACTTGTAAAATTGTGTAATTTGCCGCCTTTTTTATTTTTTAAACATGTCATTTGAACAAGCCGCTCGAGCACCATGTTTAATCGCACATAAGAATTGGCAGAGTGCAAAGCGGGTGGAGGGGGTAGCCTAAACGATCACAGCGCTAGCTACGGCTAAAATTGTCATTTTTGTCGCTGACTTGAGCTGTCAAATCCATATTGCAGTAAACATTTTCTAATCGTTTTTGAGATAAAAATATGGTCCCGACTACCATTGTCCAAAATTGTGTAATATAGTAAAATAACACAAGATTTCATTAATATTTTTCACAATATTTACTTACTTGTTGTTTGACAGCGGTGACAATATTGTCCATAATGGCCGCCTGTCACGTGGCGCTGTCGTCGCGCTCGGTCCCAATACATTTCCAAGCATATTTAAGAAAACAAAAATTAGCAGTCATACTACATTTTTGACAGCATCTCGTCAGTAAAATTAACGAGAAAAGAGGGAACTTAAGGGGGAAACACGGAGACGATTAAACCAGATTTAGGTGTTATATAGATAATAGAGCTATAAAAAATAATAATATATAAAAACTTATTTTAAAGCATGAATATAACACTTGTATACGCGTTATATGCATCGAAAGCGTTGAAAAGGTAAATAACAATAAAACATTTTTCTCAAAATCTATATTTCATAACAATCTTATAACAATGTGATATCATAATTTTACAAAATATTTGGCATATACCTTACATAAAGTTGAAATTGATACAAATACATTATGACATTCTGATTAATAACATCATGTCGACAACGAAAGGTTTTGTGATGAAGATCTATTTAACATGTTATTGTACCATCGCCAACACAGTTAACTGACCATCGATGCACTTTATGTGCATTGTAATAAGGTTCTATATAAATACAGGATGGTCAGTTAACTGCGTTGGCGTTTGTATATGTACTAGTTTGTAATAAGAAACACCAGGTGCATTCAACGTGCTATTAACAATCTAGGCTGTGTTAAGGCACTAAGTCTATTTAGTTAGGGAATGCGATCTCGCGAGATCTCGTCCACATTTTACGAGACCGAGTTCTCGTACAATCTTCGTACGAGATCTCGTATGATAGCGAGATTGAACTTTCCATAAAAAAAAAACACTACGTATGACAAAAGTTTCATCTGACTGACAAATTTAAACTTACTTTTATTCGATTAAAATGGTATTACTTTTAATTATTAAAACCTGAACGATAATTTTAAAAAAGTTTTTTTTTAACTTGAATTAAATAGTTATTTGTGTCACAAGGAAGCAAAATGATAGTCCAGGCAATGAACTGACAACTTGTATGGAAAAAATGACATATTTGGAAATCAATTATAATAGCTATTTTTTTTAATGTAACGGATATATTATCAATTAAATAGTTACCTAGAGGCAAAATCCAACAAAAAATCAGACATCAAAAAAATTTATATTTAATTAGCTCCTAAAAAGTCCGGATAAATATTAATATTTTTTTTATCTTTATTTAGGTTCATTTACATTTGCTTTAAAATATTCAATATAAATAAAATAGAAAAGACAATGAATGTTTAATTTAAATCTATATAATTACTTCCGGGTGGAAAGTTTGTTGGATTCTTGAATAAAGCATCTTAGAATAATGTTTTAGAATGAAATAAACAAAAAAAACGCTATTATAAATTAATGTTTTTCGAAACCATATTTTGCCTCGGCTATGATGTATTTACGGCGAGGGCGGTACATTGAATCCTTCGTTACGCTCAGGATTATACGATAGAATCATCAGCGTAGCAAGGGATTCTAAGTTAGAATCCTGAGCGTAACGAAGGATTCAAGCGTTAACGCCCATGACGAAAATAATTTACCTCCTGAGTGACACATACAATTTTTCACACCGACTATGAGGCAAATGTACCAATCGATAAATTTGATTGCAGGAAAAGTATAATTTATTGTGACAATTTTTTTAAATATTACGAAAAATTCATAGTTTCATATAAAGTTGTTAAAGTTAAAACTTGAAATATGTTCGTTTTTAATCGATTACGATGAAATTACAATCGATTATTTTCTTAAGATCTGTGTTCAATTGGCACATTGCGTAAATGCTACATGCCAATGATTAAAAAAGTAGCTTGAACAGAAAAGTAGCATTTTGATCCCTCTCGTCGTGGAGCAAAACTTACTTTTCCGAATGAAAGGTATGAAAACGTATATTATAAACCACCACATGCAGATTTTATTTTTATTTAATTAATAGCATTTGCATACGTTTTCAATAAAAAAAATGCCCAAGATTGACAAAGAGAGACAGGCATTGTGGTCTTAATGCGAGTTCTCACCTAGGTCTAAAATCTCGCGAGATTGCATTCTCTAGCTCTAGTCTATTCTCGTAACATCTAGCTGCCTACGTTTTCCAATAATTTAAATATGTACGTATCGTTTAGTCACAACTCTAGCTTTCTAATTAATGTACAAATATCTTTGTTAGTAGTTTTACTCACTAATTGGCCAAAATCGCATGGTTTGTATCGGCAAAGGCACACTTAACCCTTGAACGGGTCGACATTTCGTTTTGAACTGTGTCTCTATGTAAATTAGTTTTATGATCATAGCAAATATATTCTCATTCCCCGTCAAAGGTTTAAGAAAAAAAACCGTCATTTTTTGTACTAGAAGCCACATGACCATGTCTGGCAAGTTACGAATTTCTTCTTTAGTAAAATATCTGGCAGGCCAACGGTCGTTGAAATACTCGTAAAATATCATATCAGGTTCAACATCACAGTTTTAAGGCCAAATCGATTAAGTTATTCTAACTTAGAATAATACCTATGGAGAAGTGGAAAGAAAAGGTATTTGTGACTGTTGTTTTATTCTTATAGCTAATAAAACAGGGAACATCTTAACTACTTTCGAATAATATCATGTAAAACTTTAGATATGTTGAGTTCATTTTCTGAAATAAATACTCATAGGAGTTATGACAATCTAAGCATTGTTTTTTTGTTTAGCTGCCACTGAATTTAGTTCCAAAACACTGGTTTTTAAAACAATTTGCATAATAATGAGCCCATAAGAACATTTGAGATTTTAGGCTCAATATTAAGAATAAACACCGGTTGATAACACCGTATCGTAAATTTCATTCAATAATATTACGTATCAAGTAAAAAGACGAATATAAAAATATAGTTTTATAGTTAAACAGTCATTCCGGAATGTAGTAAAGTAATCGATTTTTACCAACTTACGATTACAAATAATATTCACAAACATCGATTTATAATTTAGTAAGTTAAGTACAACAGCAGCCATCATTTCATTATTCAATAATACTGATTCATTTTTGTCATCTTTGTAGACACTAATAAAAAAAAACATTGTATAAACAAGACACGATTCGGTAAGTAATAGAATAAAAAGCTAAGTGTAAAAAGGTTTGTTTAGTCGCTATTAAGGTACGAATATAATATTATAGTGCAAGAAAACATTTATAGGCCTACCGTGTAACTGAGTCGGTACCTGCGCGGTGCGGGAAGCGTGTGTCTGTGTCTTAAGAGTTCAATTTAGGGCACTGTCACGACTCTCGCATCGCAGGGACAGACTTCGATAAAAAGTATGCCTATAATAAAACACTCCCATTTGGACGGGAGTTATAGAAACGTGATAATATTACTTAACGCTTAAAGGCATACACTAACGCATAAATCTACAACAAACATGTATATCCAACAATTTTATGGCATAAAAACACGATAAATATATTTTCAACGATATATCGATTAATACATGTTCAAGAGAAAATAGAAATAAAAGGAATGTATTCCATATAGCTGCGTATGGAAAGGCAATGGAATGATTTTACTGGAAGCGAAGATGGCGGAAATTACGTATTAGCAAATTATAAATGACATTGGTTTTAGAACTCCACATTACCAATGTCGCCTTTTGTACAGTTTTTAAACAAAATTACATTTATTCGTTTTTAGCAAATTCTTTCTTAGTTTATAGCAAATTCTTTCTTAGTTTATAGCAAATTCTTTTTTCGTTTACATCAAATTAGAGTCTGTCCTATGTGTTTTAGCTACGATTTTCAATGATTAATTCGTTTTTAAGATTTTCACATATTATAATTAATTAAATTATTGTCACACTTGTCATAAAACAGCCTAGAGGTACTCAATATTAAAGTCTATACGTAATTCCCGCTTACGATAGCTCAAAATGCGTGACGTAACGATTATTTTGTACAAAAAACTAAAATTACTCTTTACAAGTTGCATAGTAACAACTATTGATTTGTCATGATCGTTGTGGGTCGATAAATGCATACTAATAAGCAGAGCAGCTAGCTCTAAGTTATGTCGATAAAATAAATAGGTCTTTTTCGTGTCGAACTGGTGGGCATCTGGTAGGTCGTTAGGTATATATCTTAATTACCTGAAATAGAAATCAATCGTTACCATAATTCTAATCATCATTTAATTATGCATCATACAGGTTGATATAGAAAATCTTTTAAAAAGTCTAAAGGAACTGCAACTGTTGCTGCTGCAATTTAAGACTTTTGAGATGTGTCTAATAGGGCTTCCGATCCCGGGATTTATTACTACTACAATACCGGGTATTGTATTAGTATTAAATCCCGGGATTGGAAGCCCTAGTGTCTAAAGAGGAGTATTGAATTGAATTATCAATATATGCGATGGTAACTTAAGTTTCAAAATAATAATACGAACAGGCAGCTTAAACACTAATGTGCGAACCACCGCGTTTCAAGTACCGCTGTTTCACATACCCGTAATATATTCTTAATTGGTTTTCTTCCATTTTCGGAGCACCATAACGAACGTGATGTATGTTAAACGAAATCTGACGATAAACAAAATAGTGCCATATGGCGGCTTCTTTTTCAGATTCTGACCTGGGATATCTCTCCGAGCCTAGGGTATTGATTTCGAACACAATCGAAATAAACTTTTAAAAATGTTTTTGAAGTCGGTTTTACAAAGCCTATAACGCCCTACTTGAGAATAGTATTAAGTACTCCGTATTTAGTACTAAGATAATAGCATAGCTGGGCAGAAGTCCGGTAATCCGTTAATCGTTAATTAACGAAGTTAACTTTTCGAGGAACGGATTAACTTTTAAATTAACTTTAAAATCCTGTAACGGATTTGTTAACTTCCGTTAACTTTCCTTAATTCCGTTAATCGTTAATACCTAAGTACCTACTCACACCAAGGCCGCCCGCCGCCGCGCCCGATCACGTTCCGACTAGTTTGCGTTAGGTTTGTATGCAGTGCAACTTTACATAGCGCGAATCGTCGCACGCTTGTACTACTGACTAAGAGTCTAATATTGCTTACCCCGTGCGCCGTATTAATTTTGTTATTACGAGAGTATGACAGAGTCGATCGCGGCAACCTGAGCAGTTGCTATATATGATACACGGGTGCGAGCGATGACGCAGTGTTTTGTTTTCGCCGGTAGTGATAACATAAACAGTGAAGTGACGTATTTTGTTTGTTAAGTTTTAGCTCTCGTTCATGTTTCTCACAAACGGGCGTCGCTATCAGAAGACAATTTTAATATGCTCATGTTCATGAAGGGGAACACGCACTTTATGGCAGATGCTAGCGAATGATATTTTTATAGGCCATGTTACGAGTATTATTGATTAGTATTGATTACCACGTTAATTAGTAGATTAGTCTTTAATAAAAATCAAAATGTATGATTCTACTAGTTTTATTTCCTATCTAATTATATAAAAGAAGAAACTGACTGACTGATCTATCATCGCACAGCCCAAACCGCTAGCTCTAGAGATTCCAAATTTGGCACGTAGGTTCCTTATAAGGTCTAGAGGTGCACTAAGAAAGGATTTTTCAAAATACAACCCCTAAGGTGGTGAAATGAGGGTCCAAAGTTTGTATGGGGAAACAAGATTAGTTAGACTTTTCTTTCGAAACTTTACAGCAGTATTCCTAACGATAAATGAGTAAAGACGTGTTTCAGGTTTTTTGAGAATTCAACCCCTAAAAAGGGGGAATGTGGTGACAGTCTGAAAATCGACATGTGTATCGTTTCTATGGTTTATTTTTCAAATCCAACGTGGCGGACGTGAAATACCATCTCTCCTGTTGGGGTGAGCTGTGGTTGAAATGCCTAAATATCAATATGGGTGTCGTTTTTATGGTTTTTGAGACGTTATGACGAAAATGGCATAGATATTGAAATTTTATATTGTGGACATCTATCTAAATAATGTAGTCGATATGTAGAGTCAATATGTACAGTCGATATGCAGAGTTGATATGCAGTTGATATGTAGAGTGGATATGTAGTCGATATGTAGAGTCGATAATTATATAAAAGAAGAAAGTGGCTGACTGACTGACTGGCACACAGCCCAATGCGCTGGATCTAGTGATTCCAAATTTGGCATGTAGGTTCCTTATAAGGTCTAAGGGTGCACTAAGAAAGGATTTTTCAAAATTCCCTGAGCGGGTGAAACAGAGGTACAAAGTTTGTATGAGGAAACAAAATAAGTAAGACTATTTCATTCGAAACTTCACAGGAGTACACACAAAATCAACATGGGTATTGTTTCTATGGTTTATCGGGTCGCTGGTCGTAGTTACTAAAACAACAACGATTTTAAAATCCAACTTGGCGGACGGGAAACATCATCTCCCCTGTTGGGGTGCGATGGGGTTCAAATGTCTAAATATCAATATGGGTGTCGTTTTTATATTATTTTGGGACTTTAATTACGAAAATGGCATCGATTGTGAAATTCAACATTGTGGACATGAAAATTCTTTAAAATATTTGTGCCAAATTGCAATTCATACGAGTCAAACTGAGACGTACCTTTTTGTAGACGGTTAAAATTACTTTTAGTACGTGGGCGAAGCCGCGAGCAAAAGCTAGTTGCGTATATTTACGATTTCAAGTTAACGATTAACTATAACTTCCGTTCAAACTTTTGAAAAGTAACGTTTTAACGTTTAACGAAGTTAACTTTTAACGATTAACGAAGTTAACTTTTTGATTAACGGTGCCCAGCTCTGTACAGAGTACTCACTGCGGCGCTTGGTGCGGCGGCGGCATGAGCGGCACGAGCAGCGCGGGCGGGCCGGCGCGGCGCAGGAAGGGGTGCTGCAGCAGGCGCGCCGCGGGCAGGCGCTGCGCCGGGTCGCGCACGAGCGCACTCTCCACAAACGAGAGCAGGTCGGCCGGGCAGCGCGCTGCGCCGCGCGGTCGCGGTGGCGGCATGTCGCGGATGCGGCGCATCGCCTGTGGAAACATCGATCGGTTTAATGACGAAAATATTCAAAATGGCAAATGACAAGTATCCGCCTTTATCACTGTAACTTAACAATAAAGGCCACTCACAGGCTGACGCGGCCTGGCCGCGGCGGACAATAGTAAACTTGTCATTAGCTGTCAAATTCACTATGGACCGCTACAGCATGCCGCGCCAGTGTGATGCAGGCTTAATGAGTAGACCCCGCTATCGGAGGTGCAAAATGGTAGCTGTCAATATTTATTGCTGCTGTCAATATTATAGCTGTCAATTATTCATAGGGTTGGGTAAAAAATATTTATGCTGTCGATATCGATACTTGATTTTTCTGTACAATTAGTTATTTTTATTAATAAGTACCATTTATTTGACTACAATTTAACATGTTTTTTTGGGATCCATGATAATGATTGGACATTAGAAAAACCGGCCAAGTGCGAGTCGGACTCGCGCACCGAGGGTTCCGTACAAACCTGTAGGTATATAAGGGGGGACGGATGGACTTATTAAATATATTTTATTATATGATGTAACTAAAAATTTACGGTTTTCGCAATTTTTCCTGTGTGTGCTTTAAGACGTTGCTTCGTGCCAAATTTCAAGATTCTGAGTTCACGGGAAGTAACCTGTAGGTTTTGATTCCCTTGCGAGTTTCGAAAATTTGCGGCATAAACGGCTGTATCTTTTGATTGCGTTGGCTTAGAAGTTTAATTTTTTCAGAGCTTCAAGGGATTGGAGATAACGATAATTTCTTAGTAATGATGAAAGATTGAATATTTTTATTTATATAAAAGTAAAAATGTTTAATAAATGTTCATTTTGTATTTATATAGTCCTATTTTATAAAATAAACACGTTTAATTAAAGTCTTAGACTATCATTATGGTAAAGAAAAATTATCGACATATAGCTATAAATATCGACATGTAGCCAGTATTTCAAAATAAATTATTATCCATCCCTAAGAATGGCTTTAAATTGACAGCTACCATTTTGCACCTCCGATAGCGGGGTTTATTAATGAGTATGAGTTGAGGCTGGTGACTTGCGAACAAAACACGGCACAAAACCGTTAATTAACGAGGTTAACTTTTTCTGTAACGGATTAACTTGTAAGTTAACATTAAACACTGTTAACGGACTCATTAACTTCCGTTAACGATCCATTCGTCCGTTAATCGTTAATCGAATATCTACAATTTAACAAAGTTGTCAAAAGAACGGCACCACGCCGCCGAAAATCCGTTTTGGAAAGTGCTTAGGGTCGGTCGGCGGTCCTTTTTGGGTTTTCTGATAGCGTCTGTGTAACAATTGATTCATTACGATACAAATGATACAGATAGCGGCAGCACTGTTAGCATCTGGCTGAAAAATGCCTCAAGATTTGTTGTTGAACCTCAGAAATCTAATGTGGACATTGTGAACAAGTGTCTTTCTTTGTTTCAAAATCATGTTTGACCTTTACATGTTTTCAAAGCTAAGTCATTTGCGAAGTTGAGTAAACATTAAACTCAAGTAATTGATTAAATATCTTAGAGAACATTGGGCAGGCCAAACTTATTCGATGAATGCACATGATGAATGATGATCATTAATTCATTAATACCTGATTGGGTACAGTACCGGTCAAAAGTTTAAGTTCAGCGTTTGTTTTTGGTACAAATTTGTACTTTTGTGCGATAATGTTTTGCAGTTCAGATGTCGAAAATTGTTTCCAACTGATTCGTTATTGTTTACGGAGATGTGTTTGATTAGTCAGACATAATTTACGTAGATTTCTAAACAACTGATTCCCTAAAAACCAACGTTGTATCTGATCATGTACGTTTTAAGTGGCAAGCCCATATATGGCCCAGCCTTTGCCGTCATTCCCATAAGATTTTAGGAAATGCGTTGTTTAGAAATGTACGTAAATTGTGTCTGACTAATTAAACAAATCTCTGGACACAATAACGGATCAGTTGGAAACAAATGTCGGCTTCCGAACTGCAAAAAATTATTGTCCAAAAGTACTCATTTATACCTAAAACAAAGAGTGAACTTAAACTTTTGACCGGTACTGTATGTACGTAAGTAAAATAGGTACCTACGTCTGTTTATATCACCACTAAGAATGGGTTATTAATTTATTATCTTTCATTCAATAATTTATTATTTATTACAACTGTTTACATTAAAAAAAATCAATTTACATCGCTCCAGAAAACGAATTATTTCGTTTGACTGCGGAGTCTGGTTTCAGTCTCAAAATAATGCTCAGGAACAAATAAATTGTCATAGGGGTAAAGATATCCGACGATGAGGTGGAGGCTATGTATGAAGATATATCTAAGGCCATGCATAGTTCCAAAACTTACTTCACCGTTGTCATGGGGGACTTCAACGCTAAACTGGGCAAGAGAGATGGCAAAGAGCTGATAGTGGGGCAGTTTGGAATTGGAAGTCGGAACCACCGGGGCCAACTACTGGCTGGTTTCTTGGAGAAGGAGGGACTCTACATGAGCCTCATCATTGTTAAACAGCTACAAATCACGCGAGTATGGTACGGACCCTCGGTGCGCGGCCTTTTTTTATATTGACTAACGCAATTACGTCTAAAGTTTAACTTCTAAAACGAGTTAACGATTAACGTTCCAATACGCAACGATTTAACGTTTAACGAAGTTAACTTTTTTAGTAACGGATTAGCGGTTAAGCTATGCTTGCGAATCACTCCTAAAATGATATTAAATTGTAAAGCTAAGTCCAGTAATAAAACAATTCAAAACGGCTAAAAATGTTTTTTTTAGTTTTTAATTTTGTCTATATCAGCACTTAACAAAACAGCTGGACCCTAAACAACCAGTTAAATAACCAGGGAGCGTACATTTCATGCCGATGACAGGCGTATGACGTCAAGCTACATACAGGATGGAAAAAGTTTGAAAAGAGCAACGGCATAACGAACGTTTATTTATCCGTACCTAATAATGGAAAATGTGATTAATCATTGATTAATCACTGTTATCTAATCAACCTCTTTTGTTTAAGTAGATCTAATATATTAACACTTGACACGGACATTGAAAGAACATTATCTGACATTGTCACATCAAAGTTTACTCTTTGTCACAAATAGCCACTAGCAAAGCATTAAGTTTCCTGATCTTATTAAATTTAATTTAAATCTAATTTTAATTAAAATTAAAATTTAATTTAAATTTAAATTTAATTTAATTTTATATTTAATGCTTTGCTAGTGGCCAAAGTCGCCATGGAGGCTATAAAATTATTGTGCCAAATAAATCCATGTTTAGTTATAAGTAGATAATAATAAATACTTATTTTTTATTTCAGAAACTATTATATTACTTATAATCAAACGTTGATAGACACGTTGTTGTGGCCTATAAGTAATTAAAAATAAAATAAAATAAAAGTTACTAAATACGTTTACGGTTATTAAGTCGTATCACTGCGTTTTTTTAAACATCCTGTGTTTATATGAATACGTCATTATGACGAAATCGGCATGAAATGTGCAAATAACAAAAACATTAAAATGGCAACTAATTTTGTTTATGTAATACTAGATTCGTAGTCAGAGACAGAGACCCATTGACCAGCAGATATTACCATTGAATATAATCGGTTCAGTAACTAAAATGTTCATAAAGGCGGCCATTTTTTCAATCTATTCCACATCCACAACTTTTGTTGAACTAAAACACTAATAAATTCAATCGGTAAGTGCATACGCATACGCATTAATAATTTTATGATTACTTTTAATTCTTACCTGTAACGGTGGCTCATTAAAGAAAGGCGGTTCTCCGTCAACCATCTCGACCATCATAATACCGAGCGACCACACATCCACTTCGGGCCCGTACGGCAGCCTCGATATCACCTCCGGCGACATCCAGTAAGGTGTACCGACTAGGGATTTACGCTTTGGAAGCTCCTGGAAAGAACGAATAACACATTTGTTATTAGTATTCGACCGCGATGAGTTTGGGCGGATAGCCGTCAATTCGTATACCCTTTGAAGTAAGTATAAAGCACCTTTCTTCTCTGCTCCTGCGGACCACTCATGCAAAAAAGAAGTACCTACCTAGGGCGGCACATCATGCACCCAGAAGAGGTACAACATATCACCGCCCAAAGAATCTGGAATTTCTTGGAGGCAACGGGTCTTAACGGTGAACAATAAACAAGAAAGGGCTGCCACAATAGATCATTCACTGGTCGAAGCGGCACATTAAAGGCCCACAAACATCAAATAATAATAATAATAAGTATAAAGCAAAACTGTCACATGTCAATCCCATTCTCATCATGGTTCGATTATACCTAAAACCAGATCAAACAGTCAGTGACAGAAGCGAACCAGCAAAGGGCTAATAAAAAAAACTGTAGTGTAATAGAAAGCTATCAAGGCATGTCTTATTAACCTATTGAATTATTAAGCAAAAAACTTTGGTTGCTTTCTGGAAAAGTATGAGTAAGGTCACATGACTAACAAGGATACATTTATTTCGTCCACTTCTGCTTCGAACTGTGTTTGGTTACTGAAAATTATTCATCAACGAAATCTTTTGAAAATTGTACTTACAGAGTTATGCATACAAAAGTGTCGAGGTCTTGACTTTACCTGAGAGACTTGAGCACAGAACCCAAAGTCGGATAACTTGACTCTGCCGTCTGCTGTAAGGAGGATCGAGTCTGACTTGATGTCTCGGTGTATGACGCCTTGCCCGTGGAGGAATGCTAAAGCCTGAAAATAACATTTTTGATTATAATATACCAATAATACCGTTGAGTGATGGATGTGATAATAGTTATTTGTTATACAAGGGTGCAAAGTTATATTTTAACCGCGAGTGTGGAATGTCAGCCGCCAGCGAATGGATTCTAGGGTTGAACCACGAGCTAGCGAATGGATTCTATGGTTGAACCACGAGCGAAGCGAGTGGTTCGAAAATAGAATCCTGAGCGTAGCGAGTGGTTCAATAATAGAATCCTGAGCAAAGCGAGTGTTGCAACACACGAGACGTCAAAATATCTTGCACCCGTGTGTAACACAAATCTTTTCACCTCACTAAACCGAGGACAATACTACATAAGAAAAACAACTAAATTTGTATAATCAGCAGTGATCGGTTATTTGGATTCTCCCTCGCGGGATATCAAGCAGAAAAGTTAATATAGATACGACAGTTTCCCGCGATACCGAACAAACCGTACTAAAATAAAACAATTTAAATTATCTCTAAGGATTTTTTTACTCTTACATGGCATCCAGTTGAGACAAAAACTTCTATTCTTTTCCTAATCTCTACACTTTATTTTAAGCAAAATATATTAAAACCTCCACAAAGTATTAGCTTGTGTATATCTGTCATGCATGATGGAAAAAATACTTAAAAATCTTGACATCGACATTTTATTATTTTCTCTGGATTTCAGTTCTAATTATTTGCTTCTAAGGATTGCATAAATAGGTATTAGCTGTATAATTTATACTATAATATTAGGTCACAGGTTATCGTATAAGTGCAAATACATAGATCTTATAGCTCAAAGGCGATCCAATAAATAAGTATCCACGTTAAGTTCGCAAACTATGATTTATGGTTCAATTTTCATTTCATCGACTTGTTTCTGAGATTATCTTTTACGACAACTGTGGCTTACTCTAATTGAACAAAACACATTGTATTTTTTTGTAATAAAAAAAAACACATTGTATTTTTTTGCCTTTTCTAACAACATAAAGCCCGGATTCCCGGGGCATATCCATACTAACATAATGATTGAGGTCGTTCACCCCATGTCGAATCCAAATAACCGATCACTGATAATCAGCCTTTATTTTAACTAGTAATTACACAAATAACACAATTATTATGCAACGTTAAATCAGACATTGTGGTTTCACATTTTTGTACGGTTTTTTTTTACAGTTTTAAGTGTTTTAAGGTAAAATCATTTAATAAAATTGTTTGCTCTATATGTTTTTAATTGAATGCAATTCAATATAAAACTATTTTTGCGTCCACACCTCCTGTTTTGATCATACAATTTAATCAGATGGCCGAAAATTGTCGTGTCTGGACTGGCTTTACGTGTTTATTATGTTTAAAAAAGTAACTAATAACACTTTTGGATTTCAAATATTCTTTGCACACGTGTAGATAAAATGCAGTTTTGCTATCTGTTTTTAAAGAATAAAAAAGGTATTTCCGAGCTAGTGAGGTGAAAAGATAATTATAATGACGATTGATGAGTAAAATGAAGATAATGGCCGCCGGCCATGTACTCCATCACCACCCACAGCTCGTCGCCCACCAGGTGGGACGCGTGCATCTGACCCCACTCACCTTCAGGCACTGCTTGGTGACGGTGGCGATCTGCTCGGGGTCCATGCGCGCGCGCGTGACCACGTCGGTGAGCGCGCCGCCGGCCATGTACTCCATCACCACCCACAGCTCGTCGCCCACCAGGTGGGACGCGTGCATCTGACCCCACTCACCTTCAGGCACTGCTTGGTGACGGTGGCGATCTGCTCGGGGTCCATGCGCGCGCGCGTGACCACGTCGGTGAGCGCGCCGCCGGCCATGTACTCCATCACCACCCACAGCTCGTCGCCCACCAGGTGGGACGCGTGCATCTGACCCCACTCACCTTCAGGCACTGCTTGGTGACGGTGGCGATCTGCTCGGGGTCCATGCGCGCGCGCGTGACCACGTCGGTGAGCGCGCCGCCGGCCATGTACTCCATCACCACCCACAGCTCGTCGCCCACCAGGTGGGACGCGTGCATCTGACCCCACTCACCTTCAGGCACTGCTTGGTGACGGTGGCGATCTGCTCGGGGTCCATGCGCGCGCGCGTGACCACGTCGGTGAGCGCGCCGCCGGCCATGTACTCCATCACCACCCACAGCTCGTCGCCCACCAGGTGGGACGCGTGCATCTGACCCCACTCACCTTCAGGCACTGCTTGGTGACGGTGGCGATCTGCTCGGGGTCCATGCGCGCGCGCGTGACCACGTCGGTGAGCGCGCCGCCGGCCATGTACTCCATCACCACCCACAGCTCGTCGCCCACCAGGTGGGACGCGTGCATCTGACCCCACTCACCTTCAGGCACTGCTTGGTGACGGTGGCGATCTGCTCGGGGTCCATGCGCGCGCGCGTGACCACGTCGGTGAGCGCGCCGCCGGCCATGTACTCCATCACCACCCACAGCTCGTCGCCCACCAGGTGGGACGCGTGCATCTGACCCCACTCACCTTCAGGCACTGCTTGGTGACGGTGGCGATCTGCTCGGGGTCCATGCGCGCACGCGTGACCACGTCGGTGAGCGCGCCGCCGGCCATGTACTCCATCACCACCCACAGCTCGTCGCCCACCAGGTGGGACGCGTGCATCTGACCCCACTCACCTTCAGGCACTGCTTGGTGACGGTGGCGATCTGCTCGGGGTCCATGCGCGCGCGCGTGACCACGTCGGTGAGCGCGCCGCCGGCCATGTACTCCATCACCACCCACAGCTCGTCGCCCACCAGGTGGGACGCGTGCATCTGACCCCACTCACCTTCAGGCACTGCTTGGTGACGGTGGCGATCTGCTCGGGGTCCATGCGCGCGCGCGTGACCACGTCGGTGAGCGCGCCGCCGGCCATGTACTCCATCACCACCCACAGCCCGTCGCCCACCAGGTGGGACGCGTGCATCTGACCCCACTCACCTTCAGGCACTGCTTGGTGACGGTGGCGATCTGCTCGGGGTCCATGCGCGCGCGCGTGACCACGTCGGTGAGCGCGCCGCCGGCCATGTACTCCATCACCACCCACAGCTCGTCGCCCACCAGGTGGGACGCGTGCATCTGACCCCACTCACCTTCAGGCACTGCTTGGTGACGGTGGCGATCTGCTCGGGGTCCATGCGCGCGCGCGTGACCACGTCGGTGAGCGCGCCGCCGGCCATGTACTCCATCACCACCCACAGCTCGTCGCCCACCAGGTGGGACGCGTGCATCTGACCCCACTCACCTTCAGGCACTGCTTGGTGACGGTGGCGATCTGCTCGGGGTCCATGCGCGCGCGCGTGACCACGTCGGTGAGCGCGCCGCCGGCCATGTACTCCATCACCACCCACAGCTCGTCGCCCACCAGGTGGGACGCGTGCATCTGACCCCACTCACCTTCAGGCACTGCTTGGTGACGGTGGCGATCTGCTCGGGGTCCATGCGCGCGCGCGTGACCACGTCGGTGAGCGCGCCGCCGGCCATGTACTCCATCACCACCCACAGCTCGTCGCCCACCAGGTGGGACGCGTGCATCTGACCCCACTCACCTTCAGGCACTGCTTGGTGACGGTGGCGATCTGCTCGGGGTCCATGCGCGCGCGCGTGACCACGTCGGTGAGCGCGCCGCCGGCCATGTACTCCATCACCACCCACAGCTCGTCGCCCACCAGGTGGGACGCGTGCATCTGACCCCACTCACCTTCAGGCACTGCTTGGTGACGGTGGCGATCTGCTCGGGGTCCATGCGCGCGCGCGTGACCACGTCGGTGAGCGCGCCGCCGGCCATGTACTCCATCACCACCCACAGCCCGTCGCCCACCAGGTGGGACGCGTGCATCTGACCCCACTCACCTTCAGGCACTGCTTGGTGACGGTGGCGATCTGCTCGGGGTCCATGCGCGCGCGCGTGACCACGTCGGTGAGCGCGCCGCCGGCCATGTACTCCATCACCACCCACAGCTCGTCGCCCACCAGGTGGGACGCGTGCATCTGACCCCACTCACCTTCAGGCACTGCTTGGTGACGGTGGCGATCTGCTCGGGGTCCATGCGCGCGCGCGTGACCACGTCGGTGAGCGCGCCGCCGGCCATGTACTCCATCACCACCCACAGCTCGTCGCCCACCAGGTGGGACGCGTGCATCTGACCCCACTCACCTTCAGGCACTGCTTGGTGACGGTGGCGATCTGCTCGGGGTCCATGCGCGCGCGCGTGACCACGTCGGTGAGCGCGCCGCCGGCCATGTACTCCATCACCACCCACAGCTCGTCGCCCACCAGGTGGGACGCGTGCATCTGACCCCACTCACCTTCAGGCACTGCTTGGTGACGGTGGCGATCTGCTCGGGGTCCATGCGCGCGCGCGTGACCACGTCGGTGAGCGCGCCGCCGGCCATGTACTCCATCACCACCCACAGCTCGTCGCCCACCAGGTGGGACGCGTGCATCTGACCCCACTCACCTTCAGGCACTGCTTGGTGACGGTGGCGATCTGCTCGGGGTCCATGCGCGCGCGCGTGACCACGTCGGTGAGCGCGCCGCCGGCCATGTACTCCATCACCACCCACAGCCCGTCGCCCACCAGGTGGGACGCGTGCATCTGACCCCACTCACCTTCAGGCACTGCTTGGTGACGGTGGCGATCTGCTCGGGGTCCATGCGCGCGCGCGTGACCACGTCGGTGAGCGCGCCGCCGGCCATGTACTCCATCACCACCCACAGCTCGTCGCCCACCAGGTGGGACGCGTGCATCTGACCCCACTCACCTTCAGGCACTGCTTGGTGACGGTGGCGATCTGCTCGGGGTCCATGCGCGCGCGCGTGACCACGTCGGTGAGCGCGCCGCCGGCCATGTACTCCATCACCACCCACAGCTCGTCGCCCACCAGGTGGGACGCGTGCATCTGACCCCACTCACCTTCAGGCACTGCTTGGTGACGGTGGCGATCTGCTCGGGGTCCATGCGCGCGCGCGTGACCACGTCGGTGAGCGCGCCGCCGGCCATGTACTCCATCACCACCCACAGCTCGTCGCCCACCAGGTGGGACGCGTGCATCTGACCCCACTCACCTTCAGGCACTGCTTGGTGACGGTGGCGATCTGCTCGGGGTCCATGCGCGCGCGCGTGACCACGTCGGTGAGCGCGCCGCCGGCCATGTACTCCATCACCACCCACAGCTCGTCGCCCACCAGGTGGGACGCGTGCATCTGACCCCACTCACCTTCAGGCACTGCTTGGTGACGGTGGCGATCTGCTCGGGGTCCATGCGCGCGCGCGTGACCACGTCGGTGAGCGCGCCGCCGGCCATGTACTCCATCACCACCCACAGCTCGTCGCCCACCAGGTGGGACGCGTGCATCTGACCCCACTCACCTTCAGGCACTGCTTGGTGACGGTGGCGATCTGCTCGGGGTCCATGCGCGCGCGCGTGACCACGTCGGTGAGCGCGCCGCCGGCCATGTACTCCATCACCACCCACAGCTCGTCGCCCACCAGGTGGGACGCGTGCATCTCCACGATGTGCGGGTGGGGGTAGTCACGCATTATAACCTGGCAGACAACATAATACAACTTTAAAGGCAGTAGCTATGAGTGTAAAAACGGTATACGATATTGAAAGTGGATTTTACAACAGTGTCGTCCATAGAACTCAATTCCCACTGAAAAAGCTGCCATCGCAAGCGCTCCTGATTAAGAACCGCTTATAGGTGCGAAAAATGTCGAGCTATATGGCGGCGCGTGCGTGAGTCCGTCGCCACGCACACCACCGAGCCCTCGCCGATCTTGCTGAAGCCGGACAGTGTGGAGCGGGGGTCGCCCTCGCTTACTTACCACTTCGTTGAACAGCAGCTCCCTCCGCTGCTGCTTGCGCAGGTTCATCATCTTGACGGCGACGCGGCGGCGCGTGCGCGAGTCCGTCGCCGCGCACACCACGCCCGTCGAGCCCTCGCCGATCTTGCTGAAGCCGGACAGTGTGGAGCGGGGGTCGCCCTCGCTTACTTACCACTTCGTTGAACAGCAGCTCCCTCCGCTGCTGCTTGCGCAGGTTCATCATCTTGACGGCGACGCGGCGGCGCGTGCGCGAGTCCGTCGCCGCGCACACCACGCCCGTCGAGCCCTCGCCGATCTTGCTGAAGCCGGACAGTGTGGAGCGGGGGTCACCCTCGCTTACGACGAGGCGGAGCGCTGCGCGGAACTATATACACAATCAAATATTATAATCATCCCACTAAGGCCCATGGGCCTACTGGAAGGACTTATTCTTTTAACCCTTTTCCGGGCAGAGGCGTTATATCGACCACAAACATGTATCTCGTTTTTGGAAGCGCATGTAGGCGCTCAGGGCGCGCCTTTTACCCTTTAAGCTTATACATATAAACGCGAACCGCGAGGGACGCCTCCCCGCGCCCCGAGCGAACACGCCGGAATAAGCCCGTGTACGCGCGTGAAGTGCGAAATAGCACGCGTGTAAGCGCGTATGCCGAAACGATCGTATATCTTTCAAATGATCAGAGTTGGATTGGTTTTGCTTCGGTCGTTTATCAATACAGCGGAAATCCTATTCTATTTCTTACACTAGATGATTCCAATTTCAACGACCCCAGCCAGATCCCTATGGAAGGCTCGCTTTTTCATTTCAAAACCTAATTCATGTTCATTTACTAGCTTCTTTTAACTTCAACTGTTTATGGATTTCATCAATAAAGTTTTCCGCACTAAGTTTGGAAATGGAGGTGACAGATTTGCCATCTAATTTCGTAAAAGTGTGTATGAATCGACAGCTGTTCCATTCCCAAACGTATCGCGGTTAAATAATACTATCATTGTATTGTTGTCAAACAAGCCGATTTTAAGGAACCAATTAACGTCATTAGCGCGTTTCATCGACCACACTTAACTGACCTTAAATATGGCTCGGGCAGCTGAAGTTAACAGATGTAGCTTAAGATTACCGACAGCGTGAAACAACCGAGCCTATACTTAATTTTCACGGTCTTTATTTAATTTATTCATCATTATGAAAGACCCTTTCGATCTGGATCATAAAATACGGCATGCTATTTTTGGTCGCATTTAACCGGTTTTTCATATTTCCATAAATGCAGAAATTATTGTTTTTAAAAATAAAGAAAAGTCTCCTTTACACAGAATGTGATATTACCAATATTTAAGGTAGTTGCCATCCAAATATATAGTTTATTTATTTATTTAAACAACTTAAATCTATCTTTACAGGCGGTACCTAATGCGATAGACAAGCAACATTGAACACAAAATAAAATAGCTGTAATAACAATAATAGTCCTATATTAGCATTGCACCTGCTTGAAAATGAAACGGCACGAGTCGCGATGTTGCAATGAACATTATGGACGCGATGCCACACCTCCTCATTAACGCAATGCGCACAATTTTACTAGGAATTAACCAATTTCCTGTGCTTAACTGTATGAAGCACCTGACGAACCTGTTTTAAATGAATGGTTTGTAGTAGGTATTAAGGATGTATTTATGGTATTCTCCTGGAAAAGGAATCTTATCATATTTAACACATAAGCCATTATTGCACAGTGACTCCTAATATTTGTAGCTATAGAAAATCAATAATAGTCGCGTAAGTGCGTAAGCGCCAACCAAACTAAGATCCCTTTTCTAAGAGGACAATCAATGTGAAGAGTTTACTATGGGATGATGTTGGAGTATAACGCTGGCCATCTTTATGAAGACTTTAATATTCGTATTTTTGAATTAAGTAAGAGTCTGTCAGCGCTATCTCTGTCAATCGGTTTTTGTATTGAACGATGTCATACAATGTTTTAAAATAATATATTACAATATTTACATTATCCCACTGCGCCCGTGTTGCTATTTCTAAAACTCTAATAGGTTATGTGCCTTATCACGGCAATGTGAATACTGTGTTCAAATTATATTATTTTGTACAAAATATGGGTGAGTATTCTAACACGGCAGTTACGATGGAGAAACTGAAAGGTACGAGTAATTATCGTAACTGGGCATTCCAAATGGAGAATATTCTCATATTTGAAAACTTATGGCACTGTGTTACGGGAAAATATAAACCCGAAGAACCAAGTACTAGTCAGAGCGCTGCAGAACAGGCCCGCAAAGAAGAGAAGGCTCGAGCGCGGCTGTGTTTAAGCGTTGACAAGTCGTGTTATCCGCACATTGTGCAGGCGAAGACTGCACAGGATGTCTGGGACGCTTTACGGCAGGCATACGATGACTCTGGTTTACACAGAAGATTAACTTGTTTACGTACTTTATGTTCGATTAAGTTAGAACATTTTGATAGCATGGAAATATACGTCAACGAGATTTTGTCACTTGCTGGTCAACTACGTAACATGAAGAAACCTCTTGACGATGAATTTCTGGCTGCTATTATGCTTCAAGGGTTGCCTCAAGAGTATGAGCCCATGATTATGGCTCTGGAGCACTCGAGCATGGATATAACAACAGATATGGTAAAAACCAAACTTCTTCAAGACAAACGATGGACCGGGAGTACTGGTGGTAACAATGACTGCTTGTTTACGCGAAATCGTGGTGGTAACAAGACCAGTTCCCAAGGTGCAAAGAAGAATGCACCAATTACATCGAAACACGCTAGTTCCTCGTCAAACGCAAGCAAGCTGTGGTGTTGGAAGTGTCGGTCGAAGGGTCACGTCAAGAAGGACTGTCCTCAACTGGATCCTAAAGTATCGACTTCTATGGTGTTGTCTGCACTTAACACTGACAGTTCTTGGATAATTGATTCAGGTGCTACGGACAACATGTCTGGATATCGATAATGGTTCAAATCTCTCGATGACTCGTCCACGAAGGAGGTATGTGTTGCTAACGGCAAGAAGTTAGTAGTGAGTGGTAAAGGAGACGTACATTTTACTGTTAATTTTCGTGGAAATACGATAGATATAACTTTGAAAGATGTAATGTTTGTACCTGACCTTACTGTAAATTTGATATCTGTATCTACTCTTGCTGCTAAAGGATTTACGTTAAGTTTTACTAATACTGGATGTGACATACTAAAAGCTGGCCAGGTAGTTTTAAATGCTAGGAAAGTTGGGAGAGTTTACAGACTTCACACTGTCAGTAGAGTCAATCTGACAACGTCATCTACGTCTAAGGACATGATGTTATGGCATCAACGATTAGGACATCTTAATTTTGATAGCTTGGCATCACTTAGGAAGGTTGCTAATGACATTGATTTTCAGATTAACACTCAGAAGAAAGTTTGTGATGTGTGTCTTAAGGGTAAGCAATCACGCGCCCCCTTTGTGACTAATCATAATAAGCAGGTGGCAGACGCACGACTCGCACTTATCCATAGTGACGTAATGGGGCCGATGCCGACCACTTCTCTCGGAGGCAAGCGCTACGTCCTCACGTTCCTAGACGACTACTCCAGGAAGGTGTTCGTCTATCCTATTGCGAAGAAGAGTGATGTGTGTAAGTACACTATCGATTTTATTAGGTTGGTTGAAAACCAGTGTAGTTCTACGGTGAAAATACTAAGGACTGACAACGGCTCGGAGTACGTTAACGCTGAGTTGACAAGTTTTCTTAAACAGAAAGGTATTGTTCATCAGCTGACGGTACCATACACTCCTCAGCAAAATGCTTCTTCTGAAAGATTTAATCGTTCTTTACTCGATAAAGTCAGATGTCTACTGTATAATGCGAATCTCGATGACAAGATGTGGGCAGAGGCTGTAAACACAGCGGCATTCCTTATTAACCGATCGCCTAGTTCAAGACTCTCTGGTAAGTTACCAGAAGAAGTGTGGAGCGGTAATAAAGTGAGCCTAAAGAATCTGCGTGTCTTTGGTTGCGAGGCATTCGCACATGTAGATGACTGTAAGCGAAAAAAGTTAGACCCCAAAAGTAGGCGACTAATCTTTGTAGGTTACTTCGACAACGTAAAAGGATATAGATTATTCAACCCTGATGACAACAAGATTGTTGTATCCCGTGATGTAGTGTTCAATGAATCTGTGTTTCCAGGGAGACATTCTAAAATAGGGACAAAAAGTACTCCTATGTTTGAACCTATTTACCTTACAGGAGGTGACGATGAGGAGGCGGAGATACTGAAGAGTGCGCCGGTTGAGGCGGAGCCAGAACAGTTTTTCTTCGAGTCATCAGATTACCCACTTGAGGCGGAGACAGATGCTATTCCTGTTGAATCGCCAAGTGATCCTGTAGAGTTGGAGTGTGAACGCGTGCCTAGTGAAGACTCAGTAGTAACGCCTGGATTGGCACCAGAGTCTACTGGTCAGCAATACAATCTACGTCCACGCAAGGCTAAACCGACTTGTAACGTGACCAACGTCTGTAATGTAACAGATCCTATGGAGCCGCGTACTGTCAAAGAAGCATTAAGTTGTGAAGATAAAGAGTTGTGGCAGAAAGCCATGAAAGAAGAAATAGATTCTTTTGTCTTACACGGAGCTTGGGAGCTTACTGATAAACCAGTGGACAAGAACGTTGTTAAAAATAAGTGGATTTTTACACTTAAACGAGACTCTGATGGAAACATTACACGTTACAAGGCGAGGTTGGTAGCGAAGGGCTTTACTCAAAAATATGGTGAGGATTTCCATGAAAATTTTTCACCGGTCGTTCGTCACTGCTCTATCAGATTGTTGTTATCTATGGCTGTGGAAATGAACCTTAAGATTGATCATTTAGATGTACAAACAGCATTCCTAAATGGTGATTTGCACGAGGAGATTTTCATGCAACAACCGGAAGGTTTCATATGTCCTGGAAGTGAGAACAAAGTCTATAGACTACGAAAGGCTGTTTATGGGTTGAAGCAAGCGTCGCGATCCTGGTATCAAAAGGTAAAACATGTCTTACTTTCCTTGGGATACAATCAATGTAAACAAGAGGACTGCATCTTCACTAAGAGATCTGGTGAGTCAATTGTTTTTATTGCTCTGTATGTTGACGATTTTTTCGTGTTCTATAATGACAAACGTCTGGCTGAGACTTTAAAAAGTTCTTTGTTAAAGGTTTTTAAGCTCAAAGACTTAGGACCGGTACGAAATATGTTAGGTATTAAAGTAGAACGTGATGCAACTTCGATTAAACTTAGTCAGGAAAATCGGATTGACAAATTGTTAGATCGTTTTGGCATGACGGACTGTAAGTCTGTGAAGTCTCCCATGATAACTAATATTAGTTCTGTCAGTGAGAGTACTTGTAATGCTACGAATAACATTGTAACCAAGTTTCCGTACCAAGAGTTGATTGGTAGTCTAATGTATCTCTGTGTAACTACTCGCCCCGACATTTCGTTTGCCGTGTCATATTTAAGTAAATTTAATAGTTGCTATACTGAATTCCGCTGGACTCAGGCTAAGCGTATACTGCGATATCTAAAAGGTACAAAGCAAAAGGCTTTATTATTTAAGAAATCGAATTCAAATCCCATTCTTGAGGGATATTCCGATGCAGACTGGGCTTCAGATCCAGATCGAAAGTCATATACAGGGTATGTGTTTAAATATGGCGGTAATTCGATAGCTTGGGGTAGCTACAAACAGTCGTGTATATCGCTTTCGTCCACCGAGGCGGAGTATTGTAGCTTGAGCGAAGCGAGCAGAGAAGCGGTGTTCCTGCAAGCTTTAATTAAGGAATTGTTAATGACGACTTGTTGTAAAATAGTTATGTTTTGTGATAACCAATCTGCTATTCAGCTTGCTACCAATCACACTTTACATAGAAGGAGCAAGCATATCGAAATTAGATTTCATTACGTTAGAGATATGATTGATAGATTTAACGTTGAAATTGTATACATCCCTACGGATGAGATGATAGCAGACGTATTCACCAAGCCCCTTGGTTGTGTCAAGCACGAGATGTTTACTCGTCAGCTTGGAGTGGCTTGAAGCCACGATGCCCACGTTATGGGGGGGTGTTGGAGTATAACGCTGGCCATCTTTATGAAGACTTTAATATTCGTATTTTTGAATTAAGTAAGAGTCTGTCAGCGCTATCTCTGTCAATCGGTTTTTGTATTGAACGATGTCATACAATGTTTTAAAATAATATATTACAATATTTACATTATCCCACTGCGCCCGTGTTGCTATTTCTAAAACTCTAATAGATGACAGTTGCAATTGCCAATTTAATTTAGTTATTAATAATTTTGTTAATGTTGATTCTACGTTCTAGTTTTCTTTTGATTTTAATGGCTACTGATAATTGGTAACTACTAGTAATACTAATTCATCAATAAATAGTGAATTATATAAAAATTATTTAATTAAATAAATGTTTATATAGGTTTCAGAAAAACATAGGGTGTGATGCACCAAAACGTCTACAATCGTAAGCACAGCATGACAGGTGCATCACCATATCGAACGTTGATCGGCCTGTAATGGTAAGTTGGTGTAATCTATCCTTAGAATGGTATCGGTGGTACCTGTTCGTGGGTCAGCCTCAGCTCGTGCTTGGAGGCGGCGAGGGGCAGGTGCTGCGCGCCCGCGTGCGCGCGCGCCGTGTAGCCTTCACCTGGTACGTGAGATACCAATGATTACTAATTACACATGATTACACTTCCGTTTTGGATACTTTAACCACATGTTAAATTAATGTCTATGGCTATGCAAACTATTTCGTAGCTTTGCACATTAATAAAATCATTGTATCGTAACTACATTTACCAAAGGTAAGAAACTATTCTAGACTGTTTTTGGTACCTTCAAATGCCATAAAAATCATATTACTCACGCGCCAACAATCGTTGCCACAAGAGAATACATAAAGCTTACTTGAAAGCTGTATACTGACAGCATTTGTAAGACAGCTGTAGCATTCATGGTGTGACAACTTGGAACAACTTAGATGTTGTTTGTATTCGAAGGGTTAGGGTGGTATTCCACTTATCCAAGATCTTCGTCCAATGTGTATTTGCGTCTCGCTTTTGCTTAAAAAAATGTGAGATGCAATGCACATTTGACAAAGATCTTGGACAAGTGGAATACCACCCTTAAATTATATGATCCAAGGTATTCGTCAAATCACATACAATATCCTCAATATACATGTCCTTTAATGATCATCAATAATGATATTTGCTTAAAATAATGAGTTTAATGTGTAATAATGTCTTCTTAACACCATAAAAGCGCATGACTTTAAAATAGTGATTAACCCTTTCAGACCCGGCCAATACAATTGTGCGGGTCACAAAATTGAATTTTATTCGATAACTAAACGTCAGGAGTGA
Organism: Epinotia nisella; assembly: GCA_932294315.1. NCBI lineage: Eukaryota > Metazoa > Arthropoda > Insecta > Lepidoptera > Tortricidae > Epinotia > Epinotia nisella. Next base: position 13,201,222 of record OW028687.1, on the reverse strand, counting down.
ACGGGCCCAACATCACATGATTGTGTGAGTTTTGAACTGTTCCCCCCCATCAAAATTTCGTGCCTCTGGCAGTCAGCCTGCAGGTGGCGACCTGTCGAGTTCGGCGTAAAATCATGCTCCCGACTTTTACGTAGGTAAGTACATTAAGTTGGTTTTTTTCCACTACATATTAACTTTTTTGTTATTAGGTACTTATAATAGTGTTTTATTCACGTGTTTGTGCAAATTTTAATACCATTTACTTATTTATTGCAACGGCATGGCCTAACGAACTTTTATGACACAAATGTGCTGGTGTCGGCCGAACTCTGCTGTGTATGCAATATGCATGACTCGTTTTTTTTTCGATTTTCAGGCTCACATTAAAATGTATAGGCTTCTAAATGACGCTGATATCGCGGACCTACTTAATGGATCTGGCGACGATAGCAGTGGGGACGAGCAAGAGGATATATTACCACCGTCACCCGAATCCTCCACTTCATCATCGTCGGATGCAGGAAATATCGACTCACTGGCCCTCCAAGGAAAAGATCGAGGGAAGAACCAGAGTTCGCAGAAATGCACAAACAATACGATAGTTACAATCATTGGCCTATATTCGACACCCTGAAGCAACTCGAAGACTGAGAGAAAATAATTGATCTCTTGTAATGTTGAGACTGACATTTTAATTGTTGATTATAATGATTATATTATATTCATAAGTGAAACATTTCATTAATACGTTGATTATTGTTATAAATAACTTCAATTTCATAATAATTTGTTTGAATTGACTCCTAATTAATCTGCTAAATTATGAACACGATGGCCCCAGTTGGAACAATTGTGACACTCACAATTGTGATACATGTAACCTAGGGCCCGAGTAAACACAATTGTTAGTGTTTTTTGTGGGTATCACAAATGTGCCAGTAAGAATAGAGGCCCGTAATGATACAATTGTTAGTGGTTTTTTTTTCCGGGAAGAAACCGGAAAAACTGGAAAACGACCCCGGAATCGTAATCTACGCCCCAATTTTACTTAAGATCATTCTTTTTTTTCATGAAAATCCTCGAAGTTTAAGTGCGGGTCTGAAAGGGATAAAATAATAAGTGATGCATTCCTTACCCATATTGGCATTATTTCCATTGAGCCCTCTGTGCATACTGCTATGAGACATCTGTTTCGGTGGGTGATTGTGTTGATAAGGCACATTGGCATTCTGTACATTCTGGTAGGTCATGGTTGCATGGTGGTTGTCATTCAACTCCGACAAAGGCCTGACTGTGGCCTCGTGAGTGTGCTGTGCCCATTCCGTTGGTGATTCCGCTATTGGTTTGTTTAAGGTGTAATTGCTGTGGTCTCGTCGTAAACTGGGATATTGTTGCGGGGCTGGTGGGACGGGTGGGGATTCTTCAGGGACTGCCGGAGGTACGTTAGGCTGGTTTCGGAAATCTCTTCTTATCCTGGGAGGACTGCTGCTTCGTAATGAATTTGATCTTGCAACATTTGATGTTTTTGGCAATATGACACCATTTTGCACAGGTTGTAATGGAAGGTTCGGTAGCACTTGTGACGGAGTGGAGATGAGAGAGGATACTGATGCAGTTCGGTGGTCACCTCTTACTACTGTTTTTAAATCTAGGATCTCCGTGGGGGTAATTTCTGAAGGATCTACCATAGGCAGAGGTCTGTTTGTTGATTTCAGTATCTGTAAACAGAAATTATCATTAACTATATGAATTCTTTAAGTACATTTTTAAAACATGCTACACAATAGTGAAATTACCTGATTGTTTCCAACTAGAGATGCCCACTGCAGTGGTAGCCCCACAAACTTGCCCTCTCGTCTATCAAAGCCCGTATGTACTCTGTGTTCGAAATTACTGGGCGGAGAAATAAGAGGCTTCTTCTTCTTCTTAGAAAACATGCTGCTCATCTACTTGCTGAAACGAAGTTCCTTTATTGAACCAAATGCGAAAATCGAAAGCTTACAATTCCACCAAGCAAGTGTTTGCTTTTCATTAGCCTCGGTAATAACATTAAGCGCCGGAAACACTTTATGTAACGAGAAAAAGAAAGCTGGAAAATAGCGTAGCAATACTTTCTAGATCAAATGCGTAAACAATCGATTACTAGTCATGTTTCACTGGCTGCACTACTGAGTGGGAACAATGACCAAAGTGTATGTCAATACGAACCTCCAATATCCTAAATACTTGCACACTTTGTTGAGCTTGGTGAACACAAACTGAATACCAAATAGCCTACTCCATGGAAACCATGACATTCTTAGCGGCCATGTCGTTGCGTATCAATCAAATTGAATTAACGTGCTATTGGTGATCTTATTTATATGACGAATTCACTGTTCAAATGACTGATTTACATAAAAACATGACTATTGTGATTAGTAATAAAATTCACGTCGTTCTATCACCCAACCAAAACTGTCACGCAAAACCTCACAAAACGCAAAAAAGCGCATTCCGGACTAGGGTTGTACCTACTCATACTCAGTTAGATAGAACCGGTCTTTGAACTCGTTACTCCGTGTCTATGGATATTTCTGATAGCGTGAACGCGTTGTAACTGTTGTAAGCACACTACAGTGAATGTGGAAAAGGCAATAGACAATAAATTGCCATTCCAAATTATGCCCTATGAAGCTAAAAATAAACTCGTTTTCAGTTTAATTAGCGTGAATTGAGAATAATTGACTCTTGACAGTTGACAGTATTTTATATCATTCTTGAATTTGATCTGCAATCATCATGATTTATTTTATTTTATATATTTGATTTGAGTACTTACATTCACTTGTTGTGATTAAATACTAAAATGAAGGAAAAAAGAAAGAAAGATAAGCATAAAAAGAAAAATAAACATGAAGACAAACGTGAACGTAAGCGTCATAGCGTAAGTAGTATTCTTTCTATTTACAAATTTCAGATAAACAAAGATATTTTAAATCTTTATTACCTCGTCTTAGTTTTGCCTCTAATTCTGTTACAGTCTACCAGTTCCAGCAGTTCTAGTGAAGATGAATGGGTGGAAAAACAACCTGCACCACAGCAAAGTACTACAGAACGAGAGGATTGGATGGCAATGACAGGTATGATGAAAACGTACACTAAAGACGATATAAGAAAACCGAAACAAGAAGAGAAGAAGCATATTGACTCGTATAACCCAGCAACTAGTAGCAGAGAACTCAACCCCTATTGGAAAGGTGGTGGAGGGGGCTTGCCCCAAACTCCTGAGAGTTTCCGTAAAACCAGGCAATTTCTGAAACCTGAGAGCACTGGGGATCTATACTCTAGATCTTCAAGTTCTAAAGACTCATATAAGGACAGAGACTACAAAAGTAAAAGTAATAATTACAGTTATGGTTCTTACAGTCAGAAAACCAGTAGTTGGAGGAAAGAATCCAAAAGAGATGAACATAGGGATACAAAAGAGGATGAGAGAAGTAGCTCAAGAGACAACAGCAGAAGAGATTCTAGAGATGATTACAGACGGGATTCAAGGGACAAAGAAGATGATTACAGGAAGGATTTAAGAGAGAACAATAGAAGAGACTCTAGAAGTGAATCTACTGAAAAGATTAGGGACAAAGAATCAAAACCAAGCACAACAACAAATTCAGAGGAATTAAAGCCTGAATCTAATAATGTTTCACTTTATTTAAGTGATGAAAAACTGAACAAATTAGCTGCAAAAATTGTGAAAGCAGAAATAATGGGGAATACAACTTTAGTTACTCAACTTAAAGCCAAGCTTGAGGCAGCAAGGGAATACAGGAAACAGAATCCCGAAGCAGGCAAAAAGGAGGATGATAGAGTCATGCTGACGTCTACAAACAGTATGGGTAACACTAGACCTCTGACTAAAGGGTCTGGCGGAGATCCAAGGAGTAAAGGAGGGAAGAGAAAAGCAGAAACACATGCTTCTGGGGAAAGGACAAAGTACTTTGGCAATGATGATAAATATAATCTTAAACAGATGGTAAGTGTAAAATTATTTGTTGATGTATTCATATAGATTTTTAGACTTTAGTGAAAGCAAAGGCCAGAAAATCGTAGCGCAACACATAGAAGGACAAATGCTCGGAGGTGGACAATGATGATGATGATTATTTTTTGCTAGGATGTTGACAATGATGATGATGACAATGATACTTTTTTTGCTAGTAGGTTGACAATGATGATGATGATGATTATTTTTTGCTAGGATGTTGACAATGATTATTTTTACTAGGAGGTTGACAATGATGATGATGATGAAGATTATTTTTTGCTAGGAGGTTGACAATGATGATGATGATTCTTTTTTTAATAGGTTGATGATGATGAAGATTATCTTTTGCTAGGAGGTTGACCATGATGATGATGATTCTTTTTTTGCTAGGAGGTTGACAATGATCATGATGATGAAGATTCTTTTTTGCTAGGAGGTTGACAATGATGATGATTATTTTTTCTAAAACTGCGTTGTCACTACAGGTTTCTAAGGATTTAGAACGTTGCTTATGTTTATCATGTGTACATTACCTACCTAATGGGTCAAGACTGGGTTACTGGAATAAAAAGGTTTTTTTTTTTTACTCTAGTTCCAAGAAGAAAAATATGGTGATAACTATAATGAAGACGCAGAATTGGCTAACATTGCCGCCAAACACAAGAATCCAAATGATGACCTTGAAGACATTTTCACTGACGAAATATCAAAGAACAAAAATGAAGCAAAGGACAGCGAAAGAGAGAAGCAGAGAGCAATCAAAATGCACAGTAAGATGGAGAGGTCCCTGGAAGGATGTGAATATTGCTTGGACTCTAAGAAGATGTTGAAACATCTGATGGTCAGCTGCGGAACGAAGGTGTACTTGGCATTGCCGGCGAGAAAGTCTCTGGTGAAAGGCCAGTGTATTATTACTACAATACAACACGCTACATGTGTTACTGCTGTGGATGAAGATGTTTGGGAGGAAATCATGGTGAGACATAATATCAAATTAATACTAGACCAATATGTACATTGTGTAAGGAACCAAAAAGTCAATTTTGCTATAAGATAAACTATACTTGAGATTGTTTCAGTTGGCCAAATTGCATCAAAGTTGTCCATTAAATTAACTCTATCGTCCATGGCAGAAAATGACAGTTTTATATTTAAAAAAAAAACATACTTTCGAAATTAGAAAAATGCTGCATTTCTTTACTTTTCTAATTAGATCAAGTTTTAAATAGCAACATTATTGTTTACATCACCATTGATTTCTGTAATATAACGACTTCCAATAATAGGTTGTTAATTATTCTAAAACTGACACTGTATTTCCTTAAAAACAAAGAAGAATGGGCAACATCATTGAACACATAATTTTAAATAACTCTGTACTGACCTATTTAATATGTATTTACTTTCATATTGAAACTGATACTTATTCATTTCTCTTTTCTATATTTTCAGAATTACAGACATGCTGTTACCAAATATTTCAATTCGCAAGATAAAGATGTTGTGTTCTTTGAAACTGCTTCAAGATTACATAAATTCCCCCATTTGGTTATAAACTGTATACCATTACCTAGAGATGTCGGGGATATGGCATCAATTTACTTCAAGAAGGCGCTTCTGGAATGCGAGGCTGAATGGTCAGTGAACAAGAAAGTCGTTGAATTAAAAGGGAAAAACATAAGGAGGGGAGTGCCAAAGGGACTGCCATATTTCTGGGTTGATTTTGGCATGGATCCTGGCTTTGCTCATGTTATAGAGGATCAGCAACTCTTTCCTAAAAATTTCGCAGAGGTAAGTTTTATTTATTATTCCTATTTTAAATTAAGTACTTACTCCCGCCACTCTGGGGTCGCCCTCGATCGAATACCATTGTTCTCATGCACCGTTAGCAAAAAAATCGATGAGGAGGAATATATATATATATATATATATATACATTCTGAAAAAATATCTCGCATTACGCAGGATGAAAGAGTTAAAAAAACATAATTGAAAACTGTCCAGAAAAGTTACACAATGTTGCGAAACATTGTGTAATATTGCTCAAATTGTTTAAACTCACTACTTTGTTTTTTTTTAGGAAATCATTGGAGGAATTCTGGATCTAGACCATTATTTGTGGAAAAACCCACGAAGGGAACCAGGTGATGAACAGAGGGAGAAAGTGTTAGAATTCACTAGAGAATGGAAACCGTTTGACATAGTCAATAAGAATAAAGATTGACAATGAAATCATTTGAAATATTTGTTTTTTGATGAACTACCCGCAATATAAAAAATAGAGCCTATGTCCGCACACACAAGGTCTATTCTATATGCCTACTATTGAATGAAATTTTGAAATATGAGTTCAACATCATAATCAGCCAACATACATCCCACTGGTGGGTATACAGAGTTTTACAGGCTTCCTCTCAAGAATGAGAGGAAATAGGCAGTAGTCCCCATGCTGGCTCAGTGCGGGTTGGGGACGGGGGGTGTGTGTTCGAATCAGAAACTACCCACTACATACAATCTTATATGTTAGTTTGTACATTGTACGTAGTAGATGTGTTGTACATTGCACGTAGAACCGCTGGCCGTTGGGGTGGTAAGGTTCTCGAGAGGCAACCACATACCGGAAGGCGCGGCGTGGGTAGGCCCCCCACAAGGTGGACTGATGACCTGGTAAAGGTCGCGGGAGTCCGCTGGATGCGGGTGGCGCAGGACCGGTCATTGTGGCACTCTGAGGGAGGCCTATGTCCAGCACTGGACGTCTTTCGGCTGATATGATGAAAGATTGTTTTATCAAATCAAATATGGTGTCATGTTTGAGAATTTTCTATAGAACACACATTCTTCTCTTTAATAACACATGCCCTGAGGAACCATCATCACAAGGCATTATAATAAAGGGACATTTATATGGTGCAACAGCTCGTTTTATTACATTGCCCGGTTTGATTGAATTCGTCGTATTTCGGTAGCCCGCAGCCCCGCAATGTAATGAAAATCGCATATGAGTTGTTGCACCATGTAAATGACCCTTTATGCAGGAAATATTTACTGTAAGTTTGACTTTCCTGAGATTAGCATCCTAAACGAGGGAGAGTAGTTGATACATCTGTTTTATATATGGTTGAGATTATATAATGTGGGCGACTTTTTATAAAATTGGATAGTTGAGTTACTTTTTGAATGGACTAGGGTACTTTGATGCAATTTGGTCAACGCAAATAATCTCAAGTGTACTGTGTAGTAATTCGGTAAACATACAAAAATTTGCTATTTCAATTAATTTATTCAGTTTGTCATGACCCTTCTTTCATCATTTCATCGATGAGCCTCTGCCTCTCCGCTGCCTGCCTCATTTTTGTCAACACCAGTGATTCATAATCCCTATCGGATACCAATGAAGGTCCTGGGGCTTCTCGCTTTGTGGTTATTATGGGTCTATCATTGAGCCATTTCAATGTGAGAGGATTTTCTGGTAAACCTGGAATGACAGATAAAAATATTAGCATAATTTTTACAGCTCACAATTCACTAGCTGTGTCTACAACGGACGCATGCTCGGCGTGGCTTGCCAAGGCATGCATCCATGTAAACATGGCTTATGTGGAGAACTGACAATAATAGGCTTAGACTAACAAAATATAATTAAATGTAATTAGCAAAATATAATTTATAATTAAGACTGTATATAAGTATGTAATGCATGCTGCTTGCAAATTTCTATGCGTAATGGCCAAACATAGTGACACATATTACCATGGTACCATCTTTGTTACCTATGTTTTACAAATAAACTTTTACTTTACGAACATAATGTCAATGAGCTCCAAATATATTTAGGAAAAATGTGATGTAAATACTAATTTTAGATAACTTTCAGTTTTGGGTTGAAAGGGTGTTATTTGATGTTACTTTGAAACCAACTAACAAGATTTGTTTAGTTTGTAAAAATGGGCTAGAACTAATAAAAATACCTTTTTCAAATTCAATGGCCATATCTGAAGCTTCCTTAGATGCAAACTCCACCAAAGCACTTCCCTTTTTCTTTGGTGATAAAATTAATGCTACAATATCTCCATATTTCTTTAAAAACTTCCTCAAACTTGGCTCATCATAACCTCCGTTGGATTCATCTGTTTTATCTGCCTTCCATTTAATCTTAATTCTGTTTAAACTAGAGTCCCACACAGGTTCACTAAGGCGGCCTAGACTTCTTTGTATTTCCTCTTTAACCCTTCTCTGTTCTTCCTGTAGTAGTCTACTGCCTTCTTTCTGCAATCTTAGTATTTCTGCCGCCAGCTTTTGTTCATCTGTAAGATTATTCATTCCCGAACCAGACATAGCTTCCCTCTCTCGCCTTTCGAGGTCTTCTTTGAGTTTCTGTCTCTTACTATCAAGTTCTTTGTGTCTGAGTTTCGCAGCCTCTTTAGCGCGCAGTACTTTGTCGTAAGCGGATCGTGCGGCCTTATCTGTGAGGATCTCCAGAGCTCTTGAGAGCTCGTGGAAAGTTTCTGCTGCTTTCGGATCGTCTGGGTTTTTGTCTGGATGGCATTGTAGTGCTTTCTTACGGTAAGCTTTCTTGATCTGAAATTTAAAATAATAAGGATTATAGAGAATCCAGCGTGAGCTACAACGTTATTATAATGTTTAATTACACAAACATTGAAATGATTATATCAAGTACAAGACTTACCTCTGATTCTGTGGCGCTGATAGTAAGATCGAGGATAGCATATAGATCAACATCTTCAATTTTAGTTTTTGCCATCTTGTTATATCTGGAATTTTATTGAAATAAATACATAAAATAAACGGAATTGAGATGATACGATAAGCTTATTATTATAAATAAAAGAGAAATGGCATACGATAAGCTTGCCGCTTGGCGAATTTGACACTGAACTGACTGACAGCTGAATGTGGTGTTGCAAAGTAACTAAATACAAATTTCTCCTAAACACATTTTTCTCTCTATCTTGAATTTTTAACGTCGTTTTTAGGGTTCCGTAGCCAAAATGGCAAAAACGGAACCCTTATAGTTTCGTCATGTCCGTCTGTCCGTATGTCCGTCTGTCCGTATGTCACAGGCATTTTACTCGAAAACTATGAGGTGTATTTGAATAAAATTTTGAGGATAGGTGTATTTTGTTAGCCGCTACATAGTTTTGTAATAAAAATGACAAAAAAAAATTTGGGGTGCACTCCAAACATAAAACTAAAAGTCAAAAAATTTTTTTTCATTGTGACCCCCCGTGTGGCACATCAATCGATAGGGCTTTCAAAATAAATATAAGGTTTCTTAGCATTTTTTTGATTAAGTGAATAGGGTCGGAGATAATCGCCCCGAAAGTCACTAAAATTCTGTCCCCCCCCTCTAATTTTTGAACGGTGTATTTTAAAAATATGGAAAAATTCATGGACATAGGGCTTATTAATTTCATTCACCGAAAATTGTTTTGAACAAGATCGGTTCAGAGGTTTTCGAGATATTGCTGAAAAACTGCCTTCCTCAAAGAAAAGGACGTAAGTGCTGTAAAATTTCTGTGATGATACGACCTTTTTAATAGGCACGGAACCCTTCGTTTTGCGTGGTCCGACACGCACTTGGCCGGTTTTTAAGGTAAATCTGTAATCGTATATGAACTTTATTGATCAGCGCAGTTCAATATGGCTACTTATGCAACTCATTTCGTTATTATCCTTCGATAGTGTATAGCCCGACAAGCCGCTATTTGACCCTGAGATAGTGTCGCTGTAAACAGCATAATATATGGCAATTATGTACTTAATAGTCGTTACAGTGTGTATTGGCTTTGTGTTGTTTGTTAAATGTAAAAATTCTATGGTTTATAATAAATACCTATTCATTCCTTCATTTGATTCCTTCGTTATTTCAATATTCTTCAGATTGTGACTCCGAAGATTGACTCTGATGCAGGGATCGGAACCGGTTTTTTCAAAAATCCCCGTAGCAGTCTAATATTTTGAATTATTTTAGGCCTTTAATGTAGGGCTCTATCGTGTATTTAGGTAACATGCTCGTATTATTAGATTGCCCGATCAAAAATTATATAATAACCAAAGAACGAAACAATACCGGTTTAATTTGTATGGAGAAAATACCGGTATCCAATCCCTGCTCTGATGTGTCGCTTTCAAGACCGCCGACCTCAATTTTAAAACTTTCGGTCAGGAATTCGATTAAAGGATCTTTATTTTATATTCGTCCTATATTTTTATTACAACATTTTAATAAGAAAAAAAATGACTACTTAGATCCAACCAAACTGATCAGTTCAATCAATACCTACGACCGCACTATAAAATGTAAGTGGTGCAACCAGGAAATGAAAACTAAATTCGTTCGTATATCTTTCTCTCTGTCGCTTGAATGAGCAAGTGCGACAGAGAAGGTGATACAGGAACGAACTTCGTTTTCGTTTATTTTCGAAGTTCGAAGCTCGTGGTAATAGCCAGAGGGCCTACCGCGAAACGATGCTCGTTTTCGTCCGTGTATCTCCATCTCTTTTGCACTTGCTAGTTTGAGCGACAGAGACAGAGATACACGAACGAAGTTCGTTTTCGTTTCGCGGTAACCCCGCAGTTGATGTACAGACCATTACTAATTATCACAAATTAGTAGGTTTTTCTTTATGCTAGCAATACTGAGAGACCGCCGCTGTTCAAGTCCATATTAAAAACGCTCTGCAATCCAGATATATTAGTTATTTATAAAAAAATATATAATAATAGTTTATGGTCAATGGCTGCGACTGTCATTGTGACATACGTTCTTAACCTCAAAAATAATTATAGGACGATTTTGATTGAATACATAAGTTATTTCTAATTTACTGTAGCATTTATCTCAAATATATAAGTCTGGCTTTCTTGCCAACAGAGTATAATGCTGCCACGCACTTTACGTAAGTACAATGAAACTTATTGTTTGTACAATTCAGTTTGTTACTTTCACACATTCAATTAAACTGTTGTATTATTTTAAGGACGACCCGCAAGAATTGGGCTTGCATCGTTAAGAAACAGCTCCTCAGCAGCGCAGGCGACTGTAGCTCCCCAAAATGTGGCTGAAGGTACGTAAATTGAAAAGATTTCAGTATCCTGTCGCATATTTTCAAAATAAGATATCTGTTGTCACTATTGAGAGGTCACTTCTGTAACTATTCATTTTGTATGGCACTTAGATTTCTGTTTATGACCATAGTACAAACTATAGGAGTCTTATATTATTTCTTAATATTATTTATTAACCTTTCGAGACCCGGACAAATATGGCGACATTCCGTCAAAACCCGGCTAATGGCTACCCAGGGAGCCAACTGGTCTCGAAAGGTTAATGTGAAAGATGCTATATGGTCAACAATAGACTTATGGTTCTGTGAATCAATATTAAATACTTAATAAAAAAAGAAGTTGAAATCTATAATAATCCTAATATTTTTATCAATCAAGGCCATTATAGTATTAATCAAGGCCTATCCTAATGGACTGGAGTGCCATTATATGGTCAAAGATAAATTGATGGTCTAGAAAGCACAATCATGTGAATTATGCAATACTATTTTAACAGTCCCCATTATTTCTGTTGTAGAAACTAATGCACAGAAGAAGAATCCCCTGGACAGTCCTGACTACTTCCAAGTGCATAATTTATTTACTGTGAAGGATTTGTTTGATGCCAGAGTGCACTATGGGCACAAAGAGGGCTCCCTCAATGACTACATGAAACCATATGTGTACGGTTCTAGACTTGGCCATTTGATATTTGACCTGGACATCACTGCGGAACACCTTCGGAGAGCCCTCAATTTCACAGCACATGTTGCCTACAGGGGCGGTATAATCAGCTTCTTCAACAGAAATGCACTGAATGCGCATTTAGTAGAAAAAACTGCCAAAGAATGTGGAGAGTATGCACATACTAGATTCTGGAGAGGCGGTATCTTCACCAATGCTAACCATCAATTTGGTGCTGTCACAAGGTTGCCAGATCTGTGCATATTCTTGAATACACAGAATAATATATTAAATGCTCACACAGCTGTGAGAGATAGTGCAAAGATGCTCATACCAACAATTGGTATTGTGGACACAAATTGTAATCCCAATCTTATAACTTACCCAGTACCCGGAAACGATGACACCCCAGTTGCCATTGAGCTTTATTGCAAACTATTCAAAGCTGCCATACAGAGAGGGAAAGATGAAAGAATGATATTCCTTCAAGAAACTGAGTGAAAACATAACTTTGAATAACATTTATTTTATTATTTAGAATAATAAGGCAATAAATGATAGTAACTTAGACATAACAATTTGTTAAACAAAATATACAGTATAACACAATGTACCTATACGAACTTGGATACAAAAATATGCAATAAAATTTCAAGTGTTTTTGTTTAGCTGAAGTTGAACCAAATTATAGCAACTTTAGGATCTTTATATTTCATTATGTCAGCTTGCCTCGCCAACCCGTTTTTTAAATCACTATGTTTGACTATGTATGCATGCCTGGCACTTTAACAGTTCTCATCCAAAGTACCTAATCATGTCTTAAGTTTCAATTAATTTAATGGAATAATTATAATAGTTCCATGCAAATTCACTATAACAAGATATACTCTTCATCATTATAATTCCTTATCAATAGTTTTAATGAGCCTTATATTCTTTTAATCTCAAAATATAAATGTATGTGACGTGTATACAGGTCTTACATATATTTAGGTTTGGGCCTTTCCTGTGCAGGTAGCCAAAGTTAATGGGGCTTTAATCCTTTAACCGCCATCGTTTATGCATCGCCGAAATATCAGACAAAGTGACAGTGTAAATGACATCTTGATTTACGACTTATTTGACAGTTCGGCGGTTAAAAGGCGATATAATATTTTTTGGCTGAACTCATAATTGGGTACTTTCCTTGGTAAAAAAAAATAATAATTCTATTTAGTCAGTCAGTTAGATTATCAAAAAATATTGGACGCTGTCTCATTAGGTATATAAATATACTAGCTGACCTCGCGAACCAGGGATCGGATACCGGTATTTTCTCCATACAAATTAAACCGGTATTATTTCGTTCTTTGGTTATGATATCATTTTTGATCGGGCAGTCTAATAATACGAATCTGTTACCGGTTAAAACAAATAAGTTAAAAATGCGGTTCTGATACCTGTCGCGAACCTCGCCATATAAAATCTATGAGAAAATGAATTTGTTTCGTCAAATTTTCCATGGTTTAATAGTTATTCTGGTAAATCCAACAAATCAACTATCAGAAAAATCGGTCCAGCCGTTCTTAAGTTATAAATGGTGCAACTACCCGACTTTGTTTTATATACCTATACTTAGAGCTAGATTTGATAAAGACATGTTACATGCACATAAGCTAATGTAAAGCCAACGAGACGAGACATATTTCTTAGTATCCTGCTCATTTTCTCTATCATGACATTAATCTTGTGCCACGTATTTCATAAAAGACATCGCGCGATTTGTCTGACATTCGCTACCGACTCGCGTTATTTATCCCCCTAGCGTAAGGGTCGGCAAAAATTTTCGGCGCAGACTCAGAAATTCGAAACAGCCAAAAACTTTTGCCTTTTCTGCAATACCTTCTGTCTTTTGAAATGCCGACCCCTGCCCTAGTGAACGCCTGCTTATATGGCCTGTTCTAAGTGTAGGTATCACGAATGTTTTGAGTATCATCCAAGGAGCACCTTCCTCATCATGTGCGGGTGAGGGTTGCTGTCGGTTTCTCTGCTCTCCCAGCTGCCAGTGATGCATTTGGAGCTGCACAGGTATTGCAGAAGCGGGATACGGTATTTACCGCAGAAGTCGACGAATTTGATGTGCTCCACACGGTTGTCGAAGAATACTCCTGGAATAAATTATATATAATTCTATCTAGTGAATAGTTTGTCTTAAAGTTATGAATCTTTCTGTGCACACACTGTTTAGAATGACAGTCCAGATCTAGATACTAACTAAAGCTTCTTATGTTACTGAATTAATGACTGTAAAAATACAGTTCCGGTAAGTAACAAGTAATCCAATATCGTCCTTACGGCCTATGAGAGAAGATTCAATTGTAGAGCAGAACAATGCTGCAATTAAAAGTTATTATTTTGTAATATTGTGTAATTCTTTACCTATAGACATTTTCTTGCCAAAACGAAGAATGAAAACGCCTGTAACCCGATGATAACATTTTTACAACTCATAATAAAGGAACTTAGCAAACAAAATGTAAGATAAACTTATATGCCCCCTGGATTCTAATAATATTAACTACGGTCAACACATTTTTGCAGTGTTTTGAGTGTGCGTCCGTGATTTTTTGAGTAGATATGGGTGCGTAGTAATAAGAAGGAGTTGTGCACGTGTGTGTGGTTTTTATATATGTGTTTACTTACCTCGCCCTCCTCGGAAAAGGGGCAAAATTTTATTTATCGGAAAAATGCGCTGTAGGCGTTTTCTGTGTTTAAATAGGTACTCTAAGTACCCAACATACTATCATATTTTAAGACTGACTTTTTAAAATTATATTTATCATAATGGATTCTAGAACCACGGTATGCTATCAAAAATCCCTAGCCTAATTAATATATAATTATTGACGTAATTATCAGAGACATACGGACTAGCATGACCAAACCCATTTTGTCTAAGGTGCCTATCCTAAAAACATTAAGTCATAGAAATCGGACCACATATGCACGGTAAAAAACTATCGAATCATGCCAAATTACATCTTATACCTATAATTGTTAATTATTTATTCATGATTATTTCTTGTCATCGCACATTGTCGTACGGAACTTAAAACTCACCTTTGCACTTAGGATTGACGCAGCACTGCGCCGCCCCCAAATAGTTAATCAGGTCCCTTGGCACTTCGCCAATCACTATGGGGATCTCGTGCAGCTTGAGGGTACGACCAGCCAGTTCTAGCAGAGACGGGGGCTGTAGCGTCATGTCTCTGACGAAACGCACCACTAGTGGGTTGTCTCGGAGACTTAGCTGGAACAAAAGAAAGTTGAACTGTGGCGTTTTCAATCCGTGGACCAGGTATAGGAACTTATAAATCTCGAATCCCAGCCACTCCCTAAGGAAGGGCCGGAAATACAGGCGAAACTGGAATGAGAACTTAACTAAACTTATGTCGAATTTGTATAGACACTTAGTAAGTAGTCATAGGCCTTAGCGTCTATTTCAGACGATTTAGGTAAACATTTATACACAAACCTACCTGCAATATTAAATAGATTTCCGGATAAGCTAATAAGTAATATTGAGGGTAAAACGTGTAGTGAAACACGTTCAATAGTCAAAAGACATGTTAAAACTAAGTCATAATGTCATAAACAATAGAGGTACTTACCCTAATGTATAAAATACATAGTAACCTACTTAATTAAAAATTAGTTATACTATAAGGCAGACTCCTTAACTCAAAAAATCTTTTACATTTAAGATTAGAAGTTAAGATTGTAATTATTATGTTTTTTTATGAAATAAACAGTACAAATTAAAAAAAAAATTCTGTAGTCATCGTTTTTGGGAACTGTACGGACCGCAACACGAGACCGGCGTGATCTTTTAAATTTCTGGCTGACGAAATTCATGTCAGAGGCTCTAGTTTCAGTTTGTTGTCTACGCAATCTTCTATTGGCTCTAGTCACAAACCAGGTTCCATCGCACAACGCTCTGCCGTCCACAACGCGTTTTCCATCCATCTCTATCTTCGGCAAGCTTTTCCCTGGCCTAATATCTCGCTTAGCGCAAATAGCGCAACGCAATCCTTAAAACGCAACATCGGTCTCCCAACGTTTATCTTGGCGTTTGCTACTGCACTGCATGCACTAAGCAAGGTACCTACGTCGAGGTATTCTAGTAGATAGGGAGGCAGACTATTTTTTACCGATAAAATATTCATTTGGTTCATCGTCGGTTGTATGCAGTTTCAAATTGATGGTGAAGAAAAGAACAAAATGGCTTCAAAAGCTGCTATAAAAAAAAACCTCTCGCCAGTGCTGCCATCTGATGTTAGTTTTTAAAACTTTCATATGATTAGTTTCAATTGTCATGAATTTTATTATTGTGCTGAAAATTAAATTGATAAAAATATTCGGGTGAATATTTTTATCAATTTAATTTTTAGCACAATAAAATATTTTTATTTTTAAATTATATTTATTTTTAGATTGTTGGACATTTGAAATGAATTTACTTACTTAGTATAATATAATTCTTGTAACATGGATGGTCCAGCATGTAGGTAAATTGTGATTTTAATAAGGCTTTAGGTATATTTTTAAAATAATATACTTTTGCAAACATAATGCATATTGTTAATAGTGGTATATTTTAAAATAATAAACTTTTTCTAACATAATGCATATTAAATAAATTTACTGATGTAATGCCCTCTTGAGAAACCCTCATTCATTTATTCTTTGTCTCGGCTTAAGAAAAAGTATCGTCGGGTGACAAGCAAAAGCCACTAATTACACGTAAGAGGTAAAAGAAAACTCACTTGTTACTACTTCAACACAGTTGCTATTTCTTAAATTATTTGTCTGCATTTAGTGACTTGCTTGTCACCCGACGATATGCTCATGCTACATATACCTAAATAGCGAGCCTTAAGTAGAAGTAGAGCGAACGAGGTTCTGTTCCTGATTTGCACAATACTCCTATCTCTATATCCAGGACATCAGGGGATAGCAGGTAACGAGAGCGCGGATGAGCTGGCTAGGGAGGGAGGGGGAAGGGAGTATATAGGCCCAGAATCGGTCCTTCTTTTCTCAGCTCAAGTCACAAAGGGGGTCATAGAAAGGCTAAAAAAACAAGACGTGGAGAGATAATGGAGGGTAGCATCTGGGTGCAGACAAACAAAGATGACGATAGGTGGTATGGATCACAGAAGAATCAGGTATCTGCTGAAACTGGGTAAAGCAATCTGAGGTTGCTGATTGGTATCGTAACTGATCACAATACTCTAAATAGACACATAAAGGTAATAGGTATTAGTAACGATGCTTCGAGTAAGGAGAGGGAATTGAGGAATGTCGACCTTAAAGATGTCCTTCTGTTTTGCAGGAAAACGAGAAGAATGGAAGTGTTTGAGGAGGGAACACCGCCGGGACAGTAACCTGAGCCTCCAACCTTTAGGGAATGGGGCTGAATGAACGCAACAAACGATCGACAGCCCGCCTGTTTCCGGCCAGGCGTCCCTTCACAACATCATCATCAACAATAGGGGTTGAATAGGGAACGTAAAGCTCAAATTTGACAACAATTAAGAACGAAAACCTAACGAATATTTAGGGACTAAGATGAATATTTAGAAATTACTAAATATGCTCTCTCGATAAACATATTCGCGTCCAGCCACGTAGCACGTGCACGATAACGGGAGTAATGTAATGCGCAATTTATTATGTTGCAGATAGTATATAGTACCTAAATACTTACAAGAGTATTCTGTATTGAGAATTTCTTTGCTAGTTTCCTTAAAACATTGTTTACTGCGCAGTTACCTACTGTCGGCAAGTTTAATCGTACCGCTACCGGTGACAATTATTTATACTGTTTTGATAGACCACATAAACAAGGCAAAGTCCTTTGTCCGGTTACCGTAAACAAATGATTCTACCAGTGGTGACGACCGGTTAGCCTAGCGGGGTAGTGACACATGCCTTCGAAGCTGAAGGTCCTGGGTTCGAATCCCGGTAAGGGCAAAATATTTGTGTGATGAACATGAATAACTATTTCTTTCTGAGTCTTGGATGTTTTCTATGTATATAAGTATTTATATCTATTAATATATCGTCGTGTAGTCTCATTGAGTTAACTAATGGGGCTAGTTACATTTGTGTGTGATTGACCCCTAATATTTATTTATTGATAATCATACTTTTTAACGACATACTTAATCTTTTATATGGACATACCTAAGTATATTTGTATAGTTGGGAATAGGTGCTGGAACAAGCTGCCTCGTGGTAAGCCAGTCCTGTCAAGCTGATCTAATTTGACAGACATTCAGATGGACCTACTCTATGAGTACCTAATCATTCCAAGAATAATACGATACAAGGGATTTAGGTTAGGAGCGAGATTGAGAGAAGTGACGCAGGACCACGGGATCGGTGCGTATCGTACTACCTAGAACTAAGATCTCGCAATACGGTCAGAGCAATCGAGTCCCTAACCCGTCTTCTGTGTACGTTTTTCACATGGCATTGCGATGCCATGTGACGCTTCTAGAATATATTTGAAAGTTAATTATAGAGGCGACTCGCCTTCGTCTTATCATCGGTGTCCGCCGGCTTGTGGTGGTGAGCAGACTGTGGACGCTACTTGACGCTAGCGTCGCTAGCAACTCCAAGAGGGGTGTCTTTTATTATAGTTTTGTATTCTCCTTGGTCGTGGGCGACCGTATGGTAGGATGTAGGAAAGGTATGACGATTGGATATGTTATCGGCTTAGTACAAATGACGTACAAACTGGCGGGTCCCTCGCCGTCAATGCAGTGCATAATCTTTATAAGATTATAAGGCGGAGGAAAATATATTCCAACTAAGACTCAACATTTTTTACTAATACTTACATCCATACTATCCGAGGCTAGGATACTTAAATTTAGGACAAATGGGCGTTAGGATACATATTTATTATGACAAATAAAATAAGGGAATAAAACTGTAGGATAATCAAATTCTATGAAAAACCGGATGCCTTTGTGCCCGTTCAAGGGTTAAACGGCCCACAGGTATACCTATTGGCTGCGGTCTCCTGTAATTGTACGTCCCCGTGGTGGTGTTGCTTCAAATTTAAGCTAAATTAAATCACGCTGCGCTTAACTTTTTACTTAACTGAACACCTTGATACCTTGTCGCTTTCACCTGTTTGAGAACTTCGTGTCGAATGGCAGTTTAAAGTTTAAACATGACGTTAAAGCGACAAGGTACACCCCTTGTGATTTCGACCGTATCAGCCGCGGAATGAAAAGTTTCGTCACTTTTGAACCTTAATACCTGAATTAAAGTCGAAATATGTCGAACCTTTAAAACCTTTTCATTCCCTCTACACGGAGGCTTAACTTAATTATTTTTTACCAGCAGTAAATCTAGATCAGCTATAGGTAATTAGGTACTCAACCTGCGACCCACAGGCCGCATGCGGCCCGCCGAGCCTTTGCGAGTGGCCCGCCATTCACCATGAGATCCTACTATAAAAACCATAAATTTACCTGTGGCCCGGGGCTCCTTAGTTAAAATGTCTCTGCGGCCCTTATAGAAAAATGGTTGAGTTTGGCTGCTCTAGATGTTGACGTGGCTTACCTCTGTCAGGCATCTTAACTTGATGATTTGAGTAGGCAGAGTCTTTAGTTTGTTTCTATGGATGAGCAGAGAACGCAGCTGGTTCAGGTGGGCTATGCTGTTCGGGAGTTGTTCTATGAGGTTGTCACTCAACACTAGGGCCTGGAGGCCCGTTAGTCGGCCGACGGCGTCCGGTACTTCAACGATTTGGTTTCCTCCTAGCGAGAGAATCTGTAAACTGAAGTAGTTATTTATGATACAAGTGCGGAAAGTACGTAATTCCCAACGAGTGACGATTACCAAAAACACGACCGTTAGGGAGTGTTTTTATCAACACGAGTTGGGAATTACCTATCCGCACGTGTATCATATATTATTCATATATTAAGTATCAATTTAATATTTTCCTAAAAAATAATTATGGATGTTTCACATTTACAATGCATTCTAAAAACATCCTAAGGAGTAAGGATACATTTAATTAGTCGAAAAATATTTCGATAACCATTAGCTTGCATGTAAGAAGATATATCAAGTTAAACTCGAGGGACATGCCAAAAAACCGAGGGTACACTTAGAAGTGAAAACGCAGGGGCGTTTTGTACCCCGGGACTTTACCGTATGCGTACAAAAAGTATACCTTCAAAAACAAAAACATATGCAGTCCGATTTATATTTTTTTGTTTTTGAAGGTATACGTTTTTGTACGCATACGGTAAATTCCCGGCATGTAATCAGTAAATGGCAGGGTTTTTGCATTAGGAGAAAGTTATTTATTTGCAAATCATTTGAATTAGGACTCGTGTAGGTACTACATATAAGAAGTGAAAAAAGTGTCTATGTACTACTAATAGATAAAGTGGTTCACGTATCAACAAACGCATCCATCTAGAGGTAATAGCTTTTTAAACCGTACCCATCTATAATAGGCATATGTATCTAAAACCAGCACTAACTATAGAGAACGATATGGATCGTCGTCAGATAACCAACAATCGTTCCGTTATGTCCAACGCTACTAATATCCTTTAGAAGTCTGTGCTCGATAACGTAACATCCTTTATAGGTGCTATCAACGGAGTGACATACATGACTGTCTGACTGATAAGAAAACGTGAATAATTTTATGGACT
Source organism: Epinotia nisella (assembly GCA_932294315.1). Taxonomy (NCBI): domain Eukaryota; kingdom Metazoa; phylum Arthropoda; class Insecta; order Lepidoptera; family Tortricidae; genus Epinotia; species Epinotia nisella. Next base: position 13,180,735 of record OW028687.1, on the reverse strand, counting down.
GATCCAATTTTGCAAGTCATTATGTATGAAGTAGATACGTGTAAACAACATTTAGATTAACCCATTCGCCGTCACCGTTGCCTCCCACTTGCCACCGACTTCATGACTTGCGTCGCGTGGAGGTGCACCTAGATTTTTTTTCCGTGGCAGCAAATGATTAATTAAATTGATTCGTAGTTCATTATTCCCGCGCACCTAATACATATCTATACTATACCTACTTATCTGCATTTACTACTGTAAATGGCGAGGGAAGAATTGTTGTTGTTGTTGTTAAAGATAACAAAGTACATAGTTGATATGCGTATTTTTTCTTTTCTTGCAATCCACAAACAAAATATATTGTTATGGGAAATAATGCCGCATTTTTATCTCATGTGCATTGTTTTTTCCTCCACGCTCTGGATTCATGTTTTTGTCCCAATCGATATGAATATTATATACCTACGTAGGTTAGGTATCTAATCAAAAACATATACCAGACTTATCTGGGGATAGTCGGCAGATTAGTAGGAATTATTAGATATCGGTTTGCGCTTCATTCTTTGATACGTCTACGCCTACAGAGCTACACTATAAACGAAGCTAAAATACTCATGTTTGATTGAATTTCTTCATTCATTAATTAAACTATGCCGAGACTGAAGCTATTTTTGATATTTAAGTTAACTTTTCAATGTGTAATTTTTCTGACTCCTCCGAATATAATATTTAATTATATATTTAAGGTAACTAATTTCTGATGTTTAAAATTAACTGGTTCTCCACGATACAGGCGTAGCCTAGTGTGGGGACCCCTGGTAACTATGTAACATAATGATTTTTTAAATAAATGTCTATGAGTATTACTATTACGCCTAGAGATTATTACCAACCGGAAAATGACATATAGCCCTTCATTCGTTCGTTCTAATAAGGCTCGCCCAAAATTAAGTGAGGGTTCCGTACAAAATTACAAATGTATAGTTTTCAGATTTTGCCCTGTACTTGTAGTAAAAGACGATATTACTTGCCAAATTTCATAGTTCTAGGTCAACGGAAAGTTAGGGTACTTCCCGAACAACACAGGCTACGAAAAAAACAATTTTCGTAGCCTGTGTTGTTCGGGCTAGCAAAGGATTCTACATAAGTATGTACCGTCTAAATTGGTTAAGACCTTTAGTATACATAAGTAAGCATGCGTTAACATTATAGCTACTCATCACAATATGACGTAAGTACGTAGTTGATATTGCTAATATGTAAAGAGTAAACATCATTGTTGAAGCGTGAACCCTGACTTCTCGCCGCTTAATTCGTTTTGTGAACCGACTCAACCTCATGGGTACGTCTTAGAATAACATTCGCAGCAACAAAGAACCAGTTCACGACAATCTAAATACAAAGTCGTTGATTGATATTGTCAAGAGTGGTAAAGATATATTTAAGTACCGTTTCAGTTATCTGTGACGGGTGCGCAACCCCTGACCTGGCGGTTAAAATTTGCACTACTTTCAAACATAACGTCATTCTAACAAAAAATGAGATCCTTGTCATCTTTAATAAATAAAGTTGAATTGAATTCAATTAGATATAATACTTACCTATATTAATATTATGCATATATATTATGTATACTCTCACAGTCTCGATTATTTCAGTATTGACTGTTAACCGATGTCTCAATAAACCGGTTTTATTGCGCAGATTAAAACACAAACGGAACTTCATTGTTGCGAAAACGTTACTTTTGACCCATTTTACAAGTTTATTTAATAATATTCGATTCGACCATCTGAACATATTTATTCATAATGAATTGTATTGTTTTAACCCAATTTTTTGGTATAAGTATTTTGCTTATACCTATAGGCATGAATCATTATATCTACCTACCTACCTATCTCTATTGTAAATGAACCTATGATACTCAGGTTCAGGACAAGCTATACGTGATGCCACAATGAGGGACGGAAAGGCTTCATGGCTGATGGCTTACTATAAACAACCTACTTTATTTGGGCGGGTAGTGTCTTTTTTTGGCAAAACTTTATACTAAATCAGTTGTGGCAAATAAAAAAACCGGCCAAATGCGTGTCTGACCACGCAAAACGAAGGGTTCCGTGCCTATTAAAAAGGTCGTATCATCACAGAAATCTTACGACACTTACGTCCTTTTCTTTGAGGAAGGCAGTTTTTCAGCAATATCTCGAAAACTTTTGAACCGATCTTGTTCAAAACAATTTTCGGTGAATGAACTCAATACATAAGTCCTATGTCCATGATTTTTTAATATTTTTAAAATACACCGTTCAAATATTAGAGGGGGGGGGGGGGGGGACAGAATTCGGGGCGATTATCTTTAACTTAAACTTAATCAAAAAAATTGCTAAGAAACCTTATATTTATTTTGAAAGGCCTATCGATTGATGTGCAACACGTGGGCTCACAATGAAAAAAAAAAACATTTTTTGACTTAGTTTTATGTATGGAGTGCACCCCAAAAAAATTTTTTTTGTAATTTTAATTACAAAACCATGTAGCGGCTAACAAAATACACCTATCCTCAAAATTTTATTCAAATACAATAAATTTATAGTTTTCGAGTGCCTGTGACATACGGATAGACGGACATGAAGAAACTAGGTATAAGGGTTCCGTTTTTGCCATTTTGGCTACGGAACCCTAAAAAGTGGAACTATGACAAGGACAACGAATGATATTTCCCTTTCTGTCTCACTTATCGAGATTTGTATGCTACCATCTCGCTCGGACGTGGTATTATTATTACCATAGCTTGTCCTGAGTATCATAGGTCCATGCTATTGTATGTCAAATAAAGAATGACGGACGTCTAGATAGGTACCTACTTTCCACTTAACATCAGAAATTCAGAAGTATTCCGGTAGGACATCTCAATGACCATTTAAGACTTTGTTGTACTTACTTAAGCCCGTGCTAGACGGTCGCCAACACGCCCCTCCGACCGAGCGACCTTGGTCCGCACCGATCGTGTAGACAGTTGTTTCCAACAAAATTTCATACTACAACGGTCGGGGCCGACCAAGGTGGCTCGGTCGGAGGGGCGTGTTGGCGACCGTCTAGCAGACCTTTTACAGAAGATAATTTTGAATACTTCACCCGCTTTAAAGGTCTGCTAGACGGTCGCCAACACGCCCCTCCGACCGAGCGACCTTGGTCGGCCCAGACCGTTGTAGTATGAAATTTTGTTGGAAACAACTGTCTACACGGTCGGTGCGGACCAAGGTCGCTCGGTCGGTGGGGCGTGTTGGCGACCGTCTAGCACGGGCTTTAACTACTTGCCGCTGACAATAAATGTGACGGTGTTTAGTAAAAGGGCCCACTTTGTCGATTCTAGTTACGGAGTTACGGGCAGTTTAGTGAAATATGGCAAAACTTACCGAAAATCAACTTTCGATGAAAACTGATAGAACAGACTGTAATAAACCTATGATTTTGATGACGACGCATAAATCTCCATTTTAAGCACCTTTTTAGGGCCTCAAAGTTTAGTGCCCAGCGACCCACTTTGTCGCATACAGAAAAAATCGTCGATATCATATTTGTGACGGTTTTTGGGAAAAGGTCCCACTTCGTCGATATAGAGATAAGAGTAGTTCCTAATACTACAGACCATACGCTATCTTTTGGTGAAAGATTCATGTCTCTAGGTGCTATAGTTATTTTTAAAAAATTCTGCAAAGTTGCAGAAGTGAAAAAGCGACAATTGAGAAAACGTTGATTAAAGTTTGGGATGGCAGAAAACACACTTCTACTTTGAAGTTATGGAGTGGTTGGTATTAAATGAATGGGCATACTTTAGGGATTTCAAATTAGTTAAAATCATGTATGTAACCTTAGTATTTTGAATGTTATGGAGGCTTGAACATAAAAACGGGACGAAAATATGTAAATCCTGAATATGGGTTTATTTCTATATTATATTATACGGCACGCAGATTTATCATTAAAGTTGTATTTATAAATGGTTTCCCATGCTAAAAAAGACAGAAATAATTCTGTGGATCCTTTTATTTAGTTATTATGTCAAAAAGTTAATAACAAATGATTTGAAGAGTGCCATGCATAAAAATTAAAATACACGTGTCTCTTAATATATAACATGAGATTACTTAAAAAAAATACTTATCAAGCATAGAAAGTATGTAAAATATCAAATTATAAGTACTTTTTGTGTGTATAAAGTTCAGTGATTTTATATAGGGAGGGTCCCACTTTGTCGATTTACTAAACTTTAGTGTTTCTTCATTGAAAGTGTTTGTGTTTGGTATATTTTTCAGTTTTATGTATGAGATAATGGTTTGTTATTGTTAATCTAAGAGTCTTTGATACTAACGTCGTTTGTTTAAACTTATTTAACGTAATTGAACGAAATTTCTTTTCGACTCAAGTTTAGTGACCCACTTTGACGGTTTAGTGGATCATATGCTAAAAAATTACTACAAGTATAAAATCATAATTTATAAACATAGGTGTAATTTGCTGAACCAAAAACAGTATAATTACAAACCAAAAACCGGCCAAGTGCGTGTCGGACCACGCAAAACGAATGGCCGTGCCTATTAAAAAGGTCGTATCGTCATAGAAATCTTACGGCACTTACGTCCTTTTCTTTGAGGAAGGCAGTTTTTCAGCAATATCTCGAAAACCTCTGAACTGATCTTGTTCAAAACAATAGCGTATGATCTGTAGTATTAGGAACTACTCTTAACTCCATATCGACAAAGTGGGACCTTTTCCCAAAAACCGTCACAAATAATGTCCGTAATAATGTTCAATCCATGAGGTTAGGAGTAAGACGTGTTTTTGTGTATTGGAACATATGCACAAACACATACTATCTAGATTCGTATGTTTAGAATACGTACGATAGTCAGACATCTTAATTGTCTTTCAATGTGGGGCTTCTACTTTTCTATTTGGTCCAACCAAGTCAAGTAAGTAGATGCCTACATTTTTATTTAAAAAACCATGCAAAACGAAGGGTTCCGTGTCTATTAAAAGAGGTCGTATCGTCACAGAAATCTAATGGCACCTACGTCCAAAACTACGTTCGTACTTTTTACTAGGGCATGCAATCCGGAATACCGGGATCCCGGTATTGTAGTAGACATATAATTACAATTTTTTTTTGACATTTAATTACAAAAGTACAATAATAAAACAAGTAAAATAATAAAATTTTGAGGATAGGTTCCTCAAAATTTTATTATACACCTTATAGTTTTCGAGTAAAATGACTGTGACATACGGACTAGACGTGTGCGCCGCGCCGCCGCGCCGCCGCCGCCGACGATTTTTCCACGCCGCCGCCGCCGATAGATTTGACCGGCGTGAAATCGGCGTGGCGTAATTGCGTTTTTTTCGGAAAAGTGTTAATTATTCTATGCATTTTATTTAAGTAATTTTAATTCCAATGCCGAATAAGGAGTCTCTACGGCACATGCCAACTCTTTAATTTTCTATATAAAAGAATTTGCTTTAATTTGCTTCGCAATAAAATAAAAATCGGCAATTCTGTAGTATATGTATACACGCATGATTGTAACATTCTTGCGAACATGCACGCCATGGCAGATATCGTCGGCTAAAGTCACAAACCTCTTAATACCATTTTTCAAACCATGCTTTGACACAGTTATACAATACAACATGTCCTTTGGGACGTCAACGTCATGAAAAAAATAGAAAATAAAACAAGTTATGTATTAAAAAAATAAAAGCATAACAAATGGACATCTTGTAATGATATTTATAAGTACTACTGTTGCAAATCTTTACTTATTTCATTAATTTTATTGTGATGTAACCTTGATGTAAATTAAATAGGTTTTTTTGTGTCTCCTGTAAAATTGGATCAGATAGAGTTCATAGAGTTAAAAGGTTTGCGATCAGCGTCAGTAAATGTGCATTCGTTACTCTAATGCTTGAGCACGTGATCTTATTTCACCTAATAATCTATAATCATAATCAACTGGGGCATATTCCAGTAACTAAAAGTTGTTTAACTCATTCCATGAAGAATCTGTTCCCTAATACCTCTGGTCGGGTCTGGGTATACTACAAAAGGTAGATTCCATGATTGTTCCACTACATAAGAAATGCTCTACCTACCTGTAAATGTGACATCTATAGAACTAATTCTCTCTTATATTCCTTGCTGGTAAAGTTCTATTGTATATTCTAAAAAACGTCTGGAGCACTACAGAAGCGGACAAATCGCAATAGAGCAAACGGGCTTTGTTAAGGGTAGATGCACAAGAGAGCAGATCTTAAATATCAGGCAGTTAATCCAGAAGAGCAAAGAATTTAACATACCCATGGCCTTATGCTTCATCGATTACGCCAAAACGTTCGACTGCATACATTAGTGAAAAATGTTTGAAGTACTTGGGGAAATGGGTATTATACCTGAACATCAGTCCTTTTTAGTGAAAAACCTATACTTCGACGGCAAACGTCGTGTCCGGCTGGAAGACATGGAGTCGCAACCCTTTCAGACCAATCGAGGCAGGGTTGCATCCTGTCCCGTCAACTATTCGTCTTGGTCGGCGAACACATAATGCGCGGACTGCGCAGTGTGCTTTTGAGAGCTAGCAGGGCGGCATCCGAGTTGGTGAATAACAATTTGCAATACATAGTTGCCTAGCTAGCTAGACTGAACTAGCTAGCTACACTTCTAAAGAAAGTCGAATTGATCAGTGCACAATACAGCCTCCGACGACGACGGCGACGGTGGTCCGAGAAATCCCAGGAAAAAACAAAACTAATGTTCATAGATAGAGCTGGGTTGATGCAAAGGGCACAGGAACTGCATGACCTGGACTTAGTAGAAAATTTTGTCTATTTAGGCTCACAGATCTCCAACGACACGACGGAGATTGTATGAAAGAGGTCATCAGAAGATCGAAAATTGCTTAAACAGAAGTAAAGCGCTTGGAGAATATATGGAGGAACAGGAACATTTACCGCAACACCAAAGTCTAGACTTATGCGCACCCTTATCTTCTCCATTTTTAGGGTTCCGTAGCCAAAATGGCAAAAACGGAACCCTTATAGTTTCGTCATGTCCGTCTGTCCGTCTGTCCGTCTGTCCGTCTGTCCGTATGTCACAGGCATTTTACTCGAAAACTATAAGGTGTACTTGAATAAAATTTTGAGGATAGGTGTATTTTGTTAGCCGCTACATAGTTTTGTAATTAAAATGACAAAAAAAAATTTTTTTAGGGGTGCACTCCATACATAAAACTAAAAGTCAAAATATTTTTTTTCATTGTGACCCCCCGTGTGGCACATCAATCGATAGGCCTTTCAAAATTAATATAAGGTTTCTTAGATTTTTTTTTGATTAAGTGAATAGGGTCGGAGATAATCGCCCCGAAAGTCACTAAAATTCTGTCCCCCCCCCTCTAATTTTTGAACCGTGTATTTTAAAAATATGGAAAAATTCATGGACATAGGGCTTATTAATTTCATTCACCGAAAATTGTTTTGAACAAGATCGGTTCATAGGTTTTCGAGATATTGCTGAAAAACTGACTTCCTCAAAGAAAAGGACGTAAGTGCCGTAAAATTTCTGTGACGATACGACCTTTTTAATAGGCACGGAACCCTTCGTTTTGCGTGGTCCGACACGCACTTGGCCGGTTTTTTCTTCATGCCTCTGAACCATGGATTTGGAAGGCAGGGCTGAGAGTAAAGAAAGGATACATTTGAAATGTGGTGCTGGCGTAGAATGTTGGTCATGTTGTTCAGCTTGGAGAAGATGATAATGGTTGGCTGCGTTGAAGGAAAGAGGAGTATTGATGTATTCCGCGATGCCACGGGCGTCAATATCCAATTCCAACGCGTAATATAACTAGCCCGAAGTAAAAGGGTTTGGAGAATGTTTTTGAAGAACTGCGCTTTTGGTAGTCACGACCCTCATCCTTGAGGCACCGACATAAAAGAAAAAAAATCAAAATTCCTAATTGATACATCTTTTAAACTTTTTTGTGCAACTAAATTTCAGAAAATCGATTATTTCACTATAAGAATTTACGCTATATAGTTATTTAACCATAAACCGAAAAAAAAGTTCCACGCCGATTTCACGCCGATCACGCCGCCGCCGCCGATAAAAATCCCACCGGACGCCGCCGCCGATGATTTTGCCATCGGCGCACACCTCTAATACGGACATGCGACACTATAAGGGTTCCGTTTTTGCCATTTTGGCTATGGAACCCTAAAAGCAACAAGGATTGCTTATCAGCGCAATGATATGAGCTCTGCTTACAATTAGTCAAATGAATTGCTACCTAGTATTATTTTTTGAAAATGAAGCAGATTTTACATTGTTTTTGTGGGTGAATGAGTGTTAATTATTAAAATCACCTAGCATATAAACAATAAACAAACGACACATACCAGCTCAGTTTCCATATATCCTTTGGTATATTGACTATATTGTTTCCACCCATGTAGAGATATCGCAGAGATGTTAACTCCATTACTTGTTCTGGAAAAGAACTAAGTTGGTTTCCGCTCAAGTTGAGTTCTTTTATCGTGCTCTTCGCCGAGAAGAAGCATTTTGGTAAGGATTCGTTTGTGAGCAAGTTGTGTTTAGCTATTAAGGACGTAAGAGGGCAGTATTTCAGGAGATCAGGGAGGGTTTTGAGTCTGTTGTGGCTCACGTCCAATATCTTCAAGTTGCAAAACCTGTTTATGGTGTCAGGCAATGCGGTTATTCTGTTGCTGTAGAGAAGAACGATCTCGTAATTTTCCGCGCAATCCTTTTCGTTGACGATCCCTTCCAGTTCCAGTCCTAGGCCGTTCGTATCCAGCAACTGGTTGGAGAGGTCTAAGGTCTTTTGTTCCCTGCTGTCGCTATCGCAGCTGTCAGACGTGTAACACTCCATTTTGTTCGATGTTGAAGTCTATGTTGTGCACTGAAGTGTTAACTCACATTATAGTTACGAGCTACGTATACATCCGCACGCCTGGGCTGACGGCGCGCGCGCAACTGTCTAGTCTTGATACTCTTGAAGTCTTGATTGTCACCGCCGCCTCACCCCGCCGCGCCGTGTGCGCAGACGCACAAAGTCTTGCTTTGATTACCTAATTGAAGTTGGTGCCCTTAGCTAGATGTGTGACCATGTGCGAAGCTAAATTACGTTGTTTCTTTGAAGGTCATATCATGTAGTATGGGTGACATGTATGTCATTGTTTGCCTATTTTATGCTACGTAGAGGACCGAATTTTCGTAGGCCCTCGCGAAATATTTAAAAAACCACTCTTTATTAGTAACCTGTTTGTTGTTAGCGCATTTGTTCAATTTTTACGCAAAATTATAATATTATCTGGAAACTGGCGAAGAAGTCGTGTTCTCCCTTCGAGCCTCATTCTTGATAAACACACCTACCAATTTTAAATTAACCGCAAAATTAATAAGCTGACTGTACGATTTTTTTGACACATGAGTAGGGAAGTGTCGCTGTCGATAATTCATTTTTGGATTGTATTAGGCCCTGAATTCACGAAAATATATGTCCGTGATAACTGCACCTTATATTCCGAATAAAAAACGTGTATGGCTACCCTAAAAATACCATAGACAATAGATGACCTGCTTTATCGTAGGAGCCAATTTGTCCGCAATATGGGCGCAAGATGGCTCTGTAGGCCTCTAGCTTTTATGTGACGTCATCTTCGTTCAGTGATCGAACGTCCGAGTGAACGCCGAAACTAGCCGAACTAGTACAAGACTGAAGAAATCAAGAAACTAAAAATCTGTCGTTCACCTTAGTGATGTAAATTTTGAAAATTCAACAAAATGATAATGTAAAAATAAGACAATCTTGTTTTGATTTTAATTGTATCTTAGTGATATTGTTTTGACTGTAACACCCATAACTCTGTATTTCGTCGACTAAGTGAGAGAGTTCAGTGCGAGTGCAAGGGTGGTAACGAGAAATGTGAAGTATCTATGAAGTTCAGGATTCTAAAGCCTTTTATTTTATACCTATAATAATGAGCGGACGCCCTAGGACCACGTCATTCGCCGAGGGCAGCAAATCCGTTCGAAAGACATTCGATAATCAACCACCTAAACCACTAGGAGGGGTAAAAATCAGCAGTAAGTACCTCTCTTCTACCTAACCATTCTTTTGTCGGCCATCGTGATTTCCTACGTCTGTGACGTATCTAACTACTGACAATTTCAAATATGGCTGCAAACTGCCACAATTCATCCTAAAATTAGAGGTTGTGTCTTACTGTAATTAGAAATAATCAATATCGGGAGCGTTTTATGTCCGAAGCATATCAAAAATGGCCACAGCCTGTGCTTCGATTCTGCCACATATGCCTCGCTGTGTGACAGTTAGCACGTCAAAATAACTTAGTTAAAAAGTGCGTAGTATTTTATAACACCTCTGGAATATAGGGAGATGTATTTCCGTCGCCGCCTCATTGCCTTGCGTAGCTGCCGTAGAGTCCATTTTGTACAGTTGCTAAGCAATTTCTGGTTAATTACTAGTCATTTTAGTATCTCTTTGAGGTTACTTCATGACGTAATTTAAATAGTCGTATAATATCTTTTCTAATGAGGTGAGAATATGCCACAGTATCTACGCACGTACTATATAGGCATTTGACAGTTGTAGGGCTTGGACATACATAATACATTATCTGCATAGGCTTGGTGCGGGACCATAGGCAAGCCCAGCCCACCTTGTTTTCTTGTTTTTTTAGAAATAATATGTTACTACATCATACTAGGCTATGTACCTTATATATACGTACAGTTGAAATTAGGTCAGATTTAAGTGCCACCTAATTGTCCATCACTTTCTAACACTGCCAGGTTCCTATGTTTTCAAGAAACATGGCAAATTTATATATTCTTTTTTTATTGATTTGTTCCTCACAACAACTTACATAGGTGGATCAACTATTTTCTGTCACTAGTTGCCATGGTTACGTCTCCTGAGTCACTTTTTAAATCTGTGATTTATGGGTTGTAAAAATTCATGTGAGGTTTCCTTGTCCTCCTTTTTGTATGGACCATATTCTAGGCACGTTAGAAGTCTGTATTGTAACAATTTTTCTAAGAAACTTTTCGTCTCCTGGCTTACGGGACAGAATAACAACAAGAAGTAGTTTATTGACCCACCTATATCTTCTCTAATGTTTTTCACGTTCACATTAAACTCTAGAATATACATATATAATTTTTACATTGTTTCAATGTATCTTTTTTGGTGGTGGTTTATATTTCACATCTATGTGTAGTAATTTGCGGAAAGCAGGGAATAGATTGCTAGTAGTACATATTAATATCACTAGCTTGTGTAACAAATGTAACAATTAAAGACATTGCTCTCTATCTTTATACTTAGTATTTAATAAATAGCCATTACGACAGTCTTGATGTTTTACGATCACAATTATCTTATGTGTTAGAGTGGAATACATGGCTCCTTTGTGGTCATTGAAACAAAGGTCAAGCACAATGAAAGTTCTTATTTGTGTCCTTCGGGGTTTTTTTTTTAATTTTTATAACATTTTTACTGAGTGATAAATAAACGCCAGTTAGCATTATTGGAAAATAATGTTTTAACGCCTGGAGTGTCTAGTCGCTTAGAAAATAAATGAAAAAAGTAATCCAAATAATCTTAAATGCATGATCCTGAGGCCCTAAGGTCTAAAACATTTTGTATATAGAGAGCTTGAGTTAGGCTCACTTTTTTCATGAGTTACTCATACTCATTTATTGATAATACTAAAAAATATTACGTGTCAAAATTTATTAAATATTCTAATTATGTAATTATCTTAATATAATTTATATAATTTCATTCCTTAGTGCTTAAATAAATATAATAAATTTTATAGTATACAACTAAAGATATAATATTTAAATGTCAATAATTTGATAATTTTAACTAGTTATTCATCAGCTGCTTTCATGTATATATATTCAACTTGTGAAATTCAGAAACCTCATAAAAGGCATTTTGTAAAAGCCATTTTTTAACTCCCTGTTATATGAAAGTTCCTTGTCCAAATTAGCAATTTGACTGAGTATTGAATTATAGATTTTTGGTCCTATAATATATGCGATTTTGGTAGACTTGGTTAGTTTACATCTAGTAGTCATAAGCATAAGTGGTCCTCTGCACCTGTCTCGTAACTGCCGGGGATTGTCAGTAACTTTTCCCAAAATTAAGCTTATTACAATGATATCACTATCATTGTAATAAGCTTAATTTTGGGAAAAGTTACTTAAAATAATAAGGATATGAATACGAAAAAGAACATAAATCCTACTCAGCATGTATGCAGCATATAGGCATGAGCTTATGTATATGTGTCTGTGCCACAGACACACATACATAAGCTCATGCCTGGTATTCTATGTATATTTGTATGTGGTGCTTCGTTTTGGTAACAGTAGGTTTAGGTTCCACGTCCCCTTTTCAAGTGATATCATTGTTGCAAATTCCGTATAAGAGATATACCAATTATTTTATTAATCATAAAGTATCATCTACTATAATTTTTGATAGGTATAGGTACAAAACTTAAGTAAAGCCCTTCTTGTATGTGGTGGTGACGTATTCGAATATATATTATCTACATGTTTAAATTGTCTAACACAAACATATCAAATACCTGTTCGAACACGTCACGTGATTTCGACAACACACCCACAGAGACTATCCTTAAGGGGTTGGCATCAAAGGGCATGGATGAAAACACCATCAGATGGATCCAGAGCATGCTTTCAAATAGAATAGTCACTCTGACCCTAAATGCAATTGAACAGACATTTTACAACACAAGAGGATGTCCAAAAGGACGCGTACTATCCCACTACTATGGACCTTAGCAGTGGACCAACTCCTAGTAACTATGAAGGACCTATGATACCCAAGGATATGCCGACGACCTTGTAGTCAATCAAAGGACCACACAATCTCAAACGACACATACCTACGTGGAATGCATATTCACCAAACTGTATACAGTGGAAATATCTACGGTATCTACGGTGAGAGGCCAAAGCTCAAAGCTAGCGTCAGCATGGGGAAAGAGGCCTCAATCTTTCAGGCTGAAGTGTTCGCGATAAATAAATGCGTGGAGATCAATCTTGAAAGTAACCTGAGGAACCAACACATCTACATCAACTCAGACAGCCAAGCTGCTCTGCTGGCACTAGATTCTCTAGAGTCCTACTTTAAACCAATCCAGAATTGTCAAAACAAACCCTAACTAATTCCAACAAAGTCATACTTAGATGGGTACTAGGGCATTCCGACATTGCAGGAAAAGAAAAAGCAGATGAACTTGCAAGGAAGGGCGCAGACACAAACCTGGTCGGCCCAGAACCGTTCTGTGGTATCACAAAACGGAAAGCATATTCTCTGCTAAAGAACACATAAAAATCAGAGGCAATCAAGCTGTGGAAGTTCGCCAAAGGACAAAATCAGGCTAAAGCCTTAATCAAAGGATTCAATAATAAATAATAAACTGCCTAAACAGCTATTACAACTCAAAAGGCACAAAACCTGCGAAGTGACGAGAATCCTGACAGGACATTGCAAATTGAACAAAAACCTGTTTCAAAAGGGACGCAACTTACAAGGTCTGCCAGGAGACAGAGGAAACAACAATGCACATTCTCGGTTCCTGCGGACCACTCATGCACAAAAGAAGTACACCCAGAAGAGGTACAACATATCACCGCCCAAAGAATCTGGAATGTCCTGGAGGCAACGGGCCTTAACGGTGAACTCAAAAAAAAAGGTCTGCCACAATAGATCACTTGCTGGTCGAAGCGGCATATTAAGGCCCACAATAGTAATGAATTCGAATAGACATTACATGATTAAATTGTCTAACACAAACATATCAAATGCCTGTTAGAACACGTCACCCCTACACTTTTAATTGAACCTATTTGCACATTTGAACAAATAAATTTATAAATTATATTTGATGTATTTTTTCTCACTTCTACTTAAGATTATTTGAGTTGGCTGAATTGCATCAAAGTTATTAAGTATTATTCATACAGAAATTAATTCCTAATAAAATATTGAGTCAAGCCCTAATTAGTAATTGTACAGCAATACTTTGAAAACAATACATCTTTCATATTGCTTTCCTAGCTATGTGATAAGTAGAGACCAGACGTTTGGTGACCTGTTGAGAACAGAGAACGATGGAATCGTCGTTACAGAGATTTAATTATGATTAAATGAATAATTATTAATTTATCTATAGTAAATTTCGGTGAAGGAAAACATCGTGAGGAAACCGGTCTACTCCTTTCACGCAAAATAGGCACGTTGGATGTCGATTTGCGGAAAATGCCCATTAAAACTAACTATAGTAAATTATTTATTTAAATTTTATTATTATTACATAAAAAAATTACTTATCATACAAAAGCTGAACTTCATCCCATAAAGCATTCTCTATCAGTCAGCCAATTCCATAGGTCAGGTGAGTTATGGGACAAAAAAAATATTCTAAGCAAAATGAGTTTGAAATAATGCCAACAAATAAATCATAAAAAGTAGGCACGGACTTCACCACTCTCTATGTTCAGGCCTGTGACCGAATGTCCCTAGTTCGTACCCTAGTGAATAGGGGGTTGCTCTATGTACATCTATCAGTAGACGGAATTATTATCATTTGATACTAAATTATATTCCTAATAAAATTATTGAATCAAGCTCTAATTACTCTGACAACAATGTCATAAATAAATTTCTAGGTCCTACAAGTAATTAGCCTAATTACGACTGCTAATTACTAATAAGGTAAAATAACACCTGAGCGTGGTCACCTACACCTCATGCCTAAAGTGTAGGGTCCCGTAATCAATAATTTTAATATAACAACCGATCTCTCATTTTATAGATTTTCTATTGGGATAGCCCACTTTGTTATGAAGAAAAAATGTTACCATTTATTTTAGTTGGAGACGGTTAAATGCGATTATACATTCATCTGAAAGGGCGTTGCATGGCCGCGTTTAAGCACCAGGTAAAACTTTGGTCGTCACATAGCGGAAAAATGTCCCTAAAACTCCAAAAAACGTCATCAAGGCGGTTATTTTAACACAAATTGCGCGTAAATTTAGTTATGTATATGCTTCTGAAGCCATTTTGAGAGAGCAGTTGCAGCGCAAAACTTGCTGGTATTTTACTTGAGCGGCTAGCGTAAGACCGCGCGCGAGATCTTTCCAATAAGAACACTTAGAAAGAGACTGGTAGTTAAGCTTACGCGCAGTCTTGTGCTAGTCGTGCTGAACACAAAATTTACAAATCCGAAAAAGCGGTCGCAGGATTGTTCATCCTAATGAACATTGTCAATCTAAGGGTTAATTCACGCGCAATTTTTGTCACCACAACACAACAACAATTTATATGACGTTTTCTCACGCAAGCTGACGTTTATCGCAATGTTGTGCATTTTATGCATAAGCGTGCATCGTATACACTTGTCAAAACGTGACGGATTTTATGTGATAAACGATATAATCACGTTTATTTTCTCGTGTTGGCCATCGATATAATAGTTATTTGTGTCACAAGGGAGCAAAATAGTATATTTACGGCGAGGGCGGTGTATTGAATCCTGAATGTAGCGAGGGATCCTACAATAGAATCCTGAGCGTAGCGAGGGATTCTAACGTAGGATCCTGAGCGTAGTGAGGGATTCAAGTGTTAACGCCCAAGACGAAAATAATTTTGCTCCTGAGTGACACATGTAACTTTTCACACCGATTATGAGGAAAATTGAACGAATATCAATATTAATTATTATATAATTTATATACAATAACATCATAGTTTTGATTTCAGTAAAACGTATAGTTTATTGTGACAATTTTTTCAAATATTACGAAAAATTCTCAAGTTTTAATATGTAAATGTACCTATAACGTTGCTAAAGTTAAAACTTGAAATATGTTCATTTTTAATCGATTACGATGAAATTACAATCGGTTATTTTCTTAAGATCTGTGTTCAATCGGCACATTGCGTAAATGCTACATGCCAATGAATAAATTAAAAAAGTAGCTTGAACAGAAAAGTGGCATTTTGCTCCCTCTCGTCGGGGACCAAAACTT
Organism: Epinotia nisella; assembly: GCA_932294315.1. Taxonomy (NCBI): domain Eukaryota; kingdom Metazoa; phylum Arthropoda; class Insecta; order Lepidoptera; family Tortricidae; genus Epinotia; species Epinotia nisella. The sequence continues at coordinate 13,164,585 of OW028687.1, read as the reverse complement.
ACTTTTCTGAATGAGAGGTGTGAAAAGATATATAAAACACTTGATAGTTTATTTTCTACCCTTAAAGAGTAATTGTTACCTACGCTACGGCGCGCCTCCCTCTTGTTTTCAAGTGACGTGACCGAAAAACTGTATATAGGGCTCTTGTCGGAAAGAGGCTTTGTTAAAAAAGTGACATAGGAATATTTTTTACAAAACAATCGTCCGTTATAGCTATGCTCTGTTTTTTGTTAGGTAACTATACTGTTCTACGCAAAACTATTTCGATGTAAGAACCGAATGAGTGTGCCTTTACTATTTAACAGCACTTTATAGTATAAAAAATTAGGTATAGACAGAAGCATATTATGCGTTTTCACGGAGAACTAAAAATATCTACATATAAGAGGTCAAGGAAGTTCGGGAATATGAACTGTCCTCTATTCAAAAAATGGTTTGACCTGATAGCTATGCGTATAAAAATAATCGGATATAATCGGAGGTTAGACGTGTATCGGTCCGCTAGCAGCGTGATCAAACCAATGACGGCCAAATGCACCCCTGCATTTCGTACACGTTCGTTAGTTCGCCAAAGAGTGGGTCAACCAGGGGAACGCTAAGCTGTGTTCCTATATAAGTGACAGCTTGCTGTAAAGCATGCGAGGTGTTAAATATACGAAAACGCTTAAGCACGGTGCTGGTGGATTGAATATACTCACTTACTCACCCTATGGTTACCTCCACGAGCACGTGACAACAGAGATGTAGAACATGATGTGATTGTGTTCCTGCCAAACATCAACGTTCTGTATTTATTTGCTATTGTCTATTCTAAGCATGCTACGATGTCCGTTATTAAGCTCGTCGCTAGATTAGAGAGAATGTCGAATTCGTTAACTCCATATAGTCGCTAACTCTGCGTGCTTCAATTTCACGCGCTTCAGTGAGACTGACGTAGAAGCGTATGTGCCAATATTTTTTTCATGAAAGACTTCCTAACTCGACTGGTGATTGACGTCAAAGAAAAGAGAGACAGAAGGACTAGATAAGTGTCACGTTACATTTAATAATAGGCACTTAATAATGCTTATGTACTTAGTAACTTAATAATCTGTTCAGCATTTAGATGGGTATGAAAACGGTGCCCCTATCCCCTCAAACAGGCATACATATATCCTCCATATCCAACTTATATTATGATCTGATCTGATATCAGAATGCTGTTGGGACAGAACAGTAGGTATATGGAACCAAGTGTGGTCTGAAATAAAACATTTTGAATTTGAATTATTCTTTTAAACATGCTAAAAACTGGCTTCAAAGTCAGTTCGAACGATATTCATTATCCTTAATAATTGCTAACACAGTTTTTTATGCTTATGTTGTTACTAACAGTAAATGGATCACTTGGTCTGAAATAAGACATTTAGAATTCGAATTATTCTTTTAAACATGCTATAAAGAACTGACTTCAAAGTCAGTTCGAATGATATTAATTACGCTTAATGGGTATTAAAATTTTCAAAACCATTTTTTTGTCCCTGAAATATACGCCTTTTCCCTATGTTGCACTTGTACAAACAACCTAATTAGTACTATTCCGGTCACGGAGTCACGGTAAACATGTTAACAATCACACCACGGGAGGTAATAAGGATATCAGATTTTCGCGTAAATTGAAATGTTTACGTATGGCTACGGGCGCGGTGTACGCATTTGACGCGTAAGTTTTACAGCATTGTTGTCATGTTCAAAACATACATTGGTATCTACATCTTTGGTATCATTACCAATATCACCATCAATTGCGTTCCACAGGTTCTATTGGTACTTAAATTCGCATGACCTAGTTTTAAGTGGATCTGTGTCAGGAGTGTTGACTGTCTAGATGTACGATGTAGCATTGCGGACGGGAGGCGCGTAAAAAATTCATCAGGCATACGCTTCACGGTGAAACACCTCGACGGACACGAGTTTGCATTTTTAATACCACGGCAACAGCCTTGGTTCGCGGTCTACCGAGATTGTTACACTTTTGCAAGCGTTCGATTATGTTAATGATTTTAGCGAAGGTTTATTAATGAAAGTATTACGAAATGGGCCGTGCTGCATTCATGATTACTAGTTTGTGTAATGAGACTCGTTTGCCTTACTAATGGTATGCAGGGATAATAGCTACTTGAATTTGTTGGACATTGGTTGACTGCCTCAGAGTGCCTAGCGGAAAAGGATAACGTTATAACTGTTTTACCTTAACAGAACATTTTATGAAATCAGTCCCGTTGACAAATTGACTTCGTTGATACTCTACTAGTAGGAAAGTCAAAGTCAAAGTCAAAGTCAAAGTGATTTATTCTTCAATTTAGGCATATTACATGCACCTATGAATGTCGATAAACTACCACCGGTTCGGAAAGTAAACCTCTGCCTCGAGAAGAACCGGCGTAATAAACTCGGCGAGGTGTCATTTTTTCAAAACAGTATACAATATATCATATCAGTATCAGAGTATTATACAATTTTAAAATTACATTGCTACAGTAGAAAGCCTATTTATTTTACGACAGGTTTCTAGTGCAGGATTTTATCGCTGCCAAATATCCCTATCCATGATGTAGTCGTTTATCTTATAATATGCTTTTGAAATGAGTGTCCGTTTTACGACAGATTTGAATTTAGAGTCAGTAAGTTCGGTAATGTGTTTTGGAATTTTATTGTAGAATTTTATACAATTTCCCAAGAACGACTTTTTTGCTTTTACTAGCCTGTAAAAAGTTGTTTTGAGCTTCAGGATTCATTATTGGCAGCGGAGCGCGTGTTTTTTTTTATTTATCTCAATCTTCATAGTCACTGCCGTTCATTTCATAGCAAAAGGAGGCGATCCTAGGAAAGTAGGTACATGTAAATTTTATTGCATCGTAACACCAGTCGTATAACTTACTTATTTAAATTAGAATTTATACTTCCGCGCTATGCAAAACTGTTGGCAGTCAAGAATGTGGTGGGGTTTGTAATTTACTTGTAGTCGTGTAGGTTTGAATGAACGGTGTTCAGTTAACGTGGAGTAGGTATAGATGGTGGGTGCTATCGGGCTGTTATCAGCGGCTTTGACGATCTTGCTATCTCGCGGCCGGCATGACCGCCATTCGCGGAAGAGCCACGCTAACGCACTCTCGGTTTTCGAGTCGCCTTTCGCTAAGCACCGGCCGGTCACAGTCGAGCGGCGTGGTCGCAGTGTATGTTGCAAAATTGTTGATTGGTTCGTTAACCGACTTCCTCAGTTATTCGCCGCTTGTATCCGGCGCTCGGTCGTTTTGAAAACAATCCGTTTTTCATCTCCGCGTCAGTGTTCCATGATGTGATGCTGTGCTGTTTTCTGTGTTAAATCATACTGTGATGTGGAAAAGTGAGTTTGAAAATGTGACAGAGCTGTGCGTCCCTTGCATCTCCGGGTTTAGAAGCAATGTTGCGACGCCGCGGCACTTACACTGTCAATGCTGATCCCGATGATCGGCCCAAGTCCTCTTTACCGATTCTAGTCAAAAGAAATGGTACGTTATTTTCTTTGCCTGTGCTAAGACATATTCCTGTCAAAGTTCCTTGTTACTTAGGTAGGTGCCTATCTCGGTTTTTTGTCTGCTAACGTAACAACCTCCATCTTTGAATCAGCTGAGTGGTTACGTAGTCCATATGGCATGTGATGCAGTATTTTTTATGTGCGACAGTCTCACATGTATTATAATGTCAGCAGTTAGCCTCTTTATTCTACTTCCTACTTTGTGAGATTGTTAGTGACAATGTGTGGATATTTCTTACTCTTACTTCGCAAAAACTACTCAAATGATTTTGATCCAACTTTCCACTAATGCATTCAAATGACATAAAGCTGGATTTTATGCGCGGGCGTTTTTTTTCGCGGGCAAAAGCATGCCTAATATAATTTAAAGTTGTTAATTTTTTTTGGACCCCAATGTTGGTAACGTTTTACAAAATGAAAAAGTGTTGGTTTCACGTTTCAAATGTCACGATGCAGTAAATTTAGTATTTTGTTAATACTAACTGCGATTAGTTTTTTGGAAATACAAAGCCTAACAACAACATAACAGCTTAACAATACGACAATTGACAATCCCTTATCGTCATGTGATAGGTGGATAATATTCGTTGGAACAACAAGTAATAAATACGTCAGTACGTGTAATAAAAGCTATGACTATGATTACTGAATAAGAAAGCCTTGTATTGCCTACGCATTACCTAACTAGGTACATCGATAACTATAAATTTAATAACGGCAATAAGAGACTGTTACTATGTTCAATATGATGTTTTGATAAGATATACTTTCGTCTGACTGAAGTTGGATTATAATAATTTATAACACACTATTATTTTCACGTCATCGATCGGTAGTCGATATCCAATACGTCATTAAAAATGCACTCTTCTTGACAGCGCCGAGCGTCGAAATCATTTAAAACCACTTTAATTACTTCGCACGATTTTATCATCGGAAAGACTATGTTGACCTACTTACGGGTTTTATATCGGCATAGTAATGTAATGTCGCAGTTTTTGAGTGACGGATGGCGATGTGTCTTTTTTATCTTTTTCTGTATCTCCATCTGAACGTAATTGTTGTTTATAGGCATTCACGGCGATCGTAATTTTCATATCACCAGACGTAATAGTTTTTTGCACCCGCGAGACGAGGTGGAGCCGAAAATTTAGTATCGTACTATCGACGGTAAAATGATCATTAGTTTCTTCTTGTATGCAATTTTAATTCAATTCCCGCCTTCGCTTCGGTGGAAAAATGGCTTAAATCGTAGTCGCGATGTGGTGTGGATAAAGATACTCTACTACTCTTATTAACAATTATATTAGACCTATTGTTAACTCAGCCGTAGGGTTAACTTAACTATTTCCAAGTAAATTAAATTATCATTAATCAACGTCAAAGATATGTATTTCAATCTTATTACAAAGGAATAAGGTGCAAAGGTGTAAACATATTATTGATGTCGAGCACTCTTTAAGTTTTGCCTTAATAAACCGGACTTTTTAAAATCACAATTATACATACCTACGGCCTTGTGTTCTGCTTATTGTGTAAAACTATACAAAGTTTATTGTTGCGATAGTAGTAAGCAAGAAGCGGCCACTTTTATCAAACGAGAATATAATTGTATGTAGTATTTTAATGTATCTAAGTACCTAATAATTAAATATTGTCACTAATAACGCTAATCATGATGTACCTACACGTTTTCAAATAAAATTGTAAAATGCAGTATATAACTGAAGTTTAACAGAAAGGAATTCGATACTTAAAGTGAGGCTCATATATGCGATAATCGCCCACGAAACTATCTCAATACTTATCAATAAAACCTTTATGTCCACTACATGTATCTAACGTCTTGTTCTAAGAAAACTCCGACAACTTGTTATCAACACGTTAGAACTGAATGATTTAGGAACTAAAGTCCTTAGAGTGATCGTGTACCGTGAGACGCAATATAGCTAAGTAGTTATTTCACCTGTATTGCACTAGATAGTTATGGCCGTATTACCGTTTTTCGTAATTTTGGAGATTCGTTTTTTTTCAGTAATCTACAACCAACAACCAACAATCAACAACAACAATCGTTTTATCTATTCATCACCACTTTCGTTTGGTCACGTTCGTTGTTTGACCAGCACAAGACGAATACAAAATGAGACGAGTAAGGGCTCATCCTTGAATTACATCACACATATAGGGTAGGGAGAGGGGGGTCTACACAAAGTGTGACATGATGTGACCACACAAGACTAATACAAAATAAGGCGAGTAAGGGCTCATCCATGAATTACATCACACGTATAGGGGTAGAGAGGGGGTTTACAAAGTGTGACATGATGTGACAAGGGGGAGGGAGGAGGAGGTGTCCCAAATTTCGTGACGTCACATAAAAATATGTGAGAGTATAAAATCTAAATTATGGTTTTTTCTTTTACTTCAATTGTACATCCGATATGCTTACCATTACAATAGGGTTATCATAAGGTTACCATTATTGATAGTGTATTAAAAACAACTTCTAAAATTAGCCTATGGGAAACCCTCATTAGGGTAACCGGTTCCGGTCCCTGCTCGAAACCCTTGTGTCCAATTATTAAATTAAGAGTAATAAACTGTCAATTGGCACATGCATGACAAGTAGATGTTAAGAGTTTATTGACGTAAGACCTATCAAAATTCCCGCCACAGCGCTGAAATATAGGGTGACCATAATACATTCAGTGGATATTAGTATTAACAATACATTATCATTAAAGTTAATGAACTATACAGTGATGGAATTGCATGAGACCTCGTCCATTGAAATCTGTTTTGGCTGTTTATTAATATTTTTCTGCTGGTCGATTACGTAGCGCATTGTACGCGCGTCAGGTAGATTATTAAACGTCAATTTTTATATGGAAAAATGACAGATAAATTGCCCTAAAGCGCGTTCAAAGCGGTACGTTGCCCTCTGGGGGGTAATCACGTAACGTTCCGAACGCGCGCCGGGTAAATCCAACTGTCATTTTTCCATATAAAAGTTGACATTTAGATCTATCCGACGCGCGTACAATGCGTTACGTGATCGACCGACTGATCACGGATTAAAAATCACCGTGTAATGGCTAGAAAGAAACGAATGCTGGACCGCGCTGTAATAACACTAACTAGGCACGCTGTAGATAGCACAGCGCTTTTGTGCTTCATTACGTTAATATGTACATGTGTATCCCTATGTCTATTCGCCGCGTTAGTCTCAATTAACTGCTTTATTTTATTCGTAATATAGCTAGGTTATTAGTTTATCGTTGAAAGTATACGCAACGCAAATAGGAGGACAAATTAAAAAGACTCAACAAAAAAGGATATGAATTTGGAATCTTATTCTGATTATGAATATATTTCCATTCTATCACAACGCATCGCCCTTCAGAACCCAACCCAAAATAACTTTGATTACTAGTTTCGTAGGGATATATTTAATTCACCAACGACTGTCCGCGTAGGTATAGTCAACAGCAAAAGTAGGTTATCATTTTTTCACCTTATCGCAATGGAATAAGGTACAAAAGTGATAACTTACTTTTGCTCTTGACTGTACTTAGGCGTAACTACGCGGAATTGTCATATAATTTTCTCTCGTTGAATATCTATCTCGACGGTCGGTGGTCACTGGTCACAGCTAGGGACTAGTAAACACGCTACTTACGTCACAGGCGCGGCCTCCTTTGGATATCCGCCCAGAATTTTCACGCAAATATCCCAGTTCGTTAATCATATTCATGTATAATACTTATAATTATAAAAGTCATTGCCTCCGGCCCAAAAAAGCCAGCGGCTTTTCAATATTTGTGCGCGTTAATGGTAGCTTTAAATTTGTTTGTCTTTGACTGTCTTCAAGTTTTTACATTTGCCTTTGTATCCGTATTGGTCTAGACTAGACTAGACATTCGTTATCCAGCTTTTTAAAGCGAAAGATGACTTCATTCTCCGTATTGCGTATTTGTTTTTCGACAAGAAACTTATTGTCAACAACAAAAATTAAACAATTATTTTATCTGACAATTAGGCAACTTAACAAGCTAGTTTAGCTCCCTCTTTAGTTTATGGTTTCCAAGAATAGCCAATTAACTCATTGAATGCCACCGTTGATTGTTCAGATATCTTATCAAATCAAGCGATAATATTCTACTAAATACTGAAGCGTAGATACAATACAACGCTAGTTTGAAGCTAAGTTTGTCCGTGTGGGCCGACTGATGTTGAGATGAAGAGAGCGTTAATGCGAAACATTTTCCGGAGGTGAGCGATGCGTCATAGCTAGCTGGCGCGACCGGTTCGTCCTATTATCTGCAGTTAGTCTCTCGTGACAGGAGCGCTATGGCAGAATTTATAACCTTTAGCGGTAAAGGTTGGCACGTTGAATTTTATTCGAAGATAATTTCAACGGTTCGTACGTTTAAATTTACCTAGAAACTAGCAAGGAGATATTGTATTTTTATTGTGATGTCGAAGTTTTTTTAATTACATGCGCGGCTCGATGGGTTGACGACGTAAAAGAGACTGCGGGTTATTCCTGGATGTGACAAGCAACGAGACCAGGATAAGCGGCGTACTCGAAGAGAGGTTTATGCTCAGCAGTGGGCGATTACAGGCTGATAACAATGACGAAGATTTATGGGTACTGTTCATAACAGGATCTAAGACCACTATAAGTATTCTTGAAGACATCTCATCTGCTGTTATTTTTTTTGTCTTTAAAGTCCCATTGCTTTGCCATTTGACGTATTCGTAATACTGTTCAAATGCCTTATGGTACGTTATAATTATAATTAATATAGGGCACATGTCGTACCACACGCAATCCTGGCGGCATCCAAGTTGAAAGCATTCAGGCTATTATAGCCCGAGGTGAAGCACAGCCTGAGACAACGCAATGACGGCTCACTGTGAACGCTCTCTGCCCCACCTAGCGGACTTGAAACTTTTAAGTCGTCTTGATTCGCCCTACTACACGTACATTGTACGTGCCTGGCTATCCAGCTCCTTATCACCCGCTTAGCACTCGTGTCTTGCGACTCTTGCGGCTAAACGCTCCCGGCTGTTTGCCGCGGGACAAAACGCGGTGTCGTCTTTCAAGAACAATGGTGTTGCCAGGGATTAACGAGAAAACGCATTGTGCCCATTGTTACTATGTAAACTTAGTATATACTTAATGTTGTATTTACTCTCTAATGCAGCCTGTAGATTTACACGTCCACACCAGGTGCGTTATTTTAACGCTTTCGTATCAAATTAAATAAATTCGCTGCCGCCTCTCCCTACAGTAGTCCACCCACGCGAAACACGACAAACATTGGGGAAATACTGGTTAGCAAATAATTATGTTTTACGTCATTCATCTTCATTTCATCGACGTAGTTGCTCGAGTTGTGGATAGTTAGACATCTAAAAAGTTAGCCCAAATAGGTATTGATTTCATGTAATTATCACAAAAGCTAGTTACGCCGAAATTTTATGTCAGAACGTTTATTCCTTTACGTTGGAATAGTGTGCAATATAATGTAACGCACTTGAGCGTGCTTATTTTATAATATAATATATCTTCGTTTCGTTCGTACAGTCAGTATCAAAAGTAGCTACGCAAACGAAGACGTCAAAAGTTTTAATTAGAAGGGAATAAGAGCGTTGACGTCTTCGATTGCGTAGTTACTTTTGATGCTGACTGTACGATTGTTTTTCGTTCGATCGTGTTGCCTTTTTTCGTCAAGCCTCCCAAATCAATAATTTTTGGGATATATGGAACAGAGACCTACTGAATCAGAAACTGGTATATATATGTACATATTATTTATATAATGAATATTATGTAAATACGCGTCTGTTTTTGGAAAATGCCAACGTATCTATCACCTCATTTGGCATCTGGGCGAGCGAGTATTTCCGATAGGATGAAAGTCTTACAATGGAAACTTACAAATATTTAGCCCAAAACTGCGTATTTAGGAATCCAACCAACTCCGTCGAAACTTTTAATCCAATTGTCCGTCCTCTATATGACATACATAATTCTATTAAGACATTATTAGCCATGGCCGCTTCTCAGGTCAATTTATAAGAGTTCTTTATCGATGAATCGATCATAAAAACGTGTACACAAAAAACTTACGACGCCGTAGATAAAACGTAATAAAAGTAGGAATAAGAACAATACCTTGAACAGTGAACACGTTCCTCTAGTACCTATGCATGAAAAATAAAACCGCAAATTGCACTAGTTTATTGTGGTCGGCCTATGTACACATTCTTGTATCGTTTGTCGTGACGTCACTTTTGATTATCACCAGTTGTATAAAAAGCTTTACACGCACTAGGCGATATGTGATACCGAAAGTCATGTTATGGTCGTATTTATCACGTGACAAAGACAATACTTATAACAGTTTCTTTCTATCAAGTGGTGTCGGCAAAAGCAGGTTTTCTTTTGTTTTTATAGGTAAGATATGATAGGTCCATTACAAAAGAATAACAGTCGCATTAAGGTGGATATATCACACTTCACATTCCGACGGGCATATAAGTGCGACAGATTTATAAACTGTGAAACGTAAACGTCGTTAACGCGATTATAATATGTCCTGCTATGTGTCTGACCTATAATACCTCCAATTACTTGTTATGGGGCAGTGTAAAGTTTAGGCACTTAAAAGTAACGCTAACGCGTAGGTTTTAATCAACCTTCGCACATTCTGACCCGACTTGGTCGTTTGGGTTGATTTGTGGAATGGTTACAACGTACCTTGTCATTTATATTTGATATTGTTTGTCGTATTTTTTCGGGTACGTCGACGCCAAAAATACGTTTACACTTTTGCACCTTATTCCATTGCAATAAGGCGAATAGTGTAAACGTATTTTGGTCGTCGACCGTACCAACATTTTTTTCTCGTATCTTTCCTACTGGGCCTACCTACTACGAGCGACTGCCCGCTGAACTTAGACTTGAACCAACTAACGAAGCATTTAGACGCCGCCTGAAATGCCTTTTAATGGAAAATCCATTATACTCAATTATTACTTAAGATTGTATTCAACTAATTTAACATTTATTGTATGTAATTTCACATGGGCATTATTTTAAATTTAATGACGATACCTAACGAGATTTCTAATTGCTCGTTATTATGACTTTGCTTTGTTGACATCTTGTTAGTATTATTATTATTATGTTTTCTATATTTTTGACGATCATGATATAAATTTTTATAGTTTTGGCAAGGTACGTGAATACTTTTTACAGTAAGGAAAAAGTATTCACGTACCTTTTTGTCAGTCAGAAGAACGAAAAAGGTACGTGAATTTCCCTTACTGTAAATTTATATTCATGAAATAAATTATCTTATCTCTTAAAATAGCGAATGTCCATAGTTCAAGTCTCGTTGACGCTGAATAGTCCTAACGATTCTGATCGAGAAAAAAAATACAAAAAGATGGTTTACGAGTGTGTTAGGCCGGGTGGACATTGCGAATTAAAGGGTACAATATATACATGGGTAAAAACTTTAAAAGGCAGATCTCATTTAGAAAAGACTCTTTTCTGGTAGCGAAGAGTGTCGTTTATTTACGTAATAATAGATTCATTTCTATAGATATCTGGCACTCTAAATGCAAGGCTCAAATTGAGTTAGTAATCACATGAATAAACAAATGGTTAAATATATGTATATAGAGCTGGGATGCTAATAAGGTTTACGATTCTGCTGCCTGTGATATTGGCAGATTGCATTATATCTCTTATAGTACCTACGTCAGGCATTGTTAAAGACATGATTTGCTTAATCACTAGCTAGAGTTATCTAGATTCTAGTTTATATTGTAAAGTACGTATGCCCTTGGTCACGTTTAGGTCTTCCTTTACTATCGCTCAGAACATCGCAATAGATGTGTGTTAATTTATTCTAATTAACTGTTGTGTTATATTACAAAAGCTATCTATCTATAGCGTAAGACAATGTGCAGGGCATATTAATTAACAAAATTGTCCGATAGTGTTATGTTTCTTTCAGGAAAACATTCATATGCACGTGTAATGTCATGAAAGTTATTGTACATAGGTGTAGAGTCGCGTTGTTTGAATTAGCACCACAAACATGCTCTTAGCATCTAAATGTAATATGTATCTGGTCGGCCTTAGCGGGCGGGGCGTCGCGAGCGCGGCGCTTCGCCCGGCAGTCTAGCACGTCGCGCGCTCGCGTGCGATCCTTTGGCAAGCTGGAGCGGTCCGCAGGCCCGGTATGCATCGACAGCCTGGCGGTCTCCGACGGGCCCGGCAGCGCGCTCCGCCCCGTCGGCGAAGTCGCCGCCCGCTCAGAACCCTCCCTACTGCGCCTACTTGACAATGACAAAACCCAAATCAGCCGTGCTTGTGATCGTCTCTCGTCTTTCTGTAAGAAACTCCGCCGTACCATCAGTGAGTGTCCGACTTCATAACGCCAGTGATGTCCATTTATTTCCGGTGTAATGTCACAACCGCGACACGCTCCGGCTTTTCCCTGTTGTATCATACATGTATGTCCATTTCAATGTTCTAATGCTGCTTTTGTGTTTTGCTGCGGCGCGCAGGCGACGTGGAAACTCCTAAAAAGGCCGAGGTGGCTTCGGATAAGAAGGCCGCTGTGTCGCGTAAGTGCCTAGATGTGCCGCACTTCATTATTATGCCAATCAACGAGGGATTTGCTCCCGGCAATCATTTTCCCGTACGTGGCATCGAGCAGTAACTTTTACGCCCTTCATTTGATTATTCTGTCAGATACCACGGACACGGATCGGGGAGATGATTGCTCTCTACAAAAATACTCCTAGTTGATTGGGATACTAGCTTTAGTTTAGCTCGATTGTAGTGCTGCCGTTTCCTCACAACAAATTCACTATCGTCTGTTATTGCACTGGCAATGCGGCAATCCTGTACTCGAACTCAGAATCTAAAATCTATTCTAAATACTCCCCAAGTTTCGAGTAACGGGATTGCAGTAAGCCGGATCACTCAATTTAATTTTTTAGTTTTTTATATGTGTGTTTTATTGTGTGCTCTGAATTCTCTAATTGATGTGGTAGTTTTGATAAACCATTTTGTCTTATATCTGAATGTATATATACTTAGCAAATGAATACAATTGGGTGATTGTGTTAGTAGTTCTATGTCATTAGCAAATGCATTTAGCATAATAAGCCGTGGTCGACGTCGAGTAATTTTATAAGCAAATATGAGGATTAATGCATTCCAGCTCTATGGCAGGATATATTGATATCTAAATAAAATAATATTGAGTGCAACGAATGTTTAAAATTGAGCAGATTGCACTTAAGTTTCTATTGCGGAATGGTTCTATTCGTAGGTAATGGTTTCTTAATGTTAGTTGTCTTGTTAGGAGCGCTCACACAAGCCCATTCCCACCGGCTTGCCTAAACTTAATTTTTAGGCAAGTTATATATATCTATACTCTAAAAAAAATCATTTTTTTTGTTCCGGGTCCCATCGAAAATTTTTACGGGCCGCCACCGTCGTCTTGTCACGTATAAGCCTTTACAATTTTCTGATTCTAACTATGATATGAATTGTTTAAACCAAAAGGGTTCCTTCAACTTTATTGGTGCAACCTGCATTTAGTAGTTCCCTTTGTAAAATTCCTTATAGAAATATAAAGATGTAACATAATTGGTGTTATATCTTATGTCTTACATACTTCCTCTAGGTACTGTTAAACTCTCAATTAACACTTTATTCCATTAAGTAAACAAGACCCAACACAACAGAAGCATTAAATTACGAGTTCCATTACACTTGTAATCACAGAAATAAAAGCCATATACACGTAAATGACGCATACTAATAGTTATTTTAAATGCTACCTCCACAGTCCACATTTTTCTATTAGCCTATATATATAAATCCATACAATTTGTTAGTGCAGCACACAATCAAATAAAATTATTTAAAGAGTATAAAATATATGTCCCACTGCTGGGAAAAGCCTCTCCCCCTTGATTGCCATGACTATCCTTATTCCGGCCAGTTGCTGGGAAAGGCGTCTTAAGTCATCCCGCCATCTCCGGCTATGCCTGCCCCGTGCGGTCTTCGTCATCCTTGCGGCATCCACTTGGCGGTTACGGTTGCCCACCTATCCACATGCATATTATATAAGACTGAACTGACCGGCCCATTCTCACTTGAACCTGGCAGTTTTTTCGCTTATACGTAAATGTGTTCCCTCAAATGTACACGGGTTAATCACGATTCTAGTAACTCAACCCTTATATAAACCTCCAAATACTATTTATTGCATCACATCACCGTCATCATTGTGTCACATACATAATACTAAACTTCAAGTAAATCCGATTTCTGAAAGCAAGTTAAACCCGGCTCTATCTTTAACTTTTTATTTTGGAAATGTGGCATACACCTTTTTTTTGTGTTAAAATTATAGGCACGCGGTTATGTGAATGGAAAATGAATGTAATTGTGTCGAGTGAAGTTTTTTGTGGCGGTCCTAACTTGCCCATCTCGATATAGCCAAACGGTAGTCGTGGAACGAGCCACTATGCACCACACTTGACATTTCCCTCTTCACTTCCCGCTAGCCGCCGGTGGCCACTTAGAAGTGCAATGTACCGAAACTTCGTCTTCACTTTCTAACTATTACTTACACGTGATCTTGACGGTGCACGCTAACTACAGCCGGATTACATTTGCGATTTATACACGCTTTTATTTAACCTACAATCATCATCCTTATCCTAGCGTTATTCCCGGTTGTGCCCTAAAGGAGCCCGGGGTCCACTTTGGCACCTAATCCCAAGATTTGGCATAGGCATTTACGAAAGCTGCCGTCTGACCTTCCATCCCAGAGGGAAAACCAGATCTTAATGGGATTAGACCCGTTTCATCACGATGTTTTCCTTCACCGAAAACCTGCAGTACAACATATTTATAAATGTTAGTCTCTTTAGGTCAAATCTTGGAAATCAAGTTTGATGTACTTCCGTAAGTCCAATCCAATTGAAATTGTGTACTCTTTTGTGAATCAGATGACAATGCAATAATATTATGGTATCATCAAGATGATCTGATAATGGACACATAAGGTGGCCATTAGAAATCCTAAACTGTTCTAGATAAACCCGTCGTATTCATGATAAAAGTTTGTCGACAATGAAAGCTTGTACAAATTGATATACATCTCGGATATAAATAAATCCCTACGAAATATTAAGATGATTAACGTAGGTGCCTATCACACATCTAAATCTTATTGAATTGCTTGTCTAAAAACGATTGATCAATCGGCAATTTAATTTGCCGAAATATTTAAGATAACCATTACTAAGGAAGGATACGGGTATCAATAATCGTTACGGACCTAAATAAAAGAGAATGAATACTGAAATGAAACGATGCTAAACAAGGGTGGAGTGTATTGCCTGGTCTTACGTCAATAAGGGTCGCTAAGGGTGTGGTACTGTGCCTTGAGGTGTTTCTTGGCGGTATGATTGGATTCGTTCAGTCCTGAATTCTGCTCCTATCTAGCTGGCTTCACTAACATTATTAAGTAAAGCTGTATTTATATAGTGTCATGTGGGTTTACTACTAAAGCTTAGTTTTCGAGCCAATGCCGAAGACTCCATCCTTCAATCGATTAGTTTGCAATGTAACTTGAGAATTTATTGGTCGATCGTAATTTATTTAGAGGTGTTAGCCTCGGCGCACCCCGCTCCCGAGTAGCTTCTACGCTGTACATATAACATTTTATGGGACTTTTACGTAGGTACCTTGCTCACAAAGTCGGGTAAACTGCGTTACTTTAGTCTTGAAGAATTCTACCAGTTATCTGAATACGAATTACCTGCGTAGGAAACTTAAATACAAGTATCGTATATTATGAATATAAATCATGCGTTGGTTTTATTTCTTGTTTACGCTATGTAAAACAAGAGCATATACTTATACAGGGTGTTTGGTCCATCGTTTGCCAAATTAAAACTGTAGGTAGGTCAACGATAGGTACACATCCGATAACGTTAAGCATTTGCTATCTAATCCGGCCTCTAAAAATTTTTTGTTCCGACGGTTTTTTTTTTGATTTTTAAAATTAATTTTAACAAATTTAAGGGCTTACTTGTTTCAACTTGACTTTAAAAAAGAGGAAGTGGTAGAGTTATCTCTATCAAGTTAAAATCATCAATCAAAGTTTAAAAAATACAAAAAAATTAACCGTAGCAAATGACTCAACACCCTGTATAATATTAACAGATAATTACTGCTATTCTTATTAAACAATCAATCGTATCTTACCTGACAACAGTATATTGGAACGAAAAAAAAGCATGACCTAAAATGATTGATTCACTTCTCGGCGAAAGTAATAAAACTAATAAAGAACATAATCCTAATCGATCTGCATTTATACTATTACCCCTTTGAACGCCAATGCCTAAGGTTGTCGTGCCCACAGCGCCAAGTAGATTTATATATTTTTTTTATCGAATAGACATTCAGTCAACCAACTGTGCTCAAAGCAAAATAGCCAGTAAGGGGTAATTTCTTCTTAAGCCTGTGTTTATGTTGCCTAATATTATCTGCGAGATGAAAATAGGCTATTGCTTTCTTATCCAGCACTATCGCATACCCTTTAAAAATATATAATGTGTATCCCAATACTATCTCTGTTATACCATTTTGCATACAGTTCACGTTATTATATCGCACGTCCCATACATAATTCCCTAATCTACCAGCTACCTAAACTACCATACGTTCACCAAATAATCTTCAGAAATTCTCTGATCGCTTCGTATATAACAGTGTGATAACTTGTTAGTATTTTTATAAAAAAATCTGTAAGTACAACTAGGTCGTTCTTCTTTTCGACCAACAATAGCCTGTCCTTCGTCTTATTACGGCATCTCATTTGAGTAATGATGTTTACGGTTTTATAATGTTCGAATGAACGTCCATATTATTTTATTAATTAGTGTTATTTAATATTTCACTTTCTCTAACTAGCATTTTTTTTAATGTTTTTTTTTTTCGTAGAATGCCGTGACAGAGTGGTAAACCAAAATGTTGTCCCCACTGAAAGAGTCCACTTTGTCACATGTTTTTTTTTAGAAACCAACCGTAAATAAATATTTATATTGGCCAGAAAGGAAACTTTAGTTAGTTCTAATGAAGAAACCTATGCATTTTTTTTAAATCGCACTTCAAAACCACAAGTTTCGATAGTTCAAAAACCAAAAAAAACAGAAAAACCTCGGTTCATTGTCGGTAAAAAAGAAGAACGACCCAACTATAGTTTCATAATCTTAGATAATTGACCAGAGCCGTCAATTATCTAAGACTATGAAACTATAGTTGTACTTACAGATTTTCTTACGATAGTATCAACGATTTTGAGTAAGAAAAACCCAAAAAAATCGAATTCTGAAAAAATAAGTTTATGTACACTTTTTTTTGAAAAACGCTCATTTATTTCGACCAAACAGGGATAAGGGTTAGTCTGGGGTTAACCGTTAAAATTGTATTGGACTTGTCTCTATTCCGGATTGTCCAAACAGACACTTTGTTTCATTTGTAACTCGTCTTGTCACGACTCATATATTCATTACAACAACTTGATTATGATTATGCAATGTTCTGTGCTAGTCTTACGAGCCATCGTGGTGAGTTAGAAATTTCAGAAATACTCAAAGAAATAATAACTCGTAGTTATTTGTTATAAATGTCAACAGTCTTTGTTTTGTAAATGGAGTGAATGAACAATACTTACTAAGTTTTGTGTCAAGCTTACGAGCGGACATTGTTATTTGATCGTCTTGGTTTAAATTTTTATTATGTTTTAAGCGCTGTTACGTCCGTCTTTCGTATTTATTTTACTGCCATCATTATGTTGGCTGACGACAGCAAAAATATTCATTAGGTATGCGATGAAAACTTTTACATGGATTTTTTCGTCTGTAAGTGTAGAGTCGCATGTACCTGCGCTTATTTTTCAATATATAGGTACCTAATATGTTAATTACTCATTGTTAACTCCTTTTTTTACTTATTAACTATACCTAATGTTATGTGAAATTCGGTACGGTCCGTTGCAATACGACGAAAAATGTACAAGGAATCAAACACAAATTTAAGTGAGTGAGTTGTCCACGTTATCATGGGCTTGTGGTTAGATTCCATTGTTGTGGATAATTGCGTGCACAGATCATAACTCACTCGCTTTTACACTTCACTTTTACATAACTTGCTGCGATGCGTCGCCTATTACCAACCTGCCTTCGTGACCTGTATTCGTCACGCGCCGATATCCTATCCTATGTCAATGATATTGTTTACGATCTTGTAGCTTCGTTCACTTATCTGAAGCGTACCTAAACATTGCTTAGCTTATTGGTAGAAATCAGATCGCTAGAATTGTTTTTTTTTTATTCGACTACGGCAGAAGGAGGGTTAAGTTTTTCAAATGTCTATTTCTTTGACAGCTTAAAGGGCTTGATGGATTTTATATGTGAAGTGTCGTTAGGTTTCTCTTAGTCAAGAGACTCGTGAGAGCATAGGCATCAAACTTAAGTAGGTAATATTTGTAAAAAGCGGCCAAGTGCGAGTCGGACTCACGCACCGAGGGTTCCGTACAAACCTGTAGGTATATAAGTAAATTATTAAAAATATTTTTATTATATGATGTAAATTAAAATTTACGGTTTTCACAATTTTTCCTTTATCTGTGCTATAAGACGTTGCTTCGTACCAAATTTCAAGATTCTGAGTTCACGGGAAGTACCCTGTAGGTTTTGATTCCCTTGCGAGTTTCGAATATTTGCGGTATAAACGGCTGTATCTTTTGATTGCGTTGGTTTAGAAGTTTGATTTTTTCACAGCTCCAAGGGACAGTAGACCTGAGTATTTTTGATATAAATTTTAGCATTATGATGCTAAACACCACGCGTTCCTGAGAAAAAGGGTCTTGACAGACGGACGGACGGACGGACGGACGGACGGATAACAAAGTGATCCTATAAGGGTTCCGTTTCTTCCTCGGAACCCTAAAAAGCAGACGGGTTTTTAAGTCTTTTAATTTTACTTCGTTACGTACCATACAGTACGGGGTAGATGGAATCATATATATGTGTAGTGTAAGACCGAGATAAGGACTGCCATTTGACTAACGGGCTGGTATAAATGTTTGATACCATTTTGTGGCTTCGCGGGAACTAGAGAAATAATGCCATCCATAAATATCTTTTATTTCTAAATGGTGAAGGTGTTATTGTTTTGTGACAGTTCTTGAATACATCCCATCCCATGAATGTATCCCATAGGTTAGGAACGCTTTTTTGGAGCTATTATTTCCCAAAACGTTTGAATACTTTGAATTCATCATCATCATATAAGCCGAAAGACGTCCACTGCTGAACATAGGCCTCCCCCAAAGAGTGCCAGCACAGCAGCGCAGCGTCGGTAGGCACAGGACTTTGAATTGAAATGAACGAAATATTTATTGTATGCTTGTTTTAAAACGGACCGAATGTGACATTCACTCTCGATGGTTACCTTATTTAAGTATATTTACAATTTTACATATTTTTGTATAAAAAATTACAATCATAATCTTCATAATCATAAAATCGGGGTTGATTACAACCGCATGTAAAAATGATGGAAAATAGATTAGCCCAAGCCCTAGGTCTCAATTATTCTGCTTCGATAGAGTCAATCGGTAAGATTTTTCGATAAACTCGGAGGCAATTAGGTAGAGTAGTCACCTGACACCTGAAGGCGTATACCGATTACCGATGTTCACATAAGTTACTGCAAGCCCCAGGCACACATTACTGTGAAATGGATTCATTTGCGTCACTCACTCAATTGCATTAGAGAGGCCATTCAAACCGTTGCGTAAGCAATTCCGTTGTAAATACAAGATTAAAACTAACCAGTTCTATTTTAACTCAAATTTTACGCAGGACATACGTCACTCATAAACTATGTTTTACTGTAAGATTTTATACATGTTTGATTTGAATTTGAAGCTAATGGATGTGGTATTGGAATAAAGTAATAAACGTTTACATAGTTTTCCAATTATGGAAAACACACTGAACTAATCCATTATAGGTTTGACGCATGCACTAGATAACTTTGATCATGGACGCGATCAATCTAATTTGACTAGCTTACTGATTTGACGCGTGCTAGCCTAATACGTAATGGTGTAGCCAGGCGAAAAAGAATCCCATCGATTCGACAGCACTCGGCGAGCGCTTATCCTGCAAGGGAGTGCAGCTGCCTCCTTCTGCCTTCACCAGGATACGTCACACGTTGTAACTAGTTTTTCTTTTGTTTCCAGGCAAGGACGGCTCAAAGGTGACGACTGTGGTAGCGACGCCGGGGCAAGGCCCCGACCGGCCTCAGGAAGTGAGCTATGCCGACATGAAGCTGATCGGTAACGGCAGCTTCGGCGTCGTTTACCAGGCCAAATTATGCGACACTGGCGAGCTCATTGCCATCAAAAAGGTGCTCCAGGACAAAAGGTTTAAGGTAAGTTTGATCATCCATATTTAATACTGGACTTATGCATTATGCTACTGGTCAATCTTCGAATAGGCCTTTTCGCATGCCATCCTTTTATTGATTTACGTAATCTGTGGATTGGCAACTGCAATATGTTAAATTGCTGTGTGTAGCCTTGTGGAAAAGACTTGTATTCAATTAAAGAACTTCGGTATTTTTTCTACAGTAAGACTTAATTTTCAAATAAATGACCTATTACATCGATTTTTTTTACCGATACACGGCTCATAGAAAAACGAAATTTTGAAAATATGGATCTCGTTCGAAATGTGTTTTCCTGAATTTTTGTCTGTGTTTGGAATGTAGTGTACCTAATTGCACTTGCTGTTGCCCGTCGCCGGTCCGTGAAATGTGTTTAGCCACGCGTCGTAAGTCTTGTGTCGCTATTATTCGGTCAATACCTTTAATCAACTTTTATGACACGTCATTTGTAAAGAGTATGATCGGGCCCTATTACACCATCTTGACAATTTTCACCTGAAAATGACAATTCCACGTACCTTGCTGGGTCAATAAGCTGTGCATCAACTACCTCAACCTGTAGACGCAACCATGTAAGTCAAATTGTCATTGTCAGGCGACAATTGTCGATTTGGTGAAATAGGGGCCTGGTCGGGTGAGAGTGATTTCTCACATTTCTGTTAATATTTCTATCAAATGCCTGACAAGTCTGTGGCCCGCTTCACAAAGCTACAAGTAACAAAGTTACAAGTCTAACCTAGCAACACTGAGGCGCTTGACTGGCTATTTGACTTGTGTTGCTTGTGTAAACTTGTAAAATTGTAACATGTTACGGGTCTCTAATGTGCATACTCAGTTCTTGCTCATTCGGAGGTCGAATTGTCATGCCGATGCAGCCTGTTGCATGTGGATGCCAACATACTAGTCAATGCCGACAATACATCTTTGTAATGTAATGTCGGTATCCGCGGTGTGCCATGCTTGCAGTGTATGCGCATTGGCGATATGGTAATGTCACGGTCGCCACACGTGAGAAATGCTACAGTGTCTAAAAAATTGCCAATCTCTTTTTAATTGAATCCTAGTTTCTGATAATGTGAACCAAATGTGGATTTCGTTTTCTAATCAGTTTCGAAAAACATAAATGTATCGTTGTAGTGATCAAACTGATCGCCTTGAACTGTTTTTATACAACCGGTATTAGGTAGTCACCTTGCGTATTTTTTCCTATTGTGATAGGCATTATTATTTAAACTGTTTATTTATAGTATAATGTGAACACTGTTGTATTGAATGGAAACACGTAGTTGAATTGTAAATGAAATAGCGTTTTATTCTTTACAGAATCGAGAACTTCAAATAATGCGACGACTGGAGCACTGTAATATTGTCAAATTGAAATACTTCTTTTACTCTAGTGGAGAAAAGGTGAGTTCGCAATTTAATGTGGATAATAGTAATAGTTGAAATATTTAATTAATTATGAATGATATTAACATGTATGTGTATAATGTCGGAAATAGAAGAGTTATATTACAGAAAAATGTAGTAGTAAATGAAATAAATTTACAGTATAACTCTTTCATTTCTGGGAAAATTGTGACAATTTAGGGGTTCCGTATCTAGAATAATAATGTAATGAAAAAACTATTAGTTAGTGATCATTTGATGTTTTGACTCGACAAGTGCCTACATTTGCTTCACAACTCCATAATCTGTTTTATTGACCTAAGATCAAATACAATAAATATTAGTGGTACAAGACAAGAGTTACAACTAGTTTAAATGCAAATATAAATATACTATAAATAAATATAAAGAAAACAGTTAACTCATTTTGCCGACAGCCACGCAACCGTGCCCAGGCAAAGCTATATGTATGTATTCTGTATGCTGTAATATTGCCCTAGCATGATACGATCGCTGGTACGGAACCCTCGGTGCGTCTGCCACGCACTCGATCAAATTACTGTATTTTTAAGCTTGTCCGGTTTTTAAGCTTGTGTTATTTGTGTGTTTTATTTGGGGGAAGGCGGCAGTGCCCGCGGCAGTCAGTACGTTGCTAAACGCAATGCAGTCTATTGAAGTCACAGTATGTCTCTAAACCAATCAGATTGTTGCGCTAGTGTGCTAAAGCACAATTAGCTCTACCAAATTCTTGGCAGTGGTTACCGAGAAATAACACACGTATTCTAATAACTTGGTACTAATATATACCCGATTTCTAGTTGCCTTAGATAGTAAAATATTGCTCGGTAACCAACCACGCCAGTCGAGTTTTACGCAGAACAAGATCCTGTCATAAATCATTTTCAACCATAAGCTTTACATTTGGAGCGGATGAAGCTACCTCCGTATTGCATCATACCATGACCGAATTCAGTGCATTTGGACTTTGTTTAAACTAAATAATATCGATCATCTATCCCGTGCTTGCTTGTTATTTTTATTTTTGGTTTCCTGTGACAGCTTTGAACTAGTCTTCGCCATACACATCTGTTTCAAGTACTGACTATTCACGGTACATCGAGATCTGAGGAAACTACCATTATTTATCTCAGTTATACGTAAAAGCTAGAGCCAAGACCTTTGGAAGAAATCCAAGTACGAAGCATTGTCGTCCTCTCAAGGATATATTTCTCACGATCCTAAATATGTACATATCTGTAAAATGAATCATGTAAAACAAAGAAGTCAACCTAGAAAGCTATTCACTAATCATGCTGTCTACAATCACGGTCACGCAACTAACAATAAGGATTTTATTATCTTTTTGTGATTTTGTATGAGTTCTCATGCGCCTAACATTATTCTTCTATTCGTGAATTGGTAATATGTTTTTGTACTCACGCAATAAATGTTGGTAAAATTAAAACATGGTTGAAGCTTACACTCTCAAACAAATTCGGTTTATTAACTGAACAAGTACATTAGGAAACATTTGTTATTTAGGTGTTTGAAATCAACGTATTAACTCTCATTTGACGTTTGCAGAAAGACGAAGTGTACCTGAATTTGGTGCTGGAGTATATCCCGGAAACTGTGTATAAAGTGGCACGTCATTACTCCAAAGATGAGCAAACCATACCCATTAGTTTTATAAAGGTGAGTTTACAATTTTTTTTTCACAAGCCTACCAATTTTTTTTCCCACTGCTGGGCAGAGGCCTCCCCTCTTGATTTCCACTCGTCCCCATTCTGAAAAATCTCTGGCCAATCGGATCTGGAGTTCACAATTTACGGGAGAATATTACCCTTATGTTGCACAATTACGAAACCCTTTAAATACGTAATTTATTTACGGACTGCAGAGTCTGAGTGGTATTTTTAGGTAGATCGATACCCGCCTGTTTGCCGGACTGCGCGACATCAATAATGGGGCTACCTTTTTTGCTTTTGCCATATAAGGGAAAAAAATAATGCCCTTATTCAAAAACGTCCGTCCAATATATTTTAGTTAATCCTCGTTTGTCTTTTTCTGATACATTGGAATTTGTGTTTGGAAGAAAGACTCAGAAACATAATAGCTAACTGAGGCTTGTTAAGTTTTACGAATATGGTAGTCAATGCAAGAATATAACCGTTTAGTATAAATCACTGTAAAAATAAAATAAAACATGTTATTAAATATGCAAATCCTGGTTAGAATCGTAGACGTATGTATAGATATGAACAACCATTGTAATGAGGAGAAAAATGTATACATATCTTTGGCGTCGACTGTACTTACGCATTGTGAAAGAGTGGTTCACTTCCTTGAGGATTGATTGATTGTCAGTATAACATTTGACCACGAGTAACACAGTTCCCTTACCTTCCAGCTGTACATGTACCAGTTGTTCAGAAGCCTGGCGTACATCCACTCGCTGGGCATCTGCCACCGGGACATCAAGCCCCAGAACCTCCTGCTGGACCCGAAGACAGGAGTCCTGAAGCTGTGCGACTTTGGCTCGGCGAAGCACTTGGTGCGCGGCGAGCCTAACGTGTCTTATATCTGCTCGCGCTACTATCGCGCGCCGGAACTTATTTTCGGCGCTATAGATTATACCACTAAAATCGGTAAGTATTTCTGGAAATCGGGTCTGAAAATGATACACTGTAGAGTAAATTGTTGTTTGTGCAAAGTACTCAAAAACATATTTCCTGACTCGGGAACACGATGCCTTTGATGTCCCGCCTAAAGTATTCGTCTTTTACTGGTAAATATGTGAGTGTGATAGATAAATATTTTATTTATAATTTAAAAGAAAAGTTTTCCGTTGGGCATAAACTCCATCATGCTAGCTTATAGTCCTGTAAAAAAGGAACATTTCTAACTGAGTATCCACATATACCACACCCGCAATATTTTTGGCATGTGACAAAACTATAAAGTTTTAGGCGTAAAAAGTACACAATTCTGCGTATGACCCTTTTATAAAATTGACTTACGTCCTTATAGCATCAATTTGGCTAATATGGGTTTTATATTCACACAGTGAAACAGTAAAATCTAATTTCCCCCCACTACTTTAAACAAGGCATAAATGAATACAGTGCGTGTTACAGAAATCATAAAAGCTTACTTGTAATTCAGAAAACATAAGTTTCTTTGTTGGAAATGTAAACACAGACACAGCATAATCGCAACTCTTGTGTTAGCGCCTTTAAGTACCTCTGGGTGTCAAATGTAGTATCGTGTTTGGGATACAAGGCACATACCGGCAAGGAAATTGAAACGTAAACGTTCTGCATTTTGTCACTATGACCATAAGGTACAAAGTGGTCCATGCTTCAATTTCCTTGACCGTTTCTAGAAAGAAATAGGTATACTTTTTTTCCAGGGATGTTATCTTTACTCTCCGTATGTAACTGCGCAACACACAAGAGAATTACTTGACTGATATTTTAAAGTTAGAATAAAAACGATTCTCTGGTATTTAGCAACTGCTTCATCATCAAGCCATTCAAATCACTTCTGGGCATATGCCTCTAAAATGAAACAAGAGTATGAGGCCCTTTGCCCTCATGTACATCACCTTGGCATTTCTATTGCATTATGAAACATTCTTACATCATCCATCCATGAGATTGGCTAGCCCACTCTACCTGTACCCGTTAATAATTTTCGCTACAAGACAACGCGCCTCAAAAGTTCTCCCGGTGCCCTATAAATTGTATGGGACTTGGAGCTCTTTATTGTAAGTCAATACAAGACCGTAATTTGTTTAGAAAACTCTTCGTTGCCCGTATAATATACAGTGAGAGTCTCCTTAAAGTGCACATATGAAATAGGGTGAATCTAGACTAAAATTCCATCGACGGGAAAAATAATAAAAAAAACTGTCAATTTTTTTTTTAGTTTTTAGTTATTTTTCCCGTCGATGGAATTTGGTCTAGAATCTAGATTCATATGTGCACTTTAAGGAGACTCGCTCTGTATAACCCTCAGCTCGTGAATCCCATTGCTTAGTCAGTATTTGATGTATATTAATGAATAACGTTTGGATTCCAGATGTGTGGAGCGCGGGCTGCGTGGTCGCGGAGCTGCTGTTGGGGCAGCCGATCTTCCCGGGCGACTCGGGGGTCGACCAACTTGTGGAAATCATCAAGGTAACGTAACTAACGAACATACATTCATAGAATATCATTTTCACTTCTCATGCTTGCAATGTATGCTGCACAAAATGCCACTTTTATGCTCTAGTGCACAGAGTAAAATTGTTTTAAAGACTAATATAATCGGGCATAACAGCCACACGCACAAAAAAACTTTGTAAAATAAACTTGTTATTTTATTTGATTTGGTTTAATAAATTTCACATCCCCGTTTTCTATTACTAAATTAATAAAACCAGATAAAATAGAAGTCATTATTATTAAAAAAAGAAGTGAACCATTAAATGACTTGCAATTATGAAGTACCTAAGTTAAGACCACGTGTCGAAATTAGACAACATTTCATATTTCTGAGCCCATAATTCTATTGGTTCTCTGCATTTTGTTTGAAAAGATGAATACGGTAATCTTATGGAATATAAGACAGATCAAGTAAAGTTTCTTATTCGCCATCCTAAACCCAAAATGTAAGTGAGGAAACTGTTTATATTTTTCAAAAAAAATTGACGCAGCTGAAAAATCTGAAACTTTTTTCTGGTGCTAAGGAAGGCTATTCCTATCACCAAAAAAATTAATCAGACATTTCTAAAATTTTCATCCATTCCCAATTGTCACCAGACAATACAGTTCGATGTACATTGCTTGGTCGAGTGAGTAACCATGCCCAGCAATCATCTTTACTCGTCGAGCCATTTACGTACGTCGAATTGTCATTGTCAGGTTTGTAAAATAGGGGACTTTGAGTGCAACTAGAGACATGGCGTTTATGGGATCTAATTCAGAAGACAGCGAATAAACACTTGGATGCTCAGAAGAAACTTCAGTTCTGAAGCATTCCGACTTAGTGCTTTCCCAAGAATATCCTGAATGGGAAGGGCTTACACATTAGTGTTGCTATAATATAATGCGAGCAAAATGCTTAACTCGGGTCTGCTATGCGATGTGAGCTATTGTAAAATATCCCAAGATAAACTTTATTTAGTAATTAACAATGGTTTTCTCTTTCCAGGTCCTAGGTACCCCGACGCGGGAGCAGATCAGAGAGATGAACCCGAATTACACGGAATTCAAATTCCCTCAAATCAAGAGTCATCCATGGGCAAAGGTCAGTTCCCTTTACAACACAATCTGTTATCATGTCTTAGTCGGCCTTACACTTAGTATACTTCTTGTGTTTCACAAAGGCGAGTGATTTGATGGAATTAAATTTTAACGACGTAATAATACGAACGCGCCCATTCACCTTCGTGAAATGCGACAACTGTACAATAAGTTCATAGATAAATAAAATACAGGGTGATACAAAAACTATATACTTACAAAAATATTGCTTCTAGCTTTTCTAATGACGAACAATATTTTAATTAATTTTGTAACCACGCTGGAAGGCATCCTGCTTGCTCCTAAAACTGCCTAACTAGAATAGTTCGTAAGACACTCGTAGCAGGAGCAGTGCTTGTTTGATACTAAGTCTGTTTAATTATTTCTGTTGACTCGTATATAAAGTATTGTATACAATAGTTACACAATTAGCTCTTAAATTCTCGTACCTTACTTAGGCCACGAGGCTTGCCGAGTGGCCTAAACACGGTGCTCGACTTTAAGAGCCCTTATTGTGTAACGATTATATAAAATACTATTTTAGCACACAGCGCACGAATGCAATACATTACTGTCTGCATCGCGTCGCTGATTAAGCCCGCCCTCTATTTCAGCGTATCGTAGCTCACAAAGTTCCTTGCATAATAAGATTAATAAGTAATAGTCCAGGCAATGAACTAACAACTTGTATGGAAAAAATGTCAAATATGGAAATAATTTATAATAGCAGATTTTTTTAATGTAACGGATATATTATTAGTTAAATAGTTCAAGGCAAAATCCAACGAAAATCAGTCATCAAAAAAATATAACTTAAAATATCTAAGCCCTGCTGAAACGAAGTGCAAGTCAGAGGTGCGCCGCGTCGTTGATGTCTTTTGTATTGGAATCAACGCGACGTTCTATTGGTCAAATTCATTATAGTTCAGTAAAGGCGCCACGTAATTGGTCGAATTTATTTTAGTTGTCTAAAGCGTAGTCTTATAATTATTATAGTTGAGTTGGGAGCTCCATAGAAAAAAAAATGTGGTTTTAGTTTAGTGTACGAAGTCTTAGTTTCATAGTCTTAGTTTAATTTCAAACATTAAAGTCGACGAATATAAAAATAATAATATTAAACTGTTTATTTCGTTTTTTTAGATTAGGTACATTATTTTATGGCGTCTTATTCCATAAAAATGTAGAATGTAAAGTATGTAAGTAAGTAAATGTACGTACAGCAACAATGGGAGACCAACTCCTATGCCTGACAGTGTTAAGAGTCTACCAACAGATATTGTCTTGTTACTTTTACATCACCCTGTATTATGATTATGAAACATCGGAATTGTTTTTTTTTAGATATGTAGATTAGAATTATTTACAATGGGTTAACGTAAGTAGATGCACGTCCATTTTAGTTTAGTGTCTGGACGATTTGTTGGATATTTGGAAAATTTAACGCAACCAAAGCGCACTTTTATAAGTCCTTTATAAACCTTATAAAAGCCAAGAACCACTTTAAGGGGATACGAAGTAAACTGAACGAAGATTTCACGTCATTGATAATAAAATGAACTATTAGTAGTTTAGTAACAGTCCAGTCTAGTTCATTAAATAAATCTTCAGTAGTACTTATTTGTGTTTAAGTGTTTCAATAGGTATATTGTATGTAATCCTATTCAAAAATACGGACTCATTTGTCCTATAAAAGTGGCCTATAAACAAGAAGAACCCAAAAAAATTTAATTCTGCAAAAATAAGTTCATAATCAATTTACACTTTTTTTGATAAACGCTCATTTGTAACTTGTTACCGTGCAATAAAGTTTAAATAAATGGACTTAGGCTATATTTTATTTCGCGACTGGGTTATTTGCCTTATTAACCTTTTGACAGCGAGGGTGCAAAACAAAATGGTGGCCAAATGAGGCGAGAACAAAAACGATAGCCAGACAAAATATAAATAACATGAAACTTCTGATAAATATTGTCATGTCAAAATTAATATACGTATCATAAACTATTTAAAAAATGGGTCAAGTTACTTGTAAAGCTTTTTATTACATAAAAATAAGGAAAAAGCGCACGCGCGGCTGTGGCCGTCCGTGGCTTCAGTGGCACGAGTTTTCGTCCGCGTGCGGACGGCTGTGGAGCCGTCTTTAGCTCTCAAAAGGTTAAAGATCTATGACAATTTTGAAACAATTTAAAATTATACTTAAACTAGCTTCTGCCCGCGACTCCGTCCGCGTGTAACTCGTTTATATCGTAGCTCCATAAAAACTTTCACCTCATCTCCGGGATAAAAACTATCCTATGTCCTTCCGTGGGACTCAACTATGTCTATATCAAACTTCATCTAAATCGGTTCAGCGGTTTAAGCGTGACGTAACAGACAGACACATTCGCATTTATAATATTAGTATGGATTATATGGAACTAACCGAAAAATAATCCATGCCCTGCCCTTTACACTTATTTATTTAATCGTATGGCAAACAGGATGAAACAGTAACAAACATACATAATCAACTATAAATTAATATTGAGGCTAATCAGCCACTTGATGGCTTCGTCGCTAAGGACGATCAGGTGTTCTGGAGGGCCACCGGCGTAGCGCGTAAACGGCCTGTACACTTGTTCAGTACAAAGGCGGCCTTTACACCTGTAAGTTACTTACGTTAGTTCAGTACAAATATTGCTTACAGCGACTTACGTGAGCAGTATTTGTATTGAACTTACGTAAGAACTTACAAGTGTACAGGCCGCCAAATACTGCTCACGTAAGTCGCTGTAAGCAATATTTGTACTGAACTTACGTAAGTAACTGCCGCCTTCTGGGGCAGCCCTCGATGATGTGCTGGAGGGTCTGTACATCGGTGCCGTAGCGGCAAGCTGGTGACTCCACCCACCCGCAACGCCCTTTACACTTATCCAAATACTCAACAAAATGTCCAGGCACTCTAGTTATGCATATATAATATATTTATGTACATGATATTGCGCCGTCATTGCAGTATATGTTGGAGCGAATGACCATGCCCAAGAATCTCACTGACCACCAGCGCCTTCGAGTAAGACACTGCTCGCAACTAAGTGCCATCATTTGATACAAAGTCAGCTTATAGTCTCGCGACTGATCGCCGATTAACCAAGAAAAAAAATGTACACTCATGTCATTAAAAAGGCAACGTTCGACACTTCATCGCTTTAAAAAAGGCTTGAGAACCAGGCAGACCAAATTTTAGTAAACGCATTGTATTGCTATAAATGGTTGTATTTCTTTAAAAAACTACTCTAGTTCTCAGGTATAGAGCTGTTTTTACTTTGTTTACCGTTCAAACCTCCTAATAGTAAATAAATGGCGTGTTATGGATTCTACGCAGTTACAGCACCGCAGTCTTCATTTCAGCTTTGGTTTTTGGAGTTCACTGTGCTGACTTATATTTGGTAAATGTTATATCTAATGACTATTGCTATGCTTATTGAACATTATACTGAATGATTATATTCTATGAAATTATGTAAAATGTTGTTATATCCAGTGAAAATATATCAAAAGTTTTATACCGATCATTACACACCTGATTAAGACACAGCAGAATTAAGACCTGATTAAGAAACAGACATAATTGAATTAAATTGAATTAAAAAGTTTCATTATACTAACTAATGCTAATATTCAGCTGTATAAACAGCTGATATTTATGATTAATTAGGAAACGCGAACATTGCCAATTTGCCTAATTAATACTACAGTCATATCGTAACTATAATCAACCAATTAGATGCAGTTTCTGAACAGACTGCATACGCATTGTATGTAAATGGAGGCATTTAGTGTCGGTTGCTACATGGCCTTTAGCATGAATTGAAACCTAGAAGTCACAATGTTTTGAAGATGTCTATCTGATGGGGATGGCAATACTAGTAGGTACAGTCAGCATCATAAACATGTATACACTTTTCAACCTTATGTCTAGGTAATAAGGTCATAGAATGTATACATGTTTATGATGCTGACTGTACAAAACATTAAGGGTGGGTTGCATCAAACCGTCTGTAATTGTAAGCGATTTACGTTAAGATCTGAATGTATGAAACGTTTGACAAGTTTCTATGGAATGACAGCTGCCGGCGCCATATTTAACGTTGACCGGTCTGTAATCGTAAGTCGGTGCAACCCGCCCTAACTGTAATCTCGTGGCAAGGTTCTATTACTGTTTGATTCTCCGACCCAGCATAATGTAATTTCAATTATCTATCTATAGTCGAGGAATGAAAAGGTTCGTCACTTTTCGACACTATTTTAATGGTGTTAAGGTCCAAAGGTGAGGAGTCTTTTCATTCCGACTGTACTAATGAAAATTTTCATTATAATATCGATATCAGACGGGCCTTAAGTAGTTAGTTACATGTTTAGCCACTGAGATGGATTCCCACCAGGGTTGTGCGTGGTAGCCGAGCGGTGTGTGAGGAAAAAAAACACCAATATGAAGAGATGCGTGTGGCAAGGCTAGCAATGGTTTATTGGTGATTTTTTAGGGTTCCGTATCTCAAAAGGAAATAAATGGAATCCTTATCGGACCTCTTTGTTGTCCGTCTGTCTTTCTGTCTATCGGTCTGTCTGTCTGTCAAGACCCTTTATCCCGGGAACGCGTGGAGGTATAGAATTAAAATTAAAACCATATACTCAAATCTATAGTCCCTTGAAGCTGTGAAAAAATCAAATTTCTAAGCCGTTTATACTGCAAAAAACGTATATTTCGACACTCAAGGGAATCAAAATTTATAGGGTACTTTTCGTAGCCCCAGAACTATGAAATTTGGCACGCAATATCGTCTTATACTACAAGTACAGGGAAAATTCTAAAAACTATACATTTGTCACACCGCTCCGCTACCTGGAACAACACGGGTGCATGGTCGCCCTATGGCCGTCACAACTTGTCCGCCCTTTTGGCCATCTTTTTGTTGTAATAATAAGCGGTAGTGTAAATAGTCCTTGTCACCCCCATGGAGTGTTTGTTGGTGTTCAGTGTGTCTTTGCGCTGATTGCAAAATTGTAAATTACTCGTTTTCCTTTATAACGACTTCAAAAATATTAGAGCAATGCTCCCATCATGTCTAAAATGGTTTCGCAAGGTCATCTCATTAAAATCTAGTTAAAGCTAACCGTTAATTAACATGCAATTGTCTTCCAATCGTCTCCCATTTTTGTGATTGCTAACCTTGTTTTATTGAGTGCGTTTTATTAAACACGAGTTCAATCATGATCACATTTTAAACATAATTGTTGCCTAGAAAATTTTTGGTTGGTGATTTTGGGACATATATGTATATATATAACGTTGTTATGATGTGGCGGTCATGTCAAACGGACACATATCAATATCATGTTCAAGACGCGACCGTCGCGCGGTGAGTAAAGCTATATCAGCTGATGACGACATGTGGTATTTAGCGTACTTTTTTGCAAATGACATTAGGACATAAACATTCGTCCCTCAGAAACAAGTATGTATGCAGAGGGCCGAATGCTTTGCGTCAAATATAAATGCGATCGTAGTACGTAATAATTTGCGATAATGTCGCACAGTATTTCGTCTAGAACAAGCTAGGTGGACAAAAGTCTGATTTCTACTGATGAGTAATCAGATATGATAAACGACATGCTTAAACATTATCACAAGAGATGTCAAAAGGGTCAAAATAATGTGATTAGCTGACTTTAGCACCCTAAAACTAATGACATTAGAAAGTTAGACATAAACAATAAGTCGATAAGGAAGTTTAAGCATGTTGTTTATCATATCTGATTACTCATTAGTAGAAATCAGACTTTTGCCCACCTAGCTTATTCAAGACTGTTAGTCGGATTCATGTCAGATGAGGGTGGCATTACCTTAACTAAAAACTAAACTAATGACAATGGCTCAAAGATCCAAAGCGAGTCTTGGCCTCCGATAGGTACGACTTGTCGCCAAACCTTCTATATGTAATTGTAAAGGCTCCGCTACACAATGGGTCATCATGGCCTCAGAACAGGACGCGGTTATACGTTGGAATGAGATGGAAGTATGCGTTTTTCCTTCTAACGCATAGTTGCGCACTGTAAGCCTTGATAGCTGCGCCGTTGTTAAGCCCCCCCCCCCCCCCCCCCTCGCGCAGGTATTCCGCGCGTGCACGCCGCCGGACGCCATCTCGCTGGTGTCGCGGCTGCTGGAGTACACGCCCGGCGCGCGCCTGTCGCCGCTGCAGGCGTGCGCGCACAGCTTCTTCGACGAGCTGCGCGAGCCGGGCGCGCGACTGCCCAACGGCCGCGCGCTCCCGCCGCTGTTCAACTTCACGGAGTACGAGCTCAACATCCAGCCGTCGCTCAACGACTTCCTCAAGCCGCGCGCCGCGCCCGCCAGCGACGCGCCCGCCGCCAGCACCGCGCCCGCGCCCGACCACGACCCGCCAGGTGACTACATGTTAAACCTTTAATGCCGGCTCCGGACTCTCCACGAGGCTGCAGGAGGGAACGCGAGTGCGACAGTGTGAACGGTGCGCTCGTGTCCCCTCGTCTTTCCTCGGCTAGCTCCGCTTGTTGTCGGTTTTTTGGACGCGAGGGGATGGGGCGAGGGAATCAACCACACTCTCGCGCTCGCTCACTTTGTTTTTGCTGCTGTAGAGTAAATGGCGGTGTATTAACGTCATCCACCACCTTCTCCGTTTTGCCTTTCTTTTTTATTTTGGTGATGTAGACGGAAGAGAATATAATATTGGTAGGCACATAAAGTAGCTATCGCCGTCACTTCAATCACGTCCATCTTGTAGTAGACGTAGCGAGCAACTGTATATCGAGAGTGATGATGGCTAGCACTCCTACGGGCTCACCTCGCCAAGAGTCGTGCCTAGGAGTCCTAGTCCTCTAGGAGGCACCTCGAGAGAATCTGGAGCTGCCATAAGGCTAACCTTGCATCCTTGTGTGTGTTCTGCTGCTTGTATAACGGACTGTCCGAAGAACCGATTCACACGATGCTCATGTTCTACCATAGCGCATAGATATGACTTTATAGAATAGGATAAATTAATCATATGATGTCGTACCTAATTGAAATAACTGTTTTTGGAATTAACCCTATTCTATCTTAGTCGACTCGGGTTATTTCCACCTGTTACCACCAATTTGTTACTAGTGGTAACAGTTAGGATTTTTCCCCCCCATATTTTACCAGTGGGAACTATTGGGAATAGTAATTGATGATAAAAAAACCAGTAGTTACCACTGAGTACTTTAGTGGTAAAAGATGGAAAAAGATTTCCAGTAGTTACCACCAAGTACTTTAGTGGTAAAAGATGGAAAAAGATTTCCAGTAGTTACCACCGAGTACTTTAGTGGTAAAAAATGGAAAGATTCCCAGCTGTTACTACTAACCCGTTGACTCGACACTAGCGTTGTATACTTAATAGATATAAATACTTAAATACATAGAAAACATCCAAGACTCGGAAACAAATATTCATGCTCATCACACAAATATTTGCCCTTACCGGGATTCGAAACCAGGATCTTCAGCGTCGTAGGCAGCGTCACTAC
This sequence comes from Epinotia nisella, assembly GCA_932294315.1. NCBI lineage: Eukaryota > Metazoa > Arthropoda > Insecta > Lepidoptera > Tortricidae > Epinotia > Epinotia nisella. The sequence continues at coordinate 13,130,207 of OW028687.1, read as the reverse complement.
CCACTAGGCTAACCGGTCGTCAAATAATATATGCGCATATATGTGATTACATACTTGTTGGTCATGCTGTGTGCACTTGCCTTGTATGTCATGCTGGTCTATAAGCTATTCATAAAGAACCATTGTATCTCATAATCATTATCGTGCAGAATAGACTGTCCACTCATGAGGCGATGTAGCAAGCTACATGAGCCTGCATGAGCCCATAATAAATAAATAATTAATAACTAATTGTAATTGAATAATAATGAATGAATGTAATTACTAACACTAGAATTAAGTTCTTCTGTACGCTACTAACAAATATGGACAAGTATCTGAATGAAATGATTATTATTATTATAATGTGTGATGTCTGTGAAGTGTGCCTAGTGAATAAGTGACGGTGTGTTTGGTTGCAGGCGAGAGCGCGGCGGCCAGCGGGCCGAGCGGCTCGCCGGGCGCGTCGTAGGCCGGCCGCTGAGACAGCGCCCCCGCTCTCCGGCTCGCTCCGCCCGGCCCCGAGCACCTCCGGTCCGGATCCTAGAGTCCCGAGTATGCTAACTAGAGTTAGTCCTTTTATTGGCCGTCGGGGATACATTTTATGCATAATAGGTGTTTTCGGCGAGTTGTCGTGTGATACCGTAGCGTAATCGATAAAGCTTGAGCTGTCGTAGTCGGTCAGAAGGGTAAATCCGCCGTAGATTCTAAACCGTCGCGATGTGATTGATTACTTTGTACTTTTGTAAGCTCAAATTGTCTCCTTATGTACATACATTAAACGTTGAGTTGGTTACCCGGTAAAGGACAGATCATCGACTAGACGGTCGGTGGGATGTGGGACGGCCGGGCCGCGCTTGTCGCCGACGGCGGTACTTTAAGACGTAACCTCGCTTGAGCCGTGTAATCAGTAGGGGACGTATTCTGTAGTGCATTAGTGTATTTATTGTTGGAACGTATCACTAACTCATAAAACTTACGAAGCGTACGCCTAGTGTTATTTCAACGATGAAACTTAGCAGATGGTACATTTTTCGCATTCATAGGAAGCATACTTGTAAATTTTTATAACTAGCATAAACTGATCTCTCGAGATAATTTATAATGTTTAATGATAACTCAGAATATTGTATTTGTATAAACAATTCAGAGAATATAATTTGTATTTAGATTTACTACATTATAGTTTTTTTCCGGGCAACTTCTATATGTAATAACCTTTTTTTATTGCGGTGTACCTTATTAAGTCTTATCCAGAGCTGGATAAATGTAATCTATTTGATAGCACTGTCGATGTCCTAATGTAACGACATAGTTTTTCGATAATATTGTATTCTATATTCAATAAATGATATTTCTATTATATTAAAAATTGTCATTGAAAACACTATCGTTATTAGTAGTCATTTATGAAACGGTGTATAAATAAAGCTATTTTCATTGTCATAGTTTTTAAGTATGTATGCAAACTAATTTCGTTTTGCACTTCAATTGGGCATACAAACAAATTAGCGAAGGTAGTAAACCTTAAAGCGTAGGTAGACTATCGGAATATTTTATTCGGAGTAGGGTAGTATCAGTGCGCCGCCATCGGCATTACGCGCATGCTCTTACGAATAGAGGCATTGAACTTATGCAAAGTAGGTTAAAATTATAGTGTTCTCTTCAGATCGGAATACTTTCCTCTTTACTAAATGCTTGCTTCGTGAGAAAGGTATGTATGTACTCGGGCGATGTGATAGCTCGTACATCTACACAGCCTACGTAATGTTGTAACCTATCCGTTAGTAACAAGGTCACGATTCATGTCATTAATTTATCGCGTGATAAACGGCAAGATAAGGTAACCGTCACTTTCTGACATCACATGATAGAACGTGACGGATGCTATAGCTTGTCGTCTGTCATATGATAACGACTCTAATACGGGGTCAGGTTTGATGATCGAACATTTTAAAACTGAACAAGTTCATATATTCGTCGCATTTTCGATGTAATAAAAAGTCAAAACACTGTGAAAGTAACATATAGTTACATATGCTTATACGGTAACGATTTTATCTTTTACTTGTAATGAAATGTATGTGCTAGGAATTATGTTTTTAGCATGCACTGCCTTTTACTTCCAAAATCCTCGTTTTACCTTTGAACCCTGCATCGCAATGACTTTTAATTAGCTGTAAAATTATCGTATGTTAAGGGATGTATCGCCATTCGGTGAGCGCGCGGCGCTTCGATTTGAAATCACATCTAGTGGAGCTTAGTTGTCGTCAATAAGGCTATTGATTTGCTGACACCTTTATATGTCTTGTAAATATATTATAATTATCTTTGTGGTATGACTCTGAGTGCCGATTATCGGTAATCGGGTGGGCGTGGGCTAGGGGTTGAAGTCGGCGCCCGGTGCCAGGTGTCCGGGGCCCGATCCAGGTGTCCGGGGCCCGGTGCCAGGTGTCCGGGGCCCGATGCCGGGTGTCCGGTGCCAGGTGTCCGGGGCCCGGTGCCAGGTGTCAGGGGCCCGGTGCCAGGTGTCCGGGCTCGGTGCCAGGTGTCCGGGGCCCGGTGCCAGGTGTCCAGGGCCCAGTGCCAGGTGTCCGCGGACCGGTGCCAGGTGTCCGGGGCTCGGTGCCAGGTGCCCGGTGCCAGGTGTCCGGGGCCCGGTGCCAGGTGTCCGGGGCCCGATGCCAGGTGTCCGGGGCTCGGTGCCAGGTGTCCGGTGCCCGGTGCCAGGTGTCCGGGGCCCGATGCCAAGGGCCGGGGCCCGGTACGCGGGTCGTTCGGGGTCACCGCCGGCGCCACTGCGGGCTCGGGGATGTAGTTTAGATACGCATATTTTTATTAAGTCTATCTAATATGGATTTTGTAATCGACGTTGCTTCTAAAGACCCTCTGTGTAAAAAGATTAAGACATACTAGTGACCTGAATGTATGAAAATGATGTTTATTGAACTTATCCCACTGAATTCTCACTCTCACGTTTTGCGTGCACGTTTACTACCTTTATGAGGATTTCCAACGCATAGTTGAAATGGGGTTATGACTTATAAATTATTTAAAAGTAAAAGGACTTTTTATTATTACTATTACTGTAATATTAAATTTAATAGTGAGTGAAATTTGTCTTTTGTTTTAAATTTGTTTAACTGAAATTGAATACATCATAACACCCATATCGTTGTTAGTTATGAATGAAAATAACATAATTATAAAAGTAAATATTAAATGAATAGTATACTTGTTTTTTTTATTTTAGCTTTAATACTTCCTCAAGTTCCTATATTTGATAAAGTAGTTTTGATTAGCAATAAAAACCCAATTAGTCAACTCTATCGTTACATACAATAAGTAACCTTAATAATACAATAAGACATCTATATTTGGCTACTTGGGCTGCTACTAACTATATATAATGCTGACCGTACTATACAGGGTGGAAAGTTGAGGTTTTCTCGCTGACTGTACAATTTATCATAAATCTGTGAATGTCGATTGACATCACTTAAAAAGTTAGTAAAGGACTCCTAAGAGCATTTTCGCGTAGCAGCAAGGGATCTAGTAGCTACCCTTACTGCACCATCTCAACTTTCCACCCTGTATAGGAGCGACTATAGTTCTTGTGGTTGTCATGTGGTCACGCTCCTATTATAAGTTAGTATCTCTTATTGGTTTGTGTTTCTATTGTTACGGGTATCAAGTCACCTTATTTTGTCGGAGGTATTTGTTACGCGCCTTTCCGCTTTGCTTATGTACTTACCAAAGACAATTAAACCTATTTGATTTATTGCGATTAAAATTACGTCCGTGTATGTGAGGCCTATTAGCTAACAGCGCAATCCGACCGTGTGGAAGGCCTTTAAAGAAGTTGGCCATTGTGTCTATGGTGTGGTTGTCAGACCACTTGTCAGTCAGATAGACCTGTCAAAATTGTCAAATGAATACACTCACAAGAAAATAAGAAACAACAATTCAAGTATTTCAATAATATATTATTTGTAACTATACAGCGAAAACTTTATGCGTAAACTAATTGCTTTAATTCATAATGTTTGTGTAGCGTCACATATATCATTATTATATGATGTGATGTTGTAGAATCATCCTTTTGATGTACCTAATATTCTTGGAGGCGTACGGTGTCAGCAATTATTAATTTTGTGGTATTTATATACTGTACCATCATGCACGAGGCTTACGAAGTGTCCCATCTTCTCAATCTTACGGTCCAAATAGAAGCCATAGCAGCGTACGGTAAGAATAACTTATTATGATTAAAGGTTGACTCATCCAATTAATATCGAAATACACAACGTTTTCTTCTCTTAAGTTGAAAATGAACTTCCTAGAGATTATAATTATTTTTTAAACGCATAATATAATGATTGCAATAATATTATAGCAATACCAGTAATAACCAATTGTAAATAAAATATGAAACAATTAAGTAAAGTAGAAGTGAGACACATTAACTAGATTGGGAAACCGCAGGTTTATAGAACTGCTTTGTGGATTCGTTTGCATACTAAACTTTACATGTTATGTAGATGGGCACCTCATACTGGGTACAAGGCAAGGCCATTTGATGATGTATTCACTGTCAACCACCAATGGGAACCAGAAATATGAACTGCAACTGTTGCAGTACTGCAAGAATTTCAGCAAGAAGCCCATTCAGCAAATTGAAGTCATCCCAGGTGATTCATTGGTCAATATTTGTGCTTTGTGTGTAAGTCATTTAAATACAGCATACACCTTACAAAATTTATGGATTCAAACTTCATAAAGCTATTTAATTTAATGAAATCCTTTTTATAACAGAAAACATGTATAATCAAATGCAGATACTATATTCAATTACTGCCTCAGTGTGGATCCAGATATTAGTTATCAACATAGTATAACATTATTAATATTATATTCCAAAGTAATAATAGAGTAATTGATAACAAAGGGATATAACATGGCCTGTTTGGTTAGGTTTAAGTAGAAGGTTAAAATAAGGGTTTTGGATCTAGTACAGAACTAATAATTTCTAAATAAAATATTATTTCAATAATAATAAAAATCTTGTAGAAATGGGTATATTTAACTGTACATGTACGTTACTGAAGAAACTGTATAGATAGACTTAAAGTTTATTGTATGTTTACTTGTAAGAAATAAGGTAAAGAGTAGGTATTTGTCCTGTATTGTATGTCAAGGCCCGATTTTATGGGGACCTGTTGGACCAAAATGTTGAATTACTAAGCACATTTTTTACATATATGTTTACCAACATGGGGTCTTGCGGATCTAGAACCCGGCCTATGTTGATTGATAAAATTTTATGCTGTTAATGTTTATGTATGACTGTTTCTAAATAAAAAAATATATTAATAGGTATTTACTAAAGTCACATTTTTTTATGTTCAGGAGATAACCTGCTGCTGTGCCTCACTGACAATATATTGACAACACATGATATAAAAGGTGTTAATTTCCCACTCTTGAAAACATTTTCTCAGACAAAAGGAGCATCACTATTTGCTATAGACAATAAGGTAATATGACACAAATCATATAAATATGATACATGTAGGTATATTAATTACTCAGTGTCAAAACTTGGTTTATCATATACTTTGCGTCAAAAAAATCACTCATCTTCAAAAATTCGTTTCAAGCTAATAGCTCTTAACTTTCTTTTTATTTCAAATGTTGATGGATGATACTAATCTTGAAAGGGTACAATAAATTAGTTAAGATCTATATTCGCTTGAAACAAACTTTTGAAGATGTGAGATCTTTTTGACGCTGAGTGTATTTAAAAAGTTAAGGAAAAAACTGAATATAGGTTATAGGTTATAGGTGTACGCGGGCTGGGTTTCCGCAACTCGACGTCATAATTGCGCCTATTTTGCGTGTGGGTTGGCACTACTATTATTCGTGCCAACCCAGTTCCACCAGGAAGCCTAGCAGACCCTTTATGTTGCCGACGGCCTCCGGTAGTGACCCCGGTGTTCCGAGGTGCTTTGCCCGGTAATCTGCCACCCCAGGGCACGTCAGGATGACGTGGGCGGCTGTCTCCTCCTCTTCCATGTAGGCTCTGCAGAGAGGACTGTCTGTAACACCTAGGGTGAAAAGATGTTTGTTTAGTAGTGCATGACCAGTTATGGCTCCCGTCAGGAGACAAAGTGCCGGCCTCTTTAGCTTCTTTAGCTTCCTTGACAATCCGGGGTTGATTGTCGGGAGGGCCTCCCTGGTTTGCCTGCAGGTTCCTAGGGTATGCCAATATTTTTGGTGTTCTACCTTGGTGTTTAGTCGCAGTGTGTTCCGCAGCCATGCTATGGGTAGAGGAATTGTGGGTTCCGGTCCTACGGCTCTAGACTCTGAACCTTCCCTAGCCAGTGCATCCGCTGCGTCGTTACCGCGTGAGTTGCTGTGTCCTTTGATCCATTGCAGGGTTATGTCGCCGTTGTTACATACCTCTGATAGGATGTTGTGGCACTCGTGTATTAGCCCAGAAGTCGTCGCGTGACCTTGTAGGGCTTGCAGTACAGATCGACTGTCGGAAAGTATGCGGATGGGATATCCCCTTACCTCCCTGGAGGCGATTGCGTGAGCAGCCATTATTATACCCATACACTCTGCCTGGAAGACTGTGCTGTGGGCCCCTAATGGTGTCGAGATGCGTATGTTTAGGTCCTCCGAGAATACACCTGCTCCGGTGCCTGACCTTGTCTTGGACCCGTCCGTGAAGATTCTTAACTCTCTGGGGTTAAGTCCTTCCTGGGGGGTTTCGTATAGTTCGACTTTGTACTTTTTGTCAAAGACGAACTGTCTTGGGATGATGTCGGTTGATGCCTCTATTAGGGGTTCCCTACCTACAGCCTCGTAGAGTATTTCGGTGTGAGGAACCCTGGGCGGTCTCCAGAGATGCTGTTTTTTGAGGCGTATGGCTGACGCCAGCGCCTCCCGCCTGATGAAGATGTGTAGCGGCGGAATGTCCATGATGACTTCCAGGGCTGCAGTCGGTGTAGTCCTCATGCAGCCACTAGCCGCCATGCAGGCCAGTCTCTGGAGGCGTTGCAGTTTAGCTTCGACCGTGGTTAGTGTGGTACGGGGCCACCACACCACAGCGCCGTAGCTTACTATTGGTCGAATTATTGCCTGGTAAAGCCATAGAGTGATCTTGGGGTTTAGCCCCCAAGTCCTACCTACCATTCTACGGCATTGCCAGAAGGCGACTGTAGCTTTCTGAATTTTGTTGTCTAGGTGACTGCTCCAATTAAGTTTGGCATCGAGTGTTACACCCAAATACTTTACCTCTGTTGACAGTTGGAGTTCTGTATTGAACAGTCTGGGTAGTCGGTAGGTTCCCAGGTTCCGTTTGTTGGTGAACATTACTAGCTCGGTCTTCCTTGGGTTGACTGTTAGTTCATTGTCGTTGCACCAGCGTTCCACTATGGCGAGTGCGGAGCGGGTCACATCACACACTGTACCTGCGTGGATACCGCTAGTGAGTATCGCTATGTCGTCAGCATACCCGATGGTGTAGTGATGACTGTTGTTTAGCTTGGTGATTAGGTCGTTAACCACCATGTTCCAGAGTAGTGGTGAGAGGACGCCTCCCTGTGGGCATCCCTTCGCTACCTGTGCTTGCTTTGTCTTGTCTTCCCCGAGCCTGATGACCCTTTGACTTAACATGTTGTTTATCCATTTAATCATAACCTCATGCACTCCGTGTCTTGCCAGTGCTGCGGTTATGCTGGTGAATTTGGTCTTGTCGAAGGCTCCCTCGATGTCAATGAAGGTGCCTAGACACATTGTCTTATTTTTGATTGCGACTTCCGCTTTGGTAACCACCGCATGCAGCGCAGATTCTGTTGATTTACCTGAACTGTAGGCATGTTGATTCTGATGCAGGGGCGCCCGCATTAGCGCCCTCTCCCTCAGGTGTCTGTCACACAGCCTTTCCAGCGTCTTCAGCAGGAAGGAGGTTAGGCTTATTGGTCTAAAGGATTTTGGGTCCGTGTAGTCTCCTTTACCTGGTTTCGGTATGAAGATGACCTTGACTTCCCTCCACTGTTTAGGCACGAACATGTGCGCTAGACAGGCGCCCAGGACGATGGTGAGCCAATGCGTTAGCGCCGCCCCACCCCATTTCAATAGGGCGGGGAAGATCCCATCTGGTCCTGGTGATTTGTAGGAGTCAAAGCTGTCAATGGCCCATTGTGTTCTTTGGGGGGTTATTACCTCGCTGGCCAGTCGCCACCCTTCCTCTGTTGGGGTGGTTACCTCATCCAACTGCGCGGTTGGACTCGATATCTCGCAGTCCGGGAAGTGCGTTTGTACCAGGACGCGCTCTGCTTCCTCCGGTGAGTTGGTGAGGGTGTCGTCAGGCTTGCGCAGGGATCCTAGTGTTAAGGCTGTGTTGTTAGAGAGAACTTTCCTTATCCTGTTGGCCTGTGTAGTGGACTCAATGTTGGTACAGAAGTTGCGCCATGAGCTTGTACTCCTGTATCTGAGCCGTTTTTTGTACCTGGACTTTGTGACTTTATAATCATCCCAGTCCTGGTCTGCCCCGGTGTTCATTGCCCTGTTAAGTTGTTTCCTCATTTTAGCCCTGAGTCTCTCCAGCTCAGGTCCCCACCAATTAGCTTTGTACCCATTGCCTGTCGGTGGGGTAGTTAAAGGGCATGATTGATGGTAACAGTCTATGACGGTATCCGTAAAGATACCTACCTGTTTGTCTATTTCTGCGGTGCCTGTTATTTTTGGAGATACCTCTGTACGTGCTAGTGCCTGCCCTATACGCTGTGCGTACTGGACCCGGTCCGTTTTCCTTGGGTTCCTCCTTGGTGCTACCGCAAGTGTATTTACCTGAATGTCAAATCGAATCCATCTGTGATCTGAGCATGAGAGTTCACTCGAAAAACTGAATAAAAAATCAACACTAATTTTTGCAAATACAGACAAGAATGTCACTCTATGGTAGGTAGACATGGTGTCAGATAATAAGTAGACACTTTGTTTCAAAAAAATGGAGAGCAGTAGTGGTCTCTTTGTCGAAACTGTCACAACCTTTAAATCTTAATATTGTATGTAGGTGTTTCGACTGAACTTTACATCTCCATTTTTTTAAAGAGCCCTTTATACCTACTTGCACTTTGCTGAATAAATATTAGAAAGTGTATAGCCCTGTTTGTATGGGGCATCGGCAATTGGTGGGTATCGCTATCTCGGAAAAAAAAGTGAAAATTTCAGTATTTAAAAAAGATCGGGGACTTAATTTTTGTTTTAATAATACACCTAAATTACGTACATAATGCAAGATGATGATTAACATTAACTAAATGAAATTAAAACTAAGTTAAATCTAAAAAAGATCTTACATAATGTTATATAAGTTACAAAAACATTGGTTCGGTAGTTTAGATCAAATAAAATAAAAAAAACTATTTTCTTTATTTTTTTCCGCAAAACTTGCAGTATTTTAGGTTTTATATTTAGTGAAATAGCATCTTATATCTGGGCAAATAAATCGGCAGCACAGCAATCAATTTGGCGTCTGGGGCCGATGCCCCATACAAACAGGGCTATACCCTTTTGAATTATGTACCTATTTTTTAATGATTTATTTTCTAGTCTCAAACTTCAATGACCGGTGAATCCAATTCAGTCGTCCGACTCTGTGTTGCTGTGAGAAGGAAGCTACAGTTGTATTATGGGAAGAATGGGGAGTTCAAACAACACTTGTTCGACTTCAACATACCGGATGTGCCGAAAGTTTTGGCATGGGGCCAGCAATATCTATGTGTTGGTTTTAAAGCGGAATATACACTGTATGATGTAAGTATTTATTATTTGTTTAATAAGTAATTATTATAATGCAACACAAACAAATACAAACTTGTGTATTTTTTTTTCGACACACAGTAGCCTACATGGCTTGAGGTATTTTGATGAATGGCCTAAATTTTGTTATGTCAGAAGGTATGAAATATAAAAAAACCCTCTTTTTATTTCTTTCAACTTCTTTATTATTAATGGGATGCGGGTGGCGCAGGACCGGTCAATTTGGCACTCTTTAGGGGAGGCCTATGTGATGATGATTATTATTAATGGGCGGCCGATGGATGCAATATGGTAACGAAAGCATAAGATGGATAAGACTATTAAATTTCGAGTAATATTTATGATTTTATAAGATTTTTGAGTGATAGTGATAAAGTTCCGAATAATGGTGAAGTATCACCTTAAGAATGTTTAATTTGTTTCTGTGAATGTGCTCTGCAATATGCCGAAGTTAACGGAAGTTCTCGGAAACACCCTGTATAGAAAAAAATGTGATAAAATAATAAATACTAAATACTTGAACAATAAAATTCTAACTTTTTTGCAACTATGTTCTCTTTTTTTAATCAATTGTAGTCATAACTATATTACGTACATCGTTTGACATTATTTTGACGTAATTTGCATCCGTCAGCCGCCCATTATTTATTATATTCTAAACTATGTATGAACTATCAACAAAAACTGACTGTTTATGAAGTTCGAGTATTTCAACCTCTCTCCCTTGCTCACATTATTGTCAACATTCCTGTAACAAAGTATTAAATAAGCTATTTATTACCCGACTGCCGAAGGAAAGGAGGGTTGTATTTCGAGCGTATGTATGTATGTATGTAGATATGTATCTATGTATGTATGTATGTGTAAAACACCTTAATAGTTCTCACGACACAGGCTCGACCTAGTGTGAGGACTATTGCTTAACTCTATTTTTTAATATTCTTAGGCTTTATAATTCTCCCTGTTTGTAACTCACTAGGTAAAAAAATAAATTTTGTATTTTGTATGTATATATGTGTGTGTATGCCTTATTCTTTGACAAGCCCTACAGCCTAAACCGTTTGACGGATTTCGACATATGAGGTTTTTCGAAAATTCTTTTGATTTCACTTGTTTTCAGTTGTCATCAGGGAATCCAAAAGACCTCTTTCCTACAAGCAGCTCTAGGTCTCTAGAGCCGACTATAGCGAAGTACTCAGAGACATGCTTCATGTTGGGCCGCGATCTCACCTCAGTCTTAGTTGAGGAAGCGAAAGAGATAGAAATAAGAAACACTGTTAAGTGGCAATCAGCACCTATTGCCCTTGGTAAGAATTGAGGTACTTATTTGTATCTATCTGTTTGTATACAGGGTGTATAATCAAATGCCCAGTGAGGAAAAAAAATGCAGAAAATCTTACACAAATCGACCTAGTCCCAAACTGAGCAAAACTTGTACTATGGGTACTAAACAACGATAAACATACTTATGGCATGACTCAGGAACTATTTCGTGCTTGTCACACAAATAAATGCCCTTACCGGGATTCGAACCCAGGACGTCGTCAAACCTGAAACGATAAGAGATACGGAAATTTGCTCTTAGGAGTCACGACACTGATTATAGAAAAAATAAAAACTGCATTCAAAGATTTAAGACAAAGCCTCATACTCGACCGGGAATTGGAGCCGGTCAAATCTGTTTAAAAATCGGAGTTCGTTTTATTATGTAAACTAGCTGCCCGCGCGGCTAAAATACGGAATAAAGTATAGCACATAATCCCGAAGGTCTATATATCCACGTATATCCCTGTACAGTTGGTGTTATAGGTGACTGGTGGTCGTTTGTCTCACGTTGCGTACGTACGTTAAGTAAATCTACACGTAGATGTAATTTTTAGGATCACCCGTGCGTCTGGCTGTCCGTCTGTAACAGCCGATTTGCTCCGAAACTACTGGACCGATTGAGTTGAAATTTGGTAAACATATGTAAATTGGTGACCCAAAGATGGACGCGTAAAGGAAATTAATGAATTCAAGGGGGCCACTTTCGGGGAGTAAACTGAAAAATTAAAAAAAAAAGTTTCGCAAACTGTATTGTGTGACATATCAAATGAAAGAGGTTATTGTATGCATCTCAAATTTTTTTTTTTATAATTTTAGCAATAAACAGATTTGAAGTAATTTAGGAAAAAAGACGAAAATTGACCATTTCGCCCTCCTTATCTCCGAAACTACCTACTAGGCTTAAATTCTGAAAAAAATATGAAAATAGTTCCTTGCTAGATTACAGGAAAACCTATAAGAAGTTTGAGTATTCAAAGTAACGGGAAAATTCTCAATATTTTTGTGTATTATATATGGAACCCTCACCACGCGTGTTGAACTCGCACTTGTCCGGTTTTTAGTTTGCGATAGTGTCAGTGGAGTTGTCCTAACATCTTCTGGTGCTTGGATAAGGTTTTTGACGGCACCTGTTTTAATGTCCAGTATGGGACGAGCCCTACCTCCTGGGGCTGACGCAGGACGACAGCGTGGTGGCGCAGACGGTGTCGCCGGCCTCGTTCGTGCAAACCCTGCCCGAGCTCAACAAGGCGCGGCTTCTTTACAGGTACAATCATTCAGATGTTGTGTGTCGGAGAATTTTTATGTATGTTCCCCGATTACTCAAAGACGCCTGGACCGATTTGGAAAATTCTTATTCTGTTTGAAAGGGTATCCTTCCCAGGTGGTCCCGTGGTCATCAGGTCAGGATCTGATGATGGGATCCTGGAGAAATCGAGGGAACTCTTCAAATTTTATAGGCAAACTTGAAGCAATTTGGGTACTGATTTGAAGTCGGTTAAGGTGGTTCGATTTCCATACAAAACGTTATTTGACATTCGCAGGCTAACAGCGCGATATTTTAAGAAACTTATGTAACAAACTTTCATAAATGGGCTTTCCATTTGCGCGAAATTCCCCCTTTCCTAGAATAAACTTGTATAAACTAGAATAATTTGAGAAATTAGATTGGGACGTGAAACTTTGGGAAAACTATTTTTCTCAAATTATTCTAGTTTATACAAGTTTATTCTAGGAAAGGGGGAATTTCGCGCAAATGGAAAGCCCATTTATGAAAGTTTGTTACATAAGTTTCTTCAAATATCACGCCGTTAGCCTGCGAAAGTCAAATAACGTTTTGTATGGAAACCGAACCACCTTAAAACTTTGTTATTAAAGTAAATTATTAATACAATATGATGCGCCTAGTGCATATATAATTAACATTTTCAGTGTCAAGAACCCACTAAGTGGGCTCTGTCCGTAGGCGCTTTCCTCTACACACAGGTTTTTTTGCATACTGTTGGCTATGAGGGTTGCGTTACCAAATCGTTGACACTTGAATGTGGTAATACCGGAAAATGCTTGTTTCACCATGGGCAAAGTCTTCCGGGTATCCAATTAACCCTTTTCCAGGCACAGGCGTTATATGGACCACATACAACCTGTCAAACATGTATCTTAATGTCAATCAATAAGACTGACATTCGATTGTCATTTTTCAACTGCCGGCCTGGAAAAGGGTTAACCCTCAATCGTTTTTTTTCTCTCACTTCTAATACTAATCAGTATTAGAAGCCGCTCACTTCTAATACTGATTGATATCCAAATATGATTTTGTCGTACCAACTGTAGGTACATACATGAAAGACAACCCTAGCTCACTTTCAGGATGTAACCAATATTTCCAGATGTAACCGAGGCCTGGTGTTCGCCGCGTCAGTGGGGCAGGTGTGGTGTCTGAGCTCGGTGGACATCAGCAAGCAGATACAGCAACTGTTGAAGGACAAGCAGTTCCAGATCGCCATCAACTTGACGGTAAGTAGGGCTTGGCTTATACATCTTACAGGATTTTTAGGTGATGAACAATAGTGAAACCTAAAGTGATAAAAATATAGTTGTAATTTCAATGTTCTCTAGGCATTTTTAACATTAACTTCCATTATAGCTCTTCTCCTAAAATCGCCTCGCATTGTCATCTACCAAAGATTACAGACAGGGCCGGCTTTAGGGCGGGGCGACCGGGGCGGTCGCACCAGTCGCCGAGGTGTATGGCACTACGCTACGAGGTGTATACGGTGCCGTGAAATATATAAGTTTCTGTCAAAAATTTCATTTTTGGGTCAAGCTTTTATTGCCAATTGTACTTTTCTGTATACCGTCATCAACTACTCGTCAAGACGATTCTAACGAGCCCAAACTCAACGGGGTTACGTCTAACTCCTGAATTCCCATGGTCATCATCAGATCAGCTCGATGGTACCATAATATTGAATTATCATCCAAACTATGCTTAAACTCAAACTTTCAGCTTAATCGGTTGAATATATCTGCTTCAAAATTGAGTTGCAAGATTCCATCCGAACAAACATAACTAAATAAAAGCTTGTAAAAAAGGGCACCTAAGGTGTGACTCGCCCTGGGTGCCTGGGTGGTTAGGTTAGGGACGGCCCTGGTTGCGCAGACGAGTATGGATAAAAATCGCGTTACTTTGACTTATTAAGACGTCCTTGACATAATCGTATCACTCAGTTGCTTAATAATGTAAAATATTTATAAGCTATAGTTAGTTATATCTAAATTACCAAATTATTCCTACTCATGGATATAGGTAGAGCAATTAGTGGAACACATAATATCCTTATTTAATTTTATCCATATAATGATGTTGTCTTTCCTGGTATGAGCCACCGCTATTGCAATTGGTGTTTATCCTTCAGCCATCATTCATTTGTTGCCAGGAACTAAGCAATTCAGGACTAGTGTTTGTTTGTTATAAGTGCTTTTATTTTGTACGTGTTTTTAATTAAGCAGTAAGACAGTGAATTGTTAACATTTTATTATTCAATTATCAAACAAACTACGTTGGTATTATAACTACCAGCTGGATAGTACAAAATCTGCATAAGAAATATATCAATTTATTAGATTGGTGTATAATTTTTTTTTGATAAGGCCTTAAATTAGTTTGATAGCGGTCAACCATCGTCATCGTCTGTTAGGCATCCGGTATTTTTTTAGTTTATCTACAAACTTGGCATACTAAATTTTCGTCTAGTTTTATTCCCCATACGTACCTACCTATTTTGTTCGGAGACCGTAAAATTTTCACGTATCATCTATTTATAAAACAAACCTAACCTAAAGTTCTGAAAAGGTAACAGCTTCATCATTAATATGCGAATCAATATTAATATGCGAGGAATTGTTAGCCCTCAAACCGCTACTTCATTTTCATGAATTGAGTTTGATCACAACGAAGTATATTATCAATATTTCTAATCGGTTTGATATATAAACAATTCCCTCTCAATTCCAATGTTTATGGTGAACTGACTGCCATATCAGAGTTGTGCCTGGTTGATTACTGATTATAATAATTAGGTCGATTCCGGAATACACATATACATTCCGAAGAGTCATCAAATCCAAAAGCATCGTCATTCGGAAATTTCAAATCGCCTTACGACATTTTCCGCTAAACAAAAAATTAGACGCTAATGATTTAATAGAATATGTAAATATGTTAGTTTACTTATGTATATCCTGAATAATGTTTTAAAAGAAAAAACAGGGCAAGTAAAAGTTGAGATGGCTAGACGCGATTTTAATGGGAAGGATGTTAGTAACGATAAAGAGGTGATGGCCGATAGAGATGTGTGATTAGTATCAAAAATTGCATGTGATACACCTGGAGTACGGTGACCGGTTACCAACACGCAGGCCGTACGCTTGTTAGCCATCAACGTGGTATTGAAAAATGCACGGAAGAACAGACATGAAAGGGCTGCCGAATGATCACTTAGCTGTTAAGTTACGAGTGCTAGCGCTATTGCATCTTATTCCCATTTAATGAGGTACAGTCGACGAAAGATATGTACACATTTTCGCCTTATTACAGTGGAATGAGAGACTGTACACAATCAATACAAAAAAATCCACAATTTTAAATGATGAAAGCTATTAGAAATCTCAAAGCGCGTTCATTATTTAAATTATTTTTGTTAAATAATTGGTAGGTATATTAGTTTATCGTTCACAAGCTGCGACTTAACACGCTTTTCCGCGAAACTTGTTGTATAAATAACAAGAATGTTTCACAGTAAAATTAATAAAAAGCGGCAGGCTCAAATCATACGGCTTATGCAAGTAAGTGAATAACTGTTATTATAAGTATAATGTCTATTTATTATTCGTGGAATACCTATAAAGGAATACTAGTATGAAGAAATCTGTGAGCAATCTAAATAAAAACTCAACTATAAAAGGAATACGCCATCCAAAAGATCCTTAAATATTTACCAATATGTGTGGATATAATAAATTCCATTCCGTAAACCTTTCATGTTAATTAATTTCACGTCAAGTGATTGTGAATAAGTAGTAATTAATTATGGAACTTAGTTGTAAGCTGGTTTGCTGTGCCCATATGGGGTCCATTTTATTAGCTACTTGCAATATTATGTGTGCATAAATCGTTTGAGTTAAACCTCCGTGTTTAGGCTTGTATTACTTATATTTGGAACAGAATACTCTTACACAATTCTAAGTTTCAGTTATTATCATTAGAGGGATTGGTAATCAGACTTATCAGCTAGGCAAAATATTGAATTTTAGGAACGGGAACTTGAAGCTGTATACATTTGACTCATTCGTGTTAAGACTGACTGTGTAAAGCTCTTTCAAAACGAGTATTACACCGTAGCGTAATCCATATATAGGTAAATATAGAGAGTGAACAGGCATCATCTTCGTGAGCGTGATCCATCTTAGTCCTTGCCTTAACTTTCCCTCACGTTAGACGAAGGTCCAGCGCAATCCCATTTTGAATAAATAAAATGCAATTCAGCGACCAGGCTGAACTCAGCATTTGAACTGGTTAAAAGAAAGGATGGATGGAGGGATGGATGCTAGCACATTAATTTCTTATGCAGAGGTTGAGGCTACATTTGTCTGGTACATTTCCACAATTGAATTATTATTTATAGAAAGTTGTGTTTTGTCTGTATCGCATTAATTAGTTTCTTAATATATCCGTGAACGAAAAAGCTAAAAAAATGATGCAGAAATTGAAAATGTACCGCACCGTCCGCAATCGAAAGGGAACGCTCGAACTGTTGTATCGTGTAAGTATTGTCAATTTTGTCGGAGTAGAATACCGCATATTTAACTAATACAGCGAACGGGCATTATTATATAAGTGTATAAACCCCATTAGATAATTTCACAACGCTGTATACAGTATTTAAGGATGGGTAAGGTTGAAATCCAAGGGCCAACTTAATGCTTTTAGTGACCAAATAGAGTTAGAGATAGAGAGACGAATCGCTAACTCTTGGAAAACATTTTGGACTCTGAAAAAAGTGATAAAAACAAACAAGACAACACTAAAACTAAAAGAAAAATATATAACACCTGTATACTTCCTATTCTAACATGCCAGATATAAGACACATAACATAACAAAAGTAGAAGATGTCACGGCTAAAACTAATACCCTGAAGTGGAGATACCTACCCATCTCCACTTCAGGGTCTCAGGGAATATACTCAGAGAAAACAAAAACAAAGGACTTAACGACACCCTTGGACCCCTAGACCGGCCAAGTGCGAGTCGGACTCGCGCACGAAGGGTTCCGTACCATTATCTATAAAAACTGCAAAAAAATCATGTTGTATGGGAGTCCCAGTCCGACTCGCACTTGGCCGGTTTTTTAGTATTTGTTGTTATAGCGGCAACAGAAATACATAATCTGTGAAAATTTCAACTCTCTAGCTATCACGGTTCTTGAGATACAGCCTGGTGACAGACAGACGGACGGACAGCGAAGTCTTAGTAATAGGGTCCCGTTTTTACCCGTTGGGTACGGAACCCTAAAAAGAGGAAGACAAAGAAAATGGTGGTCTGACGACATTAAAAAGATAGCGGGCCTTTTATGGTACCGGTGCTCAGCTATAAATACAGAAGAGTGGAAGAAGTTGGAAGAGGCCTTTTTGTCACGAAGACACTCCCGCACTTCATCAATATATATGTAGTTATTGGCAATAAAGGCTAATAATAATAATAAGCTCTAGGGGGCAGTTTGTGATGAGCTGACGGTGAGTGGCGACACTGCGGGTCCCTAAACTCGAGAGGGCCCGAGTGATCTGGCCCTCGCCGCTGTGCTTGCCTTAACAAGAAGGTTGCTATCGCGCTGGGCTCCTCGACGCATATATCAGTCGCTGACGTTGAACCTGCGGTGCGGATATATGCGTCGTTGGCGCCGATAAGATTAAAGGGCCTCTGCACTGTTGGCTTCGGCATGCCTTCCAAAGGTCCGGGATCCCAAAAAAACATACATCATAATAATAATAATAATAAAAGGTTGAACTCGGTTCTACGTGCAATGTGTCCCGCCCGCTGCCACTTAAGTTTAGCGATTCAGAGAGCTATGTCCAGCAGTGGACGTCTCTTTGAGCTGATATATCCCTCACTTTAGATTATTTTTGTTTCAAAGGGCCTCTGCACTGTTGGCTTCGGCCCCACGCATGCATTCCAAAGGTCCGGGATCCCAAAAAACATACATCATAATAATAAAAAACCGGACAAGTGCGAGTTGAACTCGCGTGGTGAGGGTTCCGTATATAATCTAAATTTCATAAGTGTTTTTGAATACTCAAACTTCTCGGAGATTAGGGTGGGGGGGGGGGGGGGGGTATTGGATATCTGACATGCTTAAAACAACCCCTTTCATTCGATATATCACACAATACAGTTTGCGAAACTTTTTTCTTTAATTTTTTAATTTACCCCCCAAAAGGGCCACTTTGTTCAGAATTCATGAATTTACTTTACGCGTCCATCTTTGGGTCACCAATTTACATACGTGTACCAAATTTCAACTCAATCGGTCCATTACTTTCGGAGCAAATCGACTGTGACAGACGGACCGACAGACAACCGAGTGATCCTATAAGGGTTCCGATTTTTCCTTTTGAGGTATCAGAACCCTAAAAAGGTTGAAATCGGTTCTACGTGCAATGTGTCCCGCCCGCTGCCACTTAAGTTTAGCGATTCAGAGAGCTATGTCCAGCAGTGGACGTCTCTTTGAGCTGATATATCCCTCACTTTAGATTATTTTTGTTTCAAAGGGCCTCTGCACTGTTGGCTTCGGCCCCACGCATGCATTCCAAAGGTCCGGGATCCCAAAAAACATACATCATAATAATAAAAAACCGGACAAGTGCGAGTTGAACTCGCGTGGTGAGGGTTCCGTATATAATCTAAATTTCATAAGTGTTTTTGAATACTCAAACTTCTCGGAGATTAGGGTGGGGGGGGGGGGGGGTATTGGATATCTGACATGCTTAAAACAACCCCTTTCATTTGATATATCACACAATACAGTTTGCGAAACTTTTTTCTTTAATTTTTTAATTTACCCCCCAAAAGGGCCACTTTGTTCAGAATTCATGAATTTACTTTACGCGTCCATCTTTGGGTCACCAATTTACATACGTGTACCAAATTTCAACTCAATCGGTCCATTACTTTCGGAGCAAATCGACTGTGACAGACGGACCGACAGACAACCGAGTGATCCTATAAGGGTTCCGATTTTTCCTTTTGAGGTATCAGAACCCTAAAAAGGTTGAAATCGGTTCTACGTGCAATGTGTCCCGCCCGCTGCCACTTAGCGATTCGGAGGGCTATGTCCAGCAGTGGACGTCTTTGGGCTGATATATGGTGATAATGAGGTTGAAATTATATGAAATTAACAGTATGTAACAAAATAATCCAGCCAAGTATCTGCCTTGTTACTAATTAATTAGGCTCAAAATGTAATGACAGTCCTCTTTAGTAGGAATACAACAGTGTACACCGACTAATAAGGTACAGCGTGCCGCTAAAAAACAGGCTTTCTCTATATAAAGATAAAGATGGATAGAGGCGATAAAACCGGGTAGATATATTTCCTAGCTACCGTTTCTAGCTGTGACCATAAAATCATTGTCGTAACTTCCTGTTTTGTTCGTATGCCGCTGACGCAAATTTCAGTCAAAAATACATCGAAATTTGCGTCAGCGAGAGGAAAGAATGGAACAAAACATCCGAGTATTATCCAACCGCGATAGGTTTGGGGATGGATATACTGCGTGTATTTTTAATATTACCTCAAATTGTAACCAGAGGTAGGTGTTAGGGCTGTGAACCGATATTGCAAGAAAAATTCAATTTAATCTTAACTACTGAAGCGTAATTAATTTTTGAAAATTTATCGAGCACCAATGTATTGCGTACACACATTTGACTCATGGAAGAAGCGGGTCACTTGTGACAGTTATGACGTTGCGTCAGTAAGTCAAAGTAGTGATCCATTGCGTGCTGAATTATTTTATATGGACAAAAAAGTTGGTAGTTAAGAGAAATTTCTTGCAATATATATGTTCATAGCCCTAACATCTACTTCTGGTTACAATTTGAGGTAATATTAAAAATACACGCTGTATATAGCAATACTGTCACCTCTATTCCCAAACTGAGGAAGTACCTCCACGTTACATAAGACCGCAGCCGTAATAACGTCACTACTTCCTCTGTAGGTATGTGGTGTTCTGCTCCTAGTGGTTAGTAAGGTCAGCAGAGCAGCGAGGGGTGCGTTCGTCTCTTCTCTAGCTATCGACTTCTTGAATCACAAGCGTCCACAGGCTACGGTGTCTGTTTACCATCAAGCAGACCGTATGACTGTTTGCCACCGTCGTTAGTATTAAAAAAAAACCCGGCCGAATTCGTGTCGGACCACGCAAAACGAAGGGTTCTGTGTTATTAAAAAGGTCGTATCGTCACAGAAATCTTAAAAATGCTGAGAAACCTTACATTTATTTTGAAAGGCCTATCGATTGTGCCACACGTGGACTTACAATGTTTTTTTTGATTTGGTGTTTTATGTATGGAGTGCACCTCTAAAAAAAATGTTTTTGTCATTTAACTACAAAACTATATAGTTTTGGAGTTATAGTCAAAGTTTTATTCAAATACACCTTATAGTTTTCGAGTAAAATGTCTGTGACATACGGACAGACGGACATAACGAAACTATAAGGGTTCCGTTTTTGTCTACGGAACCCTAAAAACTGATCACGGTCGAGTAATACCCACTGTATTTTTTTTATTCCAGAGTTTGAGCGACTGCCCAGAAGATGATAAGCGCCAAAAAATACACTCCATTCAAATGCTTAGCGCCCTAGAGTTGTTCGACAACAAGAAATATGGTCAGGCCATGAATGTATTCGCTAAACTGAACACCGACCCTGCTGACGTCATCAAACTGTTCCCTGAACTAGACAACAAGCCTGGCTCGAGCGGGAAAAATGGGAAATTAAAGGGAGAAGACCTCGAGAATGCTTTGAATGCGCTAGTGAAGTACTTGTTAGAGTTGAGGTCGAGAAAAAGTAGCGCGAGCGAGGCGAGTGGTTCACAAGATGACGCGGGGCAGAGGAATGTGCAGCAGCAGTTGGAACTCATCGACATAACGCTGCTTAAGTGTTATTTGCAGGTTAGTAACGGTAAAAAAACCTTTGCGAAAACGACCCTGTGCGTTGGAAATTGAACTGAATGATAAAAGTTGAAATAAATGAATGCCGTAGTATTTTTACAAGCTGTAGACTCTCTTCACTCTTTTGCATTATTTCTTCTATCGTTCTTAAATGTACAAGTTCTCGAGAGAGAAAGAGATTGTGTAATTTATTTTGAACGCGTTCTGTTATTTTAAGTACCTCTCCTAGTTTTCATTAGCGCCTTTTCAACACATACTAAATAGATCGAAAGCGACGCAGATGTACTGAGCTAGCAGTTAGACTGAGATGAAATCGAGCGTCGATTGTCATCGAATCGATTGTTGTTTTAAATCATTGGGCTTTTCTGTTCTCTAAGCTTTTATCCTAGCACAGATAGAGCAAATGAAGTACGTCAAACCTGGCCATAACGTGGCAACTACCGCCTGCTACGCGTATGGAAAATCACACTTCCTGTCCAGAGGGAGACGTAAAATTTTGTACTCACCACGGGCGGTAATAAATAATAATAAATATAGTGGGACAATTCACACCAATTGATCTAGTCCCAAACTAGGCAAAGCCTGTACTATGGGTACTAGACAACGGATACACATACTATAGATAAATACATACTAAAATAGATTTTAAACATCTAAGGCTGGAGAACAAACATTCGTATTCAGCATACAAATGTGTGCCCCGACCGGGGATTGAACCCGGGACCTCAAGCTTCATAGTCAGGATCTCTAACGACTAGGCTATTCGGTCGTCTAAATAATGTCCCAGATCGCAAACATTTATCGTCTAATACCTGTGATCTGTCTGTGACATTCTTTATTTTACCGCCCTAGTTGAGTATTCTTTTCATGTAACAGATAAACGACGCCCTAATCGCGCCACTGCTACGCCTAAACAACTGCCGGCTAGAGGAAGCCGAGAGGATACTCTCTGCCCACGGCAAATACAGCGAGCTCGTGATACTGTACCAGACGAAAGGGCAGCACCTGAAGGCCCTGCAGCTACTCAAGGAGCAAGCCAAGCAGCCAGACTCCAGTCTCAAGGGATACAATATGACCAAGAAATGTTTGCAGCAACTAGGTATTTGATCATCATTTTAAAGTGATTGGGCGTTGAACGACATTTTGTCGCTGCTCGATTCTTCTGCACCTAGGCAATGTCACCGAATATTCTTAACACTGGATGCAGTGTAAAGGGAAGTAGGTCTTGGAAGGTTTTGTTAGTGTAGAGTGTAAACCCCAACCCCGCTTTCAAAGTCTACTGTCGATCCTATAACGTGATGATAAGTTGATTCAGCATTACGAGTAGATTACATTACGACTATATCAAAGATGATGATGATGGGGATTTAACATGAGTTTGTGCTTCAAAATCATTTAACAATATTATTAAAAAAAAATCCATACGACAGTGTTTTCTGGGATAGTCAGACCTAGTTTTATAAAAACGTGTTACGATTTATTTCAGATGAAATATCAATACATACATATTTCAGTACTTGACATTATTAGCCGACACAAGGTTTAACGGATCTTTATAAAACTCATTCTCAGAGCCTCAGTCTGTAATAAGTGCTTAGCAGATGGACCGAATAGATTTTATTATGGTTACTATTTGCCATAAGAAAATCCATCCAATTAACGGGACTAATATTGTAATTTGTTTGGTTCCAGGTGCTGAACACATAAACCTAATCTTCGAGTTTTCCGATTGGATCATACGGGACCACCCAGAGGAAGGATTAAAAATATTCATCGAAGACAAAATCGAAGTGGAAAATCTGCCTCGACCGAAAGTTCTAGACTTCTTACTACGAGAACACAAGTCCTTAGTGGTGCCTTACTTGGAACACGTCATACATACATGGAACGATACAAATTACCTATTCCACGATGCTTTAATTAATATGTACAGAGAGAAAATAACGGATAAGAAGGCTAACATTACTGAAGAGGAACTCCAACATACGAAGTCAAAGTTGCTAGCGTTTTTGGAAAAATCTTCGCATTATACTCCTGAGAGGGTGATACTGCACTTCCCGACCGACAGTTTGTTTGAGGAGAGAGCGGTTATATTGGAGAAACTGGGCAGACACGAACAGGCGCTCGCTATTTATGTACAGATTTTGGGTATGATACTTTAAGTTTTTGCATCAATTCCATTATTTACATCATGTCAAAATCATAACATAAGGTTAGATGTGACTAACTACCGTTATACATATTTAACAAGATTAAATATTAAGAACACAATGTTACGGCGACAAATAAAATCGTTTGGGTAACTTTCTCCTGACGAATATTGTGCATGTGTTAAAATTGACTGAAGTCGGTGTAAATGGGTTATATGCAGTGATCGGCGACCGGTAGCAATTTTTCGATGAAAGTACATGGATATGATTATATTTAAATTTCGTGCACAATGTATATATTAAAAACGTATGCAGTTTTATTATTGAGGTTTTAACATGTCTATTATGAAGTACAGGCCACTTATAATAGGCTTGTGTCCTAAATTTTTTTTACGATGCCATTCGAACCAGTTTTTGGAGAGGAACAAATGTTTGTACGGGAGCAACTACAATTAAAGAACATAAATACCCAAGAAAATGAGTTAAAGACGGACCTCGCTGGCGGCAGCCGAAATGTTTCATACTAATTGATATTGAAGTAGTGTTCAATATTTGCACTAATCATTGTATAGAAAATCAAGTAAATTGCTGTCTCGGTCGCGAAATACTGCGTTTAGGTCCATCGTTGTAGTTTATTTCTATAAAAGTGTAAGGATTCTATTGGTAGCTTTAAATTTACTTTTGGACAATAAAAAAAAATCAATTTTTTTCTTAACTTTCAAGGTCTAGGTATATCTTAACATATTAATTATATTTCGTAATTTACACTTTATTACAATTATTTGATGTTTTACTATCCATGTAGTCGTCTAATTGACATTCCTAACAATATTTTACACATCAATCGTACATTGAAAGACATGACAGTGAAAGACAGTTTTCTATATTTATTTTGACAGAACCTTTTTACTATGTTAAAAACTTCGTCGTAGGTCCCACAAACGTCTGGTCAATTATTATAAGAAGGATACATCTTTGGACCTATTTATTTATTTTCGTATTAACTTATCATCAGGCGACGTTGACCGCGCCATACAATACTGCGAGAAAACCTGCGACAGTACCAACGAGAAGAGCCGCGACATATACATCATGCTGCTTCGGATCCTAATGAACCCCCAGCAGAGCAGCGCGCTCACGGGGCCTCTGGCCAACATACCGAGACACCCGAAAACTGCGCAGCCGGACCTCGAGACAGCTCTCAGTATACTGGAGAAGCATGCGGACAAAATATCTCCAGTCAAGGTTTGTTGGCGCTAGTGTTATTTGCTATCTGCTTGGTGGTATTCACGGGGCTATTGGCCAGCATAATAAGACACTCAAAACTGTCAAGCCGGTTCTTTGAGACAGCTCTGAGTATACTACTTAGATAACCATGCGGACAAGATATCTCGTTAGTCAAGGTTAACATACCTACTAGCCAACATTCAGAGTTCCGATCAACAATACGTATTGCAAATAGCAAGTTTGCAATAATACGTTGTATAGCCGGTACGGCCATAGAATCGAATAACTATTAAAATATTCATTTACTTTCTTTTTTCAGGCTTTGTCTGTTTTACCCGACTCAGTGCCTCTCGCAAGACTAAAGTACTTCCTAGAGAGCGCTCTGGATAATCAACTCACGCTCAAGCGGAGAACGCAAGTCCTCAAGGGATTGCTGTATGCGGAACATTTACAGGTATGACAAGTTTTTGACATAGGTACATATATGTCCCGCAATGTTTCGACATAAATTGACACGCGTGACATGCGCATGAAAATAAATTTTTCACGCCACTGCTCGGAAATGTGGCAAAAGATGGTCAGAATTAAGGCGTCAAAGCTGGGGTTAGTTGGACGTCGCACGAACAGGCCATCTATGACTTCAAACTGTCCAACAATGTTATTGTTGGACAGTTTGAACAGCAATCGACCAATCACAGGGCACCGCGCGCGGTCGGCCGGCGTGCGTGCGCCCGTTCCCCCTCCTCCGCGCCGGGCGCGAGGCAAGCGAGCCTGTTTAGTATTATGATCTTCAATTAGATACTTAATTTTGATTTTAAATTATAATTATTTGCTATTTCCTCGCAGTAGGCGTGAAAAGCACTGTGTTAAGCCTCGGCCGAAAGGGCAATAGCTGGACTCGTACTTTCGAGGGCCTCCGCTACGCGTCGGCCCTCGAACTAACTCGTCCATCTATTGCTTACTTTCTAGCCTCTTCAACAATGTACTAATCTCGTCAATGCGATAAAACAAATGTCGCATTATAAAACCATTTTGTCATCCTGGTTTTGTAAAACGAATACATATATCGCTGTGGCCAATACATACAGTTAAATGCAGCTTCTTCAAACTTTGACACTTTGCATTTGTCTATGTAACGTAATGTGGTTAGTAAACCAACTTAACATATTATATAGGAAACTCTCGTGAGTTTTCAGACGTTACAGTATAATGAAACGGGTAAGTCACGCCTTTTAAATCGGTTCGAAACATATCGAACGATGTTCGACCTCAAAGACGTGAGTGACTTGTTTCATTATATCTACTTTATGGGTGCGCCAAAATTCATATAAAATTCTGTTATTACTATCTACATATGTTTTTATACTTACATATGTTTATATACTTTTATATCATAATCATAACGATTTTTAGCAACATAGTTTAATATCATATTTATTTCTATACATACTAGTAGTTATTGCTAAATTTTGTACTAATAAAAAACAAGTGTATAACATCGTGAATGCGAATAAATATTATGGCCAATTTATACATAATATTAAGGGTCTCAGGCACTGGTCCCACCGCGAGCGAGTAAGCTATGAGCTATCGGCTATTTTCTAGCTTAAGAAACGAACAAAAGATAATCGCTTTCGTGTAAATAAAAGAGAGAGTTATATATTTATAGTTTATAGCTGGCTGTTCACACCGCCGGCGATGAACTATAAATTTATTTACACTTGAGCTATTATCTTTTGTTCGTTTCTTGGGCGAGTAATCGCTGATAGCTTATAGTCTGTAGCCGGCGGTGGGACCAGTGCCTAAATCTCACGCAATCACAATTTGTTTTTTTTTTTTGATATCCGATAACCTTCCTATTCCACTCTAAGGCAGATCGCTGGAGGTACGACGACGAACGAAGCGAGGAGTGTTAGGTAGAACTGTGACCCTTAGCGCCAAAAACGATTTAAAAAATATATATTTCTAAATAAATTTAATCAGCATAACGTTCCGAGATACGCTCAATTCAATATAATATAACTAATTAGTGGCATGAGTTCCAAGACCACTATAAAATAACTTTATTCATAAAACAATATTTTAAAACAACATTATGTGAACCAATATAATATCGGTGATGATATTATATATCCAATATTATATATATATCATCACTGATGATATTATTTTCAGGTCGCATTAATATTCGGAA
The DNA here is from genome assembly GCA_932294315.1 of Epinotia nisella. Taxonomy (NCBI): domain Eukaryota; kingdom Metazoa; phylum Arthropoda; class Insecta; order Lepidoptera; family Tortricidae; genus Epinotia; species Epinotia nisella. The sequence continues at coordinate 13,103,266 of OW028687.1, read as the reverse complement.
TCACTGGTGCCTGTAGGCGTCAGGAATTGAACAACATTACGACAAAAGATATAGAGAATCACGGAGAGATGCTACTTGTCAAAATTCCGAACACTAAAAATAAAATTCCTTTTATTTTTAGTGTTCGGAATTTTTGACCATTGCCCATTTGCGACCATTTTATGAAATAGTGTAAAAATATGAAAGTTTACGTTCAACAAAAGGAAAATCTGACCGGTTCTTCCAAAATTTTCAAAACGGCAAATGCACGAGTCAGCCTATCGGAGTGAACAAATTTGGATCGATGTATATGAGTCGAAATTTTCGGAAAATTCATTATTATTAATAATGACGACAAATCTTTTCAAACAAAAATTATGAAGAGTGATTATGATCACAAAGCGGTATTACTAGAAAAAATCGACACATCCAGTATATATGAGCCAATATGGACCCCTACTCTATGTTTTCCCAGGTGCAAGAGTTGAAGCAGTTCCACGAGTCTAAGAGCGTCGTGATCAACGACTACAACGTGTGTCCCGTGTGCAAGAAGCGCTTCATCAACCAGAGCGCCTTCGTGCGCTACCCCGGCGGCGCCATCGTGCACTACTCGTGTCGCGACCACTAGCCAACCTACCCAACTGCGCTGCCCGACTACAACGTGTGTCCCGTGTGCAAGAAGCGCTTCATCAACCAGAGCGCCTTCGTGCGCTACCCCGGCGGCGCCATCGTGCACTACTCGTGTCGCGACCACTAGCCAACCTACCCAACTGCGCTGCCCGACTACAACGTGTGTCCCGTGTGCAAGAAGCGCTTCATCAACCAGAGCGCCTTCGTGCGCTACCCCGGCGGCGCCATCGTGCACTACTCGTGTCGCGACCACTAGCCAACCTACCCAACTGCGCTGCCCGACTACAACGTGTGTCCCGTGTGCAAGAAGCGCTTCATCAACCAGAGCGCCTTCGTGCGCTACCCCGGCGGCGCCATCGTGCACTACTCGTGTCGCGACCACTAGCCAACCTACCCAACTGCGCTGCCCGACTACAACGTGTGTCCCGTGTGCAAGAAGCGCTTCATCAACCAGAGCGCCTTCGTGCGCTACCCCGGCGGCGCCATCGTGCACTACTCGTGTCGCGACCACTAGCCAACCTACCCAACTGCGCTGCCCGACTACAACGTGTGTCCCGTGTGCAAGAAGCGCTTCATCAACCAGAGCGCCTTCGTGCGCTACCCCGGCGGCGCCATCGTGCACTACTCGTGTCGCGACCACTAGCCAACCTACCCAACTGCGCTGCCCGACTACAACGTGTGTCCGGTGTGCAAGAAGCGCTTCATCAACCAGAGCGCCTTCGTGCGCTACCCCGGCGGCGCCATCGTGCACTACTCGTGTCGCGACCACTAGCCAACCTACCCAACTGCGCTGCCCGACTACAACGTGTGTCCGGTGTGCAAGAAGCGCTTCATCAACCAGAGCGCCTTCGTGCGCTACCCCGGCGGCGCCATCGTGCACTACTCGTGTCGCGACCACTAGCCAACCTACCCAACTGCGCTGCCCGACTACAACGTGTGTCCGGTGTGCAAGAAGCGCTTCATCAACCAGAGCGCCTTCGTGCGCTACCCCGGCGGCGCCATCGTGCACTACTCGTGTCGCGACCACTAGCCAACCTACCCAACTGCGCTGCCCGACTACAACGTGTGTCCGGTGTGCAAGAAGCGCTTCATCAACCAGAGCGCCTTCGTGCGCTACCCCGGCGGCGCCATCGTGCACTACTCGTGTCGCGACCACTAGCCAACCTACCCAACTGCGCTGCCCGACTACAACGTGTGTCCGGTGTGCAAGAAGCGCTTCATCAACCAGAGCGCCTTCGTGCGCTACCCCGGCGGCGCCATCGTGCACTACTCGTGTCGCGACCACTAGCCAACCTACCCAACTGCGCTGCCCGACTACAACGTGTGTCCCGTGTGCAAGAAGCGCTTCATCAACCAGAGCGCCTTCGTGCGCTACCCCGGCGGCGCCATCGTGCACTACTCGTGTCGCGACCACTAGCCAACCTACCCAACTGCGCTGCCCGACTACAACGTGTGTCCGGTGTGCAAGAAGCGCTTCATCAACCAGAGCGCCTTCGTGCGCTACCCCGGCGGCGCCATCGTGCACTACTCGTGTCGCGACCACTAGCCAACCTACCCAACTGCGCTGCCCGACTACAACGTGTGTCCGGTGTGCAAGAAGCGCTTCATCAACCAGAGCGCCTTCGTGCGCTACCCCGGCGGCGCCATCGTGCACTACTCGTGTCGCGACCACTAGCCAACCTACCCAACTGCGCTGCCCGACTACAACGTGTGTCCGGTGTGCAAGAAGCGCTTCATCAACCAGAGCGCCTTCGTGCGCTACCCCGGCGGCGCCATCGTGCACTACTCGTGTCGCGACCACTAGCCAACCTACCCAACTGCGCTGCCCGACTACAACGTGTGTCCGGTGTGCAAGAAGCGCTTCATCAACCAGAGCGCCTTCGTGCGCTACCCCGGCGGCGCCATCGTGCACTACTCGTGTCGCGACCACTAGCCAACCTACCCAACTGCGCTGCCCGACTACAACGTGTGTCCGGTGTGCAAGAAGCGCTTCATCAACCAGAGCGCCTTCGTGCGCTACCCCGGCGGCGCCATCGTGCACTACTCGTGTCGCGACCACTAGCCAACCTACCCAACTGCGCTGCCCGACTACAACGTGTGTCCGGTGTGCAAGAAGCGCTTCATCAACCAGAGCGCCTTCGTGCGCTACCCCGGCGGCGCCATCGTGCACTACTCGTGTCGCGACCACTAGCCAACCTACCCAACTGCGCTGCCCGACTACAACGTGTGTCCGGTGTGCAAGAAGCGCTTCATCAACCAGAGCGCCTTCGTGCGCTACCCCGGCGGCGCCATCGTGCACTACTCGTGTCGCGACCACTAGCCAACTTACCCAACTGCGCTGCCCGACTACAACGTGTGTCCGGTGTGCAAGAAGCGCTTCATCAACCAGAGCGCCTTCGTGCGCTACCCCGGCGGCGCCATCGTGCACTACTCGTGTCGCGACCACTAGCCAACCTACCCAACTGCGCTGCCCGACTACAACGTGTGTCCCGTGTGCAAGAAGCGCTTCATCAACCAGAGCGCCTTCGTGCGCTACCCCGGCGGCGCCATCGTGCACTACTCGTGTCGCGACCACTAGCCAACCTACCCAACTGCGCTGCCCGACTACAACGTGTGTCCCGTGTGCAAGAAGCGCTTCATCAACCAGAGCGCCTTCGTGCGCTACCCCGGCGGCGCCATCGTGCACTACTCGTGTCGCGACCACTAGCCAACCTACCCAACTGCGCTGCCCGACTACAACGTGTGTCCCGTGTGCAAGAAGCGCTTCATCAACCAGAGCGCCTTCGTGCGCTACCCCGGCGGCGCCATCGTGCACTACTCGTGTCGCGACCACTAGCCAACCTACCCAACTGCGCTGCCCGACTACAACGTGTGTCCGGTGTGCAAGAAGCGCTTCATCAACCAGAGCGCCTTCGTGCGCTACCCCGGCGGCGCCATCGTGCACTACTCGTGTCGCGACCACTAGCCAACCTACCCAACTGCGCTGCCCGACTACAACGTGTGTCCGGTGTGCAAGAAGCGCTTCATCAACCAGAGCGCCTTCGTGCGCTACCCCGGCGGCGCCATCGTGCACTACTCGTGTCGCGACCACTAGCCAACCTACCCAACTGCGCTGCCCGACTACAACGTGTGTCCGGTGTGCAAGAAGCGCTTCATCAACCAGAGCGCCTTCGTGCGCTACCCCGGCGGCGCCATCGTGCACTACTCGTGTCGCGACCACTAGCCAACCTACCCAACTGCGCTGCCCGACTACAACGTGTGTCCGGTGTGCAAGAAGCGCTTCATCAACCAGAGCGCCTTCGTGCGCTACCCCGGCGGCGCCATCGTGCACTACTCGTGTCGCGACCACTAGCCAACCTACCCAACTGCGCTGCCCGACTACAACGTGTGTCCGGTGTGCAAGAAGCGCTTCATCAACCAGAGCGCCTTCGTGCGCTACCCCGGCGGCGCCATCGTGCACTACTCGTGTCGCGACCACTAGCCAACCTACCCAACTGCGCTGCCCGACTACAACGTGTGTCCGGTGTGCAAGAAGCGCTTCATCAACCAGAGCGCCTTCGTGCGCTACCCCGGCGGCGCCATCGTGCACTACTCGTGTCGCGACCACTAGCCAACCTACCCAACTGCGCTGCCCGACTACAACGTGTGTCCGGTGTGCAAGAAGCGCTTCATCAACCAGAGCGCCTTCGTGCGCTACCCCGGCGGCGCCATCGTGCACTACTCGTGTCGCGACCACTAGCCAACCTACCCAACTGCGCTGCCCGACTACAACGTGTGTCCGGTGTGCAAGAAGCGCTTCATCAACCAGAGCGCCTTCGTGCGCTACCCCGGCGGCGCCATCGTGCACTACTCGTGTCGCGACCACTAGCCAACCTACCCAACTGCGCTGCCCGACTACAACGTGTGTCCGGTGTGCAAGAAGCGCTTCATCAACCAGAGCGCCTTCGTGCGCTACCCCGGCGGCGCCATCGTGCACTACTCGTGTCGCGACCACTAGCCAACCTACCCAACTGCGCTGCCCGACTACAACGTGTGTCCGGTGTGCAAGAAGCGCTTCATCAACCAGAGCGCCTTCGTGCGCTACCCCGGCGGCGCCATCGTGCACTACTCGTGTCGCGACCACTAGCCAACCTACCCAACTGCGCTGCCCGACTACAACGTGTGTCCGGTGTGCAAGAAGCGCTTCATCAACCAGAGCGCCTTCGTGCGCTACCCCGGCGGCGCCATCGTGCACTACTCGTGTCGCGACCACTAGCCAACCTACCCAACTGCGCTGCCCGACTACAACGTGTGTCCGGTGTGCAAGAAGCGCTTCATCAACCAGAGCGCCTTCGTGCGCTACCCCGGCGGCGCCATCGTGCACTACTCGTGTCGCGACCACTAGCCAACCTACCCAACTGCGCTGCCCGACTACAACGTGTGTCCGGTGTGCAAGAAGCGCTTCATCAACCAGAGCGCCTTCGTGCGCTACCCCGGCGGCGCCATCGTGCACTACTCGTGTCGCGACCACTAGCCAACCTACCCAACTGCGCTGCCCGACTACAACGTGTGTCCGGTGTGCAAGAAGCGCTTCATCAACCAGAGCGCCTTCGTGCGCTACCCCGGCGGCGCCATCGTGCACTACTCGTGTCGCGACCACTAGCCAACCTACCCAACTGCGCTGCCCGACTACAACGTGTGTCCGGTGTGCAAGAAGCGCTTCATCAACCAGAGCGCCTTCGTGCGCTACCCCGGCGGCGCCATCGTGCACTACTCGTGTCGCGACCACTAGCCAACCTACCCAACTGCGCTGCCCGACTACAACGTGTGTCCGGTGTGCAAGAAGCGCTTCATCAACCAGAGCGCCTTCGTGCGCTACCCCGGCGGCGCCATCGTGCACTACTCGTGTCGCGACCACTAGCCAACCTACCCAACTGCGCTGCCCGACTACAACGTGTGTCCGGTGTGCAAGAAGCGCTTCATCAACCAGAGCGCCTTCGTGCGCTACCCCGGCGGCGCCATCGTGCACTACTCGTGTCGCGACCACTAGCCAACCTACCCAACTGCGCTGCCCGACTACAACGTGTGTCCGGTGTGCAAGAAGCGCTTCATCAACCAGAGCGCCTTCGTGCGCTACCCCGGCGGCGCCATCGTGCACTACTCGTGTCGCGACCACTAGCCAACCTACCCAACTGCGCTGCCCGACTACAACGTGTGTCCGGTGTGCAAGAAGCGCTTCATCAACCAGAGCGCCTTCGTGCGCTACCCCGGCGGCGCCATCGTGCACTACTCGTGTCGCGACCACTAGCCAACCTACCCAACTGCGCTGCCCGACTACAACGTGTGTCCGGTGTGCAAGAAGCGCTTCATCAACCAGAGCGCCTTCGTGCGCTACCCCGGCGGCGCCATCGTGCACTACTCGTGTCGCGACCACTAGCCAACCTACCCAACTGCGCTGCCCGACTACAACGTGTGTCCGGTGTGCAAGAAGCGCTTCATCAACCAGAGCGCCTTCGTGCGCTACCCCGGCGGCGCCATCGTGCACTACTCGTGTCGCGACCACTAGCCAACCTACCCAACTGCGCTGCCCGACTACAACGTGTGTCCGGTGTGCAAGAAGCGCTTCATCAACCAGAGCGCCTTCGTGCGCTACCCCGGCGGCGCCATCGTGCACTACTCGTGTCGCGACCACTAGCCAACCTACCCAACTGCGCTGCCCGACTACAACGTGTGTCCGGTGTGCAAGAAGCGCTTCATCAACCAGAGCGCCTTCGTGCGCTACCCCGGCGGCGCCATCGTGCACTACTCGTGTCGCGACCACTAGCCAACCTACCCAACTGCGCTGCCCGACTACAACGTGTGTCCGGTGTGCAAGAAGCGCTTCATCAACCAGAGCGCCTTCGTGCGCTACCCCGGCGGCGCCATCGTGCACTACTCGTGTCGCGACCACTAGCCAACCTACCCAACTGCGCTGCCCGACTACAACGTGTGTCCGGTGTGCAAGAAGCGCTTCATCAACCAGAGCGCCTTCGTGCGCTACCCCGGCGGCGCCATCGTGCACTACTCGTGTCGCGACCACTAGCCAACCTACCGAATTGCGCTGCCCGACTATACTCGGTGACAGACGTACGAGCTTTGAACTCGTGAATTTATAAGTCGCGAACTTACTCGGCTCGGCGTCAGTGACACACTTTAAAGCTTGCTCTCACGATGTCGTCGACAGAGAAAGCCCTGTGTTATTTAGGACTGACATTATATCATATTTTGAAAATCAAAAAAATGAAAATCAAACGGCGAGTGTGGATAAAGGACGCTTAAGAAAAGACAGCGTTTGTCACATCTAAATTTAGTAAGAGAGTTACGTGAAAAGAAGGATGACTTCTGGGAAGGAGATTCTGTTAGCAGTTCATGCGAGTAAGTTCGAAAATCACTCATTTTAATACCGGTATATTTTTATTGAACCAAAACAATCAAAATCCACAAACGTCAAACAAATGTCACAAGCGATCCTCACCCATAGACTGCACAAACAAAATAGCGGCTCGCGACTCGCTGTAGTGACAGACGGGCGGGCTACGAGCTAAATTCAAACGTGTCGGATCGTCGACAAACTTACTCGGCAACTTTAAAGTACGCGTACTTAGACTGAGACACAGGCGAGTAAAGTCGTCGAGCAGTAAGTGCGTGAACTTACTCGCCCGTCTGTCACCCACATGCCACATGATCTGACCAGTTTTAAACACTTTGGCGCGAGCGCTTTCTGAATATGTTTCAAGGTGTGTTTAAAGATGTAAAGATGTGTTTCAACAATAAATTACCTATACTGTGTTGTAACTTGTAACCGATGTAAGTCATTGTTCTAAGAGAAATTAATATAACAGGCTTGTGACCTAAGATTTTTTCAAGATGCTATTCGAACCAGTTTTTGGAGAGGAACAAATGTTTGCATGGGAGCAAATGCAATCAAAGAAATGTACCCAAGAAGTTGAGTTAAAAACGGACCTCGCTGGCGGCAGCCGAAACGCTTCATACTGATTGACTCAAAAGTATGACGTCACACTTTGCTATTTGAACACATTGTCAGGGAAAATCAAGTAAATTGCTGTTTCCGTCGCGAAATACTGCGTTTAGGTCCATAGTTGTCATACAATTTTGTTTCTATAAAAGCGTAAGGATTCTATTGGTAGCTTTAAATTTACTCTTAGACAATAAAAAAATACATATTTTTTCTAAACTTTCAAGGTCTCTTTTTATGATTTTCAGTATATTTTGTAATTTATACTTTATTGCAATAATTTGGTTTACTATCCATTTACAAACACTACGTTATCAATTTTAACATGAGGTCAAGCCTATTATTAATTTATTTATATTCCATTGTTTGTTGCATCACCATTAGTTAGCGGATTTACTAGCCGGTCACAATATCTGCGCACCTCGCCGCGTGATATATCGGCGCTCATGGTACGGTGTGAAGCGCACATAACGAGCGCGGGGAAGTATGATGGGAGAGTAGGAGGGCCGTGGCATTTGGGCGAGGTGCACAGATATTGCGACCGGGTAATACGGTTCGTGATACCTTAAAACAATCTTTGGGTCTGTACTCTCTCCCGCTTGCTCGTTATGCGAAAATAAGCGATTTCACTCAAACTCGGATCCTGTTCTAGGAGCTAACCGACTGTTCGGTCGGCCTAACTAGGGGCTGAACATCTTTGTATCATGTCGCTTTAACGTCGTGTTTAAACTGCCATACGGAGTTGCCAAACGGGTGAATGTGACAAGGTACCAAGGAGTTCAGCTACTTATGAGCTCGATTTTATTTACGCGTCAATATAATTGTATCTATTGCATGAAGTAGGTATAATAGTGTATTTACTTAGTGCCTGTATATATTATTTACTAGATATTTAAATAGTATTTGCAACTACTCTGTATCACTCAAAAATACATTTATTATGATTTGTGTTAAGGGTCATACATAGGTATAGGTTCGCGCCTTTCTTGTGGACATTGCTAAAAGTTTAGGGCTATAAAGCAAAAATTGGGTTTTAAATTAGGAAAACTCATAATAGTCATAATACATATACACAGCATCTTGTCTTATATATAATTCTATGTAATAATAAAAACCGGCCAAGTGCGTGTCGGACCACGCGCAGTGTAGGGTTCCGTAGTTGTTGCCTGTCTGTCTTTGACCTTTGTTACATCGACACACGCGCTCCAACTAAACGTTGCGGTTGCGTCGCCCGAATAAGTGTAGACACTAAATAAAATAAACAATAATGTTGTATTTTTTCGGAAAAGGATTAAAAATGTAGTCAAATGGAGAAAAAAGCAATGCAAGAGGTTAAATAATCACAAAGTTATGAGTGTCCAAAGTTTTAAGAGGGGGTATGTTCTGTACCTTTTCCGCAAAACGCACCTTCATATGAAACGATTGTCATTTACTATGACGCTCGATGGTAGTGACGTCACGATCTACGACCGTTTTCTCTCTAACAAGCAATATTAAAACGGTTGTAGCTTCGTAATTTTTTGAGATATTTCAATGGGATTTTCGTCATTAGGCATATTTTTTTGTCTTTTCTTTTAAATTTATAGTAAATGTAGAGTCTACACCCCATTGTAGGAAAGTTGGCCTTTTCAAGTACATTTATTGGTAGACTTTTACTCGTTAACTAGTTATGCCAACTTATACGTGATAGTTTTCAAAGTAAATTCATTATATTCACTACTATCATGAATTTTTTCAAGTAACCATTTGCCTGGCAGAGGGCCGGCACATTACTATAAAGCTCAACATTACGCAAACGCATCCCTGAAATGAAAAATGTTTATTACAGACCAATCTTATTCTTAAAGAAGCTATCCAACGACATGCTACACTGCAGGTTTACCGAGAAAAAAATACATCCCTACTTTATGTGTAGGGAGTTAGGTACACTACAAAAAAAATACTAAATTTTATTCTACCGTTTTCTCGGCGTGATTGATTTATATACCCATGCCGAATTACAGCTTTCTAGTAGTAAGCGAAACTATAAGGGCTCCTTGTTGAGTACGGAACCCTAAAAACATAACTTATAATATGCATACATAAAGTCCGCTCCACACTATGGGCCATGATGGCCCATAGTGTGTCGTAAGTATGCGTTAAAGGGTTAGACATATTTACGTCTCGCTCTGGCGCATATCCGCGTCCTCTATGATGGGCCATGATGGCCTATAGTGTGGAGCGGGCTTAACCCGTTGAGTATTGACCACAAGAAAGACGTCTTTGTTTTTTGAAACTCTGTATGGTTTAACACGTTCCCAGTCCGAGTGCCCCCAATGCGGGGTCATGATTAGCTAAAATAGACCTTCACAACAACAAAATAAGAGATTGTCAACTACTATGGGACAGGGAATGTGTTAAGGAAGCATGCATAAAAATTGTAAACACTTAATTAATCTGTAAGTATACATATAGATTATAGTGTTTGCGAATTCGGTAGTCATTGAAATTAATTGTTTTAAGTTTAAATTAGTGATAAAGAATTGGCTGTATATTTATGAACTTTTTCGTAATTAAGTAAGTATATCATCTATGTTACCTACTATTACTATTCATTAGTACTAGTAGTAGTGTCTTAGTAGTATTATAGTCTGGACGTTTAGGTATTTAAAAAAATGTGAACATAAAACACCACGTGACTTGGTCTTTCAGCCAATAAGATAATACTATAGATACAAAAAGTTGCTATGATTGGTTGAATGATCAAGTCACGTGGGTTTTTTTGTTTACATTTTTTTTAATACCTAAACGTCCAGACTATAGTAGTAGTATTTATATACTTACCTGTAAAAAACTTAGTCATTAGTAAAATTTATATCGGAATATCTTGTTTCAATATTGCCTACTTTGAAAAGTGAAACGTATACTTACTTCCTCTTATACTGCCTTTATAATAATATCTGGGTACGCTGTATCCGACACGGTATTGGTCGGCGATCGGTCGATGAATTCATACAAATGCCCATGCAGCGTCCGAGCGCTGGCTCGAAGAACGGGTGATACCCACGAAAACGGCTCATGGTCAACCCAGGGTCGGCAAAACGCCCGTCAGTTGAAAACCTAACCCTGTTCCGTGCAATAGAGACTTCCTTGTACTGAAAAATCAGGGTACTACGGACTGTGGCACTCGAAGGCCCTCCTATTAGAATCGCTTAACGGTTTTGACATGCGCATGGTAAGTGCAATAACGCTTAAAACTTCTTGCCTGCTAGAGTTATAGTTGAGATTATTGAATGTAGCCGACTTTGTATAAAACTGACATTGGAATTGTAATCTTCTATCATAGACGGTAGAGTTGCTTTTTGAATGGACTACTTTGATGCAATTCTGCCAACTCAAATAATATCAAGTAAATATATGCATACGGATCGGAGAGTAGGTATATATACTTTTGTTTTGTGCCGTGTAGAATAAAAAGGTCAGTAGAGTCGCTAGTTACTTTTCTAGATTGTTTGAATAGCCATTTATTAACAGAGTTTTCTCATAAGCACCCACTAGTTTTGTATCTAAGTTCGTTTAAACCCACTCTAAGAAATATCATCAATTTTATTTTTCTCAATATTGTCAACAACGCAGCTAATCTCGAATACGTGTAATTAAATAATATTTACTTAAATAAAATTACGCAAAAATCTTGTTGTTTGTGAAAAAGTTTTCTAATCCCTTTAGTATACTTACCTGGTGGCACGTAAAAAAGATTGCCAGATGCCATATAAAGTGTATGGCTGCCAGCGATCTTTTTACTCGACTGCTGAAGGAAAGGAGGGTTATTACGTACGTAGGTATACATGTATTTGTGCGAACTATACTTTATATAAGAATCTAACATAAATAATTTAGGCCGCTTTCGCACTGAGGGCGATTAGCGTCGCGACATCAAGTCGCCCCAACATCCGCGACATGAAATCGCTGTTGCGTCGCCGATCGCTTCACCAGTGTTCACCAGTTCACCTTCGGCCTTAGGTCGAAAATAATATCGACAAAATTAAATTTTGAAATGGAGCTAACCACGACTCCATTGCACTCTCTGTTCTAAACGTCACAAGAAAGAAAGGGATCGGAAGCTCTAGTTCCCTACAGTGGAAATGTTGATGTTATGTGACATCCAACCAAAGCAAAGTTTACGTCTAGGTACGCATGTCAAATGGTGGTCCAATAATCTTGGTGGATGCCTCCTATGGACATTACAGGTAGGTATAATGAAAAAAAAAACACAGGTCACGTGAAATTCAATCTTATATCAATGCCTTAAAAACTTTGACAGGAAAATTTTTCTCACTTTACGTTTACGGCAAGCGGAGCATGTGAAGCATGGTATATGGGGCCGGATTGAGGTCAAGATTCTATTAAAAGCCGCAAGATCCGATGCGCAGTGACACCTCGCTCGAATTATCCACCATTCATAATTTAAACAATCATTATCTTCGTTTCACGAAATACTTGCAAGTATTTGGCACGTTCGAAAAATGAGAATCTAAATTCGTCGCTACCTACCCGCCTAAATTAGCGGTTCCCGTTATAGCGTGCACGTCTGTCCGTCTGTCTTATTCCCGAAATATGGGAACAGACTGATAGCCCGCAACGAAATTGGTAGCATTCATAGATAATTACCACATTCTTAATTAATACTCAACACGTGAACAGCTCTTTAAATAGGTACCTACATATTTACGCTATGTTTAATTCATGGCCGCGATCATACCTTAATGTGGCGAACGCAATATTAAAATATGGCGATACCATAGGCCACTGACCTCGTGTTTAGTGTAGGTACGATGCTTCGTATCGCTATCAGCTCGTATCAAGGTTACGTACATAGTTGTATGATATTAAATTATAAAGGTCTCTTAAGGAGTAAAAATGTCGATCTACCTCCACAAGCTTTGGGTTTTTATTGATGGCGCCTCTCACACCGTCACGAGCGGGTGCTCGGGCCAGTGAAGTAGAACGTTACCGGTGATGTGTAATTATCGGTTTGGTATTAATTGGTGGTGTGAACGCGGCCGAGCGGTGACGCGCGCGGTGACGCCACGCCGCTCGAAGGAGAGGCGGCTCTCGCGCCGCTCAGCCGTCCGCCTCTGTGGCCCAATGGATAAGGCATCGGCCTCCTAAGCCGAGGATTGTGGGTTCGAGTCCCACCAGAGGTAATAACAAGATTTTTTGCGGAATGTGCCTGAACAAAGTTGTGGGTGCGATACTTGTTAGATCCCTCTCCTACGTAAGGGGGGGGGAGATCGTTTGGGAAGAACGAATTGTTCCTAATAGGCCGTTTTCTAATAAGATTTTTTATATTTTTGTGTTATTTTTTATACATATTAAACATATTCATGGGACTAATTTTTTATGTCAAATTATTATTAAAGTTTGAAACAGCGATAAACGAAGTTAGTTGTTTTCCTTTAAGGTTCTGCCCATTAAAGGTACCATGGGAATTGCGACTTCTTGCAAAAAAGTAATAATTTTCAATGAATTTGTATCGGAATTGGACTTACAAATAAGTACGGTCGATTTAGGACCCTTCTCGCAAAATTATTCTTTGTATACCTATACAATTTGACAGGATTGTCAACATTCAGTGGGTCGCAAATTAAAGTTCATGACTGTACCACCTAGTTATTTAAATTTGGTATATGTAAATATCATATCTATTATATTATAGTAAATTAGTAAGTAATCCTTTTTTGTCGAATTTACATTTAGTTTTTAGTAGTAGGTACTTAAGTCTGATTTACATCTTGTTTACCTTTTTATCATTATAACAAAAAGTTAAACTAGATTGTTCTTAAACTAGTCTAATCAGCCCCCAATGATAAAGCCAATTTAATGGTGGTATCTCAACAAGTGGTTGTATTTTATTTGACGTGTGTTTGTTCGAGTTGGCGTGGCAATATAATGTGTAATTTAACTAGGTACCACGCACACCCATTGTATTGTTTTTTTTGTGACTGATTATTATGAGTATGAGGGCAGTAGGTATCTGCATCTGATGTGATACCTACCTAATATATTGCCAGAATACTTAATTCGATTTTTAGCTACAAAGCTATCGCTTCCGTTGAACTGTCAACTGTTTATCACCGAAGCCCAGCACCTGTCATTCCTGGATTTCATAACACGCCGCTTGACAGTGGCTACATCTGACACCGATAAAGTTATCTGCAATATTGCCCAGCCAGGCGTCGCGCCGTATAAAAGTACATATCGGGGAAAGCTGCTAGATATGATAACGATACAATATTATTGATAAGGGCCGAGGCATCGATCAGTTCATCCGATCCCCTGCAGTCCTGTCCAGGAGGCCGGCTTCGAGCCTGCCACCATTTTAACTTTTAAATTCTTAGTTGATTAGTCGTAAATTAAAATAGTACAGTCATTTGTTTAAGAAGTATAAGTGTAAGTTTGGAGTGCGGTGCGTAATGAAAATGATGGGCGAAGGAGACATGGGTTACGGGGAATATTATAACTATGACAGCAACTGGGGCGCGCCGCCGGAATACTATGAACCTAACTACCAGATCCGGCAGCCGCAGGAGGAGGACTACCGGTACAACTCATATGCGTAAGTACACAGAATATGTTACTCGTAATGTATGGTACCTATAGGTACGCCTTCGACAATGGGCCGGAAGTGGGCAAATACCGGCGTCGTGAAAATCTAGGGGAGACCTTTGCCCAGTAGATAGTGGGACACACACGTAGGCTATTATATAAAAAAACTACCTTTATTATAGTAATAACAATATTACAGTTATAATAAAATCTTCGAATTATTTAATAGAAAACCGGAGTAAAGCTACGGATAATCTAATTTGAACCCCGGATCTAATCTCGATTTCCTAACGTTTTGGGCGGCATAATATACGAGTATATTTAAATATGTATGCATACGATATTTGTTTTGTTAGAATTTCATTTGAAAATTAATTAGGATGAATGGCGGCATGGTAGTGGTGGATTTACCAGCAGGCTGAGTAGGCTGGAGCCTAGGGCGGCAGATTTTAGGAGCGGCAAATTTATGATTGTGAACTAGAGTATCGAATTGCAGAGGTCAGTAGGGGCGGCAAAATTTGAACAGCCTACTGGCGGCAAATGTGTAAATCCGCCACTATAATGATGACAGTGACGTGCGATGTGAATCTCCAATACGAAAGGTTTTAATGCACTTAGGCACATTCTAACTTTAGATAGGTATACGTAATTACAAGTAATTAAGTATCTTTTTTATGCGTCGTCGTCGTCGGTAATGTGTGTCGTAATGTATGAATGTGTGGATAGTGCAAGTTACTAACTGTAAGTTATGTGAAATAATAAAATAGGTACCGTTTGAGGAATTCGCGTAGATACCAAAAAACATCATGCCCAGTAAACTTAAACTGTTAACTTCAGTTTCATTCACAACAAAACTTAAAGCTAAATTTTATTGATGTACACTTCGTGCAGTGGCAATAAAGTAGGGTTATTTACAAAATAGAAGTAGCAAAGTTAAGGTTTATGCACGCGAACTTATGTAGAAATGGCGAGCCAAGTGCACCCGAGCACCAAGCTCCGCTGGCAGGGCTTTATAAAACTTCTTTTTCAATGATCCCATCTAGTTTTATTGAAATGTTTGCCGTCTACATGTGAATTTATTTACGAAGGTGGTAGCAATATTCCTAATGGAATGGGTGCACAATTTTAACAAGTATTGAGGTTCATAAGGTTTTTTTTTGTTAATTTAGTAGTCAATGTGTAGGGACCTACCTATACTATATCCCTAATGGTCCTTACACAATTGCCTTATTTGCCTTTCCCATTATCTTCTTGTATGGTGGGTGGCTAAGAATGCTATGTGTAGGGTGTAGGTATGTAAGCAGGTAATTTTCGTTACACAATTGATCAATTAAATTGTAGACAAATTATATCCGCAATAGCTCTAAATGCGATAGGTTACTTTATATTAATAGGTACCTTCATTTGTTATTTTCGTTAACTACTTATAGATAGCACCTACCTAGTTAATATTATTATGTTGAAAGCGCAAAGCGCATAAGTACCTAAATCCCTGCTATTATTGGATATAGGTTATTGTCAATGTTGTATAATTTTTATGCCAATTCTGTATAGTTTTAAAATTTACATCGTAATACCTATTTCATTTCTCGCGTAAGTAAAGTAAGTAGGTACGAATATTTGACCGCACAGGCAACCTCAGCACGATAGCAATGGCTAGACAATTGTAATTTGTTTTACGTATTTAAGTAGCTAGTACGATGATTCATCGAAGCTTTTGGTTAGGTACATCCACGTGATCCACGGTACATCCTAATGTTACACAAATCGTTATTATTCCGATAAACTGGCAAGTTAGCAAATAAACTATGCGTTATATTGCGAATTTGCGACATATCGCTGTATTTACTCTACAGACGCAGACGCCATAGGTATATATATCGAAGCTCGGAGGAATGAAGGAGCATGCTAAGATGTTCTTAGCACCCCGATGAGTAGTAGTAGGTATTTTATGGATGGACCTAATTATCATTCTCTAATTAAAAAGAAAAAAGAAAGAAAATATTTATTCGTGACTAGAAACATCACAACAAATTGTAGACACATATGTACATACTTGTCACGAAACGCTCACAATCACAACTCAGCGTAATAACGTAATAATAAAACATCGTGAGGAAACCGGTCTAAGAGAGTCTAGAGCTCCGTTCGGGGGTCTATTTTTACTAATCACTTCCGATCCCAATCACACTTCAGTGTGTTACGCGCTTGCTTCCTATTCAAGACCCAGGACTTTAACAATATTAGCATATTACTTGATATTAATGTAATCGACGATTCGAATCGAATCGATTTGGTGATCGCATACATTTCAGACAATACTCGATACGATGTTCGTCACGGAGTCGCGTGTGAACAGGTATTCGGCCCGCGGTTGCGTGCCCGCACTTACCCGCCGCGGTGAAGCGGTGCATGAGCACCATCGAGCTCGTAATCCACCAGCTGCGAGCTCTCCCAGGCCAAGCCCTAACCCTTAATTGGTTTGGAAACCCTCTTCGCAAGTTAGCGTGCCACCGCCCATTTAGACCCGTGCGCCTAACCAGATTGCCATAACGAAATTTCCGACGAAACCCATCGACTCTCGCAAAGTCACAAAATTAAAGGAAATTCACGACTCGGCTGGCCATAAATTCGTCTTAAGTACTGTAGGTGCCGGATCGCTGACGTGTGTACGATTGTTGTTTGTTTTTGGTATCTAGTCTGGGTCACGAAGACGTAGGACGACTCGCCGTTTCGATGTTCCTGAAGCTATTCTAACGCTCTGTTTGTAGCACGAACATTAGCTTGCTTGATACAAAGTTGTCAAATTAGGTATATTATGCACAGTTTAGCTGCGGAAGGCTACAGGCATTGTAGGACAGATAATGGCTTCAAGTTAGTTTGGTCATAGGGTAGTTTTTTCTGGCGATTGGTGGCGCGTGGTACGAATGGCGCGGCGGTATATATCCAACTTTCACACAAATTACTTTCCTATCGTGCCCGCTATCAGCCCCCATTATTTTATCATTAGCCATTGCGAATACGACATGATCATCTTTTTAAATTCGGCGCATAATGACACGTTTGGTTGATATAAATTAAACGGCAATATAATGGGGCTATCAAGATCGTTAGGTACCTACGTTCCCTTGTTTGATTTGAGACCATTAAATTAGACGCCATTGCTATTCAAAAATTTTTATAAGCTGTAATTTACGTGTACAGTTGTTGTTGCAAACTATTTTTTGTGTGTCGAAGACTTCACAATACACCTTTAAATTCTTCATAGATGAATGCAGGTTTCCTCACGATAGTTTTCTTTACTCGAAAAGCTGATTGGTCATTCTGCTATTACAGACACACATATATATATATATATAGTAAGTAGGTACGAGTATTGACTATAAGATTATTTAAAGTGATCTGCGCTGCGCTCCGCCGGTTTGCGCAGGCCTTTATAGGATCACTCGTGCGTCTGTCTGTCCGTCTTTCACAGCCGATTTGCTCCGAAACTACTGGACCGATTGAGTTGAAATTTGGAAAACATATGTAAATTAGTGACCCAAAGATGGACGCGTAAAGTAAATTAATGAGTTCTGAACAAGGGGGCCACTTTTGGGGCGTAAACTGGAAAATTAAAAAAAAAGTTTCGCAAACTGTATTGTGTGACATGTCAAATGAAAGGGGTACATCTCAAATATTTTTTTTTATAATATTAGCAAAAACAGATTTGTAGTAATTTAGGAAAAAAGACGAAAATTGACAATTCCCCCAGGTCCCTTATCTCCGAAACTACTTGGCTTAAAATTCTGAAAAAGAACATGGAAAGTAATTCCTTGCCGAAAGACTACAGGAAAACCTATAAGAAGTTTTTAATAGGCACGGAACCCTTCGTTTTGCGTGGTCCGACACGCATCTTGGCCGGTTTTTTAACGTTATTGCAGATGCAAAATACCTTTTCATCACACTTGCTCGTCAATGGCGTTATTACTTGCGAGCGTGCAGAGCAGTTATAGCCGTTTTACCTCCCACGGGCTGTTAAGTTTAGTTTTAAAATAATAGAACCCTCTGATTGGCTTAAGCAAATCTGGTTGCTGTGTGATTGGTTGAATAAAAAAATCTAGTTGGTCACGACGCCCCGCCCCGCAAGAATACTGCTCTGTGATTGGTTGAAATATTGAACTGCGCGCTCTACTAGCACTGATCTGGAAGTGAAGTTGTCAATTTTTGATTGGTGCTGCTGTATGAAACTTACATTTTTCTGTCTTTTGTTGTTATTTATTTCCTCGCAAATGTGATGAAAAACATTGTGTATAACACGGGCGTAAGAATATTGCAAACTCGAGTCATCAAAAGCCCTCCGCCTTCGGCGTCGGGCATCTGATAGACTCTCGTTAGCAATATTCCACTTACGCCCCTCGTTAAACAATGTACTAAAAGAGGCTTGGCCCTCATACCTCAGTCTCCCTAGCCTCAAAATCCAGCTGGCAGTTGATTCAACATTGTTTGCCTGCTAGGATAGGGGCCCGGAGTTCTAATCCCGGCCGGACAGGTGTGATTCGGTAATCCATTAACAGTAGATTGTGATTACTGGATATTGTAATTATGAATTATGATTAATGTTAGCAGCATGTTAGCGCCTATCTAATGAATATAGGTAGGTAGCTGTAATTTATGAGAAGTTAACTATTGTATTATCATGTTTTCGTAAAAAATATGGGAAAGAGTAAACATTTCGATGGAGAGTAGGTACTGCAATGTCCCTATACTCCTACATTAAAGTAGCAGTCATGTCCTGTTTTAAACCTTTGGTACCGTTTGGTAACTAAAAGTTCGTAACTTACTTCGAAACGGGAAAAAAATCCCATTACCTACGTAACTGGCTATGAACAGGGAATTTCGGATTCCCATTTTGTAGCCAGTTACAAAACTTGGCTACCAAACGGTACTACGCAGGCCAATCCGGTAGCCAGCTACAAAATGGGAATCCAAAAATCCCTGTTCGTAGCCAGTTACGTAACTTGGCTACTAAACGGTACCAAAGGGTTTTAAATCTTGTGATAGGTAATGTTAGGTTTTTATACTTAAGCATAAACAAGATTATTGCCTAGTAGGTTAAAACAAAACAACGTTCATACTTCATATGGTCTAGCATAAAGCCAGCACCACAGCCAAATATTTATTAGTGGTAAGAACGGCCATCCGAGTGACGCGATTGGACAAAGTCCAGAATACGTACAGTCAACCAATTTGAATCCTTAAGCCACCGTAGAACCTTTTCACAGTAAACGTCAAAGTGACTTCTATGGCTAATACGTAAATAAATAGCAGGGTGTCAGTAAGACAGGGTTCTAGAGTGGCCTAGGGTTCAAATTGTTGACCGTACCTACATATACCGTGGCGGTTTCAAAGTGGTCCCCATATCTGAAAAGTCAACTTCGATGGTATGGTCATGTAATGCGGAGAGACGAGGAACATGTTGTACCGAAAGCAGAACGTAAAAAAGGTCGAGGGCGTCTGTCTACCTGTTACCTGGTGGACCAGCATGATGAAACTACTGAAAGTGGAGAATTTACCCAACCCGACAACACAGGATTGATTGTCTTGGCGCCGAATAACTAGGAGAGACGACCCCACCTCAAGTGGGACATGTGCTAGGAAGAAGAAGAAGGAGGTAACTACGGCCGTCCGAGCCTCCCTTTTTATAATACAACGGTGGCAAACAAGCACACGATCTGCCTGATGGTAAGCATCCACCGTTATCAAAAGCTCGTTGCTCACCCCTTATTGATTTGAGGATGCGTTGTTGTTGATAGCTAGAGACGAACGCGGCGAACTCTCAACACAACACTTCCTCGGGAGCTCTGCCGACTTTACTTAACACAAAACCACATACCCTCTACTTCTTCCTCTTCCCCAGTTGGGTTGCTCCAAGTATGAGCGAGATGACATTCCGCTGTGCCCTACCTCTTTAAACCTGAGAATGCCCTGTGTTAATAGAGATACGGCAAAGGAACCAATTTTATACCTTTCGCTGTCAACAGTGTCAACACGCCGGAACCTCCTATCTTAGGGGACACTTATAGGCTATGATTCACTGGAGCTGCGTAGACCTGGGACTTATCAGCTTTTATTATAAATATTCTGAGGGGTAAGGAGGACAGCATTGGACTCCTACAAAAAAAAACTTAGGCACGCAAGCGCGTGAGGAGACAAACACGAAACATAAGCACGCTTACACTCTCCTGTTCAACGCGCAACTGCGCTCATCAACTCCCTACTCGCTGCAGTTTCTGCTTGTGACTTGTTTGTGACAGGTATAGCAAGGCTGATGACGGAATGGAAGCGAGGGCTTGAGATGAAGGTATTCAGGTACAGGACAGGCATTCTGTAGACGGACCCTAGTACTAATTTAGATACCTATTAAGTAACTAATTAGCTTTAGTATAAAATCTTTGTAAAGCTTTGGCATGTTACATTAAATTTCTTATGAAGTTATGATTCAATAAATAAATTAAAGGATAAACAATAATGTTTACTCGCCATTTAGCATAACGTGCGTAAAGTGCGCATGATCCGATGCGCCAGGAGTGCCTAGTGAGCCGGAGCGGAGGGCGCGCGCACCTGCCCTCGATCCCTCAAATCTGGCCCTTGCAGCTTACCTCACAGTATACGCTCAACTCACATTAAACACAAATATTTATTTCTGCAGTACGTATAATGGGAAGAGATGTAGTAGTCAGATGTAAACATTTCTTCTCTATTAATGCACTTACAAATATCTTGATGGTATAATTCAAACATCTTACTAATAACATAAGTAGGGTAGACTTAAGTAAGTAGATGTTTGTAGAGTTTTGGGAGCGTTAATGAAGATTTTTTGCATCTTTTCTCGTTCCACTTAAAGTTCAGATACTAAGACTAGACTAGAACGACGTATAACAACGTAAGTGTATTATTGCTTATGGATTGTATGCTTATTGACATGTAAGCCGCGCCGTTAGAAAAATAATTAATATAAGTACCTAAATGGGAAATCATCCTGTGCCATTACAAGTTAAAAAGTTGTAGTTATCTCCGGATGATTAGGTGACATTCGCCGTTTATTAAACCAGTAATGACAATTACCAATACTGATTCAGTATTCGTTATCGGTGATTTATTTTCAAACTAAAAATACCAAACTGTTTAGAATCAATTTCGGTAAAAAATAAAGTGGCTTAACCCTGCACGTGCAGCGCCAAGATTAAGACAATGCAAAGCCATTGAAGGCATTAAGTATATTACAATGGTTTTATGGGACTTAGGGATGCCTAAGGCACCTCAAAGCAAGTACAGCTGTGCAATTCTTTAACTACCTGGCCTAAGTTATATTGCTTTATAAACAAGATTAGGACATCTGGTGCCTAATAATCATATTAAGTATTTTATGAAATTACCAGATGAAAATGTCTAGTGCGTCACGTAGGCACGCAAAGAGCCAAACGACACGATCTCTGAAAATATCTTGATAACTTGTTGGTTTTCTGTCATATCCATACAGGTAAATAAAATTAAGCATATTTTTCGTGAATCATCGTCTGTCTAGTGTCTACAGACTTAGTTTAATCATTGGAAAGTTTTGATTAGGTTTATCTTTGTAATGACGCAGCGTGAAATCTTTTGCATTATGACCAGTGATTGGTGACCGGTAGCAATTTTTACGACAAAAGTCACCTTATTCTCTGCGTAGACAACTATTGGCTAACCGGTTCTTCTTCAAATCTCTTCAAGTAGCATCCCATCCGTTACTTCCAATCCTTGAATCCCTTCAGCAACTTGTGGTCTCATCTCCATACTGGTCTCACAAAGTATCTCCCCTCTTAGTGAATAGTTATAAAAAGTTCTTAGATCTTCCTGTAAAAGTGTTCCAAAATTACAAAAATCCTTTGTTTGAAATAGGTTATGACAGTCTAATTTTTCAGCCAAAGGTTATGTTTAATTTAGGCATTTCTAAAAATCAAATAGATGCTGACAGTGTATTTAATAAAGCGATTGAAGAAAAATGGTCTGACTATCTTACCATTTTTACCGATGCGTCCAAACTGAGCCAAGATGGTCCGGTGGGATCTGCAGTGTGGATCCCCAGGTTCAAAATTATTTTGAATTTTAAACTCGCTTCTGGAAACTCTGTGTTTTCAGGAGAAGCTATTGCGTTGTTGGAAGCAGTTTCTTATGTGCATTCCCACCATCTTAATAAATCTCTTATTTTAACCGATTCTCTGAGTTGCTTGCAAGATCTAGTTAAACGCCCATTTCATGCTAAAGAAAACTTCCCTGTTTCCTTACAAATCAAGGAGCTCCTCTACAAGTGCCACATTGATGACATTGATGTCGTTCTAGCCTGGATCCCAGGCCATAGTGGGATAAAAGGTAACGAGATGGCCGACCTTTGTGCAAAAGAGGCTATCACACTTGGTAACAATGTACATGACCAATGTTTTACTCGTGACCTCAAAGCACTTTCCCTCCCACATATGCGAAATGCCTGGAACACTCGTTGGCAAACTACCCGTTTAAATGTGGGTAAAAACTATGGCAACATTCAACCAGACCTGCCCTCTAAGCCATGGTTTTTCATCCGAAAAGATATCCCAAAAAGCATAACATCCGCGATTATCCGTTTACGGCTAGGACACATTTGTACGCCTGTATTTTTGGCAAAGATACGTGTTCGAGACCACTCTCTGTGCGAATGTGGTCTGGCGGAGGGTACTCTCGAACACCTATTTTTCTATTGTAACCGTATTGTCACTCCCTTGTACGATATCCTACCCCCAGAAATCCCCCGTCCCGTTAACATTAAATTTCTTCTTACTTTGGTTTACTCCCCCTTTGTTTATGTCCTGTGTAAGTTTATTAAAATTAACAATTTGTTTTTGTAGTAGTTTGGTTAACAATATAAATGTTTGTTTTGTCCTTTGTTTTAGATTCTCATCTGAGTGTACCTGGCAACTCTAAAATCACCGGTCAAATTATTAAAAAAATATTTGCCTTTTCAAACCTTGACGTTGGCCGAATCATCGACAACACCGATGGGGCCATAGCAAAAAAAGATTGATTGATTGATTACGACAAAAGTATATGATTCTATAACATGTATAATATGATTCTATTTAAATTTTGTGCACAATTTAAATATTAAAAATGTATACAGTTTTATTATCGAGGTTTTAATTTAACATGTCCAGTATGATTATGAAGAACACACCACTTATTATTGTCTATCCAACGAATGTGAGTAAGGAACACATAATAATAGTATATAGTTTTTAACAATGTGGTTTTATTTTTAACAACACAGGCTTATCCATATTGGTCATTGCGTTTGACGTTAAAGTGACATAAAATGCTACCGCTCACCGATTACTGGTAATGACGCAGCATGAAATCTTTTGCATTATGACTAAGTAATACACTATTACTTATTCTGTGGTAATACACAAATGTTTTCGATAAGTAGGTAGGTATGTAGGCATGTGTAACAATGTAGATCCTAAAACGAGATTATTTTTTCTCTGTACCAACAACGCCTATAAAATATGCATCATTAGGTCAAAGCTATATAAATTTAAAGAGGTCACACTTGGTTCTAAGTTTTAAAATAATATTAACTAAAATAAGGCCACGACTCGACTTTCATAATGGGTCATTTATAAGGATATCCCCACTTTCATCTCTGTCTTTCAAAAGGAGAATGACGAAGACATGAACCGGAGCGACTTGAGGGCACGTTTGTAGTTTTGGGCTCTTGTCAGAATGACAATAAAGCATAAAAACCGGACAAGTGCGAGTTCAACTCGCGTAGTGAGGGTTCCGTAAAATATTGAGAATTTTCCCGTTACTTTGAATACTCATACTTCTTATAGGTTTTCCTGTAATCTTTAGGCAAGGAACTATTTTCCATATTTTTTTAATTAGCCTAGTAGTTTTGGAGAAAAAGGGGTGGGGGGGGGGGGGGGGGCATGGTCAATTTCCGTCTTTTTTCCTAAATTACTTCAAATCTGTTTTTGCTAAAATTATTTAAAAAAATATCTGAGATGCTTACAACAACCCCTTTCATTTGATACGTCACACAATACAGTTTACGAAACGTTTTTTTTTATTTTCCTATTTACCCCATAAAAGTGGCCCCCTTGTTCAGCCAACTTACATATGTTTACCAAATTTCAACTCAATCGGTCCAGTAGTTTCGAAGCAAATCGGCTGTGACAGACGGACAGACAGACGCACGAGTGATCCTATAAGGGTTCCGTTTTTTTCCTTTTGAGGTACGGAACCCTAAAAAGTTACGTGTTTCCGCATTTTCTGTTACCGTACCCTACCTATCTATCTAAAAGAAACCTGCCTACGTAAAAATTAAAACTGTACCTAAATATGTTCTGATTGTTATGCATATACTGTAAATAAAAGCGATGAGCACGCAACGATGGCTGCGATAGATATTTTAAAAACTCATTCACAATAAGTCAATTAAACCGTCCGTGGGCGCACGCCACTTACGATCGTTCCCAATATAAATAATTGCCCTTTGTTGCGCCCCTTTAGTTCACAAAGTATGCTTTATGGGCTTAAACTTCGTTGCTCATCAGTTTTACTATTTGCGTAATCATACTACAAACGTATACCTATAAATGAAATGAACGAACTTAATAACACAACACCTATATCATTGAATGACGAGTGCCTCTCTGACATTATAGCAACCTGCTATTAAGCTAACACGAGACCTATCTCTCTTTTTACAAGCTTTTATCACAAACTTTTATTTAGTTTCACCTGTGCCAATGCAATCTTGCAAATTAAATTTGATCCACTTCCCGGTACCGATTGAGCTGAAATTTTGCATACACATGAATGCAAAATTTTCACATGTAAAACGCGTGACAATGCAATATTATGATCACATGGTGCTGATCTGATGATGGAGCTGGAAGGTGGCCATAGGAATTTCGCAATGAAACGACACAACCTCAACGAGTTTGTGTATACAGAAAAGTACATCGGCAATAAAAGCTTGTACCAAAATGAAATTGTTGACAGAAACTTATTTAGGGTTCCGTAGCAATAATGGCAAAAACGGATTCCTTATAGTTTCGGCATGTCCGTCTGTCCCTATGTTACAGCCATTTTACTCGAAAACTATAAGATGTATTTTAATTTTTTTTAAGGATAGGTGTAGGTGTTTTGTTAGCCGCTACATAGTTCTGTAATGAAAAGACTAAAACAATATTTTTTTAGGGGCGCACTCCATACATGTAACTTAGCTCACTCGTTCAATAAACAATTCTAGTATTTATCAGAAGTATCCAACAGAACACTTTATTTTCGAAGTTCAGACGCCTTAAAGTTAATTAGAGTAATTTTCATTTCATAAATCTTACTTATATACTACCTATACGCTAAAATCATAAGATTAATTTAGGTTTAATTTATTCCGTGTCTAGTAACTGCCTATACTGTTGAAAACAGAAATGTACCTATCTTAGAAATATTATGCAACTAAAAGGTATTCAACTTAGAGCATGTGTACCTAACACACAACTTCCCAATCCAATTTATATTTAATTTCCATGCGATTTCAGCGCTGCAAAATGGAGCTAGCTATGCTAATGCACAGTTGCTGAATATTGTAAGAATATCTAATAATGCTTGATTGATAAAATCGTGGCAAAATTAGTTCGATTTGCCTATGCCTTAAGGGAAATTTAAAAAAAAAGTAGGTATGTGCTTACCACGCATTTGCCCAAGCCTGGATTCAATACGGAAACATACTTCGGGGCAATAGTACCAACGTAGGCGATTTATTTCTGATACAGAAGAGATGCATTAGAATATTAAGCAACATAAGGTAACCAGGAAAGCAGTAGGCCCCATTTCAAAAAGCTCAGTATACTTACGTCAACATCCCTGTATGTTCTCGAGACGTGTAAATTTGTCCGAAGACATCCTGACCTATAACCCAAGCCAAAGACTTATACAAGGGTTCCCATAATCTACGACATAGAAATAGGCTGGTACTGGTAGTAGGCACTCGTGTTAAATTACAAAAAATGTATACGCTAAGGGACCCTATGCAACGTCAGTTAAGATATACAACAAAATACCTAAAGACATATCTAAAGAAAAAAAGTACCACGCATTTTTCAAAAAGCTAAAGAATTTTCTAATACCTAAATGCTTTTATACTGCATGTGATGGAGTTTATGGAAGATTTAGACTCATCGAATTAAGACCAAAATGTACCTAAGTATAACGCATAATAATGATATTGTTGTTGATTACCTATAGTTTTAATATAAGTACATATTATATTCAAATGTTAATTAAATATTCATTTTAGGTTTAGTACGTTTAAAATAAGCTGTTGCTTCGTCCTAGCAGGGCACATGTCGTACTGTTAATTATGTAACTTGGAATTTTGTCGTACCATGGATGCAATTAAATATAATAGGGTCGTTCTTCTTTTTTACCGACAATGAACCGAGGTTTTTCTGTTTTTTTGGTTTTTGAACTATCGAAAATTGTGGTTTTGAAGTGCGATTTTTTTTAAAAATGCATAGGTTTCTTCATTAGAACTAATTAAAGTTTCCTTTCTGGCCAATATAAATATTTATTTACGGTTGGTTTCTAAAAAAAAACATGTGACAAAGTGGACTCTTTCAGTGGGGACAACATTTTATTTTAACACTCTGTCACGGCATTCTACGAAAAAAAAAACATTAAAAAAAATGCTAGATAGATAAAATGAAATATTAAATATCACTAATTAATAAAATAATATGGACGTTCATTCGAACATTATAAAACCGTAAACATAATTACTCAAATGAGATGCCGTAATAAGACGAAGGACAGGCTATTGTCGGTCGAAAAGAAGAACGACCCAATAGCGAATGTCCCGTTATAAGGAAATTACTGATCCAAGGTATCTCTACATTAGGCTTATAAAATTTCGGTTGAGTAGAATGATCTTAATACCCAATGCTGTAATATAAAAAAGAGGTAGATAGGTTAAATACGCGCTCGAAAAATGGCATAGGTACTAAGGCACACTTGAGTCAATTGCCACAACTTGCCTTAGTTTCGAAACGTCAATGGAAACGTTAGCTGTCAGATTTGGTGGCCATTTTTAAACACGGAATTTCGTATAGACAACATATCTACCTTTTTTATATTACATCATTGTTAATACCACTGCCTACTTACTTAAAATATCTTCGTCTTAAATTGTCTATCAATTCCGCAAAGTTCTAGAGTTTCAAAAGACCCTAAAACAATGTGAACACGTGCAGTCATAAAGTGATAATTCTTTCACACCTACCTGCTTTCCGACCGCCTTCATTGTCTGTAGCTATACTCAACTATAGTCTCAGCTAAGTACTTGCACATGTGCAAGATATGAATACAAGTTTCAAGTTAAAGACAAATGTAGTGTCGATTACTACGAAACGGAATGGGCTTTTTGACAGATGTTTCCAAAGTTATTTGGGGCGTTCAAATATTATTGTTGTGTCGAAATCAAAATATTCAAACTGAATAGTTGAAGTGGTGGGTACTCGGTAGGTACTTACCTAAGTATTTGGTTTATGTTAATGTGTTTGTTTATCTTTAAAGTGGTTCGATTTCCATAGAAAACGTCATTTGACATTCGCAGGCTAATGGCGATATTTTAAGAAACTTATGTAACATACTTTCATAAATTGGCTTTCCATTTGCGTGAAATTCCCCCTTTCCTAGAATAAACTTGTATAAACTATAATAATTTGAGAAAAATTGTTTGGGACGTGATACTTTGGGAAAACTTTTTTGCCCATACATTAGTAGGTAATCCGAAAAAGTTTATTCTAGGAAAGGGGGAATTTCGCGCAAATGGAAAGCCAATTTATGAAAGTTTGTTACATACGTTTCTCAAAATATCACACCGTTAGCCTGCGAATATCAAATGATGTTTTGTATGGAAATCGAACCACCTTAATGTTATCAATTTATTAACATTTTAAAAATGTAATGAATAGGTGTGATCGTTTATTGATCCCTAACGTTTGCAAGCTATAAGTAGGTAATATAATAGATGGCAATAATAAGAGTAGCAAGTAAATATTCCTGTGTTAGACATAAATGCGTACATTTTTGTGTAAGTAATGTCCAACAATAGCCCGCAAATCATTAACAACGAAATTGTGAAGTTACACAAAAAAACCTCCCAAAAACATGGGCTTACACGGACTTAATAAAAACACTCTAAATGAAAATCGTTATTCGGCATTTGGAGCGGCGTCCATAACGAACCGGCCTCAACAATGGGCTTAAGGCGCGCACTCATTACAAAAAGCGACATAACATAACGCTGCGTCGAAAGCCCTTTTCACAAAGTATACTCCAGGTTTTTTTTTGTTGGGAAGGCTTTAGTGTTGGGCCGCGATTGGTCGGGGGTCGCCCCGCCCAGGCGGGCGCGCGTTCGGATTGGCGGGGGTCAGTAGAGCACCCTCGAGCCTGAGTAGGCTGTCGAGGCGCGGGGTGTTCTTCACCCCGAGGGCCACTCGAGGGTTGTTCAGTGCGGCCGCGGCGTCGAAGGGCGCAGCACGTGTTCGCGAGTGTGTTGTGAAGGCTCCACGATTATCCCGAAGGCGAGTTCTCCCGGACGGGAGATGAAGTGTGAGGAGGGCGAGCGGTCGCCGCCGCTGCTGCCGCCGGCGTCGCTGCTGGCTTGGAGCCCTTACCTGTTGCCACCATGGGCGCCGGCCTTTCTGCCGGCGCTCTACCCGACGGTCTTCCGTTCCGCTTTCCCAGGGTGAGCATCAACTGCCAGATCTCTGCCTGAAGTTTCTTCAAGTGTTTACCTTGTATGAAACTAACACCTCTTATATGGGTCGGAGAAGACCTGACATAAAAGATTTTTCAAACCACATGCTCGACAATGCCGAATTATAGGTCATGTAAACCCTACCGAAAGCAAGACATTAAATCCCTTGGTATTAGCCGGGTTATAATGTTGTACTGAATTTCATTATAACCCGCTGGTTAATAATATGATTTCACTTTTCATAATTCTTATTTCTATATGCATAAAGTTTAATTTTGCTAAACACAATTTGTCCTAGGCCATGGCCTACTTGATTTGACAAAATAAATGAAGTTTGCCTCCGTGTGAACCCCGGTCCGGAGGAGCGCGGTGTTCGAAATTCGAATTTCGAATCTAGGACCACGGCTTGTGCTTTCGAATTTGGAACGTCGCGCGCCTTCTTTTGTTCACGCGTGACGAACAAATCGAGTTCTTGTAGGTGCCTATAGAAGATTTAATTTCAAAAATAATATTGAAAATGTCGAGTGATGAAAGTGTTTTGACTCCTGAGTTTATCAAATTAGATGCCATAGGCATTGTCAACAATCTGCTGCCAGAGAAGTCAAAGGAAAAATACCTAAAAGCCTACAACGATTTTGACAAATGGAAAGCTGTAAAAGGCGTAAAGTCTGGGTCTGAATCAGTGCTTCTGGTCTATTTTGAATATTTGTCAGCTACAAAGAAGCCAAGTAGCCTGTGTATATATTCGATGCTGAGGGCAACAATAAGTGTCAAACATGACATACAAATTAATACATATGCCAAGTTATTGGCCTTTTTAAAAAGGAAATCGGATGAACATCGAGCAAAGAAATCAAACATTATTTATCTACTGAGCCTGTTTTTTTGTCTCGCATAAGGTGTGAAAAGTAGAGTATACACCTCGGGGATAAGACTGTTTTAGTCTTGGGCGGTTGAACCCCTCACTGCACTCAGGACTCAGTCTTAATTCCCTCGCTTCGCTCAGGAATTAACTTATAACTCCCTCGCTACGCTCAGGAGTTAAATTATGAGTCCTTCGTTACGTTCGGGATTCAATTCGCTCCCGTGACATAAAACAGTGCTTTATCCCCTTGATGTATAATCTACTATTATTCATTCATTGCCTACTGTAAAATGTCAGGATATACATAACTCTTTGAAATTTGTTTTTTGGAAGATACATTTTATGTTGAACTGAGCATGCTCGAAGTTCTTTTGAGAAACGCCGCGAGTTGACCGTATCACGCATTTTAGTAGGTATACACTTTAATTTTTGACATAAGTACCTACTCGGTGACCATGATGAAGGTATGACCACAACTGCAACTTAGTTATCCCATAAAAAACTAGGCCACTTTACTGCATTTATTAATTTTTGTTATGTAGTATTGCGTGATTGCCAAGTCACAAAATTTTATCAAGCAAGGAAATAAAGATTAATAAGAATGCCTGACTTGGCTCTACGAAAAATCTCACAACTTTTTACGGTGGAAGAGTTTCGAGACTTGGCCATTTTTCACATGGAATGTTTTATGGGATCTAACTTCTTTTTGTAGGTTATTGTGTTATCAATACATACAAATAGTCAAATGATGAATGCAGCTGTGAATAGTATTTTTACATAGACTGTATTTTACCAACCACAAATTACGTTTATATAGATTTCTAGTGCATTGTACCTAACGATAACCACATACAAATACATAGTAGGTACTTAGTTTCTATCTTGTTACTATTTGCAGGAACTACAAAAGTAACTTCGAAAGTTTACTAGGCTTACAAACTTATACTTATGCAGTTTGTATAACTCTGAAACGTGTCTGACATTGCAATATTTTTAGGTTTTTTATGAATTGATAGGCTAAAAAATAATTATGTTTAAAATTTGGAGCTTCTGGGTCTGCTAGAAGTACCTATAGGTAGGTATATATATATATATTTATATACTTATAAATATTGCTCGTTTAATAGTATAGGATATGTTACTGAAAATTCAGGATTCTAGCTTTAGCCAGCACAAAATTACAGGATATTGAAAATGACCTAAATGGCGTCGAGAAAAGGATGATACCCGTACCCCCCCGTACCTCTTTGTTTTGCTCGACTTGGCGTAGCCTGCTTTGTGTAGGTGCAGGACTTTATTGTCAATGTCATAAACGCGTGTACAGATATTTACAGTACACATGGTGTTACTTTCCCGCACTAGTGCGGAAATGAGCACTTTCCGTGCATATGTTGAAACTTTAAAGAGCCATAGGTATGTACTGTAAAACGTTGTACGATACACGTGCGAATAGGTAATTCGCAACTTGTGTCGATTTGAAACACTCCCTTCGGTCGTGTTTTAATTTATCGCCACTCGTTGCGAATTTCCTATGTTCTGCATTTGTATCGTAAATAACTATTATGTACGTATACTAATAACTCTGACTGTTATCGTAATAAATGTTGCTAAATAGGCATAGGCATGTGAATTCTTATGTCTAGGTGTTACACGAAGTAGTCAGTTTTTTAACTGTTCAGAAAGTGTTTTATAAGAGCCTAGATTTAAATCACTGAGCATGCTTCGGCACACATGTTAGTTCAAAGCGTGTGACAGTTTGCACCTCGGCTTTTAGACCTGTTTACAACCTGCTAAATGCTCCTGAGGGCCCATTCATCGGGTCACGTACGGCTGAGCTCACAAGTTCTCGTGTTTAACTCAATTGGAATTGATATTTGCCGCGTTTTTGTAAGATACGTGAGATCTGTAGAGAACGATAATGAATTAGTTTTCAGTATACAGAATTTCATGATTCTCCTTTAAGTGCTTTAGAGCGATACCGCCTGTTGTACCACTATACTAATTATTCTTGTCTTGTAAAAAATATATTATTTGTCTTGCAATAAAGAATATTATTATTATTATGTGATCTAAACGAGACTTTTTTGTGGTGCAATAAAGAATATTATTATTACAATGCACTTGCTCTGAATGTGCGCCTTTAGGTATATGGATGGTTCAACATAAACAAGGGAACTCGCATATACCCGCACGGCGGAGCGGTGCGGCGCGGGGCCGTGCGGGAAAGGATTTCGGGCCAATATTACACACGTGCGTGAGATTTCATGGCAGTTCAAATTACCGACTTTCCGCACTTGTATAATAAATAACTATTATTATTAAGCAAAAAAAAACCGGGATAAAGTCTCGTTTAGATCATAAACGAGACTTTATCCCGGTTTTTTTTTACTTCGACGTTACTGGCGTGTCGCATCGCTCTTTGTTTTTTTTTTCATGAAACCAAGGGAATCAAGTTTTAATCAGGTATCCATTGCAGCTAAATTAGAGTAGAATTAACTAGTTTTCCCTCTGGTTTGGATAGGTCCGATGGCAGTGGCTTTCGTAAAAGTAGTGCCTATTTATGCCAAAATCTTGGGTTTAGGTGTCAAAGTGGACCCCGGGCTCCTTTAGGGCACAATCAGAAATAACGCTAGGAGGATGATGATGAACGATGAACGATTAGTGATTTCTATAGTTTCCATTTCTCCCTTTCTGGTTTACTTTTAATTTGTTATTCACATGTTTCCAGTAAAAAAATATACTCATCGGTAGAAAATTTGGCCCATATTAGAAAAAGTTTCCTATGCAAAAAAAAAAATTCAATTTATAGTTTGAAATCTCAAAAAGTTTTTGGGCCTTTTCTGCCGGTGAGTGTATATCAAGTTATAAATATTAAACGTCCCAATGTTCAAACTTTAATCCCAATAGTTGATATCTATTTCTATTATTATGAATTAAGATGTCTGGGACATTTACCGATACCGTACCGAAATGTAGGATGAAGATGATAGATAGCGGATGACTTTAAATGATTTAGATCAATTGTCGCTACAATTTTCTTAGAAATCGCTATTATACGACTATTTATTCAAACAACCAGTCATAAAGAAGTGGTAAATCCATCTTTCTCTCAGCCGGCACGCTGCTTGTAATAACCATGGGCTTGTTTCTTTATTAAAGTCACGTTCCTTCGAGAGGTTTATAAAAACATTTCAATTGTCGGAATGTCGTACTTATGTTTTCTTTCAATCTACGCCCTCACAATGATTGTAAGCTTGAGTTGGACATCGTTTTTGAGTCCTTTCATTCATAAGTAGACTGTTGAGAGAACAAGCGCGTAGAGTGGCTTTTATGAGTTGTATAATATATTGTAGACTACTGTAGTGAACAAGTAAGGTGTAGCTTGCGCGTTCAAATCTTTTAAAGGGCATTTTAAACTTTGGCGTTGAATACTTGTTTTATAAAATTTTATACATGCTTTCGTTTCGTTGAAGCTGCAAAATTATTTATGATGTACCTGGTAATAAAAGCAAGTTTAAAAAAATCTCATTCGTTATTAATTTAGCCGCGTTTAAGCGTTAACTAACTTAATACAATGCGAACAAAGGCAAAACAGTAGAATAGAGAAGTAGTTGACCATACCAATTGAAACAAAAATATCTGATTAGACATAACTAAGATTATAAAAATATTATTCAACCTATACTTACTGAATCAATCTTATTTTATCTAATTCAAATGCCTCTTATTTTTTTTAGACTAATCAATCAACCACACAATTGTAGCTTTTTTAAATAAGCTTACTTATCTAATTACAAATACAAATGGCATCATGTGTAATCATATTCAGGGTATAAAACATATCACATTGGGTAGGAAAATTAAAATTAAAAACCTTTAGCTACAATAGACCCTCCTTGTTCCAGTCTTCTGGACAGCATGAAGATGCCGGGACAGCGGCCCGGGTTCCAGATCTCGGACATCCTGGGTTTGAACGAGGGCAAGTTGGAGGCCCCCGCGGGCTCCTGTCACGTCGAGCTGCCCCCGTACCCGCACCACTACCCACCCGAGCTGCTGCGGCATCATCAGCCGTGGCTGACGTTGGATCATCATGATGCTGGTAGGTGTTGATTTTTAACATATAATAGCAACCAAGCGTGCTTATGGACAGGCGAAGCATGCAGCGGCGCTGTGGTCCTGCCGGCGACTATGGAAACGCTTACGCTTGAACTCTCCTAAACAACGCCATATGTCTGGGTTTGGGTAACTTCCGAGGCAGAGCCTGCGTCGCCGCACGCGTCGCTTGTCCGTAAACGCGGTCTCAGACCTTACAGTCGGTGGTAATCTTTTGTCGTTGCTTTATCTGTAACACGTTTGGCTGGATACGAGCAATCCATTTTTATTCAATCACTTCCTCAAGAACTCAAGAGTAGAGCAAAATAGCTATTACGATATTATATAGTACATTCACTTTTTCCGTGAGTGCATTACACATCCTTAATGTATAGGTAAAATTATAAAGACCCTATGTAAAATTATAAAGTTACAAAATATCACGACTTTTATAGGCTTTAGGTACAACATACAAGTCATGCGATCACAGAATACACATCTTATTTAATCTTTGATAACGAAAAATTGTTAGAGCAGAGTTATACGGGTTAGGTCAGCGCCAGTAGAAGAAATTTAATTAAACAATTGTCCAGCCTTAGACAGAGTTTATTCTTGGATAACAACTTACACGGAGTTCAGTCTTAAGTAATAAGGCTTGTTCACGAAAAAAAGTAGCCATCGAAAACTAAGTCTACACTGTCACCCAGTAGGTCTAGTTAGTTCAAACCGCAATTAGATAGCCAAATGAGTGTTCTTTTTTATGTTAAGAAACTAAAATCCATCCATTTTTCTTAAAATTTGTGAAATCCTACACAATGCCAATTAAAGCTTAAAGCTAAATATTATATGCTATGATTGCATAAAAATGTGTCTACTTCTAGCATGATTTAAAACAATTTATGACCTGCATACGGTAATTAAGAGCTGGAAAGATGTTTGCGGTCCATTTTATTTGAGTAAAGGAAAAAAAAACCTCAATGACCCAAACGTGAAAATTAAAAAAATCTAAGACTAACAATCCAGAGATTTTGAAAGTTAGCCCAAAAATGGATAGCACTCAAAACGATAGGTGAAGAGACCTTCTTTTTAGTTAAATTCTTTAAAAAATGTAATTTCATAATTAAAACTTGAATTGTACAACAGTGGCTACTTTTTTTCGTGAACAAGCCTTATTTAATACCGGAAAGGCGTCTGCTCGATAGGAAATATCTGACAAGAGAGAGAGCCAGTCTAGTTCAATCCATATTATAAAACTTGCATATTTGATCACAATAAATCTTTAAATTTGACATCCACGAGTACATAATCGAATTATCGACAATGTGTATGGCCCACTCGAACATAGTATTCGGTAGTGGATTTCGAGAGGCAGAGATTATTTTTTGAAATGCTCCTCCAGTGGAGTGCCTTCACACTAATCTGCTGTTGTCATTAATTATTTTTATCGCTATCAGACACTTTTGGCGTCCGATTGCTTGTGTATTTAGCCGGAATTTCCTCTATTGGATCGTTTTGGGACTTTTGGGTTTTAATTGAATACTGCACATTTCTTAGGTAGGTATAAGGAATTTAGTTTACTGTGGTGTGAAGATGGTTGATTATCGATTGGTTTTGTTTGAAAATCAATGATGTTTGATATGTGTCATTTTGATGACCGGTTAGCCTAGTGGGTAGTGACCTGCCTACTAGCTGAAGGTTCTAATCCCGGTAAGGCAAATATTTGTGCGATGAGCATGAATATTTGTTTCTGAGTCTTGGATGGTTTCTATGTATTTAAATCTATTCAATATATCGTTGTCTAGTAACATAACACTGGCCTTATTGAGCTTACTATAGGGCTAGTTCGATTTGTGTACGATTGTCCCCTAATATTTATTTATTTATTTATCTAATGACCCACACAGAGACGGAAACTAAACGTTGTATAATTTCTTTTCGTGCTTCATCCTAGATTTAAATTAAAGCACTTACCGCTACTACTAAGCCAGCCTAACTATGTTAATGATCGTGTACAATAAAGAAAAGTCGGACTTCCGTATAAAATGACAAATATATAGTTTTCAGGTTTGCCTAATTTCACAGTTCTAGGTCAACGGAAAGACCCCTATAAATTTTGATTCCCTTAAGAGTGTCGAAATATATGTTCACTTAGAACTCGTTTTACTTAGAAGTTTGATTTTTTCACAGCTTCTAGGTACTGTAGACCTGAGTATATGGCTTTAATTTCAACTCAATACATCCACGCGTTCCCGAGATAAAGTATCTTGACAGACAGACAGACAGACGGACGGACAACAAAGTGATCCTATAAGGGTTACGTAACCCTAAAAATGATTATTAAATAAACAAATTGTATCAAATAAATTAACACACAATAAGTAGGTACGATCCAATCTTCAGCGATAAAATAGGTACTATGACAATTTAAATGTCCTCCTCTATTTGTTCCATTGTTTTATACACTACAAAATTTCTTTAAATTAAATGCAAATAAAAATACCGTGTCACTAAACGCGAATCACGCCAAGGGCTGTATGTTCACGCCCCTCAGGGGCTAAGGGTCGGGGGTGAATTTGTCACCAATAGCCCAATAGTCGACAGCTGCCGCTATCAATTACAAATGTTTGCGGCTGTTAGGGACGCTATTTGTTCTTTATTCAATGACAGTTATAGATTTTATTGGGCTGTCATTGTCTGTGGTTCGATGGCGGGAGATCCCCGCCGGGTGTGACGCGCCTTAGATTTTTGTTTGTAGTATTAGCGTATGTAGGTGGTCACTGATCAGATTAAAGTTAAATAGTTAAGAATGTACTACAGCGGGGCTAGCACAACTGATGCCGCGACGCGACGCGAGACGAGAATAATCCACCCTCCTTTTTCTAATATGCACGGTGCGAGTGAGACAGGAGTTGCTGAGTCAAGCGCGACGAGACTTGGGCAGCAAGTTGTGCTAGACGTACAGGTATGTGAGTCATAGGTAAACATATATCGAGCCTACTAATTTATATGAGTTAGGTATTATAGTTGGTAAGAATTGGCTGAGAGTAATAAATCTGCTTAATTTTGCTTACTCGTAGGTTCTGATTATATAAACCTCTATCAATGCACAATGCACAACACACAACAACACAACAACAACAACGCTACAACTGCTACAGTGTTCATGTACGCAGTAATAACAAATTATAACAAGTGAAATCAAAAGAATTTTCGAAAAACCCAACTGTTTTTTTACAAATATTATAGCCTATGTCACTCACACGATTAAGAGGAAACCAACGACATCTCATATGTTGAAATCCGTCAAACGGTTTAGGCTGTAGGGCGTGCCAAATAATAAGATACACACATATTTAGATACATACATACATAGATACATACGCTCGAAAAACGTAACTCTCCTTTCCTTCGGCAGTCGGATAAAAAACATAATTAATAGTAACACTAGAAGAAGTCCTAATAGAATGTTTACTAACCAAATAATGATCCTGTATGTTGATCTTTTTTTTTATTACTATTAAAGCCAAAAAGTTATCCTTCAAACTAGGAGGTTCAGTCTGTAGCTGTATGCAATATACATAGTTCATAGAGGTGAATTTTTATGGTCGAGAATAGTTAGGGCAAACCTTGGCTAATCGGTGATAGTTAGGTTTTTTGACAATATAATATTAACTATCAATTCAATTATTTCTGAAGTATTACTTAGTAAAAGTTCATGAATTTGTCTACCATTTCTGAACTTCTGGTTATATGTATGATGTACCAAATTAATTTAATAAACATTTTTATTGACACATGAAAAAGTAGATAATTCGGTGATATTCAGGTGAATATGTGACATGTGCTTGGTGCAGGGTTAAAAAATAGAAAATTGTTACTTTTACAATTCTAAAAAT
This sequence comes from Epinotia nisella, assembly GCA_932294315.1. NCBI lineage: Eukaryota > Metazoa > Arthropoda > Insecta > Lepidoptera > Tortricidae > Epinotia > Epinotia nisella. Next base: position 13,065,398 of record OW028687.1, on the reverse strand, counting down.
AATTGATGTGTTTAAAAATTATTACCCTAAAGGGTTTTTCTTTAGTTTTTGCCATATTTTCATTTGTTTTTCTTCAATATTTTTTCTTTTACACTTTGCTCCGATCAACTAAAATCGTTAGACGTTACACTTAAACTTATTTTGTTTTGTCAACTTTGTTCAATGACAAAAGAAACTAATGGACAGGGTGTATTTATTTGTTTAGACGTAAACTTCTCCAAAATAACACTGTCTCATTTTGACCAAGCACCATTTAGCTACCAAAAAAGAGATGGTAGTATAACAGTCAGAACCGAAAATTGATCATCAAATGTCAAATGTTGCCTAAAATCGCCATATTTGTTGCCACGAAATGTCAGTTCCCGTCAGTTTAGTGGGTACATCATCTGTCAACGACACTGTAAACAGAACAAAATATTAAATTAGCTATCTGAATAATTTTATAAACTGCACAAGGCCAAAAGAAAACGGATAAGTGGAATGTGGTGAATATGCCCAGCTGCAGCATTATAGGATGTGGCTTAAGAAAAGGCCCAAATCAGCAAAGTTTATCCTTGCACCGGTACGTAATGTATTTTTATTGAAATATTGGATAATTTAAGCATTATCGGGAGCTGAGCATTTGCATTATATTGTAATGTGTACACAGATTAAGATTCGTTATACGTTGTAATAGGATATAGCTTTATTTTCGATATTTTTGTACTGAAAGTTACCTTTGAGTGGCAGTTAGGGTTGTTCTTGAAAATATCGATAATGAATGGCGATGACGTCATTCGCAATACCGAATTTTCTAGTTCTATAACCAGTGGGCTCTGAGACAGTATCTTGAATTTACAAAATCTGAAAAACCGTTTGGGTTGTCAAGATTGGTAAAATTTTACAGTAGATACCATGAAACTAAACAAGCTTCATTGATTCGCTAATATAGCTATTTTTAAAGGTTACCAAGAAGCGATTATGCCAAGAAAAAATGGTTGGAGGCAATTGGACTTGAACATATAAGACAAAATGTAAAAGAAACGTACATTTGCTCTCTACATTTTGATGAACAATGCTTCAACAAGACTCTAGACATTATTAGACTACGAGATGGTGCAGTGCCATTGAAATATATATTGGTATTTTGTCTCAAAAATACCCCGGCTATCACCCCCTTAAAGCTTTGCACCTAGCTACCAAACCTCCTTTTTTGAAGTCGGTTAAAAATAAGGTGCATTTGTGTTCACTTGTCGTCTTCAGGTACATATTCAGAGGGCCTACCGCGAAACGATGTTCGTTTTCGTTCGTGTATCTCCGTCTATGTTGCACTTGCTCGTTCGAGCGACAGAGACGAAGATACACGAACGAAGTTCGTTTCCATTTCGCGCTAGCCCCTCAGGTTCGTACAACGCGTAAATGTAATTCTCCACTCAGGTCGGATCTAGTTGAGTTTCTTGCTAGATTCTTCTCAGCTAAGGTTAGTTTTAGTCCATTGGCTACTTTTCTAAAAAAATATATTTAGTCCGTCAGTTAAATTGTGGACGGATTATCGTGTCGTGTACATAAACATCATTATTTTCTCATGTTCACTCGTCGACTTGTAATTTGTTAATATACATATGAATTTCACTTCCATTTCACGCAGGTTAAAAGGAGACACGATTGTAAAATAAAATGAATCAAGGACGTGGACATTGTAAATAAATATATTATTAAACATCTCATAATGTTTCAATGGTAGCATGTATTATATGAATACAAGTAATGCATACTACTTAATAAATACGTTGTCCCAAAAGTCACGCAAGACTTGAATTATACAGAAGATAATTATGTTATTGAATCTTACAGTAGGTACACGTTTAGGGTTATGCATGGAGCAGCTCAAGGGGCAAATCTAATACTGCTTGTTGTTATTGACTGCATGTAATAAATACATAACTTATTCGTAATAACCATGATATTTAGCAGAATAGCAAAGAATTATTTTTCTCGTATCTTATATCATGGAATTCCGCTAAGTAATACCTGATACAATCAATAATTGAAAAAAACTACACTTTCAATTAGCTCATATAAAATAATGTACTTATAACCTATATGTTCTGAAATCTGTCTATATTATCGATAAACATGTTCGCTGTATTATCGATAGCGGGACAGCACTACATCCGCCATGTTTGTCACCCATACTTGACACACTCATTTTGTTGATACTTCACGTCCTTTAGTTTCTTTGGTCATTGACTTTGTTTGACATATTTTTTTTTCTTATTTTTGACGGATGCGTTCGGATACTTGCTGCACGTTGGCATGTTGGATGACAGTGCCGCCACCTACTGGAGATTATTACAAGCCGTAAATATATCGAGTAATTCCGCTATTAGGCCATAAGTAACTATCACCGAATTACTCGATTAGCCAAGGTTTGCCCTACCTACTTTATGGAATGTTTTTTCATACATTGGGTTATGGAAAACTGTAGTCAGGAGGTTTTTTTAGCTCGATAGATGAGAAGATTGCGAAGAATCGAGATATATTAAGGTGTACGGAAGATTAGATAGCAGTTTTATCTCAATAGTATCTCGTGTCTACGTGTGAACATTATCAAATGACATTAAATTTAGTTAAACCCTTCACTTACCTAAACCTTTCCAAAAAATGTTTGCCAACCTCTTTTTACTCCTGAATTTCGGCCGCTTGTGTCATTATCTGTACATAGTGTACCTAATAAATATTCTCCGTCATACACCATGCGTGCTATGCACGGGCTACATTACCCTTATTAAATTCCAAGATGTCCTCATGAGGATTGCACAATACTATCTGCCAGGGTGGGAGTGGTCCTCTCCCCCCGCAGTCACGCCCAGCGCCCGCCCCCCCCTACCCGTGTGAATCGTTTACCGAGGGGTGAAAGAACAATGTAATATTGCCCCTGATTTTTTCACATCTCGTTATTTGTATGCGAACTTAGTTGGAGTTAAATAGAGCGTAACCCTGAGGATTAAGTCGAGATTTGTATGTTACTCAACTGTAGTGGTGTTAGTTCGTTTTGTTATTCATTTATTTATAAACTCTGGCGAGTAGGTATGGCGCAAATATTTTTAACATAATCCATGGGAAACTTACATGACCTATTCATTTGAAGTAAGTATTGCATGCTTCAAACTTCAAACCCGCACTACCTACTTTAAACTACAAAAGACAACTTCTATAAGTCGCAATAAATAAACAAACGTTCGTTTTACTTAGGTACGAGTACATATCTGAGGGGTAATCACGTAACGTTTTGAACGCGCGTTAGGTAGATCCAACTGTCATTTTACCATATAAAAAAAATCGATCTTCCTGATGCGCGTACAATGCGTTACGTGATCGACCAGCTGCTTTGCAAGCGACGGTAATATTTTTTGAATAAAGTAATGGCAATAAACAAGACAGTAAGAGTTATATTTAGACATTAGGTAAGTAAATGACACTTTAGAACGATTCCAATTTTCACTGTAATTTTTTTCTTTGTTCTCAGGCGTTCTCGGCCAACAAGCCAGTCCGGACAGCACGTCCCGCGCCTCCGAGCTCTCGTACGTGGGCGCGTCAGCGTCCTCCCCGCAGGTGGACCCGCGCGACCACGACGACAACGATGAGCACGACGTCGAGCACGACGACGACGACCACGACCACGACCAGATCAACAACAACAGCGACCCCTCCATGGTGCACAAGAAACGCAAACGCCGCGTGCTCTTCTCCAAAGCGCAAACGTACGAGTTGGAGAGGCGGTTCCGCCAGCAGAGATACTTGTCGGCACCAGAGCGCGAGCATTTGGCTAGTTTGATCCGTCTGACCCCGACCCAGGTGAAGATCTGGTTCCAGAATCATAGGTACAAGACGAAGCGTGCGGTGCAGGAGAAGGGAGCGCACGAACTCAATGTGGGTGGGTTGAGCTCACCACGGCGGGTGGCGGTTCCCGTTCTTGTGAAGGATGGGAGGCCGTGTCTGGGCAAGCCGGACGGGATGCCGCCGCTAGGCATGCCTCTACCTCCTTACCAGCCGCTGCACCACCAGCCGCCCGTGTCCGCGCACGGGCCGCAGTCCGCGCCATGTTGGTGGTGAAATACGCCACCGCTCCACAGTGTCTACTAGTCCACACGTCGGTCGTTTGCGAGGGCTCCCGCCATTTGCAAACTTAGTCGACGACGAAGTTTCTAAAGTCAAAATTAGGCGTTTGAACTTTTTAAATTAACAGTTAAACTCGAATAGTAAATTAAATTCTTATGTAAGACCTACTATTTAATAATCGGCATATAAGGTATCTGGAGTTCCTACTTATTTATATTTAGATATTCTGAAGTCTTCAGTAGGTAACTAGCCTATATTGAATTGGACAATCTGTATATCAAGTAAATTATTATTGGCGAACGTCGAATAGCTGTTTGGAGTAGGCCTTAACTAGTGATCAAGTACATTCCATCTTAGAAGTGTGTATATTTATGTATAAAGCCTTTGACAAGTATTAGAATATTAATATTATGAGAAATGACCAGATTTTATCAGAATGCAATATTTAGTTTAAGGTTCAGTATTATTATAGTCGTGTATAGTGAATAATTATTTATATTCCAAATAAACTACTGTTATTTTACGTAACTACATAGATTTTTATGTAGTTTAGGATTTGTAAGTTGTACATATTTTGTATATAACAGAAATTGTATCCAGTTACGCAAATAAATGCCAACCGATGCGTATCAGTTATTCTGCATCATTGCTGTCCTATCTTATCTCGCAAACTACATTACACTGCGAGTCATAGCCGTGTATGTACCTATAAGTAACATATTAGGTAACTCTGTCTATCAATCTAGTTGTTCCATACACGGTGTGGTGCCGCGCACTGCTCCATCCAGCCATATCCAGCCCATGGCTCTGTGTGAATTTTGAAATAAGCTTATGGAAATTGTTTTACCTAATAAATAAATTATTATCAAAAAATAAATTAATGATTGAAAATATATATGCTTTTCTTTACCTATTTTTAAGACGGGATAATATATCCTATAGATACAAAATGTTCCTAATACTTAGACCGAATTTCACTGTTGCATGAAATCCCCTGCGTAGGTAATCTGTTCCGTAAAATCTTCTAAATGTGGCCCAACGGAAGACCTGCGCTTGATGTAAATCCAGCGTCAAGCTTCGTAAGGTCCGTACCGTGACACTGCTCGGAGCCTCTTTGTCTAGTGATATATATTTATGTCTTGTATAATGATCGTTATAAATACTCTTACATATTTGAATCGCAATCTGAAGTCAGTAAAAAATAAATGTTAGTGAATTTGTAATTAAGTATAACAATCTGTGAAAATTTGCAGATTTGCTTAAAAATTTCAACTGTCTGTAATATATAGGTATTCTATATATCTCTGAACATGAATCAGTTACCCGGACTTATTACATTGATTATACTACTACTCAGACAATATATACCTCATTACTGTTATATATAATACATATATTATGTTATGTGTGTAATATATATCTCATTACTGTTGTTAGGATCAGAAGCACTAAGCAGCGACCTACTCGAATGAAGCAATTAAGTGCTCAAAAATTATCTGTGACTTTTCATACATACAGGTAAACTACTTTCGAGACGTTTTTGCATTTGTAGTAGTATTTGTATATTTACAGGGCCACACGTACACGTTGACGTACACAGACACACGATGTTTGACTACAGAGGTCACTAGGTACTACAAATGCAAAAACGTCCCGAAAGTAATTGACATGTTGTCAAGAGAACAAGTAGGTAAGTATTACGCAAATAATTTTGAGCATTTTGTTTTACATTTGCTGCTTACTGAAAAAAAGAAAGAAAGAAATAAGATTTATTCACTACACAAAAGACACACAGAGACAAAGGCAGTAAACGTACAATATAATTGACACATTGTGCGTGTCTTCGCGGCAGTCAATCAGTCGCTGTCTCAGCATTATGCCGAGGTGTCAGACAGACACCTACAGCACTGGTTTTCAGACAGCACCGTGCAATCTTACATTTTCGAGAGACAAATATCGAGGGAATTTATAAATAAATAAATATTTTGCGGACAATCTTATACAAATCGACCTAGTCCCAAACTAAGCAAAGCTTGTACTATGGGTACTAGACGACGATAAACATACTTATATAGATAAATACATACTTAAATACATAGAAAACATCCATGACTCGGGAACAAATATTCGTGCTCATCACACATATAAATGCCCGTACCGGGATTCGAACCCAGGACCTCTTGCTTCGTAGGCAGGGTCACTACCAACTAGGCTAAAGCGGTCATCAAATTTTGGCCTAACTGACCACTCTTAAAATAAATATCTAAATAATCTTTCAGTATTGTACCTCCTTATGTTTATTGGATACGAAGAAGAACCGTTGAGATAAAATGTCTGCGGATCTATGTTGAAAAGAGAAAACAGGCGGGCCATGATTTAGCTTAGGTATTATTCGGCTTATATATTTTTAATCTCCGATGCAAACGATAGTGTTACATATATATATGTTTCTGTCTATTTGTCTAAGGCATCGTGGCTCGGAAACTGATGAACCGATTTAAGTTCGGTTTTTTATTATTTAAAGTTTTTCCTGTTGAGGTTTGAGGTGACAGTTAGTTTTTATTGTCTTGATGTAAATAAATTGAAATGATGTAAACCTGATACTGACTAGGTTTTATTTAACAGAAATGCACACGTAGTACATAAATCATATTGATAGAATGACAGTGACAATGCATTTCTTCATAATCACCACAGGGGTGTTTTACGTTTTTAGTTTATGTAGTACATGTATGTATGCTAGCACAGCCAGCATATTCACATGACTACAAATGCCTCCGACCATCCCATCTGGGATTACATTTATCGAAGAGTTACCGATGTCAGTACCAACTATTGTTTGCCAGGTAAACATTTACCTCAGCTTATCTAATCGAGCTGCCGATAGCTTGCGACCCGATTACTGTGCCTATAACGTGATAACTTCTCTCCTCACCTGTTCTATTTAATGCCAAGACTTATCTATTAGTTTCGCAGGTTACTTGGAAGTGCTAGTCATTATTGGCACGGCGGACCAAATGGAAAATAATAAAATGTTCACTCAGAGACGCTTTTCTTGACGCTGATTGTTTTTTTATGAACCAAGTATGTAAAATAATAGAGGATATTATTTTAATTTAAGGTGTGGGGGCATAAAGAGGTTTGATTATAATTCGTCGGTTCAAATTTAGTCAGTTCTTTCTCATAGTCTTCATTAAACTTTAAAATTATGGCTTTTTATTTATTCTATGTAACGAAAAGGGTCCTTATGGCAGAGTTACATGATTGATTTTATAGATCGGCTTACTCCGAACGAACCGCGAACTTGGTTTCTGTGATCTGTGACTTACCTCACCACGATAGGTAGACTTTTTACCCGACTACCGAAGGAAAGGGGGATTATAGATTATACATGTTTTTCGAGCGTATGTAATGTATGTATGTCTTATTCTTTGGCACGCCCTGCAGCCTAAACCGTTTGACGGATTTCGACATATGAGGTGTTGGATTCCTCTTAATCGTGGGAGTGACATAGGCTATATATTTGCAATAAAACAATTGGGTTTTTTTTAATCTTTTGATTTCACTTGTTACAGTATTATTTTGCTACGTTTCTTATCATAAGGCCATAAGGTACCTTTTCTACTAAACTTTAGGGGCCAAATTAACGTACTTGTAAATTTACATATGATAAAAATAAAAATTAGTAAAAAAACGTTACATCTTATAGTTTTCAAAACAGCGATAATAGAAAAATCGACTATAATATTCTTACCCTCTTTTACAAAACTAGATACCGCCATAAGGTCCCTTTACCCGTGTGGTAGGACACAATTAATCTCCGAGTAGGTACGTTTTTATTCTGGTTTGGTCAAAGGGCGACTAAATAGCCGAGAAGACCGATTGAACGACGGGAAAAGGCTTCGTTAAGAAGTTAGCTTTTTAGATAGGTAGTACTATTATGTATTGTAACTTAACTCTGATATTTTTCTCACAAACAATGCATTGTGGCGGTTGTGTTTCGTACTATTTAAATTAAATTTAAAACTGTAGGACCTTTTGGGGACTTGCTTTGCACGTGTATTTGTGGCAATTACGTTTCATAGACATTATCACTAGGTTCCTAGTAACTAAATCCAGCAGCAGTTCCGAAGAAATAACCGTTCTGAGAAACTAATCAGTACTATTATCGTCTCATATTAGTCATCGTGTTCAGCCATGTTTTTATTAAAGAAGGCACATAGTTACGTGTATTTGAGTTTCAGTAATTAATTTACGGGAAGCTACGGCACATCTTTTCGTCCAATATTCCGCAGTGTCTCAAGACGAGAGTCTTTGACCAGTGTGTGTTGCCAGTGATGACGTATGGCACAGACACGTGGTCGCTTACTATGGGCCTCATAAGAAGGCTCAAAGTCACCCAAAGGGCAATGGAGAGGGCTATGCTGGGAGTATCTCTGCGTGATCGCATCAGAAATGAGGCTATCCGCAGCAGAACCAAGGTAACCGATATAATAGCCCTCTGAATCGCTAAACTTAAGTGACAGTGGGCGGGGCACATTGCACGTAGAACCGATTGCCGTTGGGGCGGAAAGGTTCTTAAGTGGCGACCACTTACCGGAAGGCGCAGCGTGGGTAGGCCCCCTCACAAGGTGGACTGATGACCTGGTAAAGGTCGCTGGAGTCCGCTGGATGCGGGTGGCGCAGGACCGGTCATTGTGGCACTCTTTGGGGGAGGCCTATGTCCAGCAGTGGACGTCTTTGGGCTGATATGATAATGATGATGAATTAATTTACGAACTAATTAAAATTAAAATCACTAAAAATATATGTCGCTAGGTATCGTGGATAGATTCTGATTTTGTAAGATTAAACTCGGTAAACTACTGAACACCACAGTTAATATGAGGGATGGTAAGGTAAGGACAGCGTTTGAAATGCGCGTTACATTTTTTTGAGAATCAATCATAATTGGGTAAGTTGGTACTTACTTATCTTTTTTAAATAGATTATTAGATACCCTTCTTAAATCTTCCCCATTTGTTCACTCTATTAATATCAAAATAGTGTTTATGTACATAGATCTGTAAATACAAAAACGTTTCTAGTTTCGCCAACGTTTGTTTGCCTACGGAATACCGTAAGCTGGGTGATCGCCTCACCGGCAACAGTCACAAAGAGCTAATCTAACGCCTCCGCGCCGAAATGCCTCCAACAATGCGATGTCGTCGTTATTAAATAAATAATAACACCAGCACAAAGGGCTCGAGTCGCCGGTAGTCACAATGGGCAAACACACAGAAATTATTTCGATAAATTCCCGAAACGCCTTCGATTGTGCGGCGTAAAAGGCCCAATCGGCCCAATAGAATCGGGAATCGTGGGTTAAGCCGATTAGCGTACACAAATACAGCCTTTCGGGTGCTGACATCGCGACATTGACACACGTGGGACGTTTGTTTGTTCGTTTACTCCTCGCTTGTGTGTAATACATGGCTATTCAAGTGAATACTACTTAAGGTTTAAGAATGTCATTATATCGGTCCATTCAATTGACGCGTCAGCTACCTACAAAATGACTGAAATTATAAGACCAAAAACGATCCGGATGTCTAATTTCGAAAGGAGAAGGCTATACGTATTACAGCTCGGACCGTAACTTGAAAAATACGCATGTATACTTAACTTTAAATAAATAAAATAAAATAAAAATAAAATGCATTTATTTCGGACAACTATGATCCATAGATTGTTAGTACTACAGGACTTATATAACTATGTTAGGACTTAAACTTAAATGTAGGGAGGACCAGTGCCTCAGTAGGCTACCGTCCCATCTGTCGGCCACCGCGTTCAGGAGACTGTGACTTTATAGTGATAAACGGAATTAGGTTACTGATTGTCTTTTCTGTTCCGACCACTTAAGAATTCAAAAACAATACAAATTATCTATAAATGTTGGTATTTACAGGCCAAATTGCATCGGGACTTATATGTGGATTGCGGATAGAGGCAGATATGCTCTATATAGGGTAGACCGAGGCAATCGGATCAATTTTGTGTTAGTGTCAAATAAATACAACTTTACGAAGTGAAACATTATTTATTAATATTATTCGGCTCACAAGGGTTATCGATTTATAGAATCCAGAGATCAAATAAAAAAAATAACAATTATTTTAAATTTTGCCAATTAAAATAAAAAAAACGCTACAAATATCCGATTCGCCCCATTTTTAGAGGCGAAACGGATCACATAAAACTCTTTCATATAAATTAATTATTTAATTTCCTTAAAAACACATTATTGTTAGTACACAGAACTTTAAATCATATAATATTTATTTTGATTCAATAACAAATCAAATTAGGAACAATCAATGTCATATTATTAAGTCTAACTACCATTGGCATCTCCAAAATGGTATTTTTGTAATACTTCGACTTCTCTTCCATAGTAACATTTGTGTTAAAACCAAATGTCATAAATCTAGTATAAAATTCAATATTCAACGCTAATTTGCGTGTTTTCAATGACAGGTGTTAATAACATCTTATACGTTTCAATAGTAAAAACTAAAATAAAACTTGTATTTGTATATTCAACAATCACACAATTAAACAAGAGAAATATCCAATTCGTCCCATGTGACGAGGCAAATCATGTCAAACAAAACACTTGTAAGGTTTTTGGTAAAATAATAGGTAACATAATCATAATTAAATTCTAAATAAGATAAATTATCATTTGTACTACATACATATAACACATTCATATAACCACAGTGCACCTCCTCGATCGGCACAGTTGTCATGGCACCATTCTTCACAGTTCACAAACATGATATTGAATCCAATCCTCTACAGGTGAATATACATTGTATAAAGGTTTCAGAACCATAAATGCAATGCCAATCTCTAGATGATGAACAACCTTTAATGGTATTATTTCATTTGCACATTTTCTTTATCTCGTGTTTTCTTATTGAGGGTACAAGTTTTTTTTAACTTTTGAATTAAGTTTGGTAAATGCTGTCTTTGCATCTTGTCACTTTATTACACCACGGGACAGTGTAACTCTTCGTTGTAAAGATTTCAATGCCTCATTATATAATTCGGCCGCGCGACGTAATATCAGCTCTTTACTCAAGACTTTTTCAGCTGCTTCTGACAAGTGTTTTGCACTCTATTCTCCTTGTTGTGTCTTTCTTTTTTACGTGCGAACCATCTAAAACATGCAAATCATTCATATTATCAGTGTAAACTTTAAAAAAATTATGCGAATGTAGTGATCCACTTCGCCCCCAAGCAGGTGACCCGAAAAGCCTCAAATCATATGTTTACAATATTTTACTTAACACCAATATTCGTTAAAATACAGTTTTAATCATATAATTTACGAATACAAAACACATACTTAACCGTATTTAATAAAAAAAACATTATGCTTAAACCAACTTACTTTGATTTTATCACAAATATTGTAACCATGTTTTATATATCGGGGTAAAAACACAGGACACCGATAAAAGTGATTTGACGCGAGGCATCGCTGAGACCAATTCTCACGGTCGAACTAATGGCGGCCTCTGCGTCGGCTTGCGGGAAGGTTAAGCCCAACGCGGGACGCTGATTGGCTGCCCGTGGCTAGCCGCGATCTTTTGAATTTGACAAAAATGCTTAATTTGATCCGATTCGCCCTATGATCCGAATCGCCTCGGTCTACCTTAGTCCTTAATTTTAGGTTTTTGAGGAAAGGAGCAAGTTTAAAGGATGACTAACAGTACATCGTGCCGAGGCCGGTTAGGGTCGACGGGGGAATGTAGGTATTAAGTGTTTGTCACTGTCACATTTTTCACATATTAATTATTAACATTCTGTTTCCTACGCCATTTTAACGGGTTACTGAAGAAATCCATCATTTCATTTGTCATAAATATAACGTTCGCCATAATTATCATTTGCCCTATTTAGTTTTTCTCAGAAACTGCCTATTTTTCATGATTTTTATAAAACAAACCCAACCTAACCTATAAGATTTTTTACAAAGTTTATATAATCTGTCCTGAAAATGTTACGGTTTCAGAGAAAAACACTTTTATGGCAAATTATGATTATGGCAAACACTAGCGTTTATGGCAAATTAAATTATGGTATATCGACGGTGTCAGGATTTTAACAAGTGACGTTTTCTGGCCAGCCCCAGTAGGGTTCGGCGCGGCGCTGTGAAGCATCCTTAACACATCCAGTCATCCAGTACCAACGATCTCGTAGCACTACGCCAGTAGCAGATACCATGTCGAATAGAAACCCGTTTGTAGAGGAAAGCGCCTACGAGCAAAACCTGCCGGGTTCCTGGCCGAGAGATGACCCTGATGTATAAGTTAGAAATAACTAAGAGCAAATGTAAGGTTAATTGACGTTGAATTTTTTTTATACGAATTGTGTCAACTCTACTGTTTAGGGTTCGGTACCTCAAAAGGAAAAAAAACGGAACCCTTATAGGATCACTCGTGCGTCTATCACAGCCGATTTGACCGATTGAGTTGAAATTTGGTAAACATATGTAAATTGGTGACCCAAAGATGGACGGGTAAAGTAAATTAATGAATTCTGAACAAGGGGGCCAAATTGGAAGGTAAACAGGAAAATTAAAAAAAAAGTTTCGCAAACTGTATTGTGTGAGATATCAAATGAAAGGGGTTGTTGTAAGCATCTCAGATATTTTTTTTAAATAATTTTAGCTGAAACAGATTTGAAGTAATTTAGGAAAAAATCGAAAATTGACCATTCCCCCCTTATCTCCGAGACTACTAGGCTTAAAATTCTGAAAAAAATATGGAAAATAGTTCCTTGCTCAAAGATTACAGGAAAACCTATAAGAAGTTTGAGTATTCAAAGTAAAACGGGAAAACTCTCAATATTTTACGAAACCCTCACCACACGAGTATTTTTATTTGAAGTCAGGTAAACGTCCCAATGTTCGACATATTAATACCAAAAATTTACACCCTGCTTGCTATGAACTAAGATAGAGTATTGGACTAGTCTCGAACGCTGGAGCGTTTTAAAATATTAAGCAAAACAGAAAATGTAAGTATATATTAAGCTTTTAGACTTATTATAATAATGAAAATTATCAACACACATATTATTTGTGTAGTTTCCATAGTCATCAAGTACAAGATCCTAATGCTTATCTCTATCAGGACAGTAATGGTGCGCATGTCTCTATAATAAGTGGCTATGACGTAGCAACCTGGACATTAAATATCATTAGCAAAACCTATAGAGATACACGCGCACGAATCTAACAAATGTCAACTCTAAAACAATCTCATAAAGTTTGCTTTCCTTAATGGATATTATAGCAAAGGAAGTTGATAGTTTGCTCGAAGTCAGAGTTCTGATTGTGGGGTGTATTGATTTTCGCACCAGTCGTTGCGCTGTATCCAACCGTGCTGCCCTGTGTTAAGTTGGGTATTGGGGTGGCGAAAGATCTGTAGCGAACATATGAAACACAATATTGTTGACGTAAGCGCAATATCTGTATGATGGACGGCCGCGTATCGGCCGGTCAGCGCGCAGTCGACTCGAAACGGCGATAACGACGGAAGAATGGCACTTTTGCTACCACCTGAAATACTTTTCTCTAGACATAAATCATACCAGTGCCTATAGTCAGACTGCCTATAGTTTAAATAAACTAGGATATGTACATAGTTAAAAGTTTTGTAAAATAATAGCTAAGCTAGCGTTAGATAAAGTACTACCTCTCTTGCTCTGGACAGGCGCTAATCTATGTACATACGTGTAGAAAAGAGTTACACTGCTTTCAACGGAGTTAGGCTATGTTTCCGTCACTTAAAGCTCTGTCAAACTAATGCATCGAAACTCTAGCCTTTAATGGAAAAGCGGACGCTATTATTTTATTGAAATAACGAAAGTAGAACATAAAATACGTCCAGTAGATGTGGCTACATACAGTACAGTAGCGCGGTGATTCCTTAATTGTATTGTGCAAAATCTAGAAATCTAACATTTACAAATATATGTGTTACTTCGAGTGATTAATTTCCGATTGTTTCCCATGTCGGCAGCCATGTTCAAAAGAGCATACATCCGCTAATCCACTAAGTAAATCAAAGTCATCAAATAATTTACTAGGATCTGAAGAACATCGTTATAGCTCACCCGGCACGCGTTCGCCATTCTGCGGCTCCCGCGCCCTACAGGATTTATGCACTCCTAATAAACACGTTGAACAATACCAAACCTATATTACCTACGTAATAACCCTTGTATCATTATTAACAAGGTCTACAATCGTTTGAGTCAAGTACATCGTTATCATGGTTGTTGTCAACCAAACGAATATTAATAACAGTTCCCGCGATCTAACGTTTTCATTTGCGTTGTCGGCTGTCGTCGCGTCGTTTAGGACTTATAAGGATTAGTCTAAGTTTGAATAAAATTTCCTCCCTTCCTGGTACTTGTTAAATTCATGCCATAATGGAATCACTAACTAATAATCTATAGGTTTAATTGCTGGGTTACAATACTTGCACTAACTAAAGGTATACCTACTTAACAATTGATCAGTAGCAAACCTAACTAAAAACTTTTTAGAAGCATTTCTTCAACTTGCACTATTCGTATGTAAATATCAGCGACTTTGTCTGCGTAGACCCGGTATAAAAACTATCCTATATTTTAATCCAGGCTATATCTTTGTGGAAAATTTCATTCAAATCGGTTGGGCCGTTTAAGCGTGATTGAGTAACAGACATCTAAACATCCAAACATAAGTTGTAACAAGTAAGTTGTCCGTCAAAATTTGCAACTCATTTTTCAGTCACTGCCCGTTATCCGATTGACCTGAAATTTTGGGTTTAAGTATAGTTTAGATGATAATTCAATATTATGTGACCATCGAGCTGATCTAATGATGAAGACAGGAGGTGGCCATGGGAATTCAGTACTTAACCGACGTAACCTTGTTGAGTTTGGGCCCTTTAGAATCGTCTCAATGAGTAGTTGGTGACGGTATACAGAAAAGTACAGTCGGTAATAAAAGCTTGTACCAAAAATGTTTTTTTTTGACGGAAACTTATATTCAGCCTAATTTTTAACACTACTAATCCATCTACGATACTAGCATCTGCAGATCTGAAGATAGGAATTAAAATAAGTCTGCAAGTTTTGCACTGCATTCGTACTAAATCTGTAGGTACAAAATAAATCAGAGCAGTCATTAAAAGAGTTCTACGTTCCCAGCCTTCGCATCGTACTGAAATATTTTACTTAGTGATATAACATGTAGTTCTAGAGTTAGTTTTACGCATCGCGAAATTTCCCTCGCTAAGCGTTCGCGTTTAGTTTTTCTATGTGTATCTCTCGCCCATTTTTCACGTGCCAGCGACAACGCACAGACATAAAGGTTTACGACAGGCCGTCATATTTATGGCATGGGTATTGTGATATATTTTTTGTTGTGCGCATTAGGTTTTATCTTGCTTTCCGCTAAATCAAGTAGCTACTGGCCGGTGTCAGGAAATGCCCTCGCGTATATCATCGCTCGGATGCGACCGTTTTGGGGTTATGCCGCGATTCAGTAGGGCCGGTCTAGTTATTTGTCTTTTCGATTGTTAATGGCTACTTTGATTTTGTTAAATAATATGATCATGATTTTCATTAAATGTTATAAATTCTCCAATACGCATAAAAGCTTTCACTCAACGTGTTTTGTATCTTGGATTCAAACTTACCTTTATTTATAGTTATTTATTGAAGATGCGATTCTGTACATTATAATGGCGATAAGCATTAACTTAAGAAGGTCTCTTGTGTCTCCATGCTAATAAACATCTCATAAATTATTAGATTTGGACTTTTCATGTTGAAGCAGTTATCGTCCATGACCGGGAACCTAAACAATATATCTAAATAAATCTACGAGACAAGCGACTGAGGTATTTAAGTTAGTAAAACACCCCTGACAATCTCCCGCGGTGACGACGGTTATCCTAACCCCTGTCCAAACTAGCATACGACCACCACAGTTTAGAAAAGTTCTAGTAAAATATTACAGAGATCAGCAGAGCACAAACAGCTTACTAACAATATCGGCTATCTGTGCCCTTCGGACGGCCGAGTGTGTTAGTTGGGGCAGTCAGTTCGATTAAGACGTCACGCGCCCTTTTTTCGTAAAAAAGGGAAAATGAATAGTGCGGGGCGGAAATATTACCTAGTAACGGCATTTCCGCACGATAAATCGCCGTCCAATCTAAGGAAACTGTACCGGTCTTTTGTATTAATGCTACACTTTATTTTATTAAGCTTTTTATCGGCTGTATTGTAGTCATTATATTTATTGCAGACGACCCTATATTAAGAAGATGGAAAGAAGTTGAAGTTTTATTAACGTTTGTTTTTTAAGCAACTAAGCCGCTTTGTCTGCTTTGAATAAAACCACCTGACTTTTTATCACGAAGCTGGACACTATTGATACTTTTTCAAAATCATGGACATTTGTGCAAGTCGAGTTGGAAACTATTGGTTTCCTTTCCATAGTTTCTTTTCAGCTTGGTTTCCGCGATTATACACGGCATCCGTAGGCTTGAGTTTACGTAATTCAAATTCACAAAGTTTAAGTATTAGTTTATACTATTGTCCTTCATCTTTTAAAACATATTTTTCGCTCTCAGCACTTGTTTCTTAACATAGTCTAGACATTAAGGACGTTCTCAAAATACACTTTACTATCACTTGTTTCACCCGCTCACATTCACTCCCAATCCCTCGCTGTTTACAGTATGGTTATAATTTGAATCGGAAAGACGCACAGTAGGTACCTGTCACCGTTATCTACAGGGGGAGGCTAAATCAGTAAATCGATACGCGGGCCGCCCCGCTGCCCGCTCAATTTAAACTTACATTGTAGTTGGTCACTTTGTTGTGAGTTCCTGATTGAAATAGGTGTGCATGGTTAGGGCAGGTGATACGGTTACATGCGAAGTTTTGAAGACAGTCACATCTTTAGCTTAGCTAAGGCAAGGTTTACTGAGGTTATCTTCTCTACTATATCTGACTACATGTCAAAGAAAGCGATCTTAACACAAATATAAACATATTACGTATGTATATAGTCAGATTTTCCTGTAAATCGTTAGATGATCATAATATTCATAATCTGTACAGTCAAGGGCACCAATACACAAAGTCTTAAAAATATGTACACAGACCTCCGAAATAAAATTTTACTATTTTTTACTATTTTTTTTTTACTATTTTTACTTATTTCTGCAACAATAAGTCTGCAGTATACATATTTATGAAACTTTGAGTGAATACATATTGGTGCCCTTGGCTGTACGGTCTAAATACCGTACATTTCGTAATACTTACTTGCGACCCACTCTGGGTCGTGCGTCAGATCTTTAATAAATAAGTATTAGTCATACATATAGTCAGTGCATAACAAAACCGCGAACTAGCGTGAACATCAAGAGAAAGAATTACCAATTATTTACTATCTATACTTTTATCTCTAGTGCAATATACTTGTTAAAACTTGAGTATCTTTCTCCGCACTCTCTTTAACTATCTGTAACTACAAGAACAAGTGTAGCAGCTAGCTGGCTCCTACATAATCATAATTTGTAATATACGAATAGCACTGTGCATGGTTGTTGATGTAACCTGAGCTCTGCTGGCTGGCATTTCTGATTTCTTTGTCTTGGCGTTTTAACTTTAGAACTAGGAACTTAGTTCCGCAAAATAAAATTCTGTCAGCGTACTTAAGTTACCTCCTACCTAGTCAAAGCACGGTTTTTTTGGTTTCTTAAATGCTTCACAAAAGCACTTATTTATGTTTTGTAATGAAAGCACTTTAAGAGAACATTATTACGCTTCACGGCAGATGTATGGAGCCAAATCTTTATTACAAAGCTGTGTCGTCGATTTCTGTATTCATTAGCTGTATGATTTTTTCTGCGTATTTGTATCACCCACCGGAAGTGGCAAATTGATTGGCCCGATATAATACCAATATGGAGTAATTCCGGTTCTTGGCACAGTGGCGCCCCGCTGGTTGTTGTGAAAGAGACGTCACACTCGCCGATTAATGAGTGACGACTTATTTACGAGTCTTACGACCACCGTATGAGTATCATTGTGCTGTACTGTATGCCACCAACATAGCCAAAATTTATTGCGGTTAATGAAAATTACAGTACCTACTTGAGCACACGTGGCTATATAAGAACTGCCCCGCTGTTATTCGCTACGCGCTCAAGCGCCTCACCCCACGCGTCAAGCCTAACGAAACCAGACCTCTATCTAGCTTAGTTACTACGAATCGCGGCGTCAAGATATATTTGTGGGTGAGCGTTGAGGTGAGTCCAAATTTTCCCGCTTAGGCTCCCCTACTAGTATAAAAGTCAAAAATCCGTTTAGACGTGTAATAAATTGCTGCTCGGTCGTACTTAAAATATATATTAACTCTATTAATTAAGCTATTTAACAAAATTGCTTTCTAATATAATTTCTACGGTCGAAAACTATGGGTGGGTAAAATACACGCCCGTATGAAATTTTCAGACTTACTTACATCTTAAGTTGTAGCATTAATTATTAACTGCTTAGAAGATTTTACAATTAAACGGTGTAGCCGGCATTTAAGCTAATAGTCTATTGAAACCGTGGCTTCCTGGCTACGGCGTGAGTCAGCAGCGGCTAATGGTCATCGTGTTGGCAATGATTAATCACTCTTATCGCTGATGGCTCTATGATGAGCGCACCCAGATTTAATACAGGTAGTGGACGCGGGCGTTAGGAAGGGTTAGATTTTGGTGCTGTTTGTTTTGGCTTGGTAATACTGCAGAAAAGTATGTCTGCAGTACCTATACGGGATACTCCTCAGACGGGACTCACATTCAGATATTTTGAAAATGTTAAATGAAATATTACTATTTTTATATCACGTCCGTGGCAAACTACATTACGGCCTGCCTGATGGTAACCTCAAAGCTGTCACCGTAGCCTATGAACGCTTGCAACTTCAGGGGTGTCACATGCGCGTTGCCGACCTTTTAAACCCTCCTTTCTTAAAGAATCCTATAATGTAACCCCTGTGGAAAAACTCGGCAGGGAGTTTATTCCACAACCGGAGCGTTCGAAGGAGAAAATTTCTCTGAAATCGCTTTCGCCACCATTTAGGTTCTAAGGGGTGAGGATAAATGCCCTGCCGACGGACGGTGAGCGGTGCGGGGATAAAATGCAGCCGTGGACATCATGTCGAACAGTTCTTCGGAGCACAACCCAATACAAGCGATAGAACACGCACAATGAGGCGAAGTCTCTCCTTAGACTTGACGGTTCAATACCGCTAGTGAGTTACGTGGCAAACTTCAACGGTTAAGATGAAATGTATTCGTAAAGCGAGGAAGTGCTTATAGAGTCAGTGCACAAGAAGAATGTATCGGGGGGTTTTATTTTAAGAATAACTTGAAGACGGAAGTTTACGGTTTTTTTATAAAGGGTAATCTACGGAACTACTCATTCTAATCAAAAAAAAATTCAGCAGTATAATAAATAAATAATAAATATTAGTGGACAATCTTACACAAATCGAACTAGTCCCATAGTAAGCTCAATGAGGCTTGTTTTATGGGTACTAGACGACGATATATTTAATAGATATAATCCAAGACTCAGAAACAAATATTCATGCTCATCAAACAAATATTTGCCCTTACCGGGATTCGAACCCAGGACCTTCAGAATAGACCTTCAGGACATATCCTATATTTTATCTAAAGAAAAGCTCTGCCTGGGAAGCTTGTTGGGAATAAAAGCATTAGGTATGCGAGGAATACTATTTTAGACCTAGACCTAGAGAACCGAACTTCTTTCAGATAAGAGTATTGAACGCGTCTAACAGCGTATTTCATTACTCGACCGCCCAGTAGCTCGAAGCTCATCAATCTCATCACTCTACATGCATTCACTCAAACCATTTAATCAATCTGCGCTTGAATAGGACTGTTTCGACAGCACTAGGGCGTTAATGACTGTCTATAGAATTTAATTTGTATATCAAACTGACCATCAAAGCTTTTTAAGTAGGTACCTACGTAAAATGTTTTTAGGACCGCAGCTACCATATTTTAACTCATGTGCACTCTTCTGTTTTGTTTGACACAATGAAACTGACCGACTTGAAATCGACGATAGAAAGCATTTAAAGAGTTTGTTCAGAAATAGTATTTATATATTATATAATTTATGAACACTAATGCATGCACATATTGGATTTCAAAATACTTAAGTAAGGGTTTGGTACCATAGGAATTACCTAACGCGAAAAAACATTTAGTGCGGGAGAATTAGATGACAGCGGGTGGCTACGCCGGACCTTCATCAAAAAAGTTTGATTGTTTGCAAAAAACAAATCTATTACCAGCCTTTATCAAACGAAATATATCTCGTTATAACTCATCGTCACGGGCATCCGTTCTGTTCTGCGATAATCTCTATGAATAAACTATATTAAGTTAATCCTATATTATATCGAAGGCGTTTCTTTGAAACTCGGAAGCCGAAGTGGAGGGCCTTTTAGAGGACAGCGACGCGTAATTCTTATAATTACTTGTCTTTTGTAGCTACCGGAAAGGACCCACGTCAAGGCGTCGCTACTAAAGGCATTAGTAGTAGCAAAAATTATCCGTGAATGTATGTGGCTGAATAGGCTACCATTCGGGGCAGACAGAGTGTCGCCGCCGACCTATGGATTCGTAGACGCGCTTAACTTTTTTTTGCAAACGTTGGAGGTCCGAATGTAATTATATGAGAATGTTTATGTTGGCACTTGTTTTTATGATTTTTGGCTATTGCGTCTCTGACGAATATAAGTTACATATTATAATTGATTGGTAGTAGTCATTTCTGGTAGGCAGTTATGAAAATTCGGATGAATGGCTTGGTAATGGACTGGGGAATTATTCTCGATTTTAGATATAACCTAATAAGAAACCTTCACATGAATTCTTGTAAGTGCCTAGGTATTGTTTTGATAAGAAACTGATACAATCTATATTATTGTTAAGTAGGTACTTTACAATATTTAAAGATAATAAGCAATACTGATAGCAATGATTTAATGTATCTATGTATTGTTTGATAACGTTTATCAGTTTATTATAAATAACTATAACTTGATTTAAACTCTCTCGCTACCTACTAAAATTCAATACCTACACCTAAACTACATAATTGACAATGACATTAACTTTCCGAATGCGTTTACACAAGATATAATATTCTCAAAATTTAAACAGTTAGAGACATTGGAGCCTACGCCCTATAAGCTCCAAATGTCGGTTTACTGTTCAGAACGCAGCAAATTATTTATGATTTATGATACTATCTAAACATATAAAAGCATCATACACATACCTATTAGATTAATAGGTAACTACACTCAAGAGCAAAAGTTTCGGGTACACTTTGTATAGAATTTCAGTACAAACTGTACCCAAAACTTTTGCTCTTGAGTGTACTATCTGGAGTTCAATTTCATGCTCGCGTTGCTAATTCGATTTAGAGCATTTATTTGTTAGTGATATAGATTAAATAATAATAACAGGGGCTTTACCAACTATTCTCGTATTCTTGTAAATTCGCCCCTAAAATGGCAGTTTATTGAGTAAATAGACTCAATCGATCCCATGTTTCCATTCATTCATTCAAGCAAGGCGTTCATTCATATGATTTGTTATTCCTAGCAAATCGCGAGGGAATTAAAAGAAATCCGCGTACGAAAACTCGCAAATTTATAAAGCTTCACAATAACGACCGTAAGTCGATTGCGTAAGAACTATTTTTGAATGACTAGCTAGTCTTGTTACTTTTATCATGGTAAGGCCTGATTACACGGATATGTTTGTGTTCAGGATTCAAATGCAGTTTTATGCAACGGCGTCGATGCGTGAAATTGGACCGAGACCACGGCATTGAGCAGGCGGAAGAGTATCCCTGGACACCTCCATTCATAAAAGGTGTCCATTCATAAATATTACTACGTGCGAGCGTATACGCAGGTAGACGAAATTAATGAATGAATCCCAATTTTACTCACTCTTTTCCGTCAATTAAATCTGTGATGACTTCAATTCCGTCAATTAAAGCAAAAAATATTTTGTTTATCTACACCATTTTACACATGCAATGACCATTGAGTATTATGCTCGATGACCTAAGTAAAGCCTCCGAGCGACGGCACATCTTTTCGTTAAATATTTCGCAGTGTCTCAAGACGAGAGTCTTTGACCAGTGTGTGTTGCCAGTGATGACGTATGGCACGGAAACGTGGTCGCTTACTATGGGCCTCGTAAGAAGGCTCAAAGTCACCCAAAGGGCAATGGAGAGGGCTATGCTGGGAGTATCTCTGCGTGATCGCATCAGAAATGAGGCTATCCGCAGCAGAACCAAGGTAACCGATATAGCCCTCCGAATCGCTAAACTTAAGTGGCAGTGGGCGGGGCAAATTGCACGTAGAACCGATGGCCATTGGGGCGGAAAGGTTCTCGAGTGGCGACCACGTACCGGAAGGCGCAGCGTGGGTAGGCCCTCCACAAGGTGGACTGATGACCTGGTAAAGGTCGCTGGAGTGCGCTGGATGCGGGTGGCGCAGGACCGGTCATTGTGGCACTCTTTGGGGGAGGCCTATGTCCAGCAGTGGACGTCTTTCGACTGATATGATGATGATGATGATGATGATGAATGACCATTATCTACTTTTGTATGCAATGTTATAATTAGAAAAAATAACGAATAACCAAAAGTTTATATTTATAGCCATCTTTTAGTTACTTATTTATTTTTATCAGGTAACAAGGCCCATATTTTCTATATATTATTTGTTAGGAGAACTCCTAACTCTAGCGATAAGATGTTAAATGTATGTATACATATCATATACCTACATAGAAATATTGTTCTTTTTTATTTTACCTTAAATGTTCTCTTTATATGCACTTTATATGGGCAATAGTATATTGACTACGTGATTGAAAGTCGCTTTTCAAAACATCTCGCCGGTAATATTTACACTTTATTTTGCAAGACTATTCTACCCCTAGTAGATGATATATCAAAGCTAACTGATTTAGTCGAGATGACTCAATTCGTGAATAAGAACTCTAATTGACGTGGAAACTCGCCGGGGGGTAGATGAGTAATTCCTCAAACGTTCACTCTTAGCCCATTGACCAATGAAAAGGCGGACACTCCAAACACTCGTTTCAATGGACCCATTTGGAGTAAGAAGTGTTTTACAACGGGACAAAAAAAACCTAGTCAAAGTCAGGTACCGATCCGGATGCGAATCCATGGGCCACATGGTTCCCACGACTGGACTGGACAGTTAGTCTATCAAGTGTCGACTTCATCTGTTTATCCTTCTTTTTGTTTGTTAGAATTCAATTGTTTGCGAAGAACAAAGCGCCACATGGCGATGAGGTAATTTGGTCAACAGATGTTGAGGTTTGGACCCATTGCTTGTTCTGAGTTCTGACACGTTAGTTATCTGGTGTTACAAACAAATACTGATAAGTCTATTCAGTTTTGTTGCTAAAGTACATAAAAATGCGTTGTTGTATGTAATATGTATAATGTGATGGTGTAATGGTGAAACAGTTCGATAATCCAGAAGGTTGGTATGCGTTTTGCAAACAGATGCGAGATGTTGAGTTGTTTTTTTAACAAACATACATATGTAATTGCATGACATGATTGCATTCATTTCATTTCATTTCATGTTTCAGATTAGAGTAGTACGGCATAACTGCATGTAGGACAAGTACAAGGTAACAATTTATTTGTTTGAAATAAAATAGATCAGAAGTATCAACGCCGTGTTGTTCCTAAATAATAATGTTTATTAACATAGATAACTCTTAAACTAATATAAAATTTAAGAACGAAAGGATATATAATAGTAATATTAGTTACTTAATAAAACATATAACATATAACAATTCTGTTAACAATTATAGTTTTTATAGATTCATTAAAAGTGAGTCATATAAAAACTATTCCGATATTTTTTAACGTGATTAAATGTCCATTGATGTGACCACATCCGTTCGGAAGTGTCCGGTGCGGTGGATGTGTACACTCGGCACAATGAGCCGTAGAAGTGTGGCCACCCAGAGAGCCTTCAGTAGCCGCGACGTACAGCACCCGGAAAGTACGGGACTAATTATGTAATGATTGTGATTAAGTATTAAATTGAATGCTTCTGATATGCTTTAAAATGTATGCATTTTAGCAAACTTTATTATTATAAAGTTGGTCAACAAAACATAAGTTATGTTTTAAATATATGTTAAATTATTTTATACGAATCGATACAGCAGGACTTTCATAAACTAGTTTTTATTGTTGTATCGACTCGCATAAAACATAACCTTTTACAGGCTAGTAAAAGCAAAAAAGTCGTTCTTGGGAAATTTTGCAAAATTCTAAAATAAATTTCCAAAACACATTACCGAACTTACTGACTCTTAATTCAAATCTGTCGTACAGTCAAGAGCAAAAGTAAGTTATCACTTTTGTACCTTATTCCATTGCGATAAGGTGAAATAATGATAACCTACTTTTGCTGTAACCTACATAACCTACAACAGACACTTATTTCAAAAGCATATTATAAGATAAACGATTACATCATGTATAGGGAAATTTGGCAGCGAAATAGGCTTTCTTTCTACCGTAGTAGCAATGTTCAAAGTATTTATTTGTTTAAACACAGGTTATATACAGATGTTAAGAAAAATTACATGTTAATGTCATTTTATAATAATAATAATAATCATTTATTTCAGATAAAAATCCATAGTTACATTAATATTCATAATAACATATTGAGTATTATATTTTATAATACTCTGATACTGAAATGATATATTGTATATACTGTTTTGAAAAAATCTTACCTCGCCGAGTTTTTTACGCCGGTTCTTCTCGAGGCAGAGGTTTTCTTTCTGAACCGGTGGTACTTTATTGACATTCATAGCTGCATGTAATATGCCTAAATTGAGGATTAAATCACCTTGACTTTGACTTTAACCCTCCTTCTGGGACAGTGGGGTAAAAATAATTTGATCATTTATTTCTAGACGGTAACAAAAATTCATTACCAAGTACCGGTGATAACAGAACATTGGCAGCCTGACAAATACATTCCGATTGATTGTTCCAATGACAGCAGTTTCAGTAAGTTACTCGTTCCTGTATTCGGTGCCCGCGAACCGTGCCAACATTTCTCCGACCCTGCGATAATAAACACTGTTCTCGTTTTTTGACGGTCAAATAAATTATTTTTAATCTTCACAGAGCAGGGTATTACGTACTAACATTTTAATGGCGGACGAGAATTCGCCATCTCAATAACAAGAGCGAGTTCGCAACGATAAAATATCGTGATTAATAAAAATTAGGTAAATGAAGTACCTAAGTACCTACCTATCCTAACCAAACTTATGTGAATTGGATACTGCATAGTACGGAAACATTCATGGTATGTATGTGACACTATTAACGTCATCTAGTAATCCTTATCTATGTTTGTTCATGAAGATTTTCTCTATTTTCAACGTTAATATGGGTTGATCAAGAAAAAGTTAACTGTAACGAATCAAATGAGTAAAGGGTCGCTTGTGATTTTTCTGGAATCGCAAGCGTCCATAGTCCACAGTGTCTGCTTACCACCAGGCTGACCGTATGCCCGTTTGCCACAGAAATACAATTATCGTTTTAAGTATGAACTGTCTGTACTTTCTCTTGCCCACCCATCACATATTGGCTAGCTACGTTCCATTTATCACAGCACCTTTAATTCCAGCCCACCTTTGTGGACAGGCGTTATTCTGTAAACGCGTCTCATTATGAAACCACACTTTGTATAAAAATATGCGCTCGAGTATAAAGGTAAACATTGTTTTTTTTCTAACGGGCAGAGAGAATGCGTGTTTGGGGCCGCCAGTGACGGACTGACAAAGGGACAATGAGGGATCATCTTGAATGGACCACACTCCGCTTCACTGTCGAAGTACGCTAATAAATTATTGCAAACCGTGCTTATAGTAAGTGTAACGACAAATTGTGGTTCTTGAAGTCATCGTGATACAAGAGTTGCTTTAAGATTGCGATGTGTGTTCACAGTGTAATCTCTCTTGAGTATTTATGTTTAACGATATATTAGTCTCTAAATGGAGGTCAATTTGAGTCTAAAATAACGTATATTTATTGTACGTATTGGATTAACAGAGACAGGCTAAATTTTGTGTAAAGAGTCACTAATTGATGAATAAATAAATGTATGAAATATTAATTTGCTAGAATACGTTACCATTGGTGTTCATAAAATAAATACAGAATCAGTATTCAGTCGGTTTTAAAGTCAACAAAATATAGTAACAAATATTAAATTATGCTCAGAATTATTAAAAAACTGTGACGCAGCGTAGGGCGTGATTTACTTTTTTTTTTTAGGAGACTGCTGACAAAATTTTACGAGAATCGGTTGAGGAATGCGACCTGCAGAAGAGAACAGCGGGACAGCGGGACATCCGGACATACAAACGATTTTCGGCCCAAGCTGAAAGTATAGAATTTCGTTCGCTTCGCTCGCTCGTTCGATTATAAAGAGGAAAAGTCTGAGGTTGCAGCTTTGTAAATTTAAAAGTTTGTATGTAATGGGAATGGGTAATCTCCGGAACCACTGCTGTGTGTACCAATGGATTTTCTGGATGGCATTAGGCAATGTTTTAACCCTCGGGTTTTACTGCGTTAAGAACGCAGGAAAACCCAGGCAAAGCCGCGCGAACAGCTAGTACAAATATAAAGAAGAAACAAGTTTTTAGTAGGTTATATAGTTACTTCCAGCGGACTCAAGCGACCTTTACCAGGTCATCAGTCCACCTTGTGGGGGGCCTACCCACGCTGCGCCTTCCGGTACGTGGTCCCCACTCAAGAACCTTTCCGCCCCAACGGCCATCGGTTCTACGTGCAATGTGCCCCGCCCACTGCCACTTAAGTTTAGCGATTCGGAGGGCTATATCGGTCACCGGTGCGGGTGGCGCAGGACCGGTCAATGTGGCACTCTTTGGGGGAGGCCTATGCTCAGCAGTGGACGTCTTTGGGCTGATATGATGATGATGATGATGATAGTTACTTGGAAACAGCTGAAATCTGCTATTAGGTTCATATCCCCTTGCATATTACAGTCAGCATCATAAACATATGTACACTTTTCGACCTTAATGTCTAAGTAATAAGGTCATATAATATATACATGATTATGATGCTGACTGTACATTTGCAAGTAAGCAGTCTGCTGCAGATGTTTTTAATGCAAGCTAAATTTTAATATAATTATTTTTCACGCCACTGCTCAGAAATGTGGCAAAAGATGGTCAGAATTCAGGGCTGTTATTCGCTACGCGCTCTTGCACCTCACCCCACGCGTCACGCCTAACGAAACTAGACCTCTACCTACGCTTAGTTACTACGAATCGCGGCGTCAATATATATTTGTTGGTGAGCGTTGAGGTGAGCTTAAAATATAATAGAGGGGCTGGCGTCAAAGCTCGGGTTAGTTGGACGTCGCACGAACAGGCCATCTATGAATTCAAACTGTCCAACAATGGTTTAGTAGTCTAGTTGAAGCAGCGATTCGAACAATCACAGCCCGCCCCCCGTGCCGGCCAGCGGACCGCGCTCTTTTGTTTAGTATTATGATATTTTATTAGAAGGCACTTAATTTTGATTTATTTATATTTATAAGTATTTGCAATTTCCTCGCAGTAGGCGTGCACTATGTGTCGGTCAAAAATGCAATAGGTGGACTCGTACTTTCGAGTACTCTAAGTAACTCGTCCATCTATTGCTTACTTTCTAGCCTCTACAACTATGTACTATGGTTAGGACTTCCAATCCCGGGATTTATTACTACTACAATACCGCGGATCCCGGTATTGTAGTAGTAATACATCCCGGGATTGGAAGCCCTGACTATAGTATTAAAGCAATGTAGAGTCATTGTCGTAATTGGAAATAAAACGACGTGCCAGACACACTGTCGCGACACTGGGTTCTGTTTCTTGAGAATTGAATGCGTTCCATTTTGGACCATTGTTGTGGCTTGTGCGACGGCCAAATCTATTTAAAAAAAAATTGGCCAAGTGCGTGTTGGGCCACGCGCAGTGTAGGGTTCCGTAGTTGCCTGTCTGACTTTGTTACATCGACACGCGCGTGCCAACGTAATGGTGCGGTTGATAGTTTTCCTTTTAAATTCATGATATGTACCACTGCCACGAATTTTTTCACATTCCCAGTAGTAGCCATTTAGCCGGCATGGGAGACACTTGACTAGAACAAAAATTAGAGCTTTGAAGCCCAATATCACGCAAACGGATCACTGAGGAACCATCCATGGGTAACCAAGTATAAATAAGTTTATTGCATGGATCATGGATGTATAATGTTGTTTTGATGAAAGGCGTACCCCGGTGGTGCACTTGCCCCTACTGACCCTACATAGAAAACATCCATGACGCAGGAACAAATATTCATGCTCATCACACAAATAAACGCCCTTACCGGGATTCTTACCCAGGACCTCTAGCTTCGTAGGCAGCAGCATCACTACCAACAAGGCTAAAGCGGTCGTCAAATGGGTATCAGCAAGTGTTTGCCGATTGATGGCAGTCTATACTAAGGGAATAAAATTTGCATAAAATTTGTAAAAATGAGAATCTGTAGGTACCTAACATATGGATCAGTTAAGGATGAACGAGTCGGATTCCTGTCGAAGAGTTGCTAACAGATGGCGCACTAAAATAATTACGATGGTTGCTCATCATTTTCCGCAAAACCGTTACCAGTACCCAAGTGTGTTTCAAACAGCGTAAGCCGAAGAGCTTACTACGTATGAATCGCAATCTATCTGCAGTAAACAGTGTTTCTTTTTAAAATGTATTCCGAAAATATGCAAAATAGTGCATTTTCGTGAATTTACGCACACTAACGTAGCTAAATGTCACTTCAGAGTTCGAAGTCTGTCATTGTCAAACGTATTACTTATTTCAAACTAGAGGGCGCAAAAGTAAATCTACTGTGGCTCCTCTATTAGGAAATATTACACATACTTACTTACTTAGTTACATACGAACAGGTCAAGTTAATATAAAGCTTGTAAAAAGTGGGACTAAATGTACTAGTGTCAGGCACTCTACAATGTGAATGAATGCACCTGATATTTTCACGTGTGCATAACGTCACTCGATAGCGCAGTATCTTTTTAGCGTAGGTAAGTCTGAATGTAACGCCATTGAATCGGGTTCAAACCCCGGCGAGCATGCATCTTTTTTGTTTTTCTTTTTGGATTTCTAAGACAACATGAGTAATATGACTGAGCGTTTTTCAAAAAAAGTGTACATGAACTTTTTTTTCAGAATTCGTTTTTTTTTGGGTTTTCTTACTCAGAATCGTTGACACTATCGATCCTCATACAAGAAAAAAGTGTCTAAAATATTCCTTTCCAGATCGTCACATTTTTGTATGCATTCTTTTTAGGGTTCCGTAGCCAAAATGCCAAAAACGGAACCCTTATAGTTTCATCATGTCCGTCTGTCCGTCTGTCCGTATGTCACAGGCATTTTAATCGAAAACTATAAGGTGTATTTGAATAAAATTTTGAGGATAGGTGTATTTTGTGAGCCGCTACATAGTTTTGTAATTAAAATGACAAAAAAAAAATTTAAGGGGTGCACTCCATACATAAAACTAAAAGTCAATTTTTTTTTCATTGTGACCCCCCCGTGTGGCACTTCAATCGATAGGCCTTTCAAAATAAATATAAGGTTTCTTAGCATTTTTTTTGATTAAGTGAATAGGGTCGGAGATAATCGCCCCGAAAGTCACTAAAATTCTGTCCCCCCCCCCTCTAATTTTTGAACGGTGTATTTTAAAAATATGGAAAAATTCATGGACATAGGGCTTATTAATTTCATTCACCGAAGATTGTTTTGAACAAGATCGGTTCAGAGGTTTTCGAGATATTGCTGAAAAACTGCCTACCTCAAAGAAAAGGACGTAAGTGCCGTAAAATTTCTGTGACGATACGACCTTTTTAATAGGCACGGAACCCTTCGTTTTGCGTGGTCCGACACGCACTTGGCCGGTTTTTCTTGTATAAGGATCGATAGATCAACGATTCTGAGTAAGATAAACCCAAAAAAATCGATATCTGAAAAAAAAAGTTCATGTCCATTTTTTTTGTAAAACGCTTGACTGTGTCAACTAAGTAACTTATTTATACTCGACAAAAAAACGATATATATAGCGAACCTGCTCACAAAATTTCACGCGAATCGGTTTTGAAATGCGACCTGTAGACTGTAGAGGAGAACAGCCGGACACCGGACATCGTGACAAAAACGGATATACGAACGATATTCGGCCCAAGCGGAAGCATAGAACTTCGTTCGCTTCGCTCGCTCGTTCGATAAATCAGCCTATATACGTAGATGAGAGGGAACTGGCAGTAGTCCCCACGCTGGCTCAGTGCAGGTTGGGGACTACACCTTTGAATGTTTTCGCAGATGTATGCGATTTCCTCACGATGTTTGTCCTTCGCCGAAAAGCTAACGGTAAATATCAAATAACATTCCGTAGATACATAACATTAGTTTCGAAATACTCATTGGGTGTGGACATGCCTGCGGCCGGGCGAATTTGAGCGTGTCTGAGCAAACGCGCGTGGCAAGGCCGACAAGCCGAGGGAACAGCTGGACAGCCGGACATACGAAAGCGTTTGGATGGGGGCTTCAACCCTTGGGGATGGGGGGGGGGGGGTTGCAACCCTGGGTGAGGGTGTGCGGGAGGGGGTGGGGGGGGGGGGGTTTGAGGTGGGGGGTTTGACCCTAATAAAATTAGATTTACCCCCGCCCCACGACCGAGAGTGCGTCAGAAAGGGAGAAATAGATCATTTGACAGTACTGCTTTCGATAAGCGTCAAAATTCAAAAATCGAATTGTACCCTTTAGATACCTGCACGGCTATCACAAGACGGCGCGCGAGCTCTCTCGATTTTTCTCGCACTATCCGTCTCTGTCTTATTAGAACACTTAGAAAGAGAGGTATAGTGCGAGAAAAATCGAGAGAGCTCGCGCGCCGTCTTGTGATTGCCGTGCTGAGGGGCTACCGCGCAACGAAAACGAACATCGTTCATGTATCTCCGTCTCTGTCGCACTTGCTACTTCGAGCGACAGAGATGGAGATACACGAACGAAAACGAAAATCGTTTCGCAGTAGGCCCTCTGTTTATGTATATAATAATACGTGTGCTTAGTGTTTGCACTGTTTCGAATCTACCTATAAATCTTTATCATTACTAACGTTCAAAGGTTGAGATTTGCTTATCAATTTATTGGATAGCCTGTATACGAGATGAAACGTATCTATAGTTGGCTCTTACATTTCTGTACAATGCTTGGCCCGCGTATTGCAATGTACGCACCCAAACCCTTGGGATAAAATTTATTTTCCTTTTTTATAATACTTACACTACACCGTATAGATTACTAGATATAGATGTGCATTTGTTTATTGAAGCTAAAATATTAATAATTTTTTACGAATTTGACCATATATGCGACGTCAGAACTATACTAAATTAGGTACAATTATATCGTAGGATAGGTATAGAATTGATCACACTCCAACGCCACAGGATATATCTATCATTAGGTAAGTATTACGAAAACATTGAACTACCTATACTATTATGCCTACGGGCATATTAGGATTTTCCTATCGTAACAACTACTTTATGGCCAGGTATGACGTAATAGTACATTACTTCCCTAGGGCGTAAAACATAAAATGTCTCAGATCGCCGGCATTTGACGCCCGAGCTGAAGGCGAGGGCGATAAATATGCGACCTGAGGCTTTCTTTATTACCGCCCGTGTTGAGTACACAATTTTACGTCTCTCCCTGGCCAGAAAGTGGGATTTTTCTTGCGCGCGGAAAGCGACTTTGTTTGCACAATAAAACACAAGAATAAATGATAAAAAAAAATTAAAAAATTGTTCAATTTGTTTATTTTCTTTATTGATAACTTATTAAATCTACCTATGCATCGATAGTAAGTTTTGAAAACTTCTAAATCTTCTTGCATATATTGAATTCTTGTCAATCCTGAGAGATTTGCTAATTCGGCTTCTATCAATTTTGGTCCAGTTCTGATTCAAACTTATCCGTAAGAAGCACTTCTTGTCAAATTAACTGTTTTTTCCTTAGGGACATCTGGAAAAAAACATCAATGTACAATGAATACTTCGTATTTTATGAAGTATACTATGAACGCCATTATTTCGTCTAGATATAGCCAATGGTAAAGAAGTACCTACAAATTTTTAAAGTGTAAGAATATTCGCGGACTTGGCTTCGAAGTCTCACTACTTTCATTTTATGTCAGAAAGTTACCGAGGCTTGACATGATTTTATACCTACACACTTGTAATTTTGTATCTAGTGACTTTGGCACTCTCTGGGGGAGGCCTATGTCTAGCAGTGGACGTCTTTCGGATGATATGATGATGATGATGATGATTAAAATAAAATGCGACACGTTGAGCGAAACTATGTTCGATGGACAAAGTTGTCAGTTTTTACAATAACTTGCATTAGATACCTACCTACCGTCTGTGTCCTGCCCCGCTGTTCTGTAGCCCAGCCCTGCTTTTTAGCCGAGGCAAAATACGGTTTCGAAAAACATTAATTTATAATAGCGTTTTTTTTGTTTATTTCATTTTAAAACATTATTCTGAGATGCTTTATTCAAGAATCCACCAAACTTTCCACCCGGAAGTAATTATATAGATATAAATTAAACATTCATTGTCTTTTTTATTTTATTTATATTGAATATTGTAAAGCAAATGTAAATGAACCTAAATATAGATAAAAAAAAATATTAATATTTATCCGGACTTTTTAGGAGCTAATTGAATATTGATTTTTTTGATGTCTGATTTTTTGGTGGATTTTGCCTCTAGGTAACAATTTAATTGATAATACATCCGTTACACTAAAAAAATTAGCTATTATAAATTATTTCCAAATATGTCATTTTTTCCATACAAGTTGTCAGTTCATTGCCTGGACTATTTCTGTAAGTATTAGAGACTAGTGGGGCTGATCACGCTTAGTTACCTACTACGAATCGCGGCGTCAAGATAAATTAGTGGGTGACGGGTGATTAGTAAAACAAGTTACAGAATAGCGGGGATTACACGTGCGCGTTCCCGATTTGGACATGATTTGTTTTTTTTTTTTTGGTTTCATGATTAATTTCTGTAGGTATTGATTAATGTTTATGTAAAAAAATACCTAGCCCACTTGTTTATCACAGATGTGTACGTATATACCTAAGAATTTAGGAAGAATAAATAGATAAAGACCAGTAGAGACAGGTACGAGGTAATTTAGCTAATTGTGATTTTTATCATAGACTGAACGACTCACTCATACGAAGTTGCGGCTCATTCTAAGTAAGTATACAGGGTGGAAAGTTAAAACGGGGCAGTAAGGGCAGCTACTAGATCCCTTGCCGCCACGCAAAAATGGCATTAGGATTTCATTCCTAACTTTTTAAGTGATGGCAATCTACATTCACAGATTTTTGAAAAAAAGTACAGTCAGCGAGAAAATCATCAATTTTGACGATTTTTTTTAATGCCATTCGATCCCATTCCTATTAAGGATCAAAATACTCTTTGGGACCGACTAAGGTTTGACTACTAGAACGCCCAGAAATCAAAGAAAACTTTTTCCATACAGTGAGTATGGGAATCCCAAAGTGCAAGTAGTCCTTTAGTTAGACGATCATCAAATTGTATGGAGACGGAGAATTTCATTTAGATTAGAAATGAGAGAATTCATTCCATTGTTAAAAAAAAAAACAAACGCATTCCCGTATTCATAAACGTTACTATGTGTACAGTACTCACGAGCGGACAGGTGCTGTACAACCCTTACCTTAGTAAATTTTAAGTTTCGAACATAATTTCTGAATACGGATGTTAGTATTCTTTTTACAAACTTTTTACAGAATAAAGCTGGCCGTCATTAAATATAACCAGAATTGGCATAAAAAAAACATGAGCAAAATTAGCTTTGGGATTCCCATAGTCACTGTATGGATAAAGTGTTCTTTGATTTCTGGGCGTTCTAGTAGTCAAACCTTAGTCGGTCCCAAAGAGTATTTTGATCCTTAATAGGAATGGGATCGAATGGCATTAAAAAAAATATCGTCAAAATTGATGATTTTCTCGCTGACTGTACTTTTTTTCAACAATCTGTGAATGTAGATTGCCATCACTTAAAAAGTTAGGAATGAAATCCTAATGCCATTTTTGCGTGGCGGCAAGGGATCTAGTAGCTGCCCTTACTGCCCCGTTTTAACTTTCCACCCTGTATACAGTAAATTAGAACTGGAATAAAAATTAGTTCGTACATGGCATATTTGATACCCTAATAAAAAATATACATGTCAAAGGCTGTTACAAGAAGACAACGTGTGTACCGATTTGTCACAAGCAACTTTTTTTTTTACCGAAAACTACTTTTTTACTGGGTACTTTACTAGATTTGTCCGTCAGGCACCTAATTTTATTGTTCACATTCAGGGATGGAGCCATATTCACCTAAACACGTATCATTTTGTGAGTCCGCACTGTGCTTTTTGTGTGTCACATCACACTGTTTCCGAGTCACTAACAAAACCTATAATTTCGTTCGACATGTTTACCTATCACGCCTTTCAAATAATCTTGCCTACGAGTGACACGACGAGCCATCCGCTCCGCATGCGCGATAGGTATACCTACACAGCGACCGACTGAGACCGCTGCCGCCAACTCCAGACAAAATACCTACGGTTTCGAAAAATATTAATTTATAAAAGCGTTTTTTTTTTTGCATTTTACAACGTTATGCTGATGTTTTATTCAAGAATCCAAGAAACTGTCCACCCGGAAGTAATTATAATAAATATATAGATTTAAATTAAGCATTCATTGTCTTTTTTTGTTTGATTTATATTAAATATTTTAAGCAAAATAAAGATTAAAACATTTATTAATATTAATAACTATTTAATTGATACCTAATATATCCGTTTGGTACATTAAAACATCTGCTACCCATTTGTAAAAAAACTGAATACGTCAAAAAATCTGAAATAATTAGTATTATATCCGTCCACGAGGATATTATGGATTTCGTTTTTCTTTCAGAGAAAATCCGATTTTTCACATACGCTCCATATATTTCTTTTATAGAAAAGATTATAAGTAGGTATTTATTTAGCGGGCCAAATTATACTTAAATCATGATGTGATATGATAATGACTAGAAGGAAGCCATTTTCCAAAAAAAGTATCCTAAAATTTTAAATGGTCTATTTCTATGGAGAGCCGATTCTCAGCCCACAGTGCGCCGGCCGTGGCTCGCGCCTGGGCTTTCCCAAGCTTGCTGTGGATCTCAATGCAAACCGGTTTCAGTTGCCGTAAACGTGCTTCTTGCAAATTCAAAATTCAAACAGTGTGTCAATGTGTTATTAGTTTTGGCTCTCTTAGTTTGTTATTTATATTTTTGGTATATAAATTTACTAGCTTGTGCCCGCGGCTTCGCCAGCGTACTAAAAGTAATTTCCGTTTACCTACAAAAAAGTTGCATCTCAGTTTGACCCGTATGTTCCAATTGAATTGCAATTTAGCACAAATACTTTCAGGAATGTTCATGTTCACTACGTTAAATTTCAAAATCGATGCCATTTTCGTAATTAACGTCCCAAGAAACAATAAAAACGACACCCATATTTAGACATTTCAACCCCATCGCACTCCAACAGGGGAGATGGTAGGTATTACACGTCCGCCACGTTGGATTTTAAAATAGTTGTTGTTTTCGTAATCAGCGACCAGTGACTCGATGAACTATAGAAACAATACCCATGTTGATTTTCAGATATTGTCACCACATTTCCCCCTTTTAGGAGTTGAATTCTCAAAAAATATGAAACACGTGTTCACTCATTTATCGCTAGGAATACTCCTGTGAAGTTTCGAATGAAATAGTCTTACTTATTTTGTTTCCCCATACAAACTTTGGGCCCCCATTTCACCCGCTTAGGGGGTGAATTTTTAAAAATCATTTCGTAGTGCACCTGAACTTACAGGAACCCATGTGCCAAATTTGGAATCTCTAGATCCAACGGTTTGGGCTGTGCGGTGATATGACAGTCAGTCAGTTTCTTCTTTTATATAATTATCGACTACATATATACTCTACATATCGACTCTACATACTGACTCTACATACCAACTCTACTTACCAACTCTACATACTGACTCTAAATATCGACTACATATCGACTCTAGATACTTACTGACTCTACATATCGACTCTACGTACTAACACTACATAGTTAGGGGCTGGGGGAAAATTAACAAAAAAAACCGGCCAAGTGCGAGTCGGACTCGCGCACGAAGGGTTCCGTACCATTATCTATAAAAACGGCAAAAAATCATGTCTGTTGTATGGAAGCCCCAGTCCGACTCGCATTTGGCCGATTTTTAGTATTTGTTGTTATAGCGGCAACAGAAATACATAATCTATGAAAATTTCAACTCTCTAGCTATCACGGTTCTTGAGATACAGCCTGGTGACAGACAGACGGACGGACGGACGGACGGACGGACGGACAGACAGCGAAGTCTTAGTAATAGGGTCCCGTTTTCACCCTTTGGGTACGGAACCTTAAAAAGGTAGGTATTTTTCGTTGGTAACAGAGTCTGTGTACCAATTTTTAGCTTCCTACCTTGAAAACCGCAAAAAGTCCCATATAAAATTTCACCCCTTCTTTTAAGGGGTTGGGTGCAGATTTCCAAAAAAAATGATGCACGATTTTTTTGTTAGTCACAAATAGTCCACATACAAATTTTTAGCTTTCTACTTTGAAAATTGCGGAATGCTCCATACAAACTTCCACCCCCCATTTTAGGTAAGTGGGGGGTTAGAAAGGGACAAAAAGTAGCCTATGTCACTCTCCTTCAATATCTCCACTTAAAAAATCACGTCAATTCGTCGCCCCGTTTTGCCGTCAAAGACGGACAAACAAACAAAAAAACACACATACACTTTCCCATTTATAATATTAGTATGGATATGGATATGGATTACACTAAGTTTTATTGTAAACATCTAGTATAATTTTGTGGCAATAAATAATTTTCTCATGCTGATTCTGATTCTGAATGTACTATCGCCCAAGGGTACGGGTTCACACCTCTAGGATAATTTTTGAGCGTGCGCTATGCATTGCAGACGATTTTGAACAGAAAGTGTGAACCCGTACCCTTGGGCGATAGTACATTGATTATTTATTTAATAAATAATAGATCAGTTTGAACGCGAATCTGACTCGCGCACCGAGTATTCCGTTCAAATTTAGTTAATAAAGGATTTATTATGATTATTAATATGTATAGTCGAGTTCTCCAATATCTATACAGACAACCTTTCAAAAATATCTGTACACAGGCTTTATTATTACTGACATAAGACACATGTGTAGATATTTTTGAAAGGTTGTCTGTATAGATATTGGAGAACTCGACTGTACCTAGATAGTCATATGGTTATATCGTCCTTGCCTTTGGCTCGGGCATCAAATATAATTGCGATCTCAGACATTCTTTGTTTTACCGCTGTAGGTAAGTAATGTATGTCATACCTGGCCATAAAGTGACCGAACGCTAGGAAAATCCCACTTTCTGGCCAGGGAGAGACGTAAAATTGTGTACTCACCACGGGCGGTGGTAAAGAACGCCTCAGATCGCATATTTTATCGCCCTTGCCTTTGGCGCAGGCGTCAAATACCAGAGATCTGAGACATTCTTTGTTTTACCGCCCTAGGTATCTTATTCCCATCGGAGTCTATTTTTTATTTTTTGCTCAGAGTCCTTGATTACTTTGTAATTTTCTTTCTTCCAGTGCGTTACGCTAAGTGGTATCAAAAGATTTTTCAAAAACCCAACTGCTTTTTTGCAAATATGCCTGTCACTCCCACGATTAAGAGGAATCCAACACCTCATAATTCGAAATCCGTCAAACTGCAGGGCGTGCCAAAGAATAAGACTTATAAGACATACACACATACACACATACATACATACATACATACATACATAATTATATACATACGCTCGAAAAACGTAACCCTCCTTTCCTTCGGCAGTCGGTAAAAAGACGGCATACAAAAATGTTACGATCTGGAACGGAATATTTGGGACACTTTTTTCTTGTATGAGGATCGTCAGTATTAACGATTCTGAGTACCTACCTATCAAAGATCGAAAAAATTGTAATTAAAAAAAAGTTTTTGTTCATAATGATTTTGTACCTAATTCGAAGTATTTGTATTTTGAAAACGCCCATTTGCAGTTTGAAATTCGTTCTATCAGAAAACAAATGACATGTCTCTTACGTCATTAACAAAATAAGTAGCGTAGCAAGATAAAATGAATGCCGTTTCTTCGTTCCGCTTTCCGTCACCAGAAAATAAGTTTTTATACACTTTATACGATGGTGTCACCATCTAGTGAGTATAATTATTACTATTCAATCCGCTGTCTAACTAGTCTTCACTCGATACCAGAGACATCTATTGAAGGTTTTGGGCAACGAGCTGTCATGTGCCACGGCCATTTTAAAACACGGACAGTGTAAAACTCACGCACACATACAATGCTCGGAGTAAAATTTGATGATTTTATAATGGCTATATTTTAAATATGACTGGTTTTTACGTGTCCTGTTTCCGTATGCGGGAGAAGAGGGTCACATATTATCTAAATATTACAATTTCAAGTTCCTGAAATGGATAGATTAGACGTTTTTACCGCACGAAACTTGTATGAAACTCGTACGAATCGTTTAACCTTAAAACTGAAATCAATACATAGATAGGGTAATTGATTTAAGAAAATGTAACTACAAAATGTATTTACGAATTTCAGACAAATTAAATTTGTAAACATGCTAATAAACAAAACATTGAATAGGTAAGTAAGTATGAGTACGTTAAGATAAAGAAAATACTCAAAAATGATAACTGGATACTTGAACTGAACGTGACTAGATATAATTGTAATCTAATGTTCAGCTCTTTGTGATTAGCAAACGGTACATTATAGGTGTGCATGTGCACAAAAAAAGGAAAATACAAGTGACTGTGGAAGGCAATGCCGCTTCCGTATTAGTTTACATAGTCATATAAAAATATGTTGCACTACATACTCATAAGTCACCGCTTCAATCGTCTGATAAAGACAGATAGGCCAATGATGATGCTCAATATTTATTTTGGATAGGTAGATAGGTACCTAAAGGTTAGGCAAACGTGAAAAATATCTCAATACGAGTACGCCCTTGTGTCTGGGCATTTTCAAAAAACTTGTGTAGGCTACCCAATTAGCGCGAGTTGTTAAACTAAAATTAATTCAGTGTCAGTTTTGTGACAAAAATTAGGCAACAAATTATTTGAAAATTAACTAGTTTCAGATTGAAGGAACGTGATAAGAATAAATTGATAAGAAAAAGTCAACTTTCATACAACCTGAATAATTACTTAATTGTCGTCACAAAACTGAGACTGAGTTAATTTTTTGTTTAACAACTGGCGCTAATTGGCCCACCGGCGCTTGAAAATTTTCGATGGGAAAATTAAGCATACAAATTATGTGAAAATTAACTATTTTCACTTTCACATTGAAGGAACGTGATAAGAATAAATTGACAAGAAAAACTCAATTTTCATACAACCTGAATACTTAATTGTGTTAATTTTTATTTAACAACTCGCGCTAATTGGCCCACCAGTGGCGGTGCGTGAAAATTTTCAATGGGCAACCCCGGGACAAAAAGTAATGAAACAGTTTAGTTAGAGTACCTATAGTGTAATTAGTGTATAACAATTGGCTTGCCTCAAAATAAATTTTGGGCGCTCCGCCACCGGTACACACATTTTTGAAAATGCCCGTCTATGGCATTTAGAGTCATGTTCAGATATTTTAATTCTGGTTCTGCTAAAACTTTAAAAAGTTGATGTTACATAAGAATTATAAGAAGTGACCGATACTAACATTATTTGCGATCCCTTATAATGCGTCATTGCATCAGGGGAACATCAAAAGAACAATTTGTCATTCTGCACGCTTTGTGTCTCGTGTGACCGCTGCATCACACCCACTTCTGAATGATGGCTTGCCCGCCTCCAGAACTCAATGAAATGCACTCGTAAATAAAGTACAAACGGCAGCTGAACAGTAAAGGCGCGTTTAGGCACAGGCGTAATATGGCGTGACACGCCGCTGGCACGCTGTCTGGCGACTATGGCCGACAGTGGTGAAACGCCATAGTCACCTAACAGCTCGACTTTACGCCTGTGTGTAAACCCGGCCTAACACCGGAGGGTCGATAAGACACTTACGTTTCACATTCCTACTTATAATATAATATTAGTAAGGTGATTCGCGCGTTGGCATCTATATTCAAATTCAAATTCACAATTCAAATTAAAAAAAAAACACAAAATATAACGTTTAACATAGGTACAATGACTAAGCGTTATGTTGGGCAATGGGTTCTCGTCTCAGCATATGCAAGGCTTTAAGCCTTGCGCTGGTTTTCAGTCGAGTCCCTTCGACAGAGGGTTGGTCGTAACACTGTGATCCTAATAATATTTGATTGCCCTACGATTTTTATAATTACATTATGATATTCTTGTGTTAAATATTTAGGTGTATAAAAATACTACAAAAGAAAATACAAATACTAATAAACGTCTTGTCCATCTATATTTTACCTACGTATATATTACGATTGTATGTGTGTGATGTGTGTTTGTTGTTGTGTGGTGTGTTGCTGTTTTGTGTGTCGTGTTGCGTGGGTTTTAAATTTGCTTTTGCAGTTCGAGGAAATGAGCTCGCAGTATTTTTTTAAATTTAAGGTAGCACATAGGTTGCCTTAAAGGCGGCGGCAGGTCATTCCAAATTTTAGTTGCGGCAAATTTAAAACCCCCTCTGTAGAGTGCTGTGTTGTGTTGTGGAACATCAAGTTTAAATTCCCTGTGGCTTCTCAGTGGTCTTTTCTGTGTGGATCTGGAGCCGTAGCATGGTTGGCCTTATCACGCAACAAGTGACAAGATAAGAGCGTCGTCTCGTTCTATCGATCGGTGTCAGCCAGTGACGCACGCTCTATATCCTATCACCTATCGCGTGACAAGGCCAACCATGCTACGGCTCCTGATCGGCTTCAGCTCATCAAACAAGTACCTACCGCGGCGTTTCGAACTCGATAACTCTGCGTACGGTATTCGTAAGGTGCATCTGTCTTCGGCTGGACATATTTAATATTCCTCTGGCATTAAGGTGTGTTTACCTAATGTGTTCACATTAAGGCATTCGTATGTGGGCACGATCGCTGTGATGCAGAGAGTAAGACATTTTAATTACAGAGAGTAAGACATAACAATAGACGGTATAGTCGTAATAGCGACCAGTCTGCATTTCACTATCCTACAAATCTCGAATGTGAGAAAATAAGTATTTTTTATACAGACCCACATTTCATATTCTTTTGACTTCATTTTCAGATTCGTGGTCGATATGTTGTTTTTAGGGAGATGAAAATTATTTCCACAACTGACTGAAATGAGTATAGTTTAAATATTTTTCAAAACTATTTAAAGTATTTAGTTCAGTATTTCACCACGCAGCACCTAACCCAGATAAAACAAAACCCAAAATAAAACGGAATTCCATTCCTTCGGTAAATCGCAAACGTAAGGTACATTTTCAGCAAAGCGCTTCAGTAAAGAAATTGATAAACGCGCCGCCATTGCGTGCGAGCGAGACGGCCTGCGCACTCACAATCTAACAAGAACAAAAGGCTGTCGTCGCTATATTACCTAACGGATCAGGGGATGTAGTATATGTTAGATAGTAACATAATGATAAAAATGATAATGATAAATGATTTATTTAGTAACTAAAAAACACTTTACAATATTAGGCTGGTGCCTCTTTTTAAGCAAACAAGATGCCTGTGTCAAGAGACACCGCTCTTCCTTAGAATTTAGCATATAATATCAACGTAGGTGGGATATTTTAATTAGGATAGTAGAGGAGAGGAGAGAGCATAGAGCCTATATCAAAGGTTTGGATTTCTAATTCAGTGTATACCTAAGCTCTCACCTTCTCCTGTTGGTTTATAAATTATAATTAAGTACAAGGATTGAGTAAGTAAGAAAAATTAGTTAACTAAGCTAACATAATATAACGTGTGTGTGTGTGTGTGTGTGTGTGTGTGTGTGTGTGTGTGTGTGTGTGTGTGTGTGTGTGTGTGTGTGTGTGTGTGTGTGTGTGTGTGTGTGTGTGTGTGTGTGCGTGTGTGTGCGTGTGTGTGCGTGTGTGAGGGCGCGCGTGGGTGGTGTGTGTGTGTGTCTGTGGGATGTATAAATTAATTTACTAACATGTTTTCTAGTTCGGCGTAGTTTTTAGTCTTGATCCATTTTAGTACTTTCGTTTTGCAGTCTTTATAGGTGGAGGGGTATATATCTTCAGTTTTATTTATGAGGTTATATAATTTAGTAGATTGAGCTAGATACTGTCTCCTAGCAAATACAGACTTTGTATCTGGCATGGGGATTACATTTGGCTTCCTCCTCCTTCTGATAGATGTAGTAATTATATTAGGACAAAGCTTTGTTGATTTATGTCTCCTCAGTATTACATTCAAAACATACAGTTTCCTAATC
The DNA here is from genome assembly GCA_932294315.1 of Epinotia nisella. Classification (NCBI taxonomy): domain Eukaryota; kingdom Metazoa; phylum Arthropoda; class Insecta; order Lepidoptera; family Tortricidae; genus Epinotia; species Epinotia nisella. Next base: position 13,022,363 of record OW028687.1, on the reverse strand, counting down.
GTCATGAGATCACATAGCTGATATAGGTCACTGGTTGGGAACCTGTATGGTTTGAAGTACATGACTTTCAGCAGAGCACGTTGAGCTCTCTCTAATTGAAGGAACTTGGTTTTAGTGGCACCTCCCCAGATCGGTATGCAGTAAACGAGAACGGATTGTGCTAAGGTAATATAAATTTGATTTAGAAGTTTTTTAGTTACGACGTGTCTAAGAGATTTAAAGGTCCATATAAGTTTTCGAATGCGAGACATTATCAACTCAGTGTGAGTGTGCCATGTGAGACGCTGGTCAATCATCACGCCTAGATATTTAATAGCCTCGACTTTATTGATGGTTGAGCAGGAGCAACTTGGTTGGATTGGTTCTCGACAGTTATGGATTCTAATTTTGATCATAAGACACTGTTTATGATTATTATGGAATCAAAGTGTTTGAACACTTTTACCTCATCATTGCCTCGGTACCTTTTTTGGCACATTTTAATTACCTATGAAAAAATAATCTTACCGATTTGAGATGAAGTGGGCGATGGCCAGTACCTACTTACTTTAGTCAGTTACTACTTCTCATAATATTTGTATGGACAAACATATGATAGCCCATGTGACGTGGTTAAAATTTAAAATGCTTATCCACGCAACAAAATGTCATATAATATAGCTTAGGATTTGTTGTTAGGTACGACTGTTTTTGGTTAAGTAGTTAGTTATTTACTAGAAAACTGAAACTCAATACTTAACACGTTGAAGGACAGTTATGGCTGTATTCATAAACGACCAATAAAACTATTTTAGCTAAAATATCGCTTAAATTCGTTTGTCTTTATCTGTCACTTTGACATCTGTGTTCGTCAGAAAGGGCAGTTTATTTATCAGAGGCATTTTAAGTTTAATGAATAAGAGGGTAACCCTATAGGCATCGAGAAATGTATGGCTAACCTACATTTAATTGAAGTACTGTTCGTCAATATGTTAAGCGTAGGTGTACCTACTGATAATGTAGGTGTTACTGTAGTAACACACTTTAATTTGGGACCCACTTAAGGTTGACGTCCTGTCATATTGTATAGGAATGCAAAGAATATTATTGCGAAATGGGTCCTAAATTAAAGAACGCAACCGTACCTACCTATACTTTATTTTATCAACGCTTTGTTGATTTATAAGTTTTTCATAATTTTTTCAATAAAATGAAACAATTTTATTTATAAATCCAATAAATTAAATTACCTAAGGCTTGAACTACGGATAGTAGGACATGATGATATAGTGTATATTTTACAGCCATGTAAAATAAACATCGTTAAAAACCCAAACCGGGGTTTATGTTAGCTGAAAGAGATCCCTTAAAGAGATAAGTGTGCCTTGACATTTTTTTTATTGTATCTTCTGTTATGTACCTATTTGTGTTTTTATGCAATACACTATTTACTACTACTGCTATTATGTACTAAACTAGTACCCGTAGGGAGGGGTACTACAAACTAGGCTATAAATATTGTTTAAATACATAGATAGGTAGGTACTTGAAACATCTTCTTTCTTTGCTTTTACTTATCTAAGCGATCTTATGAAGGCCTGAAAATCCGTCTCGAGTAAATTGAAACTAGAGAGAGATAGCGTGCGCTGAAGCCTCCGTTGCTCCGCGTTAGTGCAAGCGGGATGCAAGACACGGGAGTGAGAGCTCAATAACGAGGCGTCCAAGGGTTGGCTGTTTCTCTTACGGCAGCAGGCAATATCGACTAATAACTTACTGAAACTCTTAACTCTCCGTGTTCGATAATGCATTTTGAACTCTATGTCGCAAGCCGCATTGTTGCTTTTATAATTTTATCAGTGTTTATTCAGAGGTTGAGAAAATTGGTTCTCAATATGTGGAGATTTATGTATGTGTGTATGTACCAGGCATACTTACGAGGAAGTCTTACGAGGCAGCTTAATTTCCATTGTTGGAAAATTTATGTGCATTGTTTACGTAAGATCGATGTTATTAAAACAACTAAAACAACTCGTCCCTGTGTCTTTGTCTTATATAGTTTATTTAAGTAGCTTTTTAATGTAGAATGTGTTTTCTGACACAAACTATTGCGTAATTTTTTCACCTTTTTCGAACCAGCCAGTTACAGTTGGTTAAGTCAAAATAACTGAAAGCTGATGATTGTATTTTCATTCATCTTATACATCGCTTTTCCACAAATTTTCTTTCCAGCCAACAGACTGTAAAACAAATGCTAATCCAGGTAGAAGTCCCGCAGTCTCGTTAACGCTAAATTGTGTATAATGATTAATGACGCCGTGGCGGTATTGAAAATATATTCAAAACAGCCACAACCTCATTCGAATTTCAAAAATGCGTTGAAACGATCAGACATTGCTTTTTCTTTTCGGCCAGATAGACTGGTAAAACAAATGCTAATCCAGATAGTAGTGACGTCCCGCTGTCTCGCTAACGCTATTGTGTATAATGACGCTGGCGCGGTAATGAGGATGGATGGCGCTGGATATTGCACGGCAATAATCCTATCACGCTCTTACTACGAACGAGGGTGCTTCGTGCTTGGGGGGAAGGTATTTTGTCGTCTGAAGGAAATGCATTTGTAGGGGAGACTAGGGCTGGTTGTAACGGGGGTAACTAGTAACAATAGGGTTTATCCGCGAATATGAACCCTATGAATTAAACCTTTAGCGTTAACTTTAGACTTATAACATGAGGCTTCGTGCAAGCTTGACCTGTGTCCCACCAGACAGCTTAGTGAAAGGACGTGAACGCATGTTGTGATTCAGCAAGGTAACATAAAAAATCTCAAGGGTTTTTTCATGTCTGTTTCTACCAGCGATTGGAAAGACTGACATTTGACAAGAAGAACAACATATTTGGAAGACATTCAGGCCGCAAAATTCTTCTCATATCATCCCAGATGCAACCGAGCTTCGGAGGCCGGGTTCGCTTTTAATTCTCTTCCCCACTCACAAATCATATGACTTTTAACTTTTGTCTTCAAATATTTCAGGCCTCAAGAGTTTTTCTTGGCGATCATTATGTAGGGATAACCTTAAACATAGTTAATGTAGTAAAAGGTTCCTTGGTAGGGGCACGCGGCCTCCAACAGCGTGATAAAGCGGCCGTCGATACTGGGCCGGGATCATTAAGCCTTCAGTTCAGGTGAGTACTTGTTCCCGGTGATTTATACTCGGAACACGGACTCAGAACGTAGGCACAGATTGTCAGTAGGTACTAAAAACGTCTGCCGTCTTACGTCTAATTCTAAACGCACAACAAAGATCCCCGCCGTAGGCGCCGTTAAGTTTGGCGTCTCGTTGGACAAGGACGAAATTTAGTTTTATGGGCGCTCACATTTTGATGCCTAGGTTCAAGACCACGTGCATTGAGTACTATGAATAGATAAACAAGTAGGTGGGTATAAGGCTGGTTCCGGATCTAACAAGACAAGCTTGGGTAAGGCTCGGCCGAGGAGCTCCCAAAAAATATTTCTTATTTTTACCTTCTCACCTCTGAGCAAAATCCTAGTTATGCTCTAGTAGCTACTACCAAAGTTTGAAAGCAGAACAGACAACTCGAATATAAAATATACAGACTATAAAAACTACAAGACGGGAATTAATTGCAGGTTATTGTGACATGTCACGTTAATGCAATAGCGTTGTAAACAGCGACGATGACTTCATATTATGCATTATGACTTTTACGAGCCATACGTCAGGTCATATCTATGTCTATTTATATACAGCAAGATAATTCCATAAGTCTAATCTAATCACACTATTATTCTCAAATCCAATTGGTTCCAGCAACATATTCGATTCACCCTCGAGACCAATAAGACGGGCCCTCCCACTTAATCTGGGAGTATCGTTAACAAATTTAATATTTACTCTCACGACTTATCCTTATAAATCGTCGACAATATTAAAACCGCCAGTACATTTTGATTGTTGTGCCGAATAAATCGCCCCTGTTGTTAGGTTTGCCGCAAGTGAGAGGTGGGAAGCGATTTCTCTCAAAACCGTAGTGAGAGTGAGCTGTGCTGTTTGACTACGAACGTCTTTCAAACGTAAACTTAAATGAATCAAGGTTAGTTCATTGAAGCCTGGGATCCAGGACCAGGGGGAAAATCTGATCGGGGAAAATAAGTTTCATGCAGTTCGTTCCACTCAAACCACCAGAAAGACACCACCACCGGTGGTGTCGTTTGGAATCACTGTTTCGTTCGACACTATCCTAGTGATGTGTAAGTTACATAGAAACTACTGGGAACATATTGGGGAATGGGGTTTAAATTGCTCAGTTTCATGTACCCTAACCCTGCCAATTTCAATCAAAATCGGAACCAAATGTTTATTAATGAGAATGTATTTTTTTCGTTCGAAACCTGTAGAAGTCATGCCTTGATTGTAAAAAGTGTGTTTGTCAGTTTATTGCAATTATGAGACGGAACGGAAGTAGTCTACTTCTCGGCAAAATTTTACGAGGGCGAAGTGACAGACAACAGCTTGTAGGTATTAAGAAGATCATTCGTAGGACATCACTAATAGTCAGTGGTAGTGATTCCAAACGACACCACCGGTGGTTTCGTTCTGGTGGTGTCGAGTGAAACGAACGCATGCAATAACCATATCGGAAAATATAGATTGTAAAAATATGTAAAAAGATAACGGGCTTCGAAAAAAAAATCGGGAAAAATATCTAACAAATCCTGACTGAGCGGTTTTATGGCTAAGTTTCTAGGGAAATATACAGAAGGACATGAAATATGTCCACTTAAATATAAAAATAAACGTATAGTTAGCAAAAAGTCAGGACATTGTACTACATTAAATGGCTAATGCGTTATTGTCGTTATTGAATGGTTACTTACTTACTAATAAACTTAATCAATGACCACACACGACTAAACCAAATAGCCTTAACATAATCTGTAACAAGTTTATCACATAGACCGTCGTATAGGCCCTTGTACCCTTGTAGTATGCTACGAGTAACCCACGCTCGGCTTTGCTGGTAATCCTGGGCCATATCTGTACCTCTCTCCTTTCGGTACGGCTTTATTAAAATAACGCACTTTATATCACTTTACGTACCCCATTATACAATGTGAAATAGTTTTCCGGTTATATTTACTTACAATACAATACAATACAAATACTCTTTATTGCACACCTCACACAAACAAAGCAGTTACAGTTACTTACAGTCAGTAATATAAAATAAAATAAAAATATTTCAGACTACGCTATCCATAGGTATTTTATTAGTAACGGGCTAGTTCTTACACATAAGGAATTTCGGTGGGCTCAACTCATAGCAACTTTGTTATTTAGTATTTCCAAATAATTAAAAAACTATGGATAAAGAACTAATTGATTACTGTTTGGGCATTCAAATTCAGCAAGATCAGAAAATATTTTTTTGGGCAAAAATGCCCTAACGTGAACGAAATTGTCACTTTCCTGTAGGGCGATTTTACAAAACACAAAGTCTCTACTGCAATAATACGTAAAATAACAACTTTAATCAAAATGATTGTAGTCAATCGCAGTAATAATAATTGCAGCTATTATAAAACCCAAAAAAAAATATTACGTACTATCTCTCTATTTTCAATCAAATTCTCATACATAAATGAGGCGACACGAATTGTGTATCACTTTCCTGTCAGCGAAAAACACGTTAAAGAATTACAAAAAATTAAATACTTTAAGCGAATTTGCCACACTTCTGTCACAAAGTTCAGAGTGAAATGTGTTCATCGCCTTGAGTTGCTATCTATCAGCCAATCAGACAGCCGTGGCGACGATCTCGTCGGCCGCAGACGGGCTCAGGACAGACAACTTCTCACTTGATGGTATGTTATGATGGTTACATAACAAACTACGTAATTACGTAAATCATATTTGGAATTCTTAAAGATTTGTTATAGTTTTAATAAATATGTATAACCAATGTTTAAATAATTAAACTATTAACACTGCATTGAAATACTGCCTTTTTAATATTAGTAAACCTCAAACTTATCACTTTCCTGTGTATTACTTGTCAGGGCCTATTTAACAGGAAAGTGATAAACTTTCCCAGTTTTTTTTATTCGTGTGTTAATTTAATATATTCATGTTATAGTTAATTGTTTCTGAATAAATATGTCATTTTTCACTTTCCTAGCAGTAAAATAACGATGATAATATAATAAATTCCAACGGTTTGCAGTTGACGCATGAAATAGGTAATGTCAAGTATATATTCGTCACTTATTAATCTTATTATACATATATTTTATATTTTTTTCAAGTTTATTTTCATTTTCCTGTACAATTGTATCACTTGCCTGTCCTTAATTTTATTTAATATAATATAATATTTTGCGGACAATCTTACACAAATCTACCTAGAATGGACTTTATTTGTACATTTATCAAGATTTTGTCTGACTCTTTAGCTTAATGTAGTCAAAGCCTTGACCTCTGGCACATCTGCATAATAAAACCAGTAAATCATAGTGTGTAACTCAAAACGTCCCGTTTTATTCCTTCATGATAAGAACTAGCCAACAATAAGCTTAACGAACTATGTTAGTGTGGAATTGAATCAAATTAACTAGGTAACAAAGTAACTATTAAATTACATTACATTAATAAATTGAGTTAAGAATTTAAAATAAATTAAATTAAAATACAAAATATTATGGAGTAGGAGATATTAAAGATTTGTTTGTACATTTTAAACATATTACATAGTTTAAAAATGTCGTGTAGTGTATAGTATTCCAATTAGAAAATCTAGATATTCTCTTGTACTCTTTTCGTAGTTTTCGCGAGGCGGCTGCAATCAAAGAGAATATTGAATATATATAGTAGAGTTGTCACTCAACATTTTTGGCAGTAGCGCCATCTAGAGTCGCAAGAATACATACACTTCAAAATACCTCAAACACATGCCTATATGTGTGAGGAGAATTTGAATTAATGGAAACAATTTGTATCCATCATTTCGAAATCCTACCAGAGCAGGTTTGTTATATAAGTTTACTCTGGTAGTTTCCGAAATAATGGATTAATACTCTATTAGAAATCAGAAATAAAAAACTAATTTGAAAATAATATATTTACTTATACTTCTTTATTTTACATTCATATTTGTAGGTCTGTACTCAATCAAAATGAACATTAGCCAAATATAGTCTACCTACAAATTTCCTTTATTTCCATTTCCTGTTCCTATATTTTTTTCAATACTTTATATTTATCTTTTCTTCAGGTTACCTACATCAACCCATAAAGGATCCCGATTCTATAAATTCTGAATGTTATCATATTATCTGTTTCCAGTGCTTCCTCATTATCTTTTGGTAGTTATTTGTTTCTGTGAAATTAAGATTATATTGTTAGGTGTATTCATTTGGCATCGAGGCAACAAATCTATAACAAGTTTCTGTCAACAATAAATTTTTGGTAAATACAAGCTATTATTGCCGAGCTATTAGAGTGCAGTAAGTTTTTAGCTATATCGGCCAAATACGGATTCAAAACTTGTATGAAATGCCTAAATAAGCGAAAATATGTAAGTACTTACAAATTTCATCGCAATCGACACACTTATTGCATTTTCGCGATTACATGTTCAGATTTAATAATTTGATGTCTTCCGATTGCAATTACGATAACACAAAGCAGGGGTCCAGAGAAATAAGCAAACTACGAGTCAGGAATTCCAAAAATACAGTAATAATCGTGAATTCCATTCAAATCGCATTCACGGACTCAATTCAAATAAAACAAATTTGAAATTTATCTAAACATCATAAATGACACTTGACAGATACCATTCCATTTCCCAGAACTATTGAGAAGGCCCGTGTAGATTTTTTATGGATAAGTAAAATCTGCTTATGATTATTTTTTGCTTTCCTATTTATTTAGTAGTAATATTATTGCGATTAATAAAATTATTTCAATAATATAGTTTAATTAAGAAGAAAGCTGCGTGAAAATAACCACAAAGTTCATTTTCCATGAATGTTGCTACTGCAAAAAAAATATAAATTATACAAGGTTAGTGCTGGCGCACGCTACCGGACCGTTACCGGAACTGGTCGGTTCCCGCCACCTGACGTGTGCCGATGGGTTTGCACCGGACCTAAGTACAAATTTGACTTTAGTGACATCTATAGCCGAGAGAATAAATATTATCCGAATAAAGGAAAAGAAACAAAAGAAAAGCAATTCTACAGAAGGTTCTAAAGTGAAAACACCGTGGCTGCAATCTGCTGATGGAAGGTTATATCTACCATCCACTCTTGAAAGAGAAAATAAAACGGTGTCTGAATGCATTATAAATTTGCCCAGGACTGAATATTTCATCATCATCCAACATTCTTAGGCGCACGTGACGTCGAGTTACGGAAACCCTTAAGTTCACATAAACCTGTTAACCAATGCGTCAACATTATTTTCATACAGCCTTTTCAAACTTTTTAATTTCCTGACATATGGACCTACATCGGTATCCACATCTGTGCTGTGTCTAGACTTAGCAGATTAACGTAACAAAAACACTACACGCTAAGTTAACCCTCAAACCCGACAATGCCAGTGCAATTAACCGAATAAAGGGTGACACCGCAAAGCTGCCGTGATGGATCCGTTTAATATGGCCGCCTAGGTGCCCTGATTAAAATTAAATCTTAAATATATTAAAAATCCCTTCAAAATGATCTGTCTTCATTAGGCCGCGTTGAGACAGTAATTGGTTTACGAAGGAAAGTCGTGGCTTATTAGACAAATGCTTAGAGACTCATTTCTGATTCACAAGCTTAGCTTAAATGTGATATTTATTTCACAAAAATTAGTTGACAGTTCATTACTTTTTAGGGTTCTGTATCTCAAAAGAAAAAAAAACGGAACCCTAGGATCACTCGTGCGTCTGTCTGTCCGTCTGTCACAGCCGATTTGCTCCGAAACTACTGGACCGATTGACTTGAAATTTGGTAAACATATGTAAATTGGTGACCTAAAGATTAACGCGTAAAGTAAATTAATGAATTCTGAACAAGGGGGCCGCTTTTGGGGGAAAGGGGTTGTTGTAAACACCTCAGATATATTTTTATTATATTTTAGCAAAAACAGATTTGAAGTTATTTAGGAAAAAAGACGGAAATTGACCATGCCCCCCCCTCCCCCCTCCCTTTTTCTCCAAAACTACTAGGCTTATTAAAAAAATATGGAAAATAGTTCCTTGCCTAAAGATTACATGAAAACCTATAAGAAGTATGAGTATTCAAAGTAACGGGAAAATTCTCAATATTTTACGGAACCCTCACTTCGCGAGTTGAACTCGCACTTGTCCGGTTTTTCTTAATGAAAAGTGATCATAACTAATCATAAGTTTTCATCTGATGTGGAGATCAGTACAAAACGTTATCCTTCATATATCTGATTAATGATTATATATAATAGAGGTTTGAGTTGTAAGTTATTTTATATTAGAGAGGTATATATCTGTATAGATACATTCTTGAAAGCACGCCTATAATCATGAAAGGGGTAGGCAGAATGTGTCAACAGGAAGAAAGGGGGTGATGCTATTTTAACCTATATGATATTCTTCTAGTATTTTTTTCATATAAATTGCCTCTATTTCACGCATGTAAACGTATTGCTTAACACCATCAAAAACCAGAGGTCCCATCGCATTAAGTAAGACGTAATGGAGGGCGAGGCCGGAGGGTTCAGGATATTGCCTAATCATGCCGCTCGCACCCTAACTGGCAGTTGTTTTACATTCATTCACCCGGCTGGGCTAACGCGATCAATTAACACGGATTTGTATAGCTTTAGCTTTTTTAGGGTCTATTGGATTCTGTTTATGGAGCTGTAATACGCTACATTTAAAAATTTCTGGAAAATGGGTATTTAAGGCTGTTGTTTTACGGTAAGTAAAAGTAAGTATAGTAAAAAATTGTTTATTCATGACCATACAACTTAAATTTAGTAACACAATTCTGCCAAACCACAGTGTGGTTTATTGGCAGACGAGACTCCAATTAGTTCTGCACATATAATAGATACCTTAAACTGACCAAACCCACAACCACAGTAGGGGTATACACGCATATTGTCGGGTGACAAGCAAAAGTCACTAAATGCAGAAAAATAATTTAAGAAATGGCAACTGTTTTGAAGTAGTAATAAGGTTGAGTTTTCCTTTACCTCTTACGTGTAATTAGTGATTTTTGTTTGTCACCCGACGATATGCATACATACACATACATAGAAGACAGGTAAGCAATCTTAACTCTTATTATATTTAATTTCTAATTTGGTTATTAAAACATTACTGACTTTTTCTTTGAATAGTTGCTTTGTCATACACTTGTTTTTTAGGCTTCCGTACCCAACGGGTAAAAACGGGACCCTATTACTAAGACTTCGCTGTCCGGACGGACGGACGTCCGTCCGTCTGTCTGTCACCAGGCTGTATCTCAAGAACCGTGATAGCTAGAGAGTTGAAATTTTCACAGATTATGTATTTCTGTTGCCGATATAACAAATACTAAAATACCGGCCAAGTGCGAGTCGGACTGGGGCTCCCATACAACAGACATGATTTTTTTGCCGTTTTTATAGATAATGGTACGGAACCCTTCGTGCGCGAGTCCGACTCGCACTTGGCCGGTTTTTTTTAATCTGAAGGTAAGTCATTGTAAATTTTCGGAACCAGGTATTTTCTGCATTTTTGGTATAGTATTGTACAGTATGGCAAGATGGTAGCATTAAAAAAAGGCTACATCATGCACTCTGAACTCAATTTCGATGAAAGTGAAAAAAATCAATTTGCATGATTTTATTTTATTAAAAATGGAAATAAATTTCAAGTACATAGGCATTTGAAGTATATTATGGTAACACACGTAACATATTTTACTAATACTACTACTACCTGCGTTTTAATTGAAGGCCGTACCTAACCTACTTATTTTTTTAACCATTAATCGTAACGATTTTATACGTACCGTACCAAATCATTCGTGCATATTAACTTGGTATGGTAGGAAATTGATTTGTATTAAAAGATAAATTTTAACCTACAAACGATGGCAATTTTTAATAATTGTTTTGTTACATTATGCGTCTTTAAACCATAACCGTAACTGTAAACACAAACTAACCCCATCCTCCTTATCCGAATAATTGGATTGCCAGGTTAATAATGCGTAAAACAATCGTAGAATCGGAAAAGTAACATCGCTCCGTGAACAGACCGGCAGTTTACGGGTTATTAATCCTGACAAAGCGCAGTGGAAGGGTTGAAGGCGATCCGCTGAAATATTGTGACGTTTGCCGTCCGGTGCGTAATTTCGTTTATTATGCTGTCTTTTTTTATCAGTGACCGACAGACCTGAATAATCGTATGTAGTAAATGTTTTATTCTACAGCGATGTCTAATATAATTAATCAATAATAATAAATAAATATTAGGGAAACATCTTACACAAATCGAACTAGCCCTTAATCGTAAGGTCATGTGACAATACTAGACGACGATATATTTAATAGATACCAATACTTAATAAATAAATACCTTTTGACTCGGCATACGAATAAATACGTAAATAATAGTTTAAAAAAATCATGCGGCTAGATAATTAAGAACAAGATTTTTTCCCCCATACAACTTCATACAAATATGACTTTTCAAATTTAATGATGATTAAAATATGTTTGGCCAATTTTATTTCTGGGGGACAATCACGTAACGCATTGTACGCGCGTCAGGTAGATCTAAATGCCACTTTTTTATATGGAAAATGACAGTTAAATCTATTTAACGCGCGTAAGAAATGTTACGTGATCGACCCAATAAAGCTTCTGTAAAAGTTGTACTTTAAAAAAATACGGATGGTCAAATGGACATTTTTTGCAAGTTCATACTGTAATTAGGGACAATGTGTGAACTTATAAAAAGTGTTGATTTGATCGCCTGTATTTTTTAAAGTCTAAATTTTACAGAAGCTGTATGTGCAATATATTAAATACTGTTTAAACACAGTTACATCCGTATAATCAGAAACAAAATTGATCAAACACATTATAAATTATCATCAAATTTGAAAAGTCATAACTGTATGCAACTGTATGGGAAAAAAATCGTGTTCTTAATTATCTGGCTACGACTATACATAGCTACATACAATATACGGGGTGTTTCCTGTAACAGGAGCAATAAATTAAACGGAGGCTTCCTTACTGCATTTGTAGTAACCCCTTTTGTCCATTTCTTTTCAAATGTTTTTAACTCGGAGAAAAATTGATCTGAAGTTATGACCTCCGAGTAATGTATCTTGGCACCACGAGATCATAGCACAGTAGTCAATGCAGATTTTGAGGTAGCATCATGTAGTGAGTCATAATAGTTTTTGCATTTTTGTTTTCAAAAGATATTTTTGTGATTTTTTCAATTTTTTTCAATTTTTTTTTGTGTTTTTAAAATAATAAAATACTTATATCACTCCAGAAGAGTAAAAAAGTACACCAAAACTTTAGTTAAAGAAAAAAAAATCCGAAAAAAAAAATTTTTTTTTCAATTAAAACCACTTAGAAACAATTGATCACAAGCTTAATAATCTACCATTTAATTTATTGCTCCTGTTACAGGAAACACCCCGTATACATACATACGCTCGAAAAACATAACCCTCCTTTCCTTCGGCAGTCGGGTAAATATTCATCACACAACTATGGTGTGATGAACCCCACCCTTACCGGGATTCAAACCCAGGACTAGCTGCTTCGTAGGCAGGATCATCACCCACCCAGACCCACCCAAGTGGGCTAAACCGGTCCACAATATGTGATATATGTGTCTCAAATAAATAAAAAGTTTAGATATGATGATGCCTTAAATAACCTAAATTAATATCTGTCATTTGTATCTCAGTGCAATAAAACACATAAAGTAAAATGGTTTTCACTTGAACAAAATACAAGTTAAGGTACTAATATGTCTGCCAAGATTAATGCGAATATCGATCAACCAGAATTCCTTATTGTTGTTAGTCGTGTAATTTCAACTTTTATTCCCTTTTCTGCAAAAGATAGTCCCTAATGTTCAGTAAATATCGCATTGTACAATAACATTACAAGCCAAATGAGATCGGAAGGAACGGAGTACAGAATGGACCCCCGACCATACATCATTCGCTCAATGAGGCTACAACAATCGAACAACAAGGTATAGAGCGTCCGCGTCATTGTGTGACGTAATTTTATCAAAAATATCGGGCGCGACAATGGATCGTTGCGCCGACAAAAGTCGGAAGACCGGATGCGATTCGCATCGTCCCGCCGACAAACGCGCAGCGACGGTTTTTACGCAATTCCGCTACAAAGCGCGATTGTTGCGAGATGTTTCCACCCACAACTCGCCGAGCCATCGCTCATCGCCGCCGACAATCGGAAATGACTTACGAACTTCGGAACTTTTAGTGCCACTTGTACTTTGATATTGTAAAAGTGATTATTGCATGCATTGTTGTCCAACGAGTGTACAAGATACGCACAGGTGCACTCATTAAGATCCGTCGCTGTGAAGCTGTCCGTTGCTGCTTTGATAATGGCTGTGTACGTAACGAGTCATATAAGAACCCTTTTCGATAAACGGATAAATTGACCCTAAAATTGGCACAAAATTTATAGGTGCGCAAGCCAATTAATAGCGTCGTGCGTCATTAACGGAGTGCGACAAAATTGACACAAACGGCGTCGCCGCGGCCATTATTGGACTTTTACTGTTATAGCATATCGTAACGCTCATCGTGCACCGTGTAATTAGTCCACAACGGGAACACCGCTCGCCACCACGGTCACTCTCACCCCTGAACCTACATCGGCGATAGCAATTGTAATAAATACCACTGCCACGTTTATTACAAGCCCTCGTTGTAGGTTAGATCATACCGAGCAATGAAAAACTTACTAGATTTAAACGCGGAGTTCACCCCTAATTGCATGTGGAATAAGTGTGACAGATATAAAGCGTCAGTTAGTCATCGCAACAATACGATGGGCATGTACGTACAATTGATTTTTCGGTTCGTCATTCAAGTCAATGTCATGGGGGACGTGTATCCGCGTTTGGCGCGATAAAATAAAAGTTTTTTCCTGTTATTAGGGTTGTTTTTCACCCGCCAATAACATAATACTTGCAATGTTATTGAAATATCATCCCGAATGTCTAGAAGAAGATATTTTTGCCTATGAACTTGATGGACAGTATTTATTTATTTATTTCAATACAGAAACTATTATTACAGGATGACCTAATTAGTAGGTACTTATATGGATTAACATAGTAAGTTTTTAGAGAAAATTATTTTCTTCTAAAATAGCATGCGTATAAGTGTTTAAGTACTAAGTACGTCATTTTTCGCATTGTTGATAGGTACCTCATTAAGTTCAATATAAAGTTGTTCCAATTCCTACGACTATTCCTACTTTCAGTTTCCAATGCCTACGATAGAAACCGCAATGTTTGATGTTTCAAAATTCCGACAATCTTACCAAAAACTTCCAAAAACCGTAACCCCAATCAATTTAAAGTCGACTTGCATTGTAGATAGACCCTTAAAGGCACCCGCCTGGCTGAATGCATTCTCCTCACAGAAAGTTAATAGCCAAAGGAAGGAAGTAAATAGTCTTTATTCGATTAACAGTGGCAGTCGGCGGGCTTCAAAGAGACTGCTGCCATTGCACAAGGGATAAAACTTACTGATACTCTTCATTCAAATGGTAATTCAGATGGGCACTTGGGCAGGAAGCATGACTTGCAATTTTGACTTTGGAGTTCGGAGTAATGGAGTTGCACTCTGACAGTAAGTATACCTAATGCTTAGTATGAATGTAACTTGGAGAATGTCTAGGTGTAGGGATTTTTACGGAAGCCCTAGGCTACATCAAATAGTAGTGCGTATCTACAATACATAAGCTGTTACAGAGCATATTGTGTTTTAGGAACTTGTGCTAGCAACGGTGCTTTCCTGTTTCCTGCTCAATAAGGAGACGTCAACGCGAAGTAATTTTCTAAGAGTAAATTTAAAGCTACCAATAGAATCCTTACGCTTTTATAGAAACAAAATTGTATGACAACTACGTATGTCCGTCTTTGACACAAATTTTTGGGTATTTATGTGTTTGGCTCGTCTACGTTTCCATAGCCTAGCTTGAGTTTCCCTTATTCTTCAAATAAAATCCTTCAAATAAAAAGTGACATATAATTTTCTTGGTTCTATTTGACGTTTTTAAACTGAATTATGAATAGAAAAGTAAAACTAGCTAATAAGGTTTCATACGAGTGACAACACGTTGTACATTATGTTCTTTTTCTACTCCTGTACTTTTATCTGTCATTTACATAGTCACGAACACTGATATAAAGACATACAAAATTAGTTTGCAGAAAAGTCTATACTCTATTCCCCATAACAGTACGGCACAGCCGTGCTGTTATGTCGCCAAAACGATACGCTTAGCAGCATGAACCTAGGATACTATGGACAGGCTATACGTGATGCCACAATGAGGGACAGCAACAAAGTAGATGATACCCGTGGGGTGGCCATGTAACTAAAAATTACCCCATCGCGTCCATATGTTTATTTTAAATAATGCACTTTTATTGTAAGTAGTTTTTACTGAAGCTTTACACATTCATTGCCTAGCAGGCGCTGTTCGCAGACACTAGTAATATTCAGTTGCGGCAAGGTAGACTGTCCGTATCTTACCTTTCTAAGCGTTCTTACTAGAAAGAGACGGACAGTCTACCTCGCCGCGACACAGCTCGCGGGTCGTCCTGATCTACTTAATTAATTATTATAAAGCCTGAATCACACTGGCGCAGCCTACGGTGGCGGTCCTTAGTAAACTTGACAGATAGTGTCAAATTTACTATTGACCGCCACCGCAGGCCGCGCCTGTCTGTGAGGCTTTATTTAAGACATTCATTCATTCATTCATTCACAGACTCACAGACTGGCGCGGCCTGGCCGCGGCGGTCAGTGGTAAACTTGTAATTAGGCTTAAGGCGGATAAAATAATGATACTAAGGACCGAAATGAGACACAACCATATTAAAAAAAACATTTATTTATATAAGGTTATCTCTATTTAGGTTAGGTAGGGGTCGCTTACTGGCCTTTGAAATTGAATAATATTAATTTTGTATACATATTTCTCAATCCAAATACTCCGCGTACGCACATCCTCATTTAGTGGAAACCTAGAAAATAAAACATATTATTTTACATTCAATTTTCAAAGCATAGGGCTTATAGAAAATTATGAATCATTCTATACCGTCGATCATCTTTACTTATCTATATCTATCTGTCTTACTAGCTGTCCACGCGTCTCCACCCGCGTATTAGAAAGAACCCGAGCGGAGGCGCAGATGCAGGATTTTTTGTTATGGGATGAATAGTTCCGGAGATTACTCGCTACATAAAAGCTTTGCCTCTTTTTATGAGTATAGAATAAATATCCATACTAATATTATAAATGAGAAAGTGTATGTGTTTGTTTGTTTGTTTGTTTGTTTGTTTGTTTGTTTGTTTGTCCGTCTTTCACGCCAAAACGGGGCGTCGAATTGACGTGATTTTTTAAGTGAAGATAGTTGAAGGGATGGAGAGTGACATAGGCTACTTTTTGTCTCTTTCTAACCCCCCACTTCCCCAAAATGGGGGGTTGAAGTTTGTATGGAGCATTCCGCAATTTTCAAGGTAGAAAGTTAAAAATTGGTATGCGTAGGTACTATTTGTGACTAACAAAAAAATCGTGCATCATTTTTTTTTGGAAATCTGCACCCAACCCCTTAAGAGGGGGTGAAATTTTATATGGGGGTCCAGATATGTAGAGTCGATATGTAGAGCCGATATGTAGAGTCGATATGTAGAGTCGATATGTAGAGTCGATATGTAGAGTCGATATGTAGAGTCGATATGTAGAGTCGATATGTAGAGTCGATATGTAGAGTCGATATGTAGTCGATATGTAGAGTTGCTATGTAGATTCGATATTTATAGTCGATATGTAGAGTCGATATGTAGAGTCGATATGTAGATTCGATATTTAGAGTCTATGTTCAATATGCAGAGTCTATGTAGAGTCGATCTAAATATATAAAAGACTGAAACTGAGATGCACCTTTTTTGTAGACGGTTAACATTACTCTTAGTATGCGGGCGAAGCCGCGGGCAAAAGCTAGTAAGTATATAAAAATAGATCCCACCCATTTTATACGAATGTTATGTAATAACAAGTACGAGAATTTTGTTAAAGTATAAATTACCCGAGAAATGGGGTATTTTTAAGTTGTATTGGCTGATATCCCTAAAATGATTGCAAAGAAGCTAAATCGAGAAGACATTCTATACCTGTCGCAGCTTACCATAAACAACCTACGTAATTTGGGCGGATAATTTGTCAACGAATATTTTCTTGAACAATGTAAACAATGATGTTATTTCTATTATAATCGTCTAATTTAACAAGATTTTGAGCGTAATGTAATTTTACGATGCCATTTTTACGTATTGCGTATAAAGAAAAGTGAAAAATGTTCTACTTACGTGTGAAAGGTTATATTTTCATCAGTGTTCCGATCGGCTTTTACAGCCGAGAACACAGCAATATACCATTTTTTTGGCACAGTCGGAACACAGGCAGCTTATTGTGAGTAAAATAACTTTAATCGCGTCGATTTAAGTCACATTAGCATTAAATAATTTAGGTTATTCTAGCGAGTATGCAGCCACACGCGCGCTTTGTTGGGCACAACGGTTGTGCCCAACAGAAAAAAAGTGGAACTATGACAAGGACAACGAATGATATATCTCTTTCTGTCACACTTATTGCGTTTCGTATAGCACCGTCGCGCTCGCTCGTGGTATTATTATTACCATAGCCTGTCCATAGTATCCTAGGTTCATGCTTAGCAGCCATACGCTTCTAAACCTATACATTAGGTACTACCAACTTAACAAACCACTGAATGTTTTTACTTTTTAGAATTTTTTTAACTATACCTAGGCATTGCTGCCAACTTAGGAAAAACCTTATTCTTAATATGGCAGTACTGGCAAGTTGACATCAATTAAAAACAAAGTTAACTATAGACATCCATTTGTCTCATTTTCATGTTTCCCGAATTCCCGGTTATTTTATAAATTGTTGTTTGACTTTGCGGTATTTGTGGTTGCTATAAAATAGTTTGTGTTACTCAAAAGTAATAAAAATGGATGAAGATGAAAATATTGCTTCAAAACCAGAAGAAATACACCGGCAGCCCACAAGCAGTGACCGAAAATTTGTTGCCTACAAAATGTCGGCACCTATACGACAAAGTTTAAGAAAAGTTTATTCTTTGTAAGATTAATCTTGCATTTTATTTCATAGTAGCTAGTCGTAGAAAAAGTATTGTATGCAACGTTGTATAACTACGTCAAAAAACGCTCGTGGCATCTTTCTTTACAATGTTCGCCTTCGGCTCACATCGTAACCCACGCCACTCGCCTTTTTTGACCTCTCTTATACAACTGTTGCATAAAATACTATTAATTGTAGTTGCTCCCGTACAAACATTTGTTGCTCTCCAAAAACAGGTTCAAATGGCATCGTAAAAAAATCTAAGGTCACAAGCCTATTAGAGCTCACTATGGTCCGTCTTCTAGGACAATAGAAAGGGCGTTTGTCTGAAATCGAACTATATTTAATTAAAACAGAACACCTACATCCAACCTCTGCTTCATGTTTATTTCAAGAAACGAACTTAGTATGTTATATGCAAATCCACGCAAGTTACTGTAGCGTAAACTAGGTGGAAGTAAATTGTTTGTAAGTAACACGCTAAAGCAGGCTGCCGTCGGCCCAGACGGGTGGGAAGTAATAGACCTTTGCCAGCTAATTACGCCCCGATTGAAAAAGAAAGGTAAACGGTGAAACGTCAAACGCAATTATATTTACTGTTTGCAGTGGTTGAAGACTGGGAAAATATAATTGAGGTTATATTTTAACGTTTTGAGCGGCACCACTAGCTGCTTGTTGATACAATATATTACATAAGTTGCTGAAAGTTTCTAAATACACGGTTCACAAGAACAAAGATTTGTTTCACTACAACCAAATATCAAATACCCTATGACATAATTATTTTGAGCCAATCTAAATTGTGTTAGTTTCAAAATGACAAACATCCCAAATAGATTTATTTTAAATATAAAATGACATAATGACGTTCACATATTACATCCATAATCTAAAATGTATAGTTGGTGAAAATAACAATTTTTTTTTTTTTAACAATTACTTCAATTACCGAATTATTATTAAGACTGAAGGTGAAAACGCATTAGTTTCATAACTACCAAAATTCAAAAATACCAAGGATCAAAATGACCCTGTATCATAATACCTAAAATTTTGACTGGGTACATTAAATACATATAAGCGGCATAAAAACTGTAATTTTGAAAAGTATAAAATTTTCCATAGGTACTGAGTTTTAGTTGAATTGAAAATTAGTCAAAACATGATACTCAGAGTCAATTTGAATTATAGTCATATCAAGAGTACGGTATTTTAAGAAGTAGGCGTAAGTCATTTCAAGTTTTAGACAGACATTTTGAAACTAAGTGTTTTGACATTGCGACGCAGTAGGAACATGGTATTATGATATTTGGTTGTGGTGAACCGGTAGCTTAAAAATCACATATTTTAAGTGCTGGTTTACAGAAATAATGCTTAGTCCAACGAATACATATAGTGTTTGCATATTACCTACTAGCTTTTGCCCGCGGCTTCGCCCGCGTACTAAAAGTAATTTTAACCGTCTACAAAAAAGGTGCATCTCAGTTTGACCCGTATGAAAATTGAAATGCAATTTGGCAAGAAGTTACTTTCAAGAATTTTCATGTCCACAATGTTAAATTTCAAAATCGATGCCATTTTCGTAATTAACGTCCCAAAAAACCATAAAAACGTCACCCATATTTTGATATTTAGACATTTCAACCCCATCGCACCCCAACAGGGGAGATGGTATTTCACGTCCTCCGCCACGTTGGATTTTAAAATCGTTGTTGTTTTCGTAATCAGCGACCAGCGACCCGATAAACCATAGAAACAATACCCATGTTTATTTTCAGACATTGTCACCACATTCCCCCCTTTTAGGGGTTGAATTCTCAAAAAACCTGAAACATGTGTTTACTCGTTTTATCGCTAGGAATACTCCTGGGAAGTTTCGAAGGAAATAGTTTAACTAATCTTGTTTCCCCATACAAACTTTGGACTCCCATTTCACCCCCTTAGGGGTTGAATTATGACAAATCCTTTCTTAGTGCACCCCTAAACATTATAAGGTTACGTGCCAAATTTGGAATCTCTAGAACCAGCGGTTTGGGCTGTGCGTTGATAGATCAGTCAGTCAGTCAGTCAGTCAGTCAGTCAGTTTCTTTAGACTGGTAGTAATCTATTAATATAGTTTATACTTCATTTTTAAAATAATGCATTGTGGTAAAAAAATAAAATTACTGTCATAAATGAAAAGAAGAATCATGGGCTCTTCTAGCGTTATTTTTAACAAAAACTGCATAGAATATACCTAGTACCATTTTATAACAAATTATATACAAAAAAGTGATTAGACCTAGACAGCAGCGCAGAGTAATAAATGCGACCTTTGTATCAAAACGATCCATTAAATGTTTTCGAGTTTTTATTGCTATTGTTGTGTTCAAAACTAAATCCGTACTCTAAAAAACACAATGATAATTTGTCATCGAAGAATGACTCGAAAGCACCTGGCCTCCACGCGACCCCTAACCGTACCTCACTGTGGTGCCTTCAACAATTCGCAACGCGTCGACTTTTGTCAATATGTCTGTTTAATTTATATTATGTGATCTTCAAATTTTATTTAAGTACTTCTTCAAATATGTGCAGATGCGGCGGGGGGCGGGGACGACCGGCAGATGCGAGCTACCCCTACTGCCGGTTTATGTATTTTAATGATTTTGCACAATAGATAGCGTGTGAGGCATTTATTATACCCGTTTAATGGCACCGCTCTGAAAATAAAATCCAGTTCACCACAAGTCTGATACGAGCACAAAAACTGGCACTTAATTTAAGAGTTTGAACAAAGAGGTACCTAGTTAAAAAAAGAAAAGCTTATTTTCAAATATGGCAACCCCAGCCGGTGGCGCCGGCGAAATTCGCGGTCGGCGAATCGACTTCCTGCGCACTGTTTCCCGCCAAAATGGATCTTTTCCGGTGCGTATTTGTCATTTTTGTATCACGAGTCCGTAGAATAGGCATTGTTCTAATTTTTTTCACGTCATTGTAGCATAGTGTACATTAATAACAACTAATTTAGTAATTTATTTTCTAAGCAGATGTTGGGAATGCTGTCTTATTAGATAATGTTGTATCGTAACCAGTGGCTAGTTATGAATGAAAACAGAGTGCCTATTACTTTGCTCAATGAATGACCATGATGAAAATTTTAGTCGTGGTCGTGAGTAAGCGTTATTTTTAAACTTAATATCCGCCAGTTACGTACTATTTTTAGCATTTACTGTTTCCATGGTTTTCCCATTGGCATCATATTCGCAATCCGTTTACTCGTAACGAAGCCGTCGTTACCGGTCGGATCTGCGAAGATTAATATCATGCGGGGCGCACCCTTATCGCATCATGAACTAGAGAGCACTTTCAGGTCGCGACTAATGAACGTTGACTATGCAAATAAATAATCATTTGTTTATGCACGCAATTATCATTCAAGAAAATGTCTTTTCTACCGGCGAGATTTAGACAGATTTGATTTGAAATTTCTTGCAATCGGAAGTAAAACCATTGTCTATTTTATCGTCGAAAAGCGTCCGTAACCGCTTAAACAAGATTAAGCAACCGTGTAACCTCTTAAACAAAATAGCAGTAAGTTAGCAAACTAGTGTAGCATCAAAAACCAACTAGAAATTTCCGTGTAATTCATATTTTTCTTCGCATCTATTCAGATTTCAAGTCATTATTTTGATGATGCGTTAAATTTGCTGATGTATGCGGGTATAAATAAATACGTAATATATCCCTTGTGGTTATAATATCTTGACTATCACAGGATTCACAGGAAATAGTAAACGCAACATTATCGCGTATTACCTGCAATTTAACAACAGCGAATAAGATGGCACGATAACGTTTTGGGAGGGTGTCCCATATCTACCTAATTGTGAGAACTGATTCCGTAATTAGCGCGACGAGTCACAGAGGGCGCGGGAATTACTTGCCTCGGATTGTGTTTTTTTTTGTTCAAGTCCGTCTATGTATAATGTCATTTCAAATAAATTTAACTAGACTTGCAAAAATCTGCGACGATTGCTTTGTCCAAGGTTGCATCTACCACTATAGGCTTTATGTTAGTCTTTCAGACTTCAGTGTCAGTATACACACGTTTAATAAAACTCCCTAACAGGACAATCTAGCTTAAATCTAGTAGGTATTCTACATAGTTCGACTCTACTGCGACATCTTTCGTAGGTTGAGTTAGACCGATACCTAAAATACCTCTTACAGCTGGACACATGGACTTTGTTGATTAAATCAAGTGTCAAAATACTGAAAAAAATGTATACTTAAATTATAATTTCTAGAGATGTATCCTCCTAGCGTTTGCCCGGTTGTACTCTAAAGGAGCCCGGGGTACGCTGGATATTGCACCTAATACTAAGACTTGGCGTAGGCGTTTGTTTTTACGAAAGCGAAAATAAATAAACACTTTTTTATATGAATTAAACGAAACTATTAGGACAAATTAATTTTGGTCATTTTGGTTTCGTTTTAGTTTCTCATGGGCCATGGCTGTGAGAACTGATCGCGTAATTAGCGCCGAGCGTCAACAGAGGGCGCGGGAACGCCCGCCCTCCATTTGTTTTTTACCGCACCCGTGGGACTGTTTAATTACTAATGTTTGCGCTGGTGTCAATTTAGTGTTTGTCGACACGCTTTTATGATTGCTGACTTGACTTAATAAGTGGGAACTTCAATAATGCTCTCGATCATTACATCTAATGAAGGAAAGTTAATTTAATTATTGTTTATTTTGTTCTTATTTGGGATACAAGGTGATCATAGGTTTTTTATGGACGGCATTTTAGAGATCATTTCTCAGTTACCTTTTAGGATCTGAAGATTTGAGATGGTATTGGTTGGTAAAATATACCTAAAGGTAAAAAACTTAAGTAAGCGCCTCTTGCATGTAGGTGTGACGTGTACGAATGGGCATTTGTTATGTTTGTGTCTAACACTCAATTCAAATATGAAATGTCTATTCGAATACGTCACCACTACAAATACAAGAAGGGCTTTACTTTACTTAAGTTTTTTACTTATGCCTTCTTTATGTCTGAAACTGTATCCGGATACCATTTTTTTCGTAAGAGAACCACTGTTAAATAATAACCGATCCAGTTTATGTTTTTAAGATAGTTTAAAATTAGAGTAAGTAGCTGACTGTATCAGACAATACCTAGTCAATTGAACATGGATAATATTAAAGGAAACGTCGATCCTTGTTGCACTTACGAGTAATGCTCATTCAGCGATGATCCGTGAAACTTATTGAAAGACGAAACAATGAGAAAGCATCAATTTATTTCAATTTACACGATGTGCATTGTTTTGTTAGGGCGGCGTTCCCGCGCTTCCGCCGCGCTTCCGACACGTGCCGCGCCATCTTTGAATTGGACCCTACAATACCGGTGTTGCCAGTATAAAATAAATAATAAAACTTTTGTGAAAATTACAGTCACGCAGTTTTAAACCTTGAACTCTGACACATTAGATTGATTTTGAAAATGAGCAAAAGGTCTGTTACGTTATAGTTTAAATGTTAATTGTTTTATCTGTCGAACTAATGTTTTTTGGTAATTATTTGAAACGTGTCGTCGCTGCGTGTATAGTATTACCGGTCGTGTGTCGTTTTTTGGAAAGGTGTTATTTTCGGTGAAAGCCATTTTCAAGCCATCAGAAGATTTCAACGATTAATAAATGTAGCAGTGCATAATTGTTAAACATTTTTACTTGCAAGAAATACCTACATAATAAATCAGTTTAAATACACCATACTTTATTGATATAAAACAGATTGGGAAAGCCTTGCCTAAGGTACAGTCGCCATCAGATATATCGGAGCGGCGAAAGCGCTCACAAATATCTGAACACGTCTCTATTGTCGAGGCATTAGAGACGTGTTCAGATATATGTGAGCCCTTTCGCCGCTCTGATATATCTGATGGCGCCTGTACTAGAAAAATCTTAATTTTATAAAAAAATTGTTTAGGCAAATTCTGCTACAAGTGATTTCTTTTAGTTGAAAATTGTTGTTAACCTACCTAAACAATAGAGTGTCCAATCGACTACAAAAAATCTACCTACTTATCGATTTTTTCACTTTATTTTTTTGTAATACATCTTATATCTTTTTTTAGTCTACTGTTCCAACATCCTTACGTTACTGTTATGTATTGATGTAGCTAGTTAATCAAATGACACGACATACCCATGTACCAATACTGAATCAACATCACAGCAAATCACGCGTCCTAGTCAAACAGCAGTTAACCTGACGGCGAGCTATTACTGCCGCCATTACTGTAACAAATAGAGCAAACATCGATGCAACGCGCACCCTTGGTGCGATTATGCTGTACCAGTGCCTACAGCAGATCCGTTCAGAATTACTTTACGGACGGAAGGCTGAAGCCTATATAAACTGAGTCTAAACTAGGTACCTATGTTGAAATGCAGGCAAGAAAACAAGATGATAGATGGCGAAAGGGGAGTTCGAACTCCGGGAGTGTCACACTGCCGACCTTTCAGTTTTTTATTAATCGACCCCAGGTCTATCATATTTCATGTTTTGCACTTGTCCACCCATGTTAACTTCGAAGATATTTAACTACGAGGGTTAAGTTTTTTTTGGAGGAGATCATTCGAATGGGTCCCACGGCCCGTGTTATCACAGGCCAGGCCGGATCGTGCCACGCCTGTGGATGGCTGTGCCTGTGCTTAAGCCGGGGTCCCACGGCCTGCTTCCTCACAGGTCAGATCGCGCTAGGCCAGACCGACAGGCCATGGGAACCGTTGCGTCTGGCCTGGCGCGATCTGACCTGTGAAAAAGCAGGCGGTGGGACCCCAACTGCGATGGTTCCTATGGCCTGTCGGTCTGGCCTGTGGTAACATGGGCCGGGAGACCCTGCCATAAGAAACAACATTCCCATCAATAAGAATGGCAGATTTTCACACGGAACATATTTAAATAAATAGTCAAAGTCGAAAAATCTACGCTATTTGGCGCGTCCACAACTGTGTTACAATTTTGAATATTTAAAATTTTAATACTTATTACGAAATTTACCCTCCAGATAGTTTTTTCCCGTTTGAATAAATGTTGAATTATGCGCTGGTTTAGTCCCTATTTTTTTGAACCGTCTAATCAAAAGTTGTCCTAATCAAAATTTTTGTCCAACCAAAAAACACAACCAACCAACCAACTTCTTTTCCAACCAACTTCAACAACCAACTTGCCAACTTCTTTGGCCAACTTGATCAGCCTGTTGACTTGAGCTATCTTACTATTTGAACAATTTCTACCTAGTGTCCCCGCACCCTTTAGCTACCATCTACCACCCGAGAACTATAAACCTTGCATAGATGGAGGTATTTCGCTAGATTTGGAATCATTCATACCAAACAACCATCATACCTGTACAGCAAATTTCTCCACACGTGAAAAGCGAGGAGCCTTAAGACTGATTATGATTAGTAACCAACACAACACGTCCGCTTTTCGTGGCAGCTTTCGGTATGCAGCCACAAAGTGTTGGAATGATCTTCAACCACCTATCAAAAACTGTGTATCCATTGCATCCTTTAAAAACAAAATTAAAATGTACCTTATCATCCTACAAATATCTGATGCATAAGCGGACAATACACAATAGCTCTTGAACTTCAATACCTGTAAATAACATCACACAAACAGCTGTATTTCATCATCACTTACCTTTGACCTGATTTGTAAACACTTAGCTCTGAAGTAATTAATTGACCAGCGACCCCTCCTTCTCATTAATTAGGTTTTCTTATGTATAAGTTATAATTGTAAGCCATATTTTAAGTTCTGTATCTCTCTCTGGGTGCCCTGAAAACCAGCGCCTTTAGCATATTATATTGCTGCTGGCATATGCTAAGTGGCATCCATTTTGGTGCATTTCAGATGTAACTATACACTTGTGTAATTTCTTTGTCACACCAAATAAATATATTTCTATTCTATTCTATTCTATTCTATTATTTTATTTCGGTATTTTTTTTTTACTTTTTTAACGTGTATATAGTACGATTTCCTACATTTATATTTGATATATGATGAAATTAAGGAATCATTGATTAAAAATAATGACGAATATAAAAAATGTGTTGTGTCCTTTTCTAATTTATTTAGTGCTAATTTCTTCAAATATATTTTGCATCGAGTTCAAAGAAATCAGATTTGTCCAAATAAATTATCTAATGAAAGAGGATTTTCCTAACCACCATAGCAAAACCCTTGGTTTTAGGTATGTATTTTAATGTAATGCATTTTTTGTATTTGTAGAAGACGTATATTTAGATGAAAATCTGTTGGAATTAGCTACTTGACTGGAGATAAATAAGAAAAAGTTTTTTTTAGATGTGTAAATTTGAGTATATGAATACAAATTGTAAATAAATAAAAAAATGTTGAGATGAACTTTAAAAAAAAGTCTTGTATATATAAAAGTAAGCAGACGTCAACAAATATTTTGGCAAAGTTTTTAGGTGAGATGCCATAAATGATTGAAAAAGGATCAAATGCATTTCAATAGACGAACCCTGCAACAGCTACCGTGTGTGGTAGCTGTTGCAGGGTTCGTCTATTGAAATGCATCCGTTATATTTAACAATGAAAATTTTTATTCGCTCCCTCTGGTAGGGACCCCTTTTTCAGCCATAGTGTCACACGCTGTTTCAGGTGTATGTTTGAAGTGTAAAAATTTCCGTATTGACGAGGACTACAAGATGCAACATTAAAAAAAGTCAAAAACCTTTTTCGTAATTTGAAGAAAAGTTAAAAAAACCTTTATTTTAGTCGAGTCCTTTTTGGCACATAAATTCCCATAACTCTGAAGGTTATAATTTTTTTTTTGAAATTCATAAATTATCTTGTGATATGATTCCATTCTACATTTTAAAAGAACTGGAATTAAAATATTTCAAATATTGTTACGGTTGGATTGTTGATGTTGGATTAGTTACGGGGCCCCTAAGGTGAGTTGAAATGAGTTCGCGCGCTGTTTGCTAATACTAAATATGGCTAGATGATTAAGATACGGCACAGATGAATATATACTGATTTTATTTTGTTGTACAATTGAAATAAATAAACATAAAGGTGTTTTTTTGAAAAATAAGATTATTTAAGGGCTTCTAAGGTGAGCCGAAGGGAGCCCAACCGCAATTCGCTATTACTATATGGTTTAAATTATTAAGATAAGGCAGATTAATTTATATTGATTTTTTATTACAGAAAAATAATAAATTTATATATAAAAAGGTGAAATTAGAGGCAAGTATTACGACAAGGATAGTGATGTGAACATCAAATAAAAACCGGTCAAGTGCGAGTCAGACTCGCGCACCGAGGGTTCCGTACGAAATATCAAACAACACACCCGTCTTGCCCCACCCATTAATTTTGGAAAAATCTTAACAACGCATAGTGTACCTAGTTCAGTCATCAGTACCTACAGCGCCATTTATCGGTGAATTTTGTTACTAACTTGCGCGACCAAGGAACTCGGTATGTACAGTAAGGGAAATGTATTCACGTACCACCCTAGAACCCTGTCGCAATTGACAGGCCGCCGTCACTCAAACTCGAGTGGTATGTCACCTTATTGCGATAGGGTTCTACCGTGGTACGTTAATACATTTCCCTGTATGTTGGTTTTTCAGCGATAATTCTTTATCAAGTGAATTAATTTCGACAATTCTTTTATTATTTGCTAGAAGGTACTTTCAGAACACTTTCATATGAATTTGAAGGAAAAAAATTAAACACAGAAGTATTAAATTACAAACAAAATTAACATATGACTTTTGAAGAATAAAAAAAAAATACGCTAGATAGAGGTCTTGTTATACTTTTCCGGTAATATTCACGTTAATATTAATCATATATATTATTTTCAAATTTTTCGCTTGGTTAACTTCGGAGATAAGGGAAGGAATGGTATTTTTTTCAACATTTTTCTTTATAAATCAAAATTTTACCGTTGTAGAAAAAAAAAGAAAAACTGTTTTAGAATGTACAATTCAAGCCCTTTCATATGATACTCCACTTGGCCTACTAACTAGATTTTGAATTTTTGGCCCCCCTCTTATCCGCCCTTTTTTATACAAATTAAAAGTATATATTAAAAAATTTCATTTTCCATACACGAGGATTAGCTTTATTTACAACTATTCCAAATTTCAAATCGATAGCATTAGTAGTTCCTGAGATATTTGACTTTGTGACAGACAGACAGACGGACGGAGTCGCACCATAAGGGTTCCGTTTTTACCTTTTAGGTCCGGAACCCTAAAAACGTCCATCCAGTTTACAATTAACATGTATGAAAAATAACACACAAGTTTAGTTCGTCACAATTACAATAAAATGAATATGTTTCGACGTTTTTTATTTGGTTGAATTCATTTTCAATGTACCTCGAAGGTCGTGTAAAGCGCGAGATCCGTGATTTTTTTCCTGAATAGAGTTGATTTAATTTTTATAATCCATAAGCTTAAAAATATATCGTAAAAATAATAAAATGAATATATTGAACTGTATATAACATGTAAAAAATAATCAAATGAATGAGCTAAGCCGCAGACAGAAAGACGGATAGACGGACAGACCGACATGGCGAAACTGGTTCCTTGTTGACTACGGAACCCTAAAAAGGCGACGAAGAACAATTGTGTGAAATATAATTCCCATTTCATTCTAACCTACTGTAATTTGAATGCTTACGATCGGATGTCAATCAAGACGGGGCCAAGAGAGGCGTACACCCGGTAAACATTTGCAAAGCCGCGCCCGCCACGCACGGTAGATCGAGCGATACGTGACACAATCCATTGTCATTACCTTTCAGGTAACATTGACTTTTGGCATATATTCAATAAAAAAAGTCCATTGCATCATGATCTTGAGGAAGGTCCTTATATTTTTAGTTTGACGTGTTAACAAGCGGCTCGCCATTAACGTTTCTCGTTGATATGATGATATATTTCATTTCGTGATTCTCGTATTTATATACTGGTAAGAAAAGGACGACCGCTTTACGTCATCAATAAACGGTTTTACGGTTTCTTTAAATAGTTTATAATGATATGTTCGATGACTTTCCATCAAAGACATACCTTGCGCAATTTACAAAATGCAAAAGATACAAGTAAACTATTTAGTAACCTACTTAAAGTGTGACAGACATCTCATTTTTTTATTAGGTGTATAAATATTATTAGTAAAGCACAGTGTATTAAGTAGAAGTGTCAGCTAACGAAAATAAAAATTAATGAGACAAATTGCCGAATTCTATGCTTCGAACTGGATTCCTGACTTTCGACTAATTTTTACCATAATCGAAACATTAGAGTAAATCACGAAAACGCATCCCAATTTAAATATTAATTTAGAGCTTCACGATTGTCACACATTATTTACAACATGACCTAAGCTTCTTCTTGCCATTTCGTGGCAATCTGGTCAGATTTGGGCCATCATGACAGAACGTAAATTAGCTATCAATTACCTAGCGTTAAAGGCGCTTACAGCATCTGGACAATTGTAACGTTCGTACTTACGTTCGTTAGGTAGATCTAAATGTATTTTTTTGTATGAAAACATGACAGTTGAGTAGACCCACCGCTCGTTCGAAAAGTGACGCAATTACCCCTTATATAGCGGATGGACAGTGCAAATAAAGAAACGTGAAATTTTCTTTAATATATTGCTGAACCAATTCACTCCAAGAATCCAATCGTGTTGTTTATTAAACTTGTCAGTTCAAAAACTCTCCGCACAGACTCGAACACGAGTATTTCGGAAAAGTTTGCTCTAACAATGTGTAATGTTGCCATTTGTATGCCGCGCCCCGGCGGAAGTGAGCGGAGGGATTGCGCAAGTTGCTATTGTGGCGCCATCTACAACTGTCCGGCTACTGACGTGTTTCCGGACTTCAAGACGTCTTGAGCTGTCACGTCTGAGGGGAAGCCTGCTAGTTTCCTTGAGGGTCTTTTATCCATTTGTTGGAGATTTATTTGTTTATGAAGTCTGAATTGAGAGAGGTATTTTGATGTTAATAAAGTGTCCAAATATTCAGGTTCTAATAAAAGA
The DNA here is from genome assembly GCA_932294315.1 of Epinotia nisella. Taxonomy (NCBI): domain Eukaryota; kingdom Metazoa; phylum Arthropoda; class Insecta; order Lepidoptera; family Tortricidae; genus Epinotia; species Epinotia nisella. Next base: position 12,991,829 of record OW028687.1, on the reverse strand, counting down.
CACTAGTGCTTGTTATTTGTATAGGTTACATCTTTACGTATTTAACTCATTAAGTAAATTTCACCGAGACTCGTTCACATATTTCTCTCTTTTACCTGAACTTCCACTTTCTTTCGGCAACTTTATCCAAAGTCAGCCCATCTTCTTTCTTTTTCTTCTTCTTCTTCGTTTCCAGATTTTTCCCTGTACTTGTCGCATAAGACGATATTAACATTCATATGAAAAAATGCGTTCGCGGAACCCATCTAACAAATCGTTCTAGGACACCGGAGACTACCCTAAAAATGTTGATTCCCTTGAGTGTCGAAATATACGTTTTTTGCGGCATAAACGGCTATATATATTTTTTCAGTTTGACTTTTTTCACAGCTTCAAGGGACTATATAGTCCTCAGGACTATATAGTTTTAATTTCAACTCGATACGTCCATGCTTTCCCGAGATGATGGGTCTTGACAGACAGACGGACAACAAAGTGATCCTATAAGGGTTCCGTTTTTTATTGTTTATAAAAGAAACCACGTAAACATCAATATTCGTGTCCATTATGTAAAAACACGGATGCATTACGACGGATAATGAAGAAAGCCACTATTAAAAATAATATGGTACATAAATTTAATAAGATGTGCTATCACAAAAAAAACCTGAAGCACTCTCGTATGCTGGCTACATCAAATCTCAGAATACAACTGATTATTTTTTGGACTAACATAAATTCAACCTTGATTTATGTGGCGTAAAGTTGTTTATGTACTTAGAAAATATTAAATGCGATTTATGCTTTTAGTAAAGGTTTGCAATGTGCTCTAATTTACCTTTACAATTTATGCGATATGAAAATATTTCAACAACTGAAATAATCACAGCCTACTGAAGACTGCGCATTTTTATAAATTGAGTATTGAAATGTAAACAGGAGCGGGTTTGAAATGTAAATTGACATTGATTTCGTAGCACCGCTACGGGCTACGAGTACTTAAATTGTTTTATTTTTTGATAAGCAAAATTAGGTACATAAATAAAAAAAAACAACTTCACGTAGTCCGTGAAAATGTTTTTTTTTGTACTCATAGAATAATCGACCGGTTAGCCTAGTGGGTAGTGACGCTGCTGACGAAGCTGAAGGTCCTGGGTTCGAATCCCAGAAAGGGCAAATATTTGTCTGTTGAGCATGAACTGTTTCTGAGTCTTGGATGTTTTCTATGTATCTGTAAAATATGCATATCGTCGTCTAGTACCCATAACATAAGCCTTATTGACCTTAGGCACTGGTCCCACCGCCGGCTACAGACTATAAGCTATCGGCGATCACTCGCCCAAGAAACGAACAAAAGATAATAGCTCAAGTGTAAATAAATTTATAGTTCATCGCCGGCGGTGTGAATAGCCAGCTATAAACTATAAATATATAACTCTCTCTTCGACGAAGTTGCTGGTAAATACGTGTAATGAACTATAAATCATGTAATGATTTATAGTTAATTTCATTGGTCCAAAAGTTAAATATGCCGTCTGTCTATAGGTACCTACATAAAAAATACAATTCAGTTTATAAATCAGCTGATTGGGTACAGGATTTCATCCAACGGAGACAGCATGGTCTATAGACAATATAACCGAAATCAAACAATGCCGCATCAAAAACATTGCATAAAACTTTATCATGCGAGACACATTAGCGCGTAAACATATGACTTACGGCGCCTCTGATTTACATTATAAGCTTAAATAAAAACCGTCTGTTTATCCGGTAAAGAATGACGCGTGTCGATAAACGTGGGTGCCTTTGCCAACAACCATGATCTCTTCGTTGCGCGAGACTAGTCAACCGCACGATTCGAAAAGGATCAATCAACCATAGATACTCAAAGGTTCGTGGTTCTTTTTAAATCTGCAATGTAGTTAAAGAAATAGATGAAGCAGAGAAAGGCAGTTTGGATCCCGAAGGTCTGGGCTGGCTGGTTGTACGCTGTAACACAATATCGGCTGACCTTGCTACGAATAGCCGCGCCCACACGCCGCCTCAATGTTAGTTACTCTTCTTTATCTTTGCGAGCTTATTAAAACCGGTACGCTAGGATTTTTGTACACGGTGAGATAACGCTGGATTATATAATGAGATTGGGTCACGTGTTAGGGAACTTGGAAAACCTAAGTAGCAGACTTCCAAAAAGGAAGAGATCCTCACTTGGACCGTATTTGTTATTACACATACACAGAACTACTGACAAATGTTGACAATCATTTTTATACTATACAGGGTGTCCCAAGAAATAGTGATATACTGAAGCTAGAGGGCTATCTGAATCACCCCCATGTATGTTCCGCGATTTTTCGTATTTTCGGAGTTATGACTTTTTTTTTTAATTTTTCACCTTTCGCCGTGTACGATGAGATTTTTATTTATGGTGACGTGAATTATTGCGGTAGATGCTTGATTTTTTTTTTGTGCTAAGCTGATAGATAGGCCAATTCAGTAACATTTACTATCGTTAGATCTTTGAATGGAATAAAAAAAAACGAATTAAAGTACTAGTGGTATTTTCTCTGTAATGCCTAGCTGGATAATGATAGCAGGCCCCGTAGCATGGTTGGCCTTGTCACGCGATAAGTGATAGGATAGAGAGCGTGCGTCACTGGCTGACACCGTTCGATAGAACGAGACGACGCACTTATCTTGTCACTTGTCGCGTGATAAGGCCAACCATGCTACGGCTCATGTTTCACATCTAAATCTACCGAAAAATAACTTTGTCGAATGGTGTTGATGTGAATTTTTCTTTCTGGCACAAACAAAATGGTAATTATAACCAGTTCGCGCTAATAAAACAAAATACATCATTCGCCATGAACGAGGTTCGCCATGAAATGACGAAGACACGTTTCGTCACCGCTATTCTCAAATATCTAAAACGTGACCAGAGCCGTGCCAAAACCAGCCAAATACAAACACCGCCCTAACGCGGCTCCATTGATGCGGTCTCTATGGCGACCGTTTTTATGTTTGTAAACAATATTTAAATATTCAGTTGGGTTATTTGTGGACATTATGGAATTTGGGACTTGACGTAAGAGTGATGGAATAATTCGTTTTTTAAATAACGCGTGCCTGTTAGTGAAACAAAACCAGTTTCAGCAACAATACGAATATTGTTTTTAATTTTAGCAGTAGGTACTGATCAATAATTTTACACCTTATTTGTGATTTTATAGAGCTTTTTTATTACTTACTGAAATACTTTAATGTTAAATTATGTCATCAGTTATTGTAAATAATTTAGACTTCCTTTACGACCGATGCGATGAGAAGATGGATGGATGATTTCTCAGAGATACCTAAAGTTGATATGATACATTGGTGGGTAATATGCGTTCCATTCTCCGTCTCATTCCATAGGTAGGGTTGTGTTTTATTCATAGCGTATGATGAAGTTAGGCGAGTTTTTGTAGATTTAATGATTTACATAGTACCTACGTGATTAATAAGCCCAAAAAGGCCTCCTTAATGAGGTAGGGCCCAGCAGTATGTTATTTCGATCATATTCGGAGCAGCCCAACTAAGGAAGTGCGTAAGTGCCTTCACCTTACAGAAGATTGCAGCCACAATAACATAACTACTTGTTCTGTTGGTAATCAGTATATACATATCCTAGCTTTTGCCCGCGGCTTCGCCCGCGTCATCATCATCATCATATCAGCCGAAAACCGTCCACTGCTGGACATAGGCCTTCCCACAGTGCCACAATGACCGGTCCTGCGCCACCCGCATCCAGCGGACTCCAGCGACCTTTACCAGGTCATCAGTCCTCCTTGTGGAGGGCCTACCCACGCTGCACCTTCCGGTACGTGGTCGCCACTCGAAAACCTTTCCGCCCCAATGGCCATCGGTTCTACGTGCAATGTGCCCCGCCCACTGCCACTTAAGCCCGCCCGCGCTCTAAAAGTAATTTTTTAACCGTCTACAAAAAAGGAGGATCTCAGTTTGACCCGTATGTTTCAAATGAATAGCAATTTGGCACAAATATGTAATTTTAAGAATTTTCATGTCCACGATATTAAATTTCAAAATCGATGCCATTTTCGTAATTAAGGTCCCAAAAAACCATAAAAACGACACCCATATTGATATTTAGGCATTTCAACTCCATCGCACCCCAACAACAGGGGAGATGGTATTTCACGTCCGCCACGTTGGATTTTAAAACTGTTGTTGTTTTCGTAATCAGGGACCCGATAAACCATAGAAACAATACCATGTTGATTTTCAGACATTGTCACCGCATTTCCCCCTTTTAGGGGTTGAATTTTTAAAAAAGCTGAAACTTGTTCACTCATTTATTGTTAGGAATACTCCTGTGAAGTTTCGAATGAAATGGTCTAACTAATCTTGTTTTCCCCTACAAACCTTGGACCCCTATTTCAACCCCCATACCATATAGAGGGTGAGTTTTTAATTCTTTCTTATTGCACCCCTAAACTTTATAAGGAACCTACGTGCCAAATTTAGGATCTCTAGAAGCAGCGGTTTGGGCTGTGCGTTGATGTCAGTCAGTCAGTCAGTCAGTCAATCAGTCAGTCAGTCAGTTTCTTCTTTTATGTATTTAGATAAAGTTGTGTTTCCGTTGGTTAGTAAGATCGCCAGAGCATCTTTGGATACGCGATGTTACATACTTTGCATTTTTATCTATAGGTAGCACTCTACACAGCAAATTCTCCAATCAATATAAGGGGTCGGAAACATGCATACGACTCCTCTAGGGTTGCAGGTCCATTAGATTAACGGTTTCTGCTTACCATCAGGCAGGCCGTGCGCCTGGTTGCCACCATCGCGATGTAAAAAGAGTTATTTTGCTTTGCCAAGTCCGTAGTAGGTATAACGTATAACCTAGTTATATAGGTATAAAAGCGTGCGTCCGCATTTCCCTCGTAATTTATGATGTACGCGTTTAACATACATTTATTGCCAATAAATTTACTAATGCACTCGATATGTTTGTACATTCCTTCACAGCTATATGTATACTAACATGTTGTATGTACGAACGTATAAAATCTGTCTTTACGTCTACATCTTACTATTGCGCAACATTGGGATCGGTAAGGGCTTTAATGGTCGTCTTCGTATCCCGTGAATTTCTAGTAATATCATACGATGCTCTTGGTAAACTTAAGCTAGTTTTGGTTATCTTAGTTTGAGGTTGACCGACTACGTATAATAGGCTGGTGACCTCATATTCAAATTGATAACGTAGTGATGCTAAATGGATAGTAAACCATCAAATTATTGTAATAAATTATAAATTACAAAATATAATTAAAATCCTAAAAAGATGAACCTTGAAAGTTTTTTTATTGTCCAGGAGTAAATTTAAAGCCACCAATTTGCTTTCGCTTTTATAGAAACAAAATTGTACGACAACTATGGACCTAAACGCATATTTCGCGACCGAAACATCAATTTACTTGATTTTCCATACAACGACTAGTTCCAACAGCAAAGTGTGACGTCATACTTGTATGTCAATCAGTATGAAGACTATGAAGCGTTTCGGCTAGTATTTTTGTTCTTTAATTGTAGTTGCTCCCGTACAAACATTTGTTCCTCTCCAAGAACTGGTTCGAATGGCATCTTAAAAAAAGTCACAAGCCTATTGAATTTCTCCGTCATATGACTTTGTGAGTATCGAATAGGCCAAGATCCGAGATCAAAAACTTCCGGCACGAAAGAAAATGTTTTAAAACACACATTAGCTACTCATGTGCTCTTGAAATTCACGTCTGTCCAAGTGGCATTTTGAATGTAATAAAACGATGCTAATGGTGCACTGACATTCCTATCCAATACTAAATTTATTTATCTAACCATTAATAGGTGTAATACAAGTCCAGGAAGTGCCAAGTGCAATAAACTGTAGGACCAAGATAAATGAACAACAGCGAGTCGATCTTGGATAAGACTAGCAACCATTGCATTAGATGAGAGGCTTATACTCAGCAGTGGGCGATTACAGGCTGGGGCTCATTTCACGAAGCTACAAAATAGAGGAAGAATAGAGGGACTCACACACACATACACACATGAGTGACAAGGATATAAGCATAGACAATACCACAAGTGGGACCGAGATACAATGTCAAATCTCCTGTCCCTCAGCGCGTAGACGCTTTTTTGTTTGTCACCAGTTATGACCTCTGTAGCCAGCCTCATCCACACACATACGTGTGCCTGTGTACGTTAACATGTACGTGTGTCCCTGTAAATATACAAATATTACTACAAATGCAAAAACGTCTCGAAAGTAGTTTACCTGTAGTCTTCTGATACTTCTCAATTTTGTAAGGTTAATTTACCATCGTCTCTTTCGGGTACCAATACGCTAGGACGACATCTATTATATCCTCTATCTATGAGCTACAACGACTGCGCATTTGACCAGTGTTGCCAGTATAGACTTGTAAAAATTGTAAACTGTAGCTTCATGAAATACGACACTGATGGTGATGATCATTTCGCTTCATTTAATTACAATTTCACCGAAGAATAAGTTTTCACTCGTGCTAGTGCCAGTGCCTTCAACTCCTAATTATAGAAATACCTACGTTACAAATTACTCCAACTAAGCTTCAAAATGGCTGCACCTGGCGAAGAAGACGTAGCCAAGACTACAATGAATATCGCATTAAAGTGTTACAAATGCATCCATCAAAACAATATAAATTAGATTCGACGTGAGCACGGCCCTACACATTAATTGTTTTGGTACGCTAATGAACCAGACAATTACAATCATGCGTAACGCTATGAATGTAATGCATCAACTATATGATTTGCACCCACCAATGAGTTATGGACTGATATTAGTCGAAGATAGATCTGGCAAACGCAAGTTGAACCCACTGGATTCAATTTCGTGGTCAAATGAGTGAGTATGACGTTTCCTCATATATCGCACTCTAGCTGTATTTGCTTTACCATGTACGACGATCTTGAGACACAATTTTGATGAGATCGAAAAACCAAAATCGATCAGAAATCATTTGACTTTGCGTAACACTGAAAACGATCTATACATTGAACAGGAATACATTGGATTTGAAGAGCATACCCAGCTGTTCTCTATTACAACTCTTACTCTTTGCCCCATGTTTCGCCGAAAATAGCGCATATTTAAAATTAAACTTATTAACACTTGCAAAATCTGACACCCAATTAATGAGCGGATAAGATTCACATCGTGCTATGGACGATTCCAATCTAAAAATACCTCGGTGATACCTCTTTTGTTTTGGCTAGTACCTCATTGCGTCATAGAACACACATACGTAAACTCACACATATCTACGTATACTCGGTATATTCCCAATAAATGTACGAACACCGGAAATTTAATTTTCAGTGCCTCTTCTAGCAATTGTAGGTTTAAAAAGATGGAGATGATGTGACCCCTACTATAGAGCTAAGATGCTAGCCCATAATAAAACATCATCCCAATTCTCATAATTGAGTCCTACTACGAAGATGTGGTGTTATTATACCCAACACTAGACGGGATGTCATAGAGGGCATAATGTATTGCGTATAATTAAAGCGAATGGCTACAACATAACACGTGCCGTGTTGTTTTGGCCGGAGCCAAAATGACGCCATCGTTTTCACTTCCAGTATCTGGTCATGTCTCCATTTAGATTCCGATAAGACGTCACAGGATACAGCACAGAATTGCCTTTTTTGGCAAGCTTGTATTTGTGCAATCAATATGAACGCTTTTGGCTTGGGTAATGGGTATTATGAGTGTGATGAATAAGATATTTGTGAAACAACACACAGATCAAATTCTGAGCTCCATTTACTACATTATTTAGAAGACTTGCCAAAGGCTGAATGGGCTACCCCCATCATCATAAACTTAAGAGCCGGTCTCTTGAACCCCAGTAGTATTAATATGGCGGAACATGAAAGAAACCTACGTTTAGCGGTAAACGAACGAGCTGATGATGATTAGAATTTACGGAACTAAGTTCCTATTGTTCATTCCTTGAACATTTTTTGAAATTTCGTAAACGTGAAAACAAATTTATCAACCATATTTTTAAGCTATTGTCAATTTGTTCTATACGACATCGGAAATGAAATTTGTTTCATGGGAACTCGCTAATATCAAAGTGTGTTCTTGAGATTTGAATCAGTATTTTTATGTTGTTTGGTCTTGAGCCAAAATTCGATAAAACGTTATTTTTTCCGTGTATTATTATCGTCTTACTTTCCTACTAGCCCGACGGCACATATACCTACTAAAATACGTAATACATAGCGCCAGATAAATGTAAATAAATGCTTCATGTTTTCGTATTCACTGAGACAAATTAGAGCAATGAAGTACCACAACCGGCTATGAAATAACTGCATTAACATTGTTATAATTATATCTAGCTGATATGATGGGAACTCCTGAATAACACGATAAACAGCCTCCGTGCATTCCGTGCCTCAGCCTTCATGTTAGGTGTCACTGTCACTGGAATCGTATATCTATGACTAAGTATATTAATATATTTTTCTGCCATAGATTTAATTTTGGTACTAACTTTTATGGCATCTTCTGTCCTCATCATAAAATCAGCTCGAATCAGCGACAGCTAAAAAATGGTTTTTAAAATTTTGATGGACAACTTAATTAACTTAAATAAAAGATGTAAAATGTGTACTTAAAGTCATGGCATCTGATATCTATGTGATATTCTAGCTGCATCTTTTCTCAATCTTGTGGATTTTATCAATATTCTTCAGTGACCTTTTTCAAATGGTTATAAATAAGTAACAAGTTGACATTAAGGTTAATTGACGCTTCTGACCTTGCCGGCGCCTTCACGAAAATAAAATGTATACGAAAAGACATTTATTATCTCGTCGTAAATTAAAGAACTAATAACATCCGGTGCTACATCAAAAAGAATGCCGTTAAACGTGCAATTTATTGTACATGATTTTAGACTTAAATTGTTTTATAGCACCTATACGGCGAACACTATCAGAGCAAAGCTTTCGAACCGTTTTTAGCAGCATATAGGATATCGAAAAGAAAACCCGGTGAATATTCAGCCACAGCTTTAGAGCTTAAATAAAGTCATAAAATAGTAGTTTTTGATACTGAATGGTCTCTTTGATCATAAGTAATCACCGTCCAAAAACATGGCTAACAATTCTGTAAAAATTATTCTATAAATGACTATGTGCGTTTACATTCGTAATAATAAAAAAAACCTCTTTCAAGAGGCGTCACATCAGACACGGACGTGTATTGATACAGTCGACGTCAAGTATGTACACATATTCCGCCTTATAACCATGGAATAAGGTAAGTATATATAAGTATATAATCAGCATATTCTTTATAGTAATAATTGCATGACTGTTTAAAAAATTGTTAATTATATAATAATAAAAACCAGAAATTAATTATGAGACATGGTATAAACACTCTATCTCAATACTTAATAATGTAATAAAATTAAATACTTATGAGTTTACTTATAAGATGCTGAATATTATTTATATTAGGTATACACCAAAGATTAAATTATTCTTATTAAATGTAAATAGATAATGCTTGGTATATGTAATGTAATATTAAAAAGTAACATTAAGAATTTTAAAAATCTGTAAAGCATATAAATAAATTCGTATACAAGAAGTTAAATTTGTTACTTTATTGCGATAGCGAATCGGTTTGCTGGCCTCCCACAAGCGGGTCTCACCAGTGAATTGAGAAAGCGCATATATCGTACCTAGAGTGCAGGGGCACTATGTACAGTCAAGAGCAAAAGTAAGTTATCACTTTTGTACCTTATTCCATTGCGATAAGGTGAAAAAATGATAACCTACTTTTGCTGTTGACTATACCTGTCAGTGTGGATTTAAAAATCCTGCGAACTAGCGTGAACATCAAGAGAAAGAATTACCAATTATTTACTATCTATACTTTTATCTCTAGTGCAATATACTTGTTGAAACTTGAGTATCTTTCTCCGCACTCCCTTTAACTATCTACAACTACAAGAACAAGTGTAGCAGCTAGCTGGCTCCTACATTTAATGGTTATTTTTATTTTATTTATTTATATAAGTACAAACATATCTTTGGCGTCGACTGTACAAGAAACGTCATCTTTTCATTTTCACAGGTTGAACTAACACTGCAGACACGAATGAGTCACGGTATCGGAACGGGCCAGGTGAAACATCCGAGAATTCTTTCAGGTGCAAGGGAAACTATTCTGGGAACTGATTTGTATTACAAACCTCTAAAGACAAAATTAAACGGTCCATTTAAAAAAATTATATAATTTCTTTTCTAGTATAGGCCTTCGTTTCTTACCTAAGGTGACTTTCAATAGTTAATTGTGAATTTCATTTTACTACTACCCGGTGCATTCCGCCGCGTGACGTCATATAAGCGTTCTGGGTAGGGCAGGGTAAGAAGCGCAGCAAGCGAGGGGAGGAAAAGGGAAAGCGGGAGGGGCATCGCATTCCGCAGAGGTGCACAGATATTGTGACCGGATAGTATGTCACCTCATTTGAATTAAGAATTTTCATTACCTCCTTAATTTCCAGTAGTGGCTAACATTGTCAACGTCAAGTCACGGCCTCGGAATGCCTTATGAATCATTTGAACTTGGGCCCATTTTCAGGCGATAACATGGACTATTCTGGGCCTGTCAGAGTCGTCATGAGTGGGAGTCCATGGTCATAACGGTTGCGTCGAGAAAGCGCTGATATCATACCGCTTATTAATAACACGACGATGCCCATTCACCACCATGCTACGCTCGTAGCGCTACGCCGTGGTCCGTAGCAGCATAAACTCCATATGTAACGGAAAGAGCCCGTAGCGCTGTGACGCATGTGTGTCGTGGCAATGCCCTTTCATTAAGACTAATTTTGCTAAACGCAAATCCACTACTATACGAAGAGTATGACATACGTTTGGTTGTAGTAAATTATGATTAAGAATCGTACGCAGTTTTGGAATAAGATATGAGTTATGTTGTGCCCAAACTATACATTCAGAAGCTTATTTAATTATAAAAATAGATGTGACTTTCATACAAAAATAGCCTTTAGGTGGCAAAACAACCAATAAATATCATGACGCTATGTTTTCCTACGCATATAATGCGTCTTGTTTGTTATTAAATAACTAATGACGGTTAAAAAAAACGAGTGTAAAATCCACAGTTAACTTACTCTGCTCACAAACAATTCTTATTATTTATGGAAATTTGACTGTAGCTGTGCGGTGTAAGGTCTGTTTTAGGATGGTGTAGTGGTGAGTTTGACATAGCCAACTTGTGAAGTCTCGATATATCGCGTCCGGGAGCGACGGATCGTGCGCGCGCGCAGCGGAAAACGTGACTGGAGATCACACAGATTAGTGTAGAAAGGTTATGTAGTAAAAAAAACCGGACAAGTGCGAGTCACACTCGCCCTCAGAGTCCGTACAAAATCACAAATGTATAGTTTTCAGATGTTTGCCCTCTACTTGTTGTATAAGTCAATATTACTTGCCATTTGATAGTTCTAGGTCAACGGAAAGTACCCTATAAATTTTGATTCTCTTGAGTGTCGAAATATACGTTTTTTGCAGCATAAACGGCCGTATCTTTTTTTTACGTTAACTTAGAAGTTTGATTTTTTCATAGCTTCAAGAAACTGTAGACTTGAGTTTATAGTACCTTTACGCGTTCGCGAGATAAAGGGTCTTGACATACAGACAGACGGACAATAAAGAAATCCTATAAGGGTTCCGTTTTTTTCCTTTTGAGGTCCAGAACCCTAAAAAGAAGAAGAAAGAATGGGTATATATCTTCAGTAATATATATGCACTTACATGTTTTAAGATTTATTTTGCTATGATTCTGGGTAATTTAAGACAAAGCTGATTACCAGACATAATTGTGATTGTAACGTTGATCATTTTTTTCTATGTTACGTTGGCAAGCGACTAACATTTTGATTGCAGGATAGAATAATAATAAGTACGAATTAAAGAAACTAGCTGCCCGCGCGGCTCCGCCGCGTATATAAAGAACCTAGGTGGAGCGATGGAGTGGAATAAAATATAGCACATAATCCCGTAGGTCCATTTTACATATAACCTACTCAAGAAAGGGTTTTTAGAATAGGGTGGGTATAGTTTCTGAGGTTACCCCCTACGTACGTTACATTTCACAGACATTACCTACACCTCTTTATTTTTAGTATCAGTACAGATCAAAGAATACTGTATCGGAGACCGTTAATGGATTAAAATAATATTTTACAGGTTATATTATACCTGTAATCGAAATAAAATTATTGGAACCTGAAATAATTTGAATGGTGTTCAAAGTCGCCAATTGGAGTATCCGAGAAGAAATTTTAGTAATCGAGTTTCGTTTTCTACTTCTTTACTGGAAATTGGAAGCCTATCAGCGCCTACGGCATTGTGCTAAGTAAGCTTAACAGTAAACATTCAAAGATTCCAGACTTAATTTGTAATGTAGGGTTTTGATTTGAACATGCAGACTTTCAGTTGACACAATAGTTACGTTTGTCAATTTTGCAAACAAACAAAAGATAATTTATTTTCAATTTTGTTATTTTCTTAGTTTTGTATCCATATGTGGCCGACTCAAAATTTATAATTTCTTATGCTTAAGAACTTACTACAGGTTTGAGTTCAATTCTTGTTTATTTATTTTACATTGTCATCTCAAGTCAAAACAGGAGTTAGATACGTCACGTGACGTCACACAGCCAAGGTCACGTGATCAGCGCACGATAGATTCTTTAAATTAAATTTTTAGTACTTTTTCAATTAAAAATTAGAAATCGGAGACCTTATTGCAAATCTCCAGCATGATACGAATCGAATCACATATCATTTATCAAAATCGGACCATAACTGTAGATCTCATGGCATGTACAAAAATCGCCCTCGCGTAATATATATATAGATAGAATAGATAGAAGATAGATAGATAGATAGATAGATAGGTAGATAGATAGAATAGATAGATAAGAATGTACTCAGCCAGCAGTTGTGAGGCAAGAGATCTTACTGGGTTTATATACGCTATACTCATATGCTCGTAACCAAGCTTTTCAAATACCGACACACCATTCGGTGATCTAAATAAAATTTTGAAATGGGTCAACATTGTAATCATGGACATTACAATATCAGGCTTCATCCAACATTTATTCAGAATATGCAATTAATACGTAGGTACTTGGTTAATAATAATCGGCTCAGCAAACATTGCTACGCTTCTACGTATAGAGATTTATGCTCGACATTTTACTCTACGAGCCTGGACACCATTTTCAAAGCCATGTTTAGAGTAGAATTAAACACGTCCATGCGTGAAAATTTAGCACATCTAACCTTAAGTAAACCAATAATTTTATAAATAGATAACAGTCGGTTAGAAAAGTTTCTAACTTCCATTTTTTGTAATAATAAAATTATTGTACTTAATTTTTTTCAGCTTGTTCTATGTTACTTATACTTATACATATTTATAAGTCTACGAGTATTGGATGAGTAAAAGTAGTGCACATGTGAGTCAAGGTTGACAGCCCGTCTGTCTAATTTTATTCCTTTTTCTAGGACAAACCTAGTTTCCGCAGTCCAGTCCCAAGGCCGAAGAAGGTCGCGAGAATTATTTACTGACGGTTTTTTGTTTATTCTAACATCAAACAACAAATACTTTATTAATGTGGTTTTCGTCGAACGTACGAGCAATATTTCTATTAATGTGTGGATGCTAAATGCATAGTGGTCAGTTTTACTCTTGTTTTCCATGTAAGGCTGTGGCGTGACATGCAGCGAGATTGTTGGTATAAATCTATTTATTTCGAGTGCAGGTACATTCGAGTTCTCCAATATCTACACAGACAACCTTTTAAAAATATCTATGCACAGTCTTTGAGACGCTTGTGTATATGTTTTTGAAGGGTTGTCTGTATAAATATTGGAGAACTCGATTGTACCATTGACTATGGTGGGTAGGAGGCATGATAGATAATTAATACATGCAAATACAAATTGAAGTTATGACGAATACTTAAAAAAAAGGTATCTAATAGATTTCGGTTCATTCATTACTACAATTTAAATGGGTACCTAACATAAAAATATTTTAGTAGCACGAAAGTGTAAATATCAAACGATTCACACACATGTATTTGATAATGCAGGTTTCACAGCTCAAGGGCAAAGTAAAACATAACTTGTATCAATATCGATTATGGTTGTCAAGTCAATCACAGTTACCGAGGTTCGTATTAAGCATACAGATACTTGCTTAGTTACTTTAATTAAATTGTACATCTTTTATAATGTAGAATGTTAAAAAGTCCTGAGTTCGGAAGTAAAATAAAAGATGTTATCAAAATGTGGCGGTGAGACCAACTACAGTTGAGTATTTTAAATTATCGTAGCGGAACTTTGAAGCATAAAAATATGCTATTAATCCTATATACACTATTAAACGAGCAATATTTGTATATATATTTGCAATCACGTTCTCGGAAACGGCCCTAACGATTTCGATGAAATTTGGAATCGATCTATTCGAGAAAAATCGTTTTCTCCGTATTTTCACCCGATCAGAGCTCGGTCGCCCATGGACTGTGGTTAATTACAGTTAACATACACTCGTACTTATATTTTATTTACTCATTTTCAGTGTTTCATCCATCCAACGGAACACTTATGCTATCACTAAGTGTCTGTCCTTCTGTCACAACCAATTTCTACAAACCTTTTATTCACTTGCAATGTATTTTTTTAGCTATGTAGGTAACATGTTTGTTCGGGTGGAATCTTGCAACTCAATTTTGAAGCAGATATCTTCAACCGATTGATCTGAAATGTCCGGTTTAAGTATAGTTTTGATGAGAAATCAGCATTATGGTACCATCGAGCTCATCTGATGATGGAGGCTCGTTAGAGTCGTCTCAACGAGTAGTTGATGACGTTAATACAGAAAAGTACAGTTGGCAATAAAACCTTGTACCAAAAATGAATTTTTTGACAGAAACCTTTTTATTCCGGAACTCGGAAGAAAAATAAGATGTTATCACACTGGTCAAGCCAATCGCGGTCGGCGGGGCTCAGCCTTGATTTTGGGCGGGCGTGGGGCGGGAGCGCTCGGGCGGCGGCCGGGGCGGCCAGTGCGCGCCTGTCCCGGTCCGACACTCGACGTCGGCTCGTCAACGAACACACACAATAACCGACCACTTAATTATCGGTAAGGCAGTGTTACCTAAGCTCTAAAGTGTATGTAAGTCCAATTGTAAAGTGAACGTGACGTGACTAGATTTTTAGATTGAAATGTGCCGAATTTCAAACGGATTTGAGGCTGTTTTGTGAACGAAAAATACCCGGTTTACAGTGCGTACTTTAAATTTAATTTAACACAAAACAGTCATAATTTTCTCCCTCAAATAATATCAACAATCTTATAACTTTACCGTTAAAAAAAACGCACGATTATAAATCGCTCGCCAGACGTGTCGGTCGTGTCACCTGGCTCGTGATTCCAGATGCCCGAGTGTCTGGAAGCTGTATCAGGTATCGATGCACCTGGGTGCGCGTGAACACGATACGATCTATTTCGAGGCGCGCGCGCCGCGAGCCAAATTTGCGATCCCGCCAAATAGACGCGCGCTGAATATTTTCGTAACCGTTTCACAACCTCACTTTTTCTAGTAGAGTAAATTGGATATGAACGGTTGTAATGCTAATCCTAAGAGATAAAACGTTATATTATAATTTACATATAAATAATACGGTTGTGTAAAAACATGAAAAACTGAACTTAATATAGAAAAATAACAAAAAAATATTATAAATAAAAAATGCCCCAAATCGCCTCCAGAGGGCAGCGTGCCCAGAAGGCTGGCAGCATTACCATGTTGAATGGCAATGCTGATCCGCTGTGCCAGATATGATCCAGCCTTCTGGTCACGCGTCACCTCTACCAGGCGCTTGGAGTTACGTTTGTTTTGGTTAGGTAATTCTTTTTTTCTGTTTTTACTTTTAGGATAATATGTTTTCTGGATCTTGTCGTAATTATCAACAGGGCCATATTTTTTTCAAGCCTATTTTTTGACTCTCTGCTCAGCTAAAGCCTTAATTTTTCCACTGCTCGTCTCCGTCCTTTGCAAAAGTTTCTGAAAAGCCATCGAGCAAACCAAGACGGGGTCGTCATGCCATCTCCTTTCGGTCTGTTTCTGCCTCTGTAGGCATTCTGAGGAATCCACTAGGATGCTAATTGGGCCCATAGCTCTTGGTGGATCAGGCCGACATGTCCAGCCCAGTCTCACTTCACATAAGCTGCACCAACATCCACAATGTCAGTTTTGGAACGCAGCTCCGTGTTCCTGATTCAATAAATTTTAAGTACCCCAAGTAGGTATTTTGCGCTGCATTGCTCGCTGGCGAATCTTGAGTCGGGACTTTTGGGCTTCAGTTAGTGATCAAGTTTGGGCATCATAGATTAGGATAGGTAGAATAAACATTTAGAAGAGTTTCAACTTCATTGCTAGAGGAAGGTCCTTCATTAGCGCCTTCAAGGACCAGAAGCTCTTCCATGCGTTTTATTATGCAAATGTACAACTAATTATGGGAATAGGCCATAAAACACTTACAAGTCGGAATCTACTGGTGCTACAGATAACTTTATTAAAAAAAAATTTACAACGCTCTACCCTCTAAACCTCTGAGCTCTCAGTTACAGAATATACGATTAAAAAATATAGATATAATCAAGATTTGTTGGAGATATAAATAATTTTACACAGGATATTTTTTCCTTAATTTTTTTAGAACATCCTATATCGTTTCCGGACTCGCTTATCGCAAAACATATTTGACATTGGCCTTCATTCTTGACCGAATATGAAGATGAAGTACCACACTGAGCCATTTAAACAAGGAAGTGTTGATCGATGACTCAGTTCGTGTCTGGTAATGTTTGTGTCAACAACTTTCTTCCATATATTTATATTAATCGGTTATCTAACTGTAGGTACTTTCAATAATAGGTACCTAAGTCAAATATCAATCTATATCCTACTTTTTTCAGTGGGTAATGCAGGTTTAAAATAAAAAACGCTTGAAAAACCTGTGTAAATCTTAATATGTTTTATGGAAATTATTTTATTAAAATCGTAATTTTGAGATAAATATATTTCAGAGTTAATTAGTTATGTATTGATTTATTTTAAGTTTTAGTAGAAATTTTACCTGCCTGCCTTCTTGTTTCGTAGCAATCGTGTAGCACCCTTAATGCGTAGACGCGTAGCGCCTCCGTAGGCAGCTAGGACGAATATTATTTTTTAATTCTTTAAATATTTTGACTCGTTTCAAATTATTTTAGGTACATATTGTAGCGTATAAATATCCTTTAAATTAGCTTCATTTTCACTACGAAATGCTCCAGGAAAACTTGGCATACTGTAAACGGTTGATTTATAGTCACTAACTTTACATTAGGTTACAAATGAGCGGTCTCAAGAGCATACTGGATGCATTCCAGGCACGTTCATATCTATTGAATAGCTGTTCTTGACTCGATAGTGATGAATGGTACTACCGTTCTATATTCGTACCAATGACGTTGGTTCCTAATAATCACTGAGCCCCACGGTTATGTTAATATTACACGACGTGGGTGAAATACTGGCATTTAGCAAAATTTTACGGATATTTCCGTAATTCTAAACACTTTTATGGCTCAATAAATGCGATCAGCGGTGCGCTCGACGCGGGGCATAAACAAATGGGGATTCATTGTGTTTACTAAACAGAGGTATTATTTAAACATCAAAAGTGCTCATTTATGCGATTTCGAGCGCTTTATTTAGGCAACATTCAGGGAAATATGGAATGCACATTAATTTAAAAGTTTTACTATTAACACTTTGTATAAGTTTTCGACTTCACGGCCTGTCATTTGACGTCTACAAATTTAATATAACTTCACCATTCAAAGACAATCGTATCCAACTCTCACGTTCCTGAAATAAAATGGAAACGTAATGAGCAAGCCCTATCAGTTTGTCATCGCGCTAAAACTGGAGTTGACGTAATCGTAATTGCGGCAGGCCGCTGACTTAGCCACGGAGAAACTCGCAGCAAGGTCGCTACAATCTCAAAAATAGCCGAGCGACGAGCAGACATTCGTAAAAACGAATTTTCAAGTTTCCTCTCGACACGGGGAGTTGGCGGCGACCCAAGAACGGGCGCTGCGGCTATTTGCGGCCCCGCGACCACTCGGCGTCATTGCTCCATTTACGAGATACTAGAACGCTATTGTACACAATTATGTCACCTGAACACAGCCACATATTCTACCACACAAGGTTAACGACTGAACCAAAAACGACATAAACTAATGCTAGTTACTACATTTGCCAACCTACTCCAAATAAACTGCTATATGAATTGATTTTTGTTTGTTTCAGACCACGAGCACGACATAAACCATCAAAATGTTTAAAAATCATTTAGAAATGATTGGCAGAAATGAGACGGCATCGAAGAAAGCCAGATTTTGGCAATCCTATGTCCGATCTCTTAAAGGTAAGAGTTATCCATGAACTTACTTATGTATCTCTGGAAGTTGTAGAACATCCGTAGGTATATTTTGCCTATTTCAACTTTTAAAATAATCTGGTATTGCATTTTTAGTTGGCCTATATTAGTCATTTGAAATACTTCCGGATTTTCGTTCGAGAAGAGCCAATTCGTCATCCTTTATGTTCAAGGCCTGTACACCCAGTTTTATTCCTGCCATGCCTATCACATTCCTAACTTTAAAAAATTAGATAGCAATATGTTTAGAATTTAGCTAACAACTCTTCAGGGTTCATGAAAATTCCTCCTCTGAAGTACATAAACGTAGAAAGTGCGGTATGCATGCTATGCTGGGTAAATATTATGCAAATTAAGAGGATTACTTTCTGACCACTAAGTAGACACATTATAATAAATAAGTAAATAAATAAATTTGTTCTTTATTCAGGTATTAACCCATTACATTACATTAAAAATATAAAATTAAACTTTAAAATTTACAGAAATACTACAGAGAAGGTGTCGTTGACACCTTGCTCATTAGGTAGCATGCCTTGCACACTCATCATCATCATCATCATCATATCAGCCGAAAGACGTCCACTGCTGGACATAGGCCTCCCCCACCCTTCGAGATTTACAGGTGTTTAACTGGCTCTCATATACTCTCCCAGGATCGGAGGACATCAGAGCCGAGGAGAGGTACAAGCCCACTCGCCGCAGCGTCTTCCCCGAGTTGACCTACCCCTACACGAAGTCCATCTACGACGACCCCGTGGCGGCCGCCGAACGCATCACCGTGCCTGGCTACCGCTACCTGCCGGTCCACCGTGACGTGTACGGGTATTCCCCGCGCGCCATCTACGCGCACAATTACCCTAGCTCCCTCGACCGGTACAGGCCAGGTTAGTAGCTTTAGTTCGACTGTACAACACTGGATAGCTAAGGTGAACACTCCTGCGGACTGTGATAGCTGGGTTTATCGTGTGACAGTGACAAGAAGCATTCGGCTCTTTCTTATACCGCTTGATAGAAATTAACGGATGCTTTATCTTGTCGTTTATAACGTATTGACTGCCTGCTATTGGTGTTAAAAAACATAATGAAAGATTAGCCAACAAGAGTTTTCACCTCAGGCTGGTTAGCTTGGATGAAACACGATGATACATCACACGAAGCTTGCCAATCATTTGCCGCGCTTATAAAGTGATAATATTTTCAGTTAGTCGCTAGTGTATAAAGCCAAAATGTAATTAATCAGTAACTCACAACAGTAATCATGCAGGCAATGATTTGACGTTTAGATAACTGTTTTTACCAAGCTTAAATGGAGAAATATCATGTCACAGTGTTTGTACATACTAGTAGTGCTGACTGATCTAATTAAACATTTAAATCTCTATGAAAGCAATAGTGAGAGGGAGATGCGTCCGCTTTCTAGACGGAAAGATTTGCCGAACAAGGTGGTCCCTAGACTAAATATTGTTAAGCATGCCACGTGCTATCAGTCAGTGTATCTCTTTAACAAGCTGCCAGTAGAACTAAAAGAGGTTGTCAATTGGAATGTTTTCAGAGCGAGACTCGAAGGGTTGCTCTTACACAAAGCTTATTACTCTGTAACCGAGTTTATAAATAATAAATATATTTAATAACTAATAAATTTTTATATAAACGTTGACATGGATGAATAATTATTTATTGTTTTTAGTAGTGACATTATTTTATTAGTACAATAACAAAAAATAAAAATAAATAAAACCCATTTTTATTTATTTTTATTTTTTGTTATTGTAACTCTATCATCATTTATGTGAAAATTTCATACACAATTTACATTGTTTTCCTGAATAAATGAATTGAATTGTCGAAATAAGTACTACGCTATAAATGTTATGAAGGATAGCACAGTCGCCATCAGATATTTGTGAGCACTTTGGCCTTGGCTGCTCATATTGGAGCGTCTGATGGCGACAGTACATACATTTTTCACCGTCGGCTCTGACATTACATAGCGTGTAAACGAAGCGTTGCTGTCGATTCGAAACAAAAGGTCAGACTGTATAGTAAACACGTCCAACACGAAAATAGAACATTGTATGGTAGTGATGAAAGATAACCCCATTTTCGATATAGGAAGTTGGTAATTGATTGGCAAGTGCATCTAACAACAATAATACACACGGAATTTGGCAATTGACACAAAGTTTTTAACACTATTTATCCTCCGAAATTTTTCGAATCACATCGGTGGAAGATTAATCGCAGATGAACAAACATTCTAACAAACATTTTTTTCACTGTACAAAGAGCTTGATTGTCAGCTTGCTTGGGCAATTGTTTTAACCGGACAGTAGGCACAACACTATTAACCAAGTATTTCGAGTACACATTGGCATTTAACTTTAATTGTTTCAGCATAAAACATCTACGGCCAGTAATATTATAATTTGGAACATCATATACGGTCGCCGCACCACATTTTGTTGTCATTTTTTGTGGCTTCATCTTGTATTGGAATCAACTTAATATTGGAAATGATAAGCATTCATTTCTCACTTCAAATAAGCGGCTGTACCTAATGTAACAACGCAAGACCATTATAATACAGTATGAGGTAGTCCTCTTTAACACTGCGGGTTATTCTGCGCTTAATATTTTACTTTGTAATAATACTTTATAAATAAATTGTTGGAATTCATTTATCGAAGCGGACCCTGTCGGAGGCTCGAAGATACAATCATTCGTAGGATCGATTAACACTACATGGAGTCACACAAACACAGACATAAAAGTCAAAAGTCAACAGTCTTGCAAAATAACTGATCAATAGCATTTGTTTATGTGGGTACATTAATATTTTATGTTTGTAAAGTTGCGTTGCGTAATCGTCGAACAAGTTGTCTGTTTCATTTGCTGTCATGTCGCGATGCCACCGCTTCGCCGGCTCCACGTGATAATATATGTTGGCATTAGATGTTTGCTTGCCGTTGCAACTTGCATATTTTTATGCTATCATGGCTAATAATCGCATGTGTCATAATATTAGAAATCACCTCTTATACATAACATAACTTCACACATAATAATCCATGTATGTTATATCGACCTCACTGTTTATATCTACCGATCTTCTAGCATTTGTCAGGCGGCGCATTTTGTCTATTAATGTATCCCCCCTATTTATGTAAATACATATTATTAATATCCTCCATCATATTTTATCTACTTTCCACGGATGTAATGAAGAGGTGAGTTCTACGTTGCTGTATATATTTACGTACAGAAATTCAGTTACCATTTATTCTAACGCTTATGCTGTGAAACCTTACTAACTTTCTATATCTTGTTTATTTCTATGTCCATATAAAAATGGTTCAAATTCTCTTCGATTGTATTTTGATCTCAAATACTAGGGATCTCAGCTGATTTTCTTACCAACTGACAACACCAGAACAAATCTTTCTAGCGTCAACAACTTCAAAGTCCTATTTAAAGGATTATATAGAGTGTGTTTGATATAGAACCTTCGTTTTTGTTTCCTTTATTTTCGCATGCTTTGCGATTGTTTAACATTATATTTCGTGTTCAGTGTACCATGTACCGAGGCGTGTGCGACGAGGCGTCGACCCCTTCGACGCACACAAGGCGTGGCAGGACCATCTTGACCGCCTGTCCGCCATCGACCGCCTGTACCCCTCCCGCTACGGTCTCTACCTCAAGGACCGGGCATACCCCATCACCGACCTGAGCACGCCCGTCAGCAGCCCCAAGAGCCTGAGAGGAATCGAATATGAACCCGACAACAAGCCTCACTGGGGAACAGGTAAATACTAAACATCTATAAGCACGACACGCCCTAGTTTAAGGCCTATATAGCTACACGCGTTAGCCTCGATGACATCCGACCCGGGGACGGCCGCTGGTCTTTAATGTCCCTTATCATTTGTACGATCGTAATAGATATTCCTGCTACAAGTTGCGCGGTCGTCCAGTGGAGTTCTTGCGGGTAATGTGTAGAGCTGTTAGAATAAGTCCCGCCGCAGTTAAACTGTTCGTCATTAACAAGAAATATCCATGCCAAATCTTTCTTGGTGTCTCGGAAAGACTGATTGCTTTGTTGAATCATAAACAGGCTAACTGTGGTTAAGGTTCTGTTCCACATTATGATCTGTAGTCCGATACCAGGTTTTCTTGTTAGTTGATTTACTATCAGTCGGGCCGCAGTGATTCATGTGGAAACAGCATATCGTTAAATACTAAAATAACGACTCCATTCACTTGTTCGATTCGATCACCATTGAATCTAATTTGAGTTGAATGTTGAAGTCTTAGAATTATATTTACAAGAGTGTTATGATCACTACTTATATGCTGATCTGTGCCATCAACATTTGTGAAATAGATTTTTCTAAATTATGTTGTACCATCATTGTAAATTAGTTCATCAATTTGTCTACATATAAGTTGTAAAACAACTTTCAAATACTATACAGTCATTGTTAATGTACATACACAACACATCATACATTTATTCTATAGAACTAAATTTTATTACGTTAACTAACCCGATACGAATTTGTATTAAAACATAAAAGACCAACCTGTGTTTTGATTTAGTAGTTTAGTACCTTCCAAATTACTGTTTATTTAAACTCAAGCACACACTCAATGACCGGATGCCTACAGAAAAGAGATTCGTCCAAACAACATTTAACTTAGACGTAGTCGCCTACATAATTGTAATATGTATTATCAAATTTATCAAGCATATGCATGGAAGCTGCATTGTAAAAAGCTATTCACATCCAAAATTTAATTCCAAATTATTAAGAACAACTACACTTCGAAAATTCTGTCAATTAGATACTCTTGAATATTAGAACTCTTTGGCATAAACTTTTGGCACAGTTCCCAACTCCCGGAGATCCTTTGTTATGAGTTTATGAGAAACATTAAAATCCAGCTATTCTTACTCCTATGACTCGTCTCTGAGCCAGTGATATTCTGATTGGTACTGATTGTAAGACTTGCCATGAAGGAGCGATGGCGGGGCGGATATCGGATGCGTTCAAAAGGGATCCCTTTTTCGCTGAAGCCGAAAAATGGGTGGATTTTGATCGCTCTCTCCGAGGGAGGTCGCCCACGCCCGTGAAGCCGAGAATCAGCCCTCCCCGGGACTGCGAAGTCGCGTACGATGCCGACGGTAAGGGCCGCAGGCAGAACACTGTACCTCGTCAGCTCCCCTATTTGAATGCCCCTAGCTGAAAAACTTAAGAACAATTGAAGATCAAGCCTGGAGTAGAGATGTAGTTGATTTCGCACCTGTATCAGGACATCAGCTTACATTGCAGTAGTTAGATATTCTTTTCGAGTACCTACTCTTAGTGAATGAGACAACAAGACATCTTTCATTCACGTAATTTTCTTCTCTACCGTTGTATACGTCATTTTCTCCTTCGAGTGTATGTGTTCTTTTTCAAAGAGAAAAGTCTTCGATCAGCATAATTTCAAGCATGATGCATGCGTACTTATCATAGGTGTAAGATCACTAGCATTCAAGTCTACGAAAGAGACGCCATCGTCATACGATGTATCCATGTATAAATTGTTGTTCATTTTTCCATTATCACTTCAGCCTCCTTGGTTCTAGCTTATCGATGGCATGTGTCAATGTATATGTAAGGCTTATTGGCTTGCATCACTTGTGGGCGATGACGAAGTACGATGTCTCTGTGCCTGTGCCGTTACTGACGTGTTGTGCGGCGTAGGTGCGCCGCTGTACACCGCCGGTGGCATGCGCCGCCGCCCGTGGGCGGACATATTCAACCCGAGCCCCTCCCTGCCGATCTCGGCAATCACGCGGGACCCCTTCTGGTACGACTGGCCGGAGCTGAAGCCCATCGCGCGGTGGGACCGCAGCCCTTCCTACGTCCGGGACTCGTATCTGTCGCCCGTGAAACGATCCTACCTCTGGGACAAGCACCCCGTCAGACCGCTAGGTTAGTGGCTCGCTGTAAATATGCTATCACGCAGCTTGCCGAGAAGCTGTAAAATGGCCGCTAATTGCCGAATCATTAATCGATATCAAATTAATTTAATGTGCGTTTCTGTGTTGTCCTAAATAAGCGAGTATTATAGATAATCCTCTTGTGTCATGGCAGATTTAATGGTCGCTGACGCACTCACCGTGGGTGATCTAAGCTGCACTATGCCCTTCATGCGTAGTCTATAAAGTACAAACATCAGGTATCTGGCGATGAGATAATGAAGTCTTGCATCAGTATTTCATTAGAACGTAGTACCTTTTTGGACACAAAAGTATCTACATATCCTTGTTATCTAGTTTTTTTTGTTCCTATTTCCCTGCATCTGAAGAACCTTTAAGAACGAAAGTTTTCATTTTGCAGTGTTATTTATTAACTCATTATTCTTACTCAAGATATAGTAGTTAGTATCACATGATTTTACATACAATATTACATCAATCGCCAGTACCTTCCTGTTCTATGCTTCCCTCGGTTCTAATTGAGATATATTGGAACCTGTTTTTCATATACATTTTCACACATTATGCACTTCATGTTGATAGTATTGGACATGTCATAGCAATCATATTTACATTCTCCAATTACTTAAATTAATACAACCTTCACCAATAGGGGAGTAGACACCAAATAAAATAACCAATAATTATGAATTTTCACGAAAAACTATTAAAAATATTGTCAAATGGAGAAAAAAGTATAGCAAGGGATTAAAAAGTTATAAGTGTCCAAAGTTTTAAAAGGGGGTATATTCGGTCCCTTTTCCGCAAAACGCACCTTCATATGAAACGATTATCATCTACTATGACGCTCGGGGATCGTGACGTTACAGTAGCTTGTTAATTTTTGGAGATATCCGAATGGGATTTTCGTCACTTGGCATATTTTTGCCTTCTTTCTTTTGGAGTAATAATAAACTTTGAGTCTACACCCCTATTGTACGCAAGCTTATTACATAGATCCCACAAGAATTCATCTCACTAGAAAGAGATGTGTGATTTATTTCAACGATAAAAGTTCTCGTCTGGACATGTTCAGCAGCTCAACCTCATAACCATGAACGTATCTAAGTAACTTATACGCATTTTGGTGTTGTCTATGCCAAAGAAAAGAAGGTACCGCCGATAGCTTCGATAGTGGTACTGCCCAAGGGGTATGTGGTATGTAGAACGAAACCTACTTATGTAAACCTATGGTTCGTTATCAAAAAAATGTCTACGTGCTCGTAGCCTAATGCGCTCTACTAAAGTCTCCGACGAGGATTGCTGATCAAGGTCAATGGCCTATGCTCTGATGTGAATGCATGTGAGTAATTGTAGGTATACGCTTGTCAGATATGCCACCTCCGACAGAATCGTAGACAATTTCATTCTATCATGGCTACGGTGTGTAATGGGTGGGTAAACACCCAGTATTTATCCAGCCCCTACCCATCTCTAGCTACGGTACGTCCGAATCGGATCTAAGAAACAAGCGTATCTTACAGACGACAAATCCTTCACGGAGTGACAATGACTTTGATCTACACAATCCTTGTCGAAGATGTCAGTAGAGCGTTTAATGTGTTGACAGTGTCTTGACACATTCAGTGCACAGAATCGCTACGCGCTACGCTCGTAGCCGAGTCCGTGGTTTTCCTCGTATATAGCGGAAAGCGACTACGGCTTAGGGACGCATATGTGTCGTCACGGGCCGGGAATGGGTTAGTGCGCGCAATAAATATAAATCAGTTATCAAACCAATACGTTGCGTTAGATACCTAGACCTAATTCAGTCTGACTCTGAACTGAACTTTTAGGATCATATACATTTTATCAGACCTGCGCTCTCACTGAATTCATCCGCTCGTACTGTAACGTCATTTACTTTAAGCACTGTAAATGCTGCTCTGAAAAGTTTTGTATGATACACATTTTCAAATGAGTATAAACTGTTATTACTCCGGCCCACCATTTTCATCTATAGGTTGATCGCTAACTCAGTCCTCGCCTTCGCGGCGCGCGGGTACGGGGGAACACGATAACGGGGCGCGGGCGACGTGCGGGAGGCAAATCCCGGCACCCGGCGAAGGACTGAGTTAAGCGGCCTCCCTATAACTAGAGGTCGTCATCGAATTGGGATCCTGTCTCTGCATTTAATATTCTCAAGCGCCCAGTCAGCAACAGAAATAAATAGTTACACAAAGTCTCAAATATATGTACGCAGACCTTATTTCTGCAACAATAAGGTTGTAGTATACATATTTATGAAACTTTGAGTGAATACATATTGGTGCCCTTGACTGTACCTACTCGAAATGATCTACACAGGCTCAAACCTACTATACCTATCTTGTCAAACAAAATTATGTGCCAATAATTTTACACACTTCGTTGCCGTACGTAGCTGCTGTTGCTGCTGACCGTAAAATAAGGACTTGGTGAATTCATATCGTTTTACGTCATTCTTTACAATAATCTCAATGAAGTTTTATTATACTTAACGGGATTTTTAGTTACTGTTGCTGCGGAGTGTAAAATATACGACATTGGTGAATCCTGTTGTTTTGTTGAGTCATGCTTTACAAAAAAAACTTCTTTGAGGTTTTGAACTTTTATGGAGAAGGGTTTTTTACGATACGTCCTCTGATTAGGTGATCTAAATCACTGCGGTGAAAATGGTGGTCTCTTTGAGAAATACACAACTCAATCAGAACACCATGTTGATTAATTGATTTCTTTTTTCAGCTGCTGCTTACTAAAGGGGGAGCCATCGAACCTTTTACTTTAAGAATATACCTATGAGTACATTATACAATTTTTTATAATACCTATCTACATAATAATTGACGTGTCATAGCCTTGACTATGTTATCGAAAACATGACAACATGATTAAGTAATATTCATGGTCACATTATAAAACTCCATTTTCTAGTGTTGGAAAATAAATACTTACTTAATTAAAGATCTCAAAGACTGCAATAACATAGTCATTGCCACGGAAATAAAATAATTGTTATTCAAATCTTGTTTTTATTACAAATTCTATTTTTATGTATTTTAAAACTAAAAAAAAAATTAATAAACACTGAAAATGCAACATATTATTTACATGTTCCTAGACTTTATCCACCTAGATTCTTGGTAAATTTGAATAAAAACGAGTTCAAGACTCGTTTTCGCCTTGTTCCTAGAGCAAAAATAATGCAAAAAGAGCATCAAACGTGTGTGCGAGAAACCTACGCCATGAAATGGACGTTTAACTTTGAAGTATTACTACAACACTGTAGTTAAAAAACTTAGGAACTCGTTAACTGTCCTTAAGGAATTCGGAGATTTCATTCACCATATTTTATAAAAATTAAGTTTAGGTATTGTAAGAAGTATTATAATTAGGTATATTTACACTTATGTCCGTTTCATGACACAGCACAGGTAGGTAGAATTTAAGAGGACAACGGGTGTTTTGGAACGGACTAAGAACCGATGCCATACTTTGAGACCACTTCTTTGCTTTTACACAATAACTTTTATTTAAATAAGGCAAACATATTGTTATAATAATATATAAACTGAGATAATACAATAAACAATTACAAAAAAACAACATTAAATAATTAGTCTTTTAACTTCTTAGTCTTAGTTTGAATTTGGCAACAATATAAGTAGGAGAGTATCATTTTTTGAGGGTTCCGTACCTCAAAAAGAAAATAAACGGGACCCTTATAGGATCACTCGTGCGTCTGTCTGTCCGTCTGTCACAGCCGATTTGCTCCGAAACTACTGAACCGATTGAGCTGAAATTTGGTGAACATATGTAATTTGGTGACCCAAAAATGGTACGCGTAAGGTAAATTAATGAATTCTGAACAAGGGGGCCACTTTTGGGGGGTAAACTGGAAAATTAAAAAAAAAGTTTCGGAAACTGTATTGAGTGACATATCAAATGAAAGGGGTTGTTGTAAGCATCTCAGATATATATTTTTGTATAATTTTAAGCAAAAACAGATTAGAAGTAATTTAGGAAAAAGACGAAAATTGACCATTCCCCCTTATCTCCGAAACTACTAACCTTAAAATTCTGAAAAAAATATGGAAAATAGTTCCTTGCCTTTTTACACAATAACACTTATTTAAATAAGTCAAACACTTGGCTCAACGAATAAAGTCCGTGACTGACAAACTGAGATCATAGTCGTATCAATCAGTAGGTACCGATTAATTGCAAATTTACCCGAAAAACATTTGAAATTCCTAATAATGAAGTATTGATAAGATTATAACTCACTGTACCGTATACTTATTCTTGAGAATATGTCACAACAAATACAACCATCGTAATTGTAGCTCAAGTTACTATCTATCGAATTCTAAATCAGTTTGCAAATATACGATATTTTTTACAAGACTCATGCGCTTCAACAACGTGTGAAAAGTAAAAGAAATAATGGCTGCCGGAATCTGTCGTTATTGTGGGTTTATATCTATGGCCATCAGTAGGGCTTCCAATCCCGGTATTGTAGTACCTACTAATAAATCCCGAGATTAGAAGCCCTGAGACATGGATCTAATCATCAGTGTTGCCAACAACCAAAAGACATGAAGAATATTTTCTTATTTTCTTGCAGCCATTTTAAAGATAGCTAGTGTCCGTTTCATAACATAACGCGTCCGATTCATTGCGTATTCCCCCTAACTACTATATTGTACCTACCTTCCTAGATCTTATAAGATAGTTAGGTATAGTCAACAGCAAAAGTAGGTTATCATTTTTTCACCTTATCGCAATGGAATAAGGTACAAAAGTGATAACTTACTTTTGCTCTTGACTGTACAATGTCAAGAAAAGGGACCAAGTAAGTACATAGATTGGTTTAGTTTTTGGCTATACCTACGGATAAAAAAACAGCAATGACGTGGATTTGACACCGGGAAAATTTTTATAAATAATAATTTAGGGCACAAGAATACGACTCACCATTATATTGTGGCTCACAGGGTCCTATCCTAGATCCTAGTCGATTCCTTTTATTAAAGCCAATATTTTTCTTGAAATTTCTTAGGCCTCACTATATTAAAGTCAAATATAAGGACCTAATCTAAGATATAATGTTGAAATCTTATGGAATAATCTTGGAATACATTTTATTTTTGTTTGGTCGTACTGTCACTGATCGAATTTCGCGGCATCATAAAATTATTAAATTATTGTTTCAATATTAGTCGCGAACAGTTTCACGTAATTGTCACTATTTTTTTTTCACAACTGACAAGGCATTTACTCTTAACATAGGTACTTTATGGCGGCTAGCTAAACTTCTGTTCCACTAGGTACTACTACTACCTACTTCACTTCACTCTATTGTCTATTGCTACTGTGCAACTCAAGCAGAATTCTGCCAGCATCGAGTATCCAGCTTTGCACGGTGTAAATGAATGAGGGAAGATTATTACGTATGCCAACCTACTTGATAACTTGTAAGTATGAGTATGAGTAGGCCAGGTTGCACCAACCTAAGGGGTGATTATTCCATCCACAAGCCGGCGAGCTAACGGTATAAATCGTTAGCTCGTGGGCTCGCCGATTCTCCCCCTGAAGGTTAAAATATGACGCTGGCAACTGTCATTCCATGTAAACTTGTCAAACTTTCCATACAGTCGGATTTTAAGAGGCCTTTAGACCTGTCTGAATGCAGTGCACTAACTGCACTCACACTAATTGATTAGAGCGAGATGGTTTATTTCAGCTCTCCCAGTTAGTGCACTGCATTTAGCCAGGTCTAAAGGCCGCTTTAACGAACGCCCGCGTCTAACACCGCTTACGATTACAGACGACGGGTGCAACCCAACCTTAGAATCATTCTAATTAAGAGCCCTCTAACATTTGAGCTGTAAGCCAATTCGCAGTTTTTACGCGACGTTGCCATTCCGCTCGCGCTATCATTTGTCTCACGTCTTACTCGCTGCAATGTGAAAGACGACGAAATAGTGTTGATCCAGCGCTGAAGCCATTAGTGAGGACACAGTATGCCATGTATGGGAATGAGAATACAAACGTATTGTAGGTATTGTTATATGATTAAGTGTTTAATTAATCCATACTTCCATATTCATACTAATCCATACTAATATTATAAATGGGAAAGTGAATGTGTGTGTTTGTTTGTCCATCTTTCACGGCAAAACGGGGCGACAAATTGACGTGATTTTTTAAGCGGAGATAGTTGAAGGGCTGGAGAGTGACATAGGCTAATGTTTGTCTCTTTCTAACCCCCCACTTCCCTAAAATGGGGGTTGGAAGTTTGTATGGAGCATTCCGCAATTTTCAAGGTAGAAAGCTAAAAATTGGTATGCGGACTATTTGTGACTAACAAAAAAATCGTGAATCATTTTTTTTTGGAAATCTGCACCCAACCCCTTAAAAGAGGGGATGAAATTTTATATGGGGGTCCAGATATGTAGAGCCGATATGTAGAGTCGATATGTAGATTCGATATGTAGAGTCGATATGTAGAGTCGATATATAGAGTCGATATATAGAGTCGATATGTAGATTCGATATGTAGAGTCGATATGTAGAGTCGATATGTATAGTCGATACGTAGAGTCGATATGTAGAGTCGATATGTAGAGTCGATATGTAGAGTCGATATGTAGAGTCAACATGTAGAGTCGATATATAGAGTCGATATGTAGATTTGATATTTATTTATTTATTTATTTGAAGATATGTATACATGCCCTTACAGAACTATTCCAATTCGACATGACACTTAAAATTAACATATACAACAAAGTTATTTATTACAAATAACAATCAGGTACAATTATTGTTACCAATTACATTTTCACGGTTGTAGGCCTCGCATCCATCATCTCACAGAATCTGAGGCATTCTTTTCTCACAGACGCCCATCGCCACGCAAACAGGTCGCACTCGGGTGCTGATGCCAAGAGAGCATTCAAGTGTGTGAGGGCACGGAGCAGCGGAGAGTTCAGGCGCGACACGGTGCGTCCCGCTGGCAAAGCCAACAGATCGCGTCGCCGCTGCCTGAGGGCTATCCTGGGGATGTCTGGAACATGCAGTCGCACAACTGGACTCACCAATTCTGGACAGTCCGAATCACCGCGCAGGGTCTGACACGCAAACGTCAATAAGCGATATGTAGAGTATATGTTCGATATGTAGAGTCTATATAGAGTCGATCTAAATAATTATATAAAAGAAGAAACTGGCTTCGTCCGCGTACTAAAAGTAATTTTAACCGTCTACAAAAAAGGTGCATCTCAGTTTGACCCGTATGACAATTTAATTGCAATTTGGCACAAATACTTTCAAGAATGTTCATGTCCACTATGTTAAATTACAAAATCGATGCCATTTTCGTAATTAACGTCCCAAAAAACCATAAAAACGACACCCATATTGATATTTAGACACAACCCCATCGCACCCCAACAGGGAGATGGTATTTCACGTCCGCCACGTTGGATTTAAAAATAGTTGTTGTTGTTTTCGTAATCAGCGACCAGCGACCAGATAAACCATAGAAACAATACTCATGTTGATTTTCAGACATTGTCCCATTTCCCCCTTTTAGGGGTTGAATTCCAAAAAAACCTGAAACACGTATTTACTTTTAGAAATTTATTGTTAGAAATACTCCTGTGAAGTTTCGAATCAAATAAACTTACTTATTTTGTGTCCCCATGCAAACTTTGGACCCACATATCACCCGCTTAGGGGGAAAATTTAAAAAAATATTTCTTAGTGCACTCTTAGACCTTATAAGGAACCTACGTGCCAAATTTGGAATCTCTAGATCCAGCGGTTTGAGCTGTGCGGTGATGTCAGTCAGTCAGTTTCTTCTTTTATATATTTAGATCGACTCTACATATCGACTCTACATATCCACTCTACATATCGACTCTACATATCGACTCTACGTATCGACTCTACATGTCGACTCTACATGTCTACTCTACATGTCGACTACAAGTCAACTCTACATATCGACTCTACATATCAACTCTACATATCGACTCTACATATAGACTCTACATATCGACTCTACATATCGACTTTACATATCAACTCTACATATCGACTCTACATATCGACTCTACATATCGACTCTACATATAGACTCTACATATCGACTCTACATATCTGGACCCCCATCTAAAATTTCAACCCCTCTTTTAAGAAGTCGGGTGCAGATTTCCAAAAAAAAAGTTATGCACGATTTTTTTGTTAGTCACAAAATAGTCCGCATACCAAATTTTAGCTTTCTACCTTGAATGGATTTCTACTTGGAATGCTTAATACAAACTTCCACCCCCCATTTTAGGGAAGTGGGGGGTTAGAAAGAGCCAAAAAGTAGCCTATGTCACTCTCCATCCCTTCAACTATCTCCACTTAAAAAATCACGTCAATTCGTCGCTCCGTTTTGCCGTGAAAGACGGACAAACAAACACACACATACACTTTCCCATTTATAATATTAAGTATGGATTCCAGAGGGTCAATCACGTAACGCATTGTACGTGCGTCAGGTAGACCTAAATTTCACATTTTATATGGAAAAATGACAGTTAAATCTACCTAACGCGCGTAAGAAATGTTACGTGATCGACCCACAGGCTATAAACTATCTTAGTGCAAAATTCCATCCAAATCGGTTGAGACGTTTAAGCGTGATTGAGTAACAAACATCTAAACATCCAAACTTTCGCATTTGTAATATTATAGTAGGATAATAATATTTATTTACTGAAAATATCATTATTATCAGTGCATATAAAACCATCGGGCAGGCCGTACACTCGTTTACCGCCGTCATGGTAGATATAAAAAAGTTAGGATTGACATCCATAACAATTATGCAATTTGTATAAAGCAATCAATTAAGGAAAAACAGTTAAACATAAAGATTATTATAACACCAATCTTACATACTTCCACTTCCAACAAACAACGATCAAGTCGATACTATCGTCCTATACGCGCACACATTAACAATGTTTCATGCCGCTACACACCGTCCGACGCACACTAGCATAAATGTCACGCATAGCGACGTTGCTAGCTGTGCGGAGCCGACGAACATAGGTCCTACCTCGACGAGCGCTGGCGCGGGTCTGAGCGTTAGGCAGCGCGTGGCCGCCGTAGTCATGTAAAATGAGGTATTGTTTAATAATTCGTCGAAAATAAATCGTGGTGATTTAAATCCACTTAATAAATGTTTCGTAATAAACAGATACTGGAGATCATTTTGGTATCAGAATTACGTTAAGATAATGCAGGGATTTTGAGAAATCATGACTTGATTTTGACCGTTTTCGGTGCAAAATGTAATTCGTTTCAGATTTTTTTTCTCAGCACATGGCTCATAAAAATTTAACTTTTAATTACTTTGATTAAACTACAGGGTATTTGTGATTGTAACAGATTTTTTTTTGTGCATACTATTTAACTGATTTGACCAATTATCACTCCGAAATGAGGTCTCTCACGAGATTTAGCTGAAACATGCCGCTGCAGAAAATTCATTACTAAATCAGTAAAAAGATTATCGGTCAATTGTCATGCTGATATTGTAAAGGAGAAATCAAACTATCTTCACCAACTAGTTGTTATTTAAAAAAACGAATGGAAGGTATGTAATTTTGACGATAAAAACTTACAATTACGCGTGTTTTTTGTTATAGTCCTCTTAAAGGAAAAAAAACAATAGCTCCGTGAGCATGTACACCTCGTGAGTTGTCGAAAAATTTTTCAACTCTTATAATCCCGACATTTAAAAAAAATCGAAAAACTGACTACAAAAATATTTTATATAATTAACGAACCTGCTCACAAAATTTTACGAGAATTGGTTAAGAAATGTGACCTGTCTGTGGGCAGCCGGGAATCTGGACAAATGGACATACGAAAGCATTTTTCCCTGAGTGAAATGGAGACGCTTCGCTCACTCGGTCAATAATGAAAAAACCGGACAAGTGCTAAATTACTTCAATGCTGTTTTTGCTATAATTATAAAAATATATATATATATACTTAATTTTCCAGTTTACCCCCCAAAAGTGGCCTCCTTGTTCAGAATTCATTAATTTACTTTATGCGTTCATCTTTGGGTCACCAATTTACATATGTGTACCAAATTTCAACTCAATCGGTCGAGTAGTTTCGGAGCAAATCGGCTGTGACAGACGGACAGACAGACAACCGAGTGATCCTATAAGGGTTCCGTTTTTTCCTTTTGAGGTATCAGAACCCAAGTATTAAATAAAAGTAATTTGTACTACCTACTTAATTTGACGAAGTAATGCATTACAAATTTTTATTATAAAATGTATGTGTATTGTAATGTGTAATTGCGTTACAAATTACATTTTGTAATATTCATTTATAATTAAAATCAAAAAGTAATATTTTTTATTGCGAAAATCAAAAGTATAATCCAGAGTATATCAACTGTATAGCATTAAAACTTTCTTACGATTTTTTTTCTGATGTTATAGGCATTTGAAATCTGCACGCGCCGGCACCCAGCCATAACGCTCTATATTAAAGGGGCATACTTAGACTATGACGTCACAATCCATATTCTGCACGCGTTTAGTATGGAGTTAGCAATGATGTAATATAAAAAGAGGTAGATAGGTTATACGCGCTCGAAAAATGGCACACTAAAATTGAGTCAATTGGCACAGTTTGCCTCAGTTTCGAGACATCAATGGAAACGTTAGCTGTCAGATTTGGTGGCCATTTTTAAACACGGAATTTCGTATAGACAACATATCTACCTCTTTTTTATATTACATCATTGGGAGTTAGTCATTAATTTGCAATTACCTCCTTAAAATTTGCGTTTCAGTCTATACTTGTCATACAAAATATCATATCTAATTCAATATTCTGTCTTACTGTTATTTAATTGAAAACGAAAATTTATAAAAAAAAAATTGAGTGGTTTTAACGTGAGATACAAATAAAATAGTTTTTTTAAATATATATTTATGTTGTATGATATTTCTACGTATATCCGCATCGATTGAGTGTAATTTATTCAAAATTGAAGTCCCATGCATATTCCCTATTCAATTACAGATTAAAAATAACAATTACAAAATGTAAATTCAATTATAAATTACAAAATCGGAGTTAGTGTGGGGCAAACAATAATTCAATTACAAATAAAAAATAACAATTACAAAATGTGACTCCAACTCGGTCCTGACAGTTGCAAAATGGGGGAGATGTAAAGTTTACTCCTACTTTCGTGTCAAACGTGCGTTGAAACATATTGAAATGCTTAATGATGCACTTACCTGTTATATTTTAAACCGGTTCATGGGGGATTTTGAATTGCAAAAGGTGGAGGGATTTAATCGTAGGTAATATTTTTATGAAACGAATCTTAATCGCACGTAACTAATTAAATTTATTTATTTAGGTACCCTACCTATGAAATTTCTATGGAGGTAAGGGTTTTCCACAGTAAGTATCTATTTTACATGTAGAAACAAATCGTATTCACCCCACCTAAACGCAGTAAAACCTACCCCCTAATGGTTAATGTGGAAGATATCAAATTTTACAAAAATATGAGTAGTTTTATCTTCTTTAATCTTTGAATCCAGACCAATAAAGCTCTGAATACACATACAAGGAAATATTATGGAGACATTATCTCCCCACAGAATGGACTATTTGTTTATTAATCATAGAAAAGTAGGAACCTGAGAGAGAGCATTCCAAGTGAAAACCCAGTAACACTATAGGTAATTTTCCCGGCAATGACACCCATTAGATTATTTTTCGCTTCCTTAAATACACCGTCATTAAAACCGTTTTCGAGAACACATTAACACACAAATACTAAAATATACAAATGTTGCTTATATACATAGGATTTAATAACGTATATCTGAAAAACTTTTAAATCCTAACTACTACTAGCACCATCTAGTTTAAAAGTTTCGTCATTTCTAGCAAAGAAGCGCTACACTAGCGCACTAAAATGTGAATTTGATTGGAACTAATTTGTACGGTACATGTCCGATACCATTTCGAAATTCCAATGAAGAATCGTTATTTAAAGTATTAATAATAAAAAGAAAAGAAAGGTATATTTAATAAGCCTTAATAAATACATATTTTTTTTGGATTTCGCTTTGAATAACTGGTTATTGTATCTGTTAATAATGATTGTCTATGGCATGTGTGGTATTTAAGATTGAAAAGTGAAATGTTTAAATATTTAATATGAAACCTTATTGCTCATCATTAAAGTACAAATTTGTGTACACATTGAATACAAAATGTCATGAGACGCGCCCATCTGTCAAACAAAGAATGTTCGTTGATCTTTGAAAGCTTTGAAATAAAACTCGATTCAAAACAAACTGATAGTTTGTGTTGTGTTGTGTAAAAATGCATGAAGAAAACGTAAACGAATCAATGAATAAATCAGACGTAACGTTTGATAATCTAATAATCCTAAAGGAATTCAGTAATATTGTAAATCATGTCAGGTATGTTGGACGAAGTGGTTTTCAATTAATATGATTTTAACTACAACTCCTGGGTTTTTGATAAATATCTTACTTTACAGCGCCGATGAGTTTCTTGAGACAGTGCCTACAGCAAAAATGAAGCGAGTGAAATGGATTCCAATGTTCAACTTTTTGAAACAAGGAATCCTTGATGAAATGATTCAGGAAATGAATTCTATGTGGGCATCGGAGAGCTTATCGCAGAAGATAGAGATTTTACAGATACAGAAAGGAAAATACAGCCACATAGACCAAAACACAACATTATGGTGAGACCCTATTGATATTCAGACAACATCTAGAGTAGAATCCAGCTATAGTAACATCCAGTGGACCGGTGGATTCCGTTATGTTGCACCCAATGGATTGATCTTTCATAGTGCTTTGTATGAAAACCTAACGTGATGTTCTTAAAACGGTAGATTGTTGTCTACGGAATCATATAAAACAGACCGCACTGTATCCTTATGTCGAAGAAATAAACTAATGTTCATTTGATTCATACATTAGCATCATTATTAGTGAAACATTGCCCAAATTGTTCAATCTATGAGGGTGCGCTCCACTCCTTGTTGCATGCTAGTTCCTATTTTGTCCATAGTGTGGATAATAGTAGGGTGCTTCTTTGTAGATTGAACAATACTTTTGGCTGACCATAAAAACTAGTGAACCATGCTCAGCCTTTGATGTTTTCATTTCAGTTCACTTAGTGTTACTTATTATTTACTGACAGACATGTATAGTAGTGTAATGCAGTTTCCCGTGAAAACATTTTTTTATGGTAAATGTCATCTATGTTGTCCTTGGTTGGGATCATTACCATGTTTTTGAGAATTACACAATACTGCAGTAAATGAGACAGTTGATATTGATGAATAGTTCTGACTTTTAAGTGCCTTTGTGGCCTATTTGCAGCATTAATGTTTTGATTTTGTGCAGAATTTAAAGTTTTAGTTCAGTAATGCTTGATTCTTTTTATGAACGATTATAATTATTATTTTTATTCTTGTTCACATCACTCTTACAGGAGACCCCAACTGGGTGATGTCAAGAGTCAATTAAAAGCTCATGATGTTGCAAACTTACAAAAACAAAAGAGAGTACTAGAAGGCCTTGCAAAAGAATATGAAGGCAGAGTTAGCAGGTTAAAGAAGATTCTTTCAGCCAAGCGAGGATACATCAAGGCATTGAAAATAGATGTTGCCAAATATCAAAAGAAAAATGAAACCATTGTCTCTAAAATCAGTGAAAAGCTTGACAGTCACGAGCAGCGAAGTAAGATAATAGTACCCACCAAGCCAGATATTGAGATAAACTGGGCAATCAATGATGTCTTTGATGAGGAAATTGAAAACACATGACCACATTATTGGAATAAAATTTATATTTCAGAAAATTGTACACACCTGAGAAAAAGTACAGTGAATTTTAATAATAAGTGTATTTATTCAACTCATTCATTCAGAAACTACGTAATACTTTTACTAAGATGTAGATGAAAATAGATAATAAAATTTGAAACGTTTAACATCACACTGATTAGTTAACATAGTTGTAATCTTGCAGTGAGTGTTTATCAGCTAACTACTTAGAGATACACAAAATGAGGACTAAGCTTACTTGAATTTTAGTAATATATTAAAATTGATAAAGAAAAGCTTTCCAGTGAATGATAATAATAGAGAAAAATATACTTTAGAAGTAGAATACATGAAATGTTAAAACTCCATTCAATAACTACAATGTTACAAAAGAAAAATGTTACCATGAATGCAAACCTAACTGAAAATAAAACAAAATAAACATATTATTTTTAATAGTAATATTTATTCATGAAAATTATTTGATATTGTTAACATAGCTAAAAATATAATTGTACAATGCAAATTTTGCATATAATTTTATGTTTTAATAATATAGCAATTGCACTATTGTTGCGAGGACTACCACTGCTCTATCACCTCTGATATTGATTCTTAGATATCATAGTACTGTAAGATGTGAAGGGAAAAGCCTCAATTGGGAGATCAATGCCAATTTGTAAAGAAAACAAATTTTAGATTATCTACTTATGACATAAGAGTAATACTGAGTGCAAAATATCATTCATTAATTTCACTGGGACTACTCTTCCCGCCATAGTGATAGCAATGAGCCTGTCGGCTTCTAAGCAACGAAAATATGTACTTCATCAAGTCAAATCAGAAATAGAATACAATCTAAGGGACGACCTTTTTAAATAAAACGAATTTAAATAATATATTTTTGAAACAACTATTATCGTCACTTATACGAGACCTATAATAATATACTTTACATTTTATAGGCACATTAGTTAAGGATAAACAAAGCGAATGTGCTTTCGATCCACTACAACTTAATACACATGTAATGTGAAAATGTAACGAAGATTTTCTTGTCCAATGCCCGCATCTTTAGAATTATCTGCCACTTCAAACATTTTAAAATCACCAAACAATTTACCTAGTACACCAACATGTTAACAACATAATAATGGAGGACGATCCGATTTAAAACTTTGTGGCATACTGGGGATCGAAAAGGCAGAAGTCACGAGGCATCGCCGAATAGATCATGCTTGCAATCTCCACGAATACTCTGTAGAACTAAATTCATAAATTAATATCACTCACATTAATAATAAAAATTAAAAATAAGAAGGCACAAGCAAATTGATAAATAATTTTAACAATCCATGACATACTCGGCTCTGTCCAGTGATCACACTAAACATAATAATTATAATACATGATATAATCAATTATTTGTAGCATTCGTCTCACTGTGCAGCACACTGGATCCCATACGTCAGTTATTTCTTTTTAGGAGGCGACCGTTGTGGCGTGGCCGGCCGGCCGCTGTTGATACCATTGTATTGATATTTCGCCTTTTTCTCAGATGGTTTCAATATCTATGAAGGGATTTTCGTTATTAATCGCTTGGTTGGAAAAAACGTCAGCAATCGAATACAAGCACTCCATCGACTCCACATACATTTCAAATTTATGAAGAGATTTTCAATGTTAGTTTCTTGTTTGAAAAAAAAAACATCAATTGAAAATTAGTGTTCCTTTTTTATAGTCTTCTTCTCAGACGGTTTCAATATCTATGAAGGGATTGTTGGGATTAGTTAGTTAAAAAAAGGAAAATAAAATATTGGACAAGGAGTGCGGATACTGACCTGGAACGAGCACATGAGTGTCTCGTCGACGGACATCATGCCACCGGCATTGTCAAACTCCCCACAGTAATTGGGTGCAGAGAACAGTGTGACGAGCTGCCTTTTCGCAAAGAATTCGTAGCCATCTTCCACTACCTGCAAACCATCCAAAATACAAGGTAAACAACGTGTTATAGTACAAATTCTATCCATTTTAATTGATATTAATTTTTGCATGCTGTGTTTACCTGTAAGTAGTCATACATTAAGCATAAGACACTTTGCTATAAATTATTTGTAAGTATCAATGTAATAGCTGTTGGTGAACCTTTAAATAAATACATAATAAATAAATAAAAATCAAATAAGTACCTGATGGGCTCGACATATGAGATCCAAGTCATGTCTATTGAGAAATTTGCTGACAACATCAGGGCCAAATGTAAATGATACGCCACGGTCATTTTCACCCCATCCTTGGACATCTTTGTCTGGATCCGACCACAGCAAATCGCAAAGCAAACCTGTAGGAAAAGATGAGCAGATTAGTGTATTTTAAGATTTTCAGTCACAAAACCGAATGTGAGCGGGACACTCCCATTGTACTTCAGTTTGCATTATCGAGTCTGGACTAGAGTGGCAATTCTTATTTCAGTGTTACTTCGAAAAAAAAAGGAATCTAGGTCTGTAATCCTATACTATTAAACGAGCAATATTTGTATGTATTTAAATATATATTTGCAACCACGTTCTCGAAAACGGCTCTAACGATTTCGATGAAATTTGAAATATTATTATAGGAGTTTACGGGGGCGAGAAATCGATCTGGCTGAGGGGCTGGGTCTCATGTCTGGGAAAATTAGTTTTCTCCGTATTTTCGCCCAGGGACTAGTTAATAATTAATAAATTACGTAAGTAATTATA
Organism: Epinotia nisella; assembly: GCA_932294315.1. Taxonomy (NCBI): domain Eukaryota; kingdom Metazoa; phylum Arthropoda; class Insecta; order Lepidoptera; family Tortricidae; genus Epinotia; species Epinotia nisella. Next base: position 12,950,509 of record OW028687.1, on the reverse strand, counting down.
AATCGTGAACGAGCCAAATATGGGAGGAATTTATTGTAACTTTCCTTCTAAGTATGAATATTGAATAGCACACTACCAACGACGCAAATTGTCACAAACGCTAACAGAAATGCAGTTATGATGATGATGTCCTCCCAGACGTATCCGTCGGCGGCGACATCCTGACAAATCGATTGTTTAAGTTATTATTTTCGTGTATGGGCGCGAGAGTGACTCGCAAATCCAAACTTGGTTTTGAAGCTCCTGACAAGAAAAACAATAAAGGTCTCCACTCGAGTTATAAGTGTACTGGTAGGTTTGGCGTCAAGATCTTCGAGACGGGTATGTTCAAAATTTTCTGAGCAGCAAGCAAGCGGTGCGGCTCCTCGCGGTCGGGCGGAATCGTGTGTCCGGTCTAGGCGGATTACCTAGATCGTGATACAAAATTTCAATCCGCTCGACCGCGCGGAGCCGCACCGCACCGTATGTTCCTCGCCTTAGAGTGAACATTATGCTTATATGCATGCTCTTTCTCATTACAAAAATATAACTGCGTGTCAGTCGATTCTTGTGAAAAATTGCAAGCAAATAAGTAAAACAATACGCGCACGCGCAATAACACAAAAAAGAAAAATGATTAACCTGTGTCAGGCACATCAGTGGGTCTCATTATCCTTCTAATCTGCTCCATGCCCTGGAGGTCCGGGGACAGACCGCCATGACAGCAAAATATCTTCTCGTCGATGATAGCAGCTATCGGCAAGCAGTTGAAACAGTCCGTGAAAGTCTTCCATAGCTTTATATTGTACCGGCGTTTACACTCGTCGTAGAAACCTGCAGCATTAATAGAAGCCTTAAAAGGGTAAGCGTTCGAACTTTAATTGACATTGACTAGGACATAAATATTAATCTTTTTCTATAAAAGGCTATGTTGAAATTAGATTAGTCATAGGCGTAATAGGATTATGTGGGTTAGTTCTTCTGCTCATTAATTAAAATGAATCACCAAAAACGTAAACATTTAACACGCCATGACGTCACAGGTTGGTTACACGACGCAAGCGTGTTTTGTTAAAAATGTTAGCAGAAAACTAGATTATTCACTTTGCTTTAATTCAGCGGTGGGCAACCTTTTAGCAGCCATGGGCCATATTGTAGTGTAGCTAGCGAAATTGTCGCGGGCCGCTCTTATAAATAATTTGTGACTATCAGGCAATTTCAAAATTCAGAAATCAACAACCTTTACATACAAAACAACCAGGGAGGCTGTGGGTCCGCCTGTTGCCGACCGCTGCTCTAGTCTAGTGTTGGTCATTTGCGACAGCAGTAAGAATTAAAAATCAATTTTGTGAGAATGGAATGCAAGACATAATTTGAATAAAAATAAAAGGTTTCGAACCTTACAATTCGTTTTGATAAATTGAATTTTCAGTCGCTTTAAATTTACTAAGACGGACCAGAGGTAAACAACAAGGAGTGAAAGCTATTCCAAAAGCCATGTTTAAATTTAATAAAAGTTATGCAATACTAACCGTAAATGCGGTTTATACTCGCGCACTCATGGTTGCCTCGCAAAAGGAAGAAGTTCTCTGGATATTTGATCTTGTAAGCGAGCAGGAGGCATATAGTTTCCAGTGACTGCTTGCCGCGATCCACGTAGTCACCGAGAAAGAGATAGTTGGCCTCTGGCGGGAAACCCCCGTATTCGAAGAGGCGTAGTAAGTCTGTGTACTGGCCATGAATATCACCTAAAATGATAAGAATGTGTTGTTATAGTTACAGCTATTCAAGTAACGGACTTCTCGCTCGCCGCCTTATTGCAATGGAATAAGGTGCAAAAGTGTAAACGTATTTTTGGCGTCGACTGTACACCTTCGAACACAAACGGACGCACATCACGTGATAACTTGATAAGGTTTGAGGGGAATTTCTTCCCGCGAATGTTCAGACTTCAACGTTCAATACTTCGGCTGTGGCTTTACCTTTTCAACGCTCTGTCAAAGAGAAAAGTTGTCAACCACACGCCAAATCAACAAGACATTTAGTGTGGATTCTTGCATTGTCATAAGGTTTAATTTTAAACCTTATGACAATGCAAGAAGGTTGCTATCGCGCTGGGCTCCTTGACGAATATATCACTCGTTGGCGTTGAACCTGCGGTGCGGATATTTGCGTCGTTGGCGTCGAAAAGGTTAAGCTCGCTGCTGAGGTTTTCACGAGGGACTACAGTATGAAGTTCTTCAAGAAAGGAGTGAGTAAGTTTATAAAGGGTAGGCACCACTACTAGTCTGGAGTTTCAGGCGTCCATGGGCTACGGGGGCGCTTACCGTTCGTCGGGCCTTATGTTTTTTTGCTACCGTAGTGGTTAGCGGTATAAAAAAAGTGTCACACCTTATCATTCTAGTAAAATTCCGCACTAAATAACCAACTTTTTAAGTGGCACAGTCATCAGCTGAATCATTAACGTTCATTATACATTTGTCATGTACCTACTCAATCAAAAGATTCATATAGCCTTGAACAGTGGTAAAATTTAAGAATACTAAGGTATGCTAAAATTAACTAGTAATATTCTCAAATAGCTTTGTTTATTCCACTAGTCTTGTAGTCTGACTAGCCAGCATCTATTTATAAACATTGTCTTAATTTATGTTCCTTACATTGCCTCAAAGTGGTGTTTACAATCCGCTTAAGTATGGGGTTCAGACCAGATGCAAACTGTTGAGATCCAGGTGTAGAATCTATTTTAGCTAAATTCAAGGTAATCTGGTGGCACGTTTTATGTATAAACCAACTCAAATGTATCTAAACGAAATTGACTTATTATTTAGTTTTAGTTTATTGTAGTTTTAAATTACAATTGTCAGCAGTATCTAATCAATAAGTAAATATGTGTTACTTCTCATTCAATTAATTGTCTTGTGTAGAAAGCATTTATTTTTAATTCGGTATAGTGTTCCAAATCCAATTACTCATTGATTGATTGGCGTGATAACACCCTGATGTTAGTTTTACTAGACCACTAAGACTCGGTTGTACCCAAGTGGAAACCGGGCACAATCGAGAATAACGCTAGGATGATGATGATAATGATGACTAAGGCTCGGTTGTATAAAGCTGTCTTAGACCAAATGTCAGATAACATTTTAGTAACTCATAAGGTCAAAACATTTATAAAACCGGGTGGTTAATCAATTGAATAAACCACTGCTATATCATTAAACAAAGGAATTGCTATTAATTAAAAATCCTACCACAAATTTTTAGTGGCGCTTCCAGTTCCAGTAGTATTGGCTGCTGCAGAAATATTTCCCGAGACTTGGTGCAGAGTCCGCGCACCTCCGACTCGGACATCTGCACTGTCTTCCCGGGCCTGCATCCTCGAACTGTGCCAATATTACACAATTGTTATGTGGATTACTGAGAAGCCCGCCTCTATGGCTGGCATTTCATTGGCTATTTAATGGAACACAAAATGTGCAATTTGTTAGTCTAATATAAATGTTTTGAAGCACTTGATATGATTAATTGTGAACTCAAAGATCCAACTATGATCAACCTATTACACTATACAAGTGAATGATGATTCTATAAGACTATAAGATGAAGCACTGGATGACAAATAAGTTTGAAGATATCCATGATAGATTTAACAGTATTTAAAATTTGTTTACAGTACAGGTATTACCATATATACATATTATAGTGTAGCCAGAAGACAATTTTACAACAATAGGCATTTACAGGCAAGACCTTCAACTATTCATACACAAATACTTAATATTCATAGTCACAATGCATGCTATTACCAGCATTCTAGGTACAGAATGTGTAAGATATTTAAAAAATGGATTCTTAACACACATACACATGGGTTTCATCAAAGCATTACACATTACCACAGATGTAAGCGCATGCCAGAGTAACGCTAGTAAATTATAAAGATAAATCATGATTTATTTGAAGACAAGGATTTATTCCGCTGCATTTGTTACATTATAAACAATTGATGTACAGCAAGAAGAACACAAAACATATTGCCTTGAACAAGACAACAATCAGAACATTGTAGCAGTACATAGTAAGTAGTAACAACCCATGTGAATTATACAGTTATTTGGTTCATAGAATGGGTTATTTTTAGCTTGATTGGAATCTAGATCATATTGCAAAGGATAGAACTAAAACATAAAATGTCTTTGTTTGGGTACAAACCACTTGTCAGGTCATACAAATGGAAGAATAAAATCAATCAAACGAATCTAGCGCAATACTGTGGCCAAGAACTATGCAGATAACCATACATTCTGATGAAAAGATGTCTTTGAATTTCCCTTTCCGCCTTGCTGTTTCCTGTTGCACTCTGAATACTGTTGTAACCCATCAAAAAGCAGCATAATAAAGTGAAATAAACATTTTTAAATCAAGTAAAGAAACATACAATGCGAACAAAGCATAACAATAAGTCCTAGGAAGTGTTCCATATATTTTGACATCACCTACAATCAAAAGTAACAGCCGTGCTGGGCTATCGAATCACTATTCTATATCAACATCTCTTTGCGGCAGCTAAAATAGCCGTCAGCATCTCTAGAGGACGATCATCAAAGTAGAATCAGATAAGAATTGAGGATAATCGATTTATTTATGAGTTTGACGTTTCTATACCTACATACTTGTGATAATTACGCAACTAACAGCACGAGAACAATGATGTTATTTTGAATTTTAATTTTCTAGTCTTGCACTTAAATCTACACTGTTGTAAATAATAATTTGAATCTTTACCTTCTAAAAGTCTGTGAATTAGACTGTCAACATTGAGTTCGTCAGCCATATTTACTACACGAATAATTTACGTCAAAATCTTTAGACAACCACCACCGCGAGCAATCTTGTGGTTTTTACACTCGACCAATAAGAATGGACAAAGGTGTAGCACTTAAAGCCATGTTTCGTAATTCCTATGCAAGATTTGTAAAAAATATGATGATAAACATAATACGTTATTTATTGCTGAGCTGAATTGGATTTGTAGAAATATTTAAAACTTTTATTATTTTTTCGATCTTGTTTAATTTTAAACTGTTTTGATTAACTTTCCTTGAAGGGTTCTGTGGTAAAAATAAAAGTAAGGCTTATAGTCTATGGTTTTCTTAATGTTGCCATGTATGAAATCCATAAACAAGTGCTTTACCTTTTAAAAATTCCCTACGAACACGAGCAAAATGTCGCTGTACTTGGCTGTCAAGCTATTTTCTCATCGTAATGTGCCGTTCTGGCGCATAGTATGTATGAAACATTACGATTTGGCGTGTGCGTTCTATTTTATTTTAGATGAGATTTGACGACTGCTCAAAATATCTTCATGGCTTTATATTCGATTTTTCTGTTTACCGTTGTATTCAGTATTTCGTAAACATTGGCAAAACAACGCGAAAATTCAATGAAGTGTGCGGAAAATTGTCGTTCGCGCGAATAAGAAAGGTGTTTAGTGCATATTGGGAGCAGACGGGTGTAGTTTAGTCGGTTTCTGATGGAGGAGAAGATGGAGAGCGAGCAGAGTTACAGCGGCGAGAGCAGTAGCTCCTCGGAAAGTTGTAGTGGGAGCGGCAGCGGAAGTTCTGAGCCGGATGAGGAGCTCACAGAGCCCGTGCGCCTGCTGGGCCAGAGCCTGGAGCTGCCACAGGAGCTTTGTGAGAACTTTGGGCTCTTCAAAGAGTTCTTCTCTTATAAAACCTGGGAAGCTTTAGAAGACACACATAAGGAACAACTTATGAAGTACCTGCCTACATTCGCACAAAATGAAGAAGAGGAAAGGGAAAAAACTATAAAGATTTTGTTTGACCATGAACCATTTCATTTTACATCACCTCTCGAAGTGTTTTATAGCAATTTGAGACAGGGTAACTATAGGCCAGATATAGCTAAAATGAGAAAGTTTTTGCAAAAAGCAAAGGCAAAGCAACAGAAGCATAAGGTAAACAGAATGAAAACAATACTAATAATAACATTTACAAGTTTGGCAAACAGCTTAATTAACCCATGTTGAGCCCATATTAAATGCATCTAAAATAGTAAATTCTACCAAACCACATGAATTTTTTGAAATGATACATTTTAATTTCGTGCACATTTATTTCACTTTTAATTTGATCATGTCCAGCCAACTGGACAAACTCTCTGGCCATCTTTTTGTATTTTTTTCCTGACTGACATCCTTGGACTATTCAGTGTAACTGAGACTTGAAATATGACCCTTCCATAAGTGATGTCAAATTAAGGGTCCTCCAACACAAACGAGGGGTGTTATGTTATAAGTTTAACAAGTGTTTCTATAGATCTGTGTGTCTGTGACATTGTAGCTCTGAAACGGAATTGGAGTGCTTTTTGTATCCGACTGCCGAAGGAGAGGAGGGTTATGTTCTTTTAGCGTATATATGTATGTATGTGTGTATGTCTTATTCTTTGGCACACCCTGGCCTAAACCATTTGATGGATTTCGACATATGCGGTGTTGTTGGATTCCTCTTAATCGTGGGAGTGACATTGGCTATAATATTTCGACGGTGGAAATTTCACATGTCGTAAGGGACAAGCAGGCTTATGTCCCTTACGACATTTGAAATTTCCACCGTCGATTTGCAAAAAAGCAGTTGGGTTTTTCAAAAAATCTTTTGATTTCACTTGTTAACCCTAACTCTTATCTGATGAGATAGTTCTTACCTGTGTTGGTTGTGTAAGGGATGTGTTAAATTTTGTACACAGTTATGTACAGCAGCTATTTACTATGAGTGATCTTTTATTTATTTCCAGATAAAATCCTACTATGCAAAACTAATGCCAGAAGTGTTAATATCTCGGGAGCGGTTACTGGCTGCAGCTAAAGCTGCTCCACCCGGCCCCACTCCTCGCTTACCTCTCTTGCCACAAAAACCTTCATCCAAAAATACATACAAACCTCTGTATTTAAGAGCTAGGCAGAGGTATTTTGAGGAGCTAGCAGCTATACGGAGTGAAGTGGGGGGTGACGAATCCGAAGATGAAAACTATCCTGAAGGGCCTCCAGAGCCGTCGCATAAAAAACGTAAACACATGCACACTGCCCAGGTAAATATTTTTATTTTATTTGTATAGGTTTAATGCAGTTCTCTAGCAAGTTATTTTTTTTAGTACAAAGTACCAATAAATAAATGTATTATTTAAATTTAACACCTACATCATGTTTATAACGGGTATGGGATACTCAGACTTACAGTAATTGGTTAATTGATTTCAAAGATATACATATAATCTATGCAAAATTTTATGAAATCATTTCGCAAATATTAGCTGGTAGAGATCCCTTAAAAGGATAAGCTCTCTGTTGTACCTAATTTAGTTTTTTGACTGAATTTCTCGTGTTTTGTCTACAATAAAACAATATGTACATATCAGCCAGGCTCATCTAAGAATGTATGCTTAATTGTAAAGAAGCAACTCAATACAGTAACAATTAAATGTTTTTTTTTTTATTCTTTATATAACAGCAGAATCAAGACAGCAGTGTATCTGGCACTCTCGGAGGCTCAGAATCTTCACATCCCACCTCCCTGGACTGTCTCAAGAATGTGTTGGCAGCTCATAGGGCTAGAAGGCAGTATAGAGAGGTAACTATTAACTTATTGTATACCTTCTTCCAGGTTTTGGCACTTCCATCCGTATGTCCAGGTAATAGTGGCGACAATCATGTAAAACCTGGGTGCCATTGTCTAAAGCTGCATACGAATTTGAGCGGTTCAGCATGAGGCATGCTCGCCCCGCGCGGCGAGCTGCTCGCGCGTTAAATAGTTCCACATAAACATGCGCGGGTGAGGCAGCGTACTCGCGGCGAGCCGATATTCAAAATGGCGTCGACACGATGACAGCTGATTGATTTCGGGACCCACAACACCTTTTGCTTTTCATGTATTTGTATCAATAATTGTTCCAAATTTACTAACATACTATTACACACGCACGGCTCAGCCAGTTGCTCAAATTTGTACGCGCTTTGCGCACAAACAAGTTCGATCTTGTCGCTCTATCCGCGGCACGCTCAGATACACGTCCAAGTTACGCGAGGCACGCACACTGAGGCGCCTTTGAACACGGTCAAAAGACCGCCAATGGCCGGTTCGCCGCGCGCTGTACGCGCAGAGCGCGTGAGCGCGTACGTGTTTGAGCAAAATAGGCGAGCCGTGCGTGCCTCAACCCGAGGCTGCTCTAATTCGTACGCACCTTAATATTTCGAATACTAATCAAAGTGTTTTACTTCCCCCCTAAACAAGTTTGCGAAATTACTATTGAATGTCTGACAACTCTTAATTCTTTCCAGTAAATATATGTTTTCATTATTACAGAATCATCCAGAACTAAATACAACTGGTCTAACATTAGACGACATAAAGCAGAGAGTAGCACTTGTGAATGGTACAAGAAAACTTATGTTTGGAGGTCAAAAGTCAGAGACACCGGCACAGAAAGTAAAAAGAGGATCCAAGAAAGAGCCCAGTCAGAGACAGGTGAAATCAGACAAAGCAACTAAAAGGAAGGATGAAGACAGTGTGGAACACAAGCCTCTGTTACCAAATATTAAAATAAAATGTGAACAGGAAGAGTCTGACTCTGAGAGTTCATTTGCAGAGCCAAAGGGTGCCAAACACAAAAAGTTAGGTGATAATATTGAAATTAAGCAAGAAGTTGTGGATCCTAAGTATTCAGATACAACAAGGTAAGTTTTATAGAAAAGTTATTACATCATGTTTTTTCTTGTTGCCCATTGGCATTTTATTTCCCCAAGGTCACTCTGTAAAGTAATGGTTAGGACTTTAAATGAACCACATATTTTTTCTTATTTATTATATCTCGTTATAAGAAGTTATGTCCTAAAAAGCTACAGTAGTGCAGTAGTTCTGTAGTTAGTAGCGGCTCTCAAGCGGTGGTCGTAGGTTCGAATCACGGCTCGTACCAATGAGTTTTTCGGAACTTATGTACGGAATATTTACCGTTACCTTTTCGGTGAATGAAAACATCGTGAGGAAATCGGTCTAATCCCAATGAGGTCTATTTTTCCCTCTGGGTTAAAAACTAGTGCCTACGCCAAATCTTGGGATTAGGTCCTAAAGTGGACCCTGGTCTCTTTTAGGGCACAACCGGGAATAACGCTAGGAAGGTGATGTGATGATAAGAAGTTGAGTCATAAGCTTGTTAGTAGAAAAAAATCTTATAAATAGCAACTTCAAATATAATAAGCAACAGTAATAAATTACTGTACACTCAGCGTCAAATACTTTGTAGCAACCAAAGTAGTCAAAATAGTTCGGTACACCATATATTTAGTATGGTGTACCGAATGGTGTACTATTTGGCCACTTTGACTGCTACAGAGTATTTGACGCTGAGTGTACATATATTACAAATAAATTGTTACTTTCAGCATAAATTACAATGATCCTAAACTAGAAAGTGTAATCAAGCAAGAGCCACTAGACCCTATTCTTGCGCTACAGAATGCTGCCAGGATAATACAACCAGTGCCTATGAAATTGGAAGACCTTGATGGAATTGGTACGTATTTATAATATAGTCAATGTATATTGTTCATTATCATTTGGTGGCTGGGGTAATTTAAGTTCGCTATCATCATGTTCATCTCAATTGACAACAACCAAAAGTCTGTAAAAAATGTCTTTTCGTTTCTCAATATTATGAAGAGTAATAAAAAGAGTGAAAGTACAAAATTAGGCTGTTTATAAGTGGATGAAAGTCACTTATGATTTTATTTCAATTCAAAAGATACTAGAAATTGGCAATGGTACACTCAGCATCATAAACATGTATTCATTCTATGACATGACCTTATTACTTAGACAAGGTCGAAAAGTGTATACATGTTTATGAAGCTGACTGTACACCATTATGAGTTATTTTTGGCTATTTTTTTTTTTTTACTTTTTTGATACATGATAGCAAATTGAAGTGTTGTCAATTTTGTAGTCCGCATGCATACATGGCTTTTGTACCTTCAATGCTTACTAACATTCTAGAAGTAGATATCTAAAACCAGATTCAATTTCTATCTGCCGCAGCCTCTATAAACCATATATCTATGACAGACATGATGGCGTTGCCAGTGGAGTTGGCCGATGAAGATCTGCCGGAGAATGAAGAGGAGACAGTGGATACTGATGAAGCCCTAACGGAGACAACTCATGCGAACTTCTTGTCGTTGGTCCGGGCTCTGTTCCCGGCTCGGTCGGCGCATAGGGCTTCGAAACAGCAGTTGCATGCGCGATGCACGGCTGTTATGAGGTCGCCTATAGCACCTCTTAATACCTGGTATAGCAGTAAGTACTATTTTGGCCTAGACCGGCAATGTAGTTGGCGACGGTCTACCTTCGTGTCATAACATAACAAATGCCAGTGTTTATCAATATTTGCGCTTGCGAGCTGTTGAAAGTAAACTCATGATGTGTGTATTTGTTTGTAATTTGTGTGTTATGAATATATCACTGTAAAATAAATGTATTAAACTTTCACCAATAAACATTTTGTATTGGCAAAAATTGTGACGTTGTGAGTTTTCTGGAGTAATTCTCACAAGTGGTACCACAGTTGTTAGTATACAAGCACGACTTATCAACTAAGGTAATAATAATTATAATACCCATTGTTCAATAGTGTCAGACGACTGGTGTGCAGAATTGGATTCCGCGTTGGATTTCCTGGCTGGCGAAAGAGGACCTCACCCCGATGACTTCGTGCCATATTTGCAATATATTCCGGAAACGCAGGTAAAACTATTATTCATGCCTACATATTAATGGGATATATATATATATATATATATATATATATATATATATATATATATATTGATTAAGTTTCTGTCGAGTCCTACGAAGACGTCAAGATAGTGACAGAGCACAAAAATCAGTGGCGGTTACTCCACCGACAAGAGTCGAGCTCTTTAATAATGACCACGATGATGATGATATTGATTACCGGTTTAGCCTACTTGGTAGTGACCCTGCCTACGAAGCTAGAGGTCCTGGATTTTTACAAGCTTTTATTTAGTTTCACCTGTCCCAATGTTTGTCATCAAATCTTGCAAATTAAATTTGATCCACTTCCCGGTAACCGATTGAGCTGAAATTTTGTATACATGTGCAAAACGCGTGACTGATCATCATCTGATGATGATGATGATGATGAAGTGTAGCTTAACACTGCTTAGTTTGGGACTAGGTCGATTTGTGTAAGATTGTCCGTAAATATTATTTTATTTTATTTATATGTAATACAATTGACTTAGAGACTTCTCTTTATGCCCTAGATTCTAGTAATTTTCATGTGATATTCATTTTAATCAAATTATTTTTGGAAAGATGTGAAGTGGCTTCGAGTGCTTTCTCTTAGCAGATGTTATACAACTCTCAAAACTTGCATAGATATTGGACACTTTAACACGTCATGCGTAGTGAAAGTGTTAACTGAAACGTGTTGCAGATGTACCAGTGGATCGGCGCTGGGCGAGACTGCGACGCGATATTAGGCCGGTTGTGCGAGAGATGGTTCCGCGCCGCTGAGCCCGTGCCGCCCTCGAACGAACCCCCGCCGCCCAGGTAACTAATAAAATAAAATAAAAATAAAATGCATTTATTTCGGACAACTATGATCCATAGATTGTTAGTACTACAGGACTTATATAACTATGTTAGGACTTAAACTTAAATGTAGGGAGGACCAGTGCCTCAGTAGGCTACCGTCCCATCTGTCGGCCACCCCGTTCAGGAGACTGTGGCGGCTGGCGCGCACTCTGCGGAGCGTCGCGGCGCAGCGCTTGCGCAGTGTCGCGTGGAAACCATCCACTTGAGCGTCCGCGAACATACCGGACGCGCTACAGTGCCGCGGCAGCCGCAACAGTACCCTGAACGCATCGTTATACTGGACGCGCATTGCATTGAGCGATCGCTGGGTGTATTTGCACCACATGCTACAGGTATACAGCGATGTGCAGTACGCCTTAAACAATGTTAATTTAACCCGCACTGCACACCGGCTGAACCTGCGTGCTATCATGTTAGCCCTAATAGCCAATGCTCTGCGTTCTCGCTCAATGTCCGCATCGTCTCGTAGGTCGTCCGTTAACAAGTGTCCAAGATATTTAAACATGTGCACCCTCTTCACCTGCTGTCCGTTTAAAAGTATGGGTGGTACATATGATGAACACTTGCCGCCCGCCTTAAACACCATGTACTCACTTTTGAGTACATTGTATTTAAGGTCGTGCTCCTTAGCGTACCTCTCACAAATATCAAGGAGCATTCTCAAACCACCGACCGAAGGGCTCAGCAGAACCATGTCATCTGCATAGCTTATGTTATTGAAACAAACTCTGTCCACATGGCATCCGACATGCGTTCTGCTGAGCTCCTCGATCAGTGCATCTACGTACAGGTTAAACAACTTTGGAGAGGTAAGTCCCCCCTGCCGCACACCACATTCCAGAGAATACTCGTCAGACAAAACGTTGCCCCAGCGAACACTATTTCTCTGGCTCGAGTACCAACAACTAATGCATAGTGTAACTCCGCGCCATCAGTTGAATGCCAACGACGGATTAATGCGTGCGCGGGCGGTCATCTACTTTCATAAAATTAAAATCCGGATTTCATGTTTCGTATCATTTATGTACAGTCACGGACTTTAATTGTTGAGCCATTTAGAGCTCACTTTATACTGGACACTTCATAGCTTAACTACTAAAAAAACAAAAATAATTGACACCTAAATGGCTCAACAATTAAAGTCTTTGACCGTACAGTAAGGGAAATGTATACACGTACCTTTTTCGCTCTTCTTGCTATGACAATAAGGCATAAAAAGGTAAGTGAATACATTTCCCTTATTGTACAGTCAGCAGCATTAACATATGCCATAACAAGGCCGGCAAAAATATCGGACACGTCCTAATAAAAAAATAAAGAAGCCTTATATTTCTTACAAAAATTACAATTTAACATGCTTTGTTTTTTAAGAAATGCTATAATACTAATCTTTCATTCAATCTTTCAATCGTCCTAACGGCCCTAAAAATAAAGACGTGTCAGATATTTATGGGCGCTTTGCTGGTGACTGTATAACGTGCCTCGAAATGTCCGTCTTGGCACTTCCACGCGTTGTGACTTTTTTTTCCGATTGGTTAAAACTTCAATTTGTATGGAATCTACAGTGATGTTTTCGTTTGGATTTAGGTATCCTACGTCATGGGTGGTGCGTCCACTAACCAGCGCGGAAATTGCTGATTTCCGAGCCCAAGAGAGGAAGAGATATGCCGCTTCGGCGAAACCTTTCACCTACGCCCAGCATGGGTAAGTTCATTGATTAGTCACTTTTACTCGACATTTTCAACAAATTTACACAGAAATACTCCAAAGTAAATAACAATTGTGGGCTTTTTCGTTTTAAACACATGCGCGCTCAACACATGTACTACTGCGCATGTGCAAATAGCCATAGCCGCCATATCGTATTGCACAAGGCATTAGCAAAATATGCATTCAGCCAAACATTAAATAAGTAAGTGAATCGTTGAAATAATTAATTTAATGATCAAAATTTAAAATGATTAATAAAACGTTTTACAAATAATTTGCATTTATTTACCTTTTATATGAATAAAAAGTGTAATTGTAAAAAATTGTAAAACTTTTCTCAAGTAATAAAAACTCTTTGCGTCGGGCTGGCGACGGAGTTACAAATAAAATTAAAAAAAATGAAAATTAAAAAGCACTAGTGCGGAAAAGTGGAACTTTTAACAACAACAGTAACAAACATCTAAACATCCAAACTTTAGCATTAATAATATTAGTAGGATTTATTTTGCTATTCCTGAGATTAATAATGGCAAATATGAATTACGGGTCAATGAATGTCAGTGCTTCAAAAGCGGATCGAAGAAAAAGAGGAGCAAATTTAAATCTGAGGTAATAATAATAAGGAATATTATTTTAAAGTATTGATTTACTCTTTTAAGTATAATTTAAATGTAAATTTTGTTTTATGCCATAATAACAAACTTTAACAGCTATAATTGACAACATTTCATAATTCTAAGTCCATGATTTGACTAGCTCCTTGTATTCTACTCGAAAAGAGGAACACGCTGGTAGTTTTATATTTCCAGTATTATTTATGTTAAATTTTTAACGAATTTTTAAAAATGCACTCATAGTAAATCCAATTCTACTCCAGAATGGGCACCTTGCTTTAGTCTTGTTTCCATACACCAAATTAAAAACAAACATTGTCAAGATGCCGTCAATGCATGGACCTAAGATACTCGGGAGAGGCTATATGTGATGCCACAATGAGGGACGGAAAGGCTTCTATGCAGCTAAATTAAGAACTGGTCTTAAAATGGCTGATCGCTTACCATAAACAACCTACTTAATATGGGTGGGTAGTGATTTATTGGCCATAACTTCATTCTAAATCAGTTGTGGCAAACAGAAAAAAAGTGGAACTATGACAAGGACAACGAATGACATTTCCTTTTCTGTCACACTTATCGAGATTTGTATGCTACCATCTCGCTCGGACATGGTATTATTATTACCATAGCTTGTCCGGAGTATCTTAGGTCCATGCGTCAATGTAACCTGCCCGAAAATGACATTTAAACTTTTTAAATGTTTTCGTCGAAACGGGACTAAAGCAAGGAATAGGCACCTTGCTTAAAATGGCTGATCGCTTACCATAAACAACCTACTTAATATGGGTGGGTAGTGATTTATTGGCCATAACTTTATTCTAAATCAGTTGTGGCAAACAGAAAAAAAGTGGAACTATGACAAGGACAACGAATGACATTTCCTTTTCTGTCACACTTATCGCGATTTGTATGCTACCATCTCGCTCGGACATGGTATTATTATTACCATAGCTTGTCCGGAGTATCTTAGGTCCATGCGTCAATGTAACCTGCCCGAAAATGACATTTAAACTTTTTAAATGTTTTCGTCGAAACGGGACTAAAGCAAGGTGCCTATTCTGCAGTAGAATTGGATTTGCTATGAATGTATTTTCAAAAAAACGTTAAAAATTTAATATAAATCATACGGTAAATATAAGATTATCAGCGTGTTTCTCTTTTTGAGTAGAATACAATGAGCTAATCGAACTAGCAAAGGGCTAAAAGTTATGAAATGTTGTCAACTCTGGACCTTACCCGCGAGTGGCGCCAACTGTTGAGCGCAAATACGGTAGCCCTCATTGAAAATCGAAGTGTGTACAGCGTTCTCTATCGCTCCAATTCACAAGTGTGATAGTGTGATAGCGATGGATATATATTTTCGTGATATATATTCCACACGCGATCGCTCCGTAGCTAGACGATCCGACGAGATGGATCCGTAGTACAGCCTCACTACTGTACATTTTTCTGTTTACGTTGCGACCTATTCATAATGTCATATTGTAGCGTGGCCTAAAGTAGGTCGCAACGACAACGTCACTTTCAACTTAGAATGACTTGAATTTTATTAAGTATTTCTCGTAATGGCTTTTCCTTCTTTCTATTGACAATTATCTTTTCGTTTCCCTTCTGTTGCGCCCAGTATGTACAGTCTCACTACAGTACATTTTTCCGTTTACGTTGCGACCTACTTTAGGGCTACAATCATTATGAGGTAAATTATATCAGTGCAAACATAACTCGCATACGATAAGCATCAACTGAAGGAACGGCCAATTAATCAACTATTTTGTACCTTAAACGAAATAAATCAGTGTAATAACTCAACTTCTCCGTTCTCTCAACGTAACTCAAACATAACATCCAAGTGTATGGGGCTAACTGGCTCATACATTCGTGTTACTAACTTGCGCGACCAAGGAACTCGGTATGTACGGTCGACGCCAAAAATACGTTAACACTATTCGCC
The DNA here is from genome assembly GCA_932294315.1 of Epinotia nisella. Lineage (NCBI taxonomy): Eukaryota > Metazoa > Arthropoda > Insecta > Lepidoptera > Tortricidae > Epinotia > Epinotia nisella. Next base: position 12,934,562 of record OW028687.1, on the reverse strand, counting down.
TTATTGCAATGGAATAAGGTGCAAAAGTGTAAACATATTTTTGGCGTCGACTGTACAGTAAGGGAAATGTATTCACGTACCACCGTAGAACCCTGTCGCAATTGACAGGCCGCCGTCACTCAAACTCGAGTGGTATGTCACCTTATTGCGATAGGGTTCTACAGTGGTACGTTAATACATTTCCCTTACTGTATGTTGGTTTTTCAGCGATAATTCTTTATCAAGTGAATTAATTTCGATAATTCTTTTTTTATTTGCTAGAAGGTACTTTCAGAACACTTTCATACGAATTTGAAGGAAAAAAATTAAACACAGAAACATTAAATTACAAACAAAATTAACATATGATTTTTGAAGAATACAAAAAAATACGCTAGATAGAGGTCTCGTTATACTTTTCCGGTATTATTCACGTTAATATTATTCATATATATTATTTTCTAAATTTTCGCTTGGTTAACTTCGGAGATAAGGGGGAGGGGGGGAATGGTATTTTTTTCAAAATTTTTCTTAATAAATCAAAATTTTACCATTGTAGAAAAAAAGGAAAAACTGTTTTAGAATGTACAATTCACGCCCTTTCATATGATACCCCATTTGGCCTAGTAACTAGGCTTTGAATTTTTGCCCCCCCCTCTTATCCGCCCTTTTTTATACAAAGTAAAAATATTTATTACAAAAATATATTTTCCATACACGAGGATTAGCTTTGTTTACAACTATTCCAAATTTCAAATCGATAGCATTAGTTGTTCCTGAGATATTTGACTTTGTGACAGACAGACAGACGGACGGAGTCGCACCATAAGGGTTCCGTTTAATTACCTTTTTGGTCCGGAACCCTAAAAATGATGATGATTAAACAATATGGTATGGTTATTGGGTGTCAGGTACCGGGCCGTGGTGGGGCCGTGCGCGCGCTGCGGCGCGGGCGGCGGCGCGGCGAGCGCGCTGCTGGCGGCGGCGCGGCCGCGGCACGCCTCCTTCCTGGCGCTCGCGCGGGACGCCGTGGCGCGCCTGCCCAACGGAGAAGGCACGCGCCACGACGTGCTCACGCTGCTCAAGTGAGTGCCAACATCGCTACACCCTTAGTGTCAGGTACCGGGCCGTGGTGGGGCCGTGCGCGCGCTGCGGCGCGGGCGGCGGCGCGGCGAGCGCGCTGCTGGCGGCGGCGCGGCCGCGGCACGCCTCCTTCCTGGCGCTCGCGCGGGACGCCGTGGCGCGCCTGCCCAACGGAGAAGGCACGCGCCACGACGTGCTCACGCTGCTCAAGTGAGTGCCAACATCGCTACACCCTTAGTGTCAGGTACCGGGCCGTGGTGGGGCCGTGCGCGCGCTGCGGCGCGGGCGGCGGCGCGGCGAGCGCGCTGCTGGCGGCGGCGCGGCCGCGGCACGCCTCCTTCCTGGCGCTCGCGCGGGACGCCGTGGCGCGCCTGCCCAACGGAGAAGGCACGCGCCACGACGTGCTCACGCTGCTCAAGTGAGTGCCAACATCGCTACACCCTTAGTGTCAGGTACCGGGCCGTGGTGGGGCCGTGCGCGCGCTGCGGCGCGGGCGGCGGCGCGGCGAGCGCGCTGCTGGCGGCGGCGCGGCCGCGGCACGCCTCCTTCCTGGCGCTCGCGCGGGACGCCGTGGCGCGCCTGCCCAACGGAGAAGGCACGCGCCACGACGTGCTCACGCTGCTCAAGTGAGTGCCAACATCGCTACACCCTTAGTGTCAGGTACCGGGCCGTGGTGGGGCCGTGCGCGCTGCTGGCGGCGGCGCGGCCGCGGCACGCCTCCTTCCTGGCGCTCGCGCGGGACGCCGTGGCGCGCCTGCCCAACGGAGAAGGCACGCGCCACGACGTGCTCACGCTGCTCAAGTGAGTGCCAACATCGCTACACCCTTAGTGTCAGGTACCGGGCCGTGGTGGGGCCGTGCGCGCTGCTGGCGGCGGCGCGGCCGCGGCACGCCTCCTTCCTGGCGCTCGCGCGGGACGCCGTGGCGCGCCTGCCCAACGGAGAAGGCACGCGCCACGACGTGCTCACGCTGCTCAAGTGAGTGCCAACATCGCTACACCCTTAGTGTCAGGTACCGGGCCGTGGTGGGGCCGTGCGCGCGCTGCGGCGCGGGCGGCGGCGCGGCGAGCGCGCTGCTGGCGGCGGCGCGGCCGCGGCACGCCTCCTTCCTGGCGCTCGCGCGGGACGCCGTGGCGCGCCTGCCCAACGGAGAAGGCACGCGCCACGACGTGCTCACGCTGCTCAAGTGAGTGCCAACATCGCTACACCCTTAGTGTCAGGTACCGGGCCGTGGTGGGGCCGTGCGCGCTGCTGGCGGCGGCGCGGCCGCGGCACGCCTCCTTCCTGGCGCTCGCGCGGGACGCCGTGGCGCGCCTGCCCAACGGAGAAGGCACGCGCCACGACGTGCTCACGCTGCTCAAGTGAGTGCCAACATCGCTACACCCTTAGTGTCAGGTACCGGGCCGTGGTGGGGCCGTGCGCGCGCTGCGGCGCGGGCGGCGGCGCGGCGAGCGCGCTGCTGGCGGCGGCGCGGCCGCGGCACGCCTCCTTCCTGGCGCTCTCGCGGGACGCCGTGGCGCGCCTGCCCAACGGAGAAGGCACGCGCCACGACGTGCTCACGCTGCTCAAGTGAGTGCCAACATCGCTACACCCTTAGTGTCAGGTACCGGGCCGTGGTGGGGCCGTGCGCGCGCTGCGGCGCGGGCGGCGGCGCGGCGAGCGCGCTGCTGGCGGCGGCGCGGCCGCGGCACGCCTCCTTCCTGGCGCTCGCGTGGGACGCCGTGGCGCGCCTGCCCAACGGAGAAGGCACGCGCCACGACGTGCTCACGCTGCTCAAGTGAGTGCCAACATCGCTACACCCTTAGTGTCAGGTACCGGGCCGTGGTGGGGCCGTGCGCGCGCTGCGGCGCGGGCGGCGGCGCGGCGAGCGCGCTGCTGGCGGCGGCTCGGCCGCGGCACGCCTCCTTCCTGGCGCTCGCGCGGGACGCCGTGGCGCGCCTGCCCAACGGAGAAGGCACGCGCCACGACGTGCTCACGCTGCTCAAGTGAGTGCCAACATCGCTACACCCTTAGTGTCAGGTACCGGGCCGTGGTGGGGCCGTGCGCGCGCTGCGGCGCGGGCGGCGGCGCGGCGAGCGCGCTGCTGGCGGCGGCGCGGCCGCGGCACGCCTCCTTCCTGGCGCTCGCGCGGGACGCCGTGGCGCGCCTGCCCAACGGAGAAGGCACGCGCCACGACGTGCTCACGCTGCTCAAGTGAGTGCCAACATCGCTACACCCTTAGTGTCAGGTACCGGGCCGTGGTGGGGCCGTGCGCGCGCTGCGGCGCGGGCGGCGGCGCGGCGAGCGCGCTGCTGGCGGCGGCGCGGCCGCGGCACGCCTCCTTCCTGGCGCTCGCGCGGGACGCCGTGGCGCGCCTGCCCAACGGAGAAGGCACGCGCCACGACGTGCTCACGCTGCTCAAGTGAGTGCCAACATCGCTACACCCTTAGTGTCAGGTACCGGGCCGTGGTGGGGCCGTGCGCGCTGCTGGCGGCGGCGCGGCCGCGGCACGCCTCCTTCCTGGCGCTCGCGCGGGACGCCGTGGCGCGCCTGCCCAACGGAGAAGGCACGCGCCACGACGTGCTCACGCTGCTCAAGTGAGTGCCAACATCGCTACACCCTTAGTGTCAGGTACCCGGCCGTGGTGGGGCCGTGCGCGCTGCTGGCGGCGGCGCGGCCGCGGCACGCCTCCTTCCTGGCGCTCGCGCGGGACGCCGTGGCGCGCCTGCCCAACGGAGAAGGCACGCGCCACGACGTGCTCACGCTGCTCAAGTGAGTGCCAACATCGCTACACCCTTAGTGTCAGGTACCGGGCCGTGGTGGGGCCGTGCGCGCTGCTGGCGGCGGCGCGGCCGCGGCACGCCTCCTTCCTGGCGCTCGCGCGGGACGCCGTGGCGCGCCTGCCCAACGGAGAAGGCACGCGCCACGACGTGCTCACGCTGCTCAAGTGAGTGCCAACATCGCTACACCCTTAGTGTCAGGTACCGGGCCGTGGTGGGGCCGTGCGCGCGCTGCGGCGCGGGCGGCGGCGCGGCGAGCGCGCTGCTGGCGGCGGCGCGGCCGCGGCACGCCTCCTTCCTGGCGCTCGCGCGGGACGCCGTGGCGCGCCTGCCCAACGGAGAAGGCACGCGCCACGACGTGCTCACGCTGCTCAAGTGAGTGCCAACATCGCTACACCCTTAGTGTCAGGTACCGGGCCGTGGTGGGGCCGTGCGCGCGCTGCGGCGCGGGCGGCGGCGCGGCGAGCGCGCTGCTGGCGGCGGCGCGGCCGCGGCACGCCTCCTTCCTGGCGCTCGCGCGGGACGCCGTGGCGCGCCTGCCCAACGGAGAAGGCACGCGCCACGACGTGCTCACGCTGCTCAAGTGAGTGCCAACATCGCTACACCCTTAGTGTCAGGTACCGGGCCGTGGTGGGGCCGTGCGCGCTGCTGGCGGCGGCGCGGCCGCGGCACGCCTCCTTCCTGGCGCTCGCGCGGGACGCCGTGGCGCGCCTGCCCAACGGAGAAGGCACGCGCCACGACGTGCTCACGCTGCTCAAGTGAGTGCCAACATCGCTACACCCTTAGTGTCAGGTACCGGGCCGTGGTGGGGCCGTGCGCGCTGCTGGCGGCGGCGCGGCCGCGGCACGCCTCCTTCCTGGCGCTCGCGCGGGACGCCGTGGCGCGCCTGCCCAACGGAGAAGGCACGCGCCACGACGTGCTCACGCTGCTCAAGTGAGTGCCAACATCGCTACACCCTTAGTGTCAGGTACCGGGCCGTGGTGGGGCCGTGCGCGCGCTGCGGCGCGGGCGGCGGCGCGGCGAGCGCGCTGCTGGCGGCGGCGCGGCCGCGGCACGCCTCCTTCCTGGCGCTCGCGCGGGACGCCGTGGCGCGCCTGCCCAACGGAGAAGGCACGCGCCACGACGTGCTCACGCTGCTCAAGTGAGTGCCAACATCGCTACACCCTTAGTGTCAGGTACCGGGCCGTGGTGGGGCCGTGCGCGCGCTGCGGCGCGGGCGGCGGCGCGGCGAGCGCGCTGCTGGCGGCGGCGCGGCCGCGGCACGCCTCCTTCCTGGCGCTCGCGCGGGACGCCGTGGCGCGCCTGCCCAACGGAGAAGGCACGCGCCACGACGTGCTCACGCTGCTCAAGTGAGTGCCAACATCGCTACACCCTTAGTGTCAGGTACCGGGCCGTGGTGGGGCCGTGCGCGCTGCTGGCGGCGGCGCGGCCGCGGCACGCCTCCTTCCTGGCGCTCGCGCGGGACGCCGTGGCGCGCCTGCCCAACGGAGAAGGCACGCGCCACGACGTGCTCACGCTGCTCAAGTGAGTGCCAACATCGCTACACCCTTAGTGTCAGGTACCGGGCCGTGGTGGGGCCGTGCGCGCTGCTGGCGGCGGCGCGGCCGCGGCACGCCTCCTTCCTGGCGCTCGCGCGGGACGCCGTGGCGCGCCTGCCCAACGGAGAAGGCACGCGCCACGACGTGCTCACGCTGCTCAAGTGAGTGCCAACATCGCTACACCCTTAGTGTCAGGTACCGGGCCGTGGTGGGGCCGTGCGCGCTGCTGGCGGCGGCGCGGCCGCGGCACGCCTCCTTCCTGGCGCTCGCGCGGGACGCCGTGGCGCGCCTGCCCAACGGAGAAGGCACGCGCCACGACGTGCTCACGCTGCTCAAGTGAGTGCCAACATCGCTACACCCTTAGTGTCAGGTACCGGGCCGTGGTGGGGCCGTGCGCGCTGCTGGCGGCGGCGCGGCCGCGGCACGCCTCCTTCCTGGCGCTCGCGCGGGACGCCGTGGCGCGCCTGCCCAACGGAGAAGGCACGCGCCACGACGTGCTCACGCTGCTCAAGTGAGTGCCAACATCGCTACACCCTTAGTGTCAGGTACCGGGCCATGGTGGGGCCGTGCGCGCTGCTGGCGGCGGCGCGGCCGCGGCACGCCTCCTTCCTGGCGCTCGCGCGGGACGCCGTGGCGCGCCTGCCCAACGGAGAAGGCACGCGCCACGACGTGCTCACGCTGCTCAAGTGAGTGCCAACATCGCTACACCCTTAGTGTCAGGTACCGGGCCGTGGTGGGGCCGTGCGCGCGCTGCGGCGCGGGCGGCGGCGCGGCGAGCGCGCTGCTGGCGGCGGCGCGGCCGCGGCACGCCTCCTTCCTGGCGCTCTCGCGGGACGCCGTGGCGCGCCTGCCCAACGGAGAAGGCACGCGCCACGACGTGCTCACGCTGCTCAAGTGAGTGCCAACATCGCTACACCCTTAGTGTCAGGTACCGGGCCGTGGTGGGGCCGTGCGCGCGCTGCGGCGCGGGCGGCGGCGCGGCGAGCGCGCTGCTGGCGGCGGCGCGGCCGCGGCACGCCTCCTTCCTGGCGCTCGCGCGGGACGCCGTGGCGCGCCTGCCCAACGGAGAAGGCACGCGCCACGACGTGCTCACGCTGCTCAAGTGAGTGCCAACGTCACTACACCCTCAGACCACACATGACTGGAGTAGCCTTTCAGTAACTTACCCCTCTGTAGAAAACCTAACACAAATCATACAAACACAATTTCACAATCGATTAATGGTCATTCACAAAATCGCCTCGCAAGAGAACACTGATCATAAAAATGCCCGCATGTTGCTGTAAGCACTTGATATTATATTATAAAAGTTCAACCACTTCAAGCTTTCAATATACAATTGAGTTTTAATATCCTATTAAGATGCTCCCTCCTCCCCCGCAAAATTCGCAGACTTTTTTGTACGCAAATACGATATAAGGCTACTCCAGTTATGTATGCTCTGAGACTAGACAGTATTACTAGATAAGGTCGAGAGTTGGGATTACCTACCTAATTTTGATTGTTAATTCTAAGAGAAAATACCTTCTGTACATTGGAACTTGAAATGAACATTCGAACATACTCGGTCACAGCAACTAAAAAGGTTTTCGATAGAATCCTGACTTGAAATATTTTGACTCGAGAAATACGTCATATATGTTACACATACGGACCTACGAAACAGATTAACAACAGGGCAGATTCTCGTCTAGAGTATCGTTGCTGTCGTTCTAAACTGGATCACATAGACTATAGCTCTACATTGTATATACCTTCAAATAAATAAATAGGTACTGTTACAATTTTTTTTATTCATTTATAACACAAACAGTCACATAAACAAATTTATATGGGGTACACATAGAGTACCAAAATAACATAGAGCATAAAGATCTTAGGCATTTTTTTCTTATCTTGTCATCATTCCTACATATCGTTATTATTACAGAATGTCTCAATGGATCTCAGCGTGCAGTGACCAGGCGCTCTTGAGCGCGCTATCAACGGCGTTAGACAGGCTGTTGTCGGCTAAACGCGACCCTGTAGTGAAGTACGACCAAAGAACAGCTATTTGGACATATTTACACAGAAACAGGTAACCCAATTGCATAATACATATTGTACCTTAAAACTATGGAAATAATGAATAGGTACTAAGAGAGGTTATACACGGTGAGTTTTTGCAGCGATACGAACGCGCAACGCTAGATCACCCGTCAAATTCAAGATTGCGTTTGTATCGTAGCAAAAAATGATCGTGTGTGATCGAACACGTACTAAAAGTTGATTTTGATCGTAATATTGTGTGTAGGACGGAGGAAGACTGGCTGAAGTCGACGGCGCGCGGACGCCGCGCGATCGCCGCGACGCGAGAGCCCGATCCGCTTACGCCGCCACCTGCGGTAACTATCTATTTATAATAGGGAATGTTCATGTATCAAAATTAAATTATCAAAGTATTTTTTTTTTGCCATAAGAAATACGAATATTTTTTTATAAAACCAAGATTTATTTTTAATTTGTAAATTTAAATCGTAGTTTTATTATCTGTGTGTTACGTGATCGAAAACGCCGACTGTCATTTTGTTCTGTGGCTGACGTCAGAACAGCAATTGCAAAAATCAGAAAGCGTAGACGGACATGCACATTTGACGTTTCTTTGTTTCTGCACATAGTATCTTCTCAGTAGTCTGTTGTTTGGTGTTGGAGTGATGTCTCGATAATGGCAGCTGCCTTTTTGGCGCGAATATTTTACGTTCAAATTTCAACCATTAACTATTTGCATAAAGCGATATTATTTTGAGGAAATAAAAATACCAGTTGACAATTGAATTTATACAAACATTTTAAAATATATTTAAAAAAATCGTAGAATAGCCTATTACATTAATTCATAAAGCACAGGTTATCAACTGGGTTCTATTAACTAGGCATGGACCGAATGCATGAACGTGACGAAAGTGGTTTATTTTCGGCGACGTGTCGCCTTATGTCTACCTCTACCTACATGTTATTGTATTGTTTCTCTCTGTAACTGCTTTGTTTGTGTGAGGTGTGCAATAATAGTACATTATTGCCGTGGCCGGGAAGGAGGCAATTGCAGGCTGAGTATTTGTTTAAACGGACGAGCTTGCGAGTCCGTTTAATTATAATACGAAGCCTGCAATTGCCATTCCGGCTAAGGCTAATATAGTGCTTTTCTCAAAAATGGGGGAATAATAAACTTTAAATATCGTTGCACAACGTGAAAATATTAATCATTTCCCGCTGTTTTTCTTTTTAAACCGAATCGCAAGTGTATTTTTCCACCGAAAAACGCAAACTATTTGAGACACATAGAAAAACGTCGCGTTTGCAGCAGAAAAATACGAGTTGAATTGGCTGAAGACGACCTGGTTTCAACTTTTTAAAAAGTTTGGTACTCGAAAAATAAAGGAATTTATATGTAACATTCCAGGCGGCCTGCAATGTTTTTTATTTTTTAATTTTGATCTGACCTGAAACTATACACTTTTTCACGCCACTGCTCGGAAATGTGGCAAAAGATGGTCAGAATTCAGGCTTCAAAGCTGGGGATAGTTGGACGTCGCACGAACAGGCCATCTATGACTTCAAACTGGCCAACAATGTTTTTGTTGGACAGTTTGAACAGCAATCGACCAATCACAGGGCACCGCGCGCGGTCGGCCGGCGTGCGTGCGCCCGTTCCTCCCCCGCCGCGCCGGGCGCGAGGCAAGCGAGCCTGTTTAGTATTATGATCTTCAATTAGATACTAAATTTTGATTTTAAATTATAATTATTTGCAATTTCCTCGCAGTAGGCGTGAAAAGCACTATGTTAAGCCTCGGCCGAAAGGGCAATAGCTGGACTCGTACTTTCGAGGGCCTCCGCTACGCGTCGGCCCTCGAACTAACTCGTCCATCTATTGCTTCCTTTCTAGCCTCTTCAACAATGTACTATACCTTCCAATTTGTAGCGACTTTGCGGGCCATTTTTGAGAAAAGAGTATTTGTATTTGTATTGTGTTGGCGCGGCGCCGATTGTATCGGCGATCGTCTCTGCGATGCGGTAAGCGCGGCGGCAATAGGCTTGTGTCCTAAGATTTTATTACGATGCCATTCGAACCAGCTTTTGAAGTGGAACAAATGTGTGTATGGGAGCAACTAAATTAAAAAACATAAATACCCAAAAAAATGACTTAAAGACGGACCTGAATTATGACGTCATAGTTTGATATTTGTACTAATCGTTATATGGAGAATCAACTAAATTCCTATTTCGGTCGCGAAATACTGCGTTTAGGTCCATAGTTTTTATAAAATTTTGTTTCTATAAAAGCGAAGGATTCTATTGGTAGCATTAAATTTACTTTTGGATGATAAATAAATGCATATTTTTTCTAAACTTTCAAGGTATATATAATTTTATGACTTTAACCCGCCACGCGTCCGTCTTCTGTTTCCCAAAGCAACCAGAGTTTTGAGACGCAAAAAACATATGTTGACTGCCGTTAGAAAAAATGATATTGTGCACGTATGTTATAATTATATTGTATATATTAGATACCATTCGATACCAGACAAAATTGTCAATTTATTTTAATAAAGAGAAATTGACTGACCTGTTTCATTATCGCGAAATACAACAATTTATGTCGATTTTAATTTATTTTCCGTCACTCAATGAAACAAAATGCCTTTTTACACCAAGGTATTAAGAGGCCCCTCAGGACCCACAGATATCAATTTTGAACGAAATCGGGCGGTATTTAAAGAATTTCAAGATGGTGGACCTTTTTTTAAATCCAAGCTCGGATTAGTTTTAAGAGGCCCCCGGATCCTCCGATATCGATTTTGAACGAAATCAGACCGTATTTAAAGAATTTCAAGATGGCGGCCACTTTTTGATAATCTAACCTCGGATTCGTATTAAGAAGCCCCTCGGACCCACAGATATCGAATTTGAACGAAATCGGGCCGTATTTAAAGAATTTCAAGATGGCGGCCACTTTTGATAATTCAACCTCGGATTTGTATTAAGAGGCCCCTCGGATCCTAAGATATCGATTTGGAACGAACTCGGACCGTATTTAAAGAATTTCAAGATGGCGGCCTTTTTTGTATTTACCCACGGATTCATATTAAAAGACCTCTCGAGCCCTCAGATATCGATTTTGAACATAATTGAAGTGACATTATAAAAAAAACACCCAAACCTAATTACCTATTTACCTTTTAGAAGTCGGTTTTATAAAGTCAATCTTGACACCCCTTCAGAATAGTCAACGCAAACAGAAAGTTTGCGCTGAACTTTCTCGCCTCCCGCTTCCCCGCGTACCCCCCATCGTTGGCCCAAACAGCCCCGAGCTTGCAGACTGTATGTAGTTAGACTCTGCTGAAAGTGTTCGTGTCGAGGCTGGGTTGACAGGCGTCGAGTTGATGAGTTTGTGTCAACTTTTTGAATGCGACCGGTGCATAACGCTGCGTATATGCGTTGATGTGTCGTATGCGCCATATCTCTTTATTGACTGCGTTTACGGTGCGTTTTTTGAGGAGCGGTGAGATCGCTTCTTTAAGCTTTCGGGTCATATTTCATTTAATAGTACATTACTTTACCTAGGGTGTTAAGACATAGAATGTCTTAGATCGCAGGTTACCCCCGTTCTTCAGTTAAAGGTTGAAAATGTTTAGGGCTTAGGTACTCTATATTCGCTTGCGGTCTACTAAAGGGTTGCGATCCATAGTTTGGGAAATGCTGTTTTAAAGGCAAATTTATATTCAGGTGGAGCTGGAGGTGGGCACGGAAGCGTCGGTGTCGGACAGCGACGTGGACGTGGACGTGGAGGGCGGCGCGGGCGGCCCCAGCTCGGCGGCGCTGCTGCTGGCCGCGGCCCGGCACGCGGCGCCCGCGCCCGCGCCCGCCCCCCCGCCCGCGCCGCGCCGGCCCGCGCAGAGACCCAAGCAGAAGCAGGCGCCCAAGCCTACTGTCGCGCAGGTACAGTGTCGGACAGCGACGTGGACGTGGACGTGGAGGGCGGCGCGGGCGGCCCCAGCTCGGCGGCGCTGCTGCTGGCCGCGGCCCGGCACGCGGCGCCCGCGCCCGCGCCCGCCCCCCCGCCCGCGCCGCGCCGGCCCGCGCAGAGACCCAAGCAGAAGCAGGCGCCCAAGCCTACTGTCGCGCAGGTACAGTGTCGGACAGCGACGTGGACGTGGACGTGGAGGGCGGCGCGGGCGGCCCCAGCTCGGCGGCGCTGCTGCTGGCCGCGGCCCGGCACGCGGCGCCCGCGCCCGCGCCCGCGCCCGCCCCCCTGCCCGCGCCGCGCCGGCCCGCGCAGAGACCCAAGCAGAAGCAGGCGCCCAAGCCTACTGTCGCGCAGGTACAGTGTCGGACAGCGACGTGGACGTGGACGTGGAGGGCGGCGCGGGCGGCCCCAGCTCGGCGGCGCTGCTGCTGGCCGCGGCCCGGCACGCGGCGCCCGCGCCCGCGCCCGCGCCCGCCCCCCCGCCCGCGCCGCGCCGGCCCGCGCAGAGACCCAAGCAGAAGCAGGCGCCCAAGCCTACTGTCGCGCAGGTACAGTGTCGGACAGCGACGTGGACGTGGACGTGGAGGGCGGCGCGGGCGGCCCCAGCTCGGCGGCGCTGCTGCTGGCCGCGGCCCGGCACGCGGCGCCCGCGCCCGCGCCCGCGCCCGCCCCCCCGCCCGCGCCGCGCCGGCCCGCGCAGAGACCCAAGCAGAAGCAGGCGCCCAAGCCTACTGTCGCGCAGGTACAGTGTCGGACAGCGACGTGGACGTGGACGTGGAGGGCGGCGCGGGCGGCCCCAGCTCGGCGGCGCTGCTGCTGGCCGCGGCCCGGCACGCGGCGCCCGCGCCCGCGCCCGCGCCCGCCCCCCCGCCCGCGCCGCGCCGGCCCGCGCAGAGACCCAAGCAGAAGCAGGCGCCCAAGCCTACTGTCGCGCAGGTACAGTGTCGGACAGCGACGTGGACGTGGACGTGGAGGGCGGCGCGGGCGGCCCCAGCTCGGCGGCGCTGCTGCTGGCCGCGGCCCGGCACGCGGCGCCCGCGCCCGCGCCCGCGCCCGCCCCCCCGCCCGCGCCGCGCCGGCCCGCGCAGAGACCCAAGCAGAAGCAGGCGCCCAAGCCTACTGTCGCGCAGGTACAGTGTCGGACAGCGACGTGGACGTGGACGTGGAGGGCGGCGCGGGCGGCCCCAGCTCGGCGGCGCTGCTGCTGGCCGCGGCCCGGCACGCGGCGCCCGCGCCCGCGCCCGCCCCCCCGCCCGCGCCGCGCCGGCCCGCGCAGAGACCCAAGCAGAAGCAGGCGCCCAAGCCTACTGTCGCGCAGGTACAGTGTCGGACAGCGACGTGGACGTGGACGTGGAGGGCGGCGCGGGCGGCCCCAGCTCGGCGGCGCTGCTGCTGGCCGCGGCCCGGCACGCGGCGCCCGCGCCCGCCCCCCCGCCCGCGCCGCGCCGGCCCGCGCAGAGACCCAAGCAGAAGCAGGCGCCCAAGCCTACTGTCGCGCAGGTACAGTGTCGGACAGCGACGTGGACGTGGACGTGGAGGGCGGCGCGGGCGGCCCCAGCTCGGCGGCGCTGCTGCTGGCCGCGGCCCGGCACGCGGCGCCCGCGCCCGCGCCCGCCCCCCCGCCCGCGCCGCGCCGGCCCGCGCAGAGACCCAAGCAGAAGCAGGCGCCCAAGCCTACTGTCGCGCAGGTACAGTGTCGGACAGCGACGTGGACGTGGACGTGGAGGGCGGCGCGGGCGGCCCCAGCTCGGCGGCGCTGCTGCTGGCCGCGGCCCGGCACGCGGCGCCCGCGCCCGCGCCCGCCCCCCCGCCCGCGCCGCGCCGGCCCGCGCAGAGACCCAAGCAGAAGCAGGCGCCCAAGCCTACTGTCGCGCAGGTACAGTGTCGGACAGCGACGTGGACGTGGACGTGGAGGGCGGCGCGGGCGGCCCCAGCTCGGCGGCGCTGCTGCTGGCCGCGGCCCGGCACGCGGCGCCCGCGCCCGCGCCCGCGCCCGCCCCCCCGCCCGCGCCGCGCCGGCCCGCGCAGAGACCCAAGCAGAAGCAGGCGCCCAAGCCTACTGTCGCGCAGGTACAGTGTCGGACAGCGACGTGGACGTGGACGTGGAGGGCGGCGCGGGCGGCCCCAGCTCGGCGGCGCTGCTGCTGGCCGCGGCCCGGCACGCGGCGCCCGCGCCCGCGCCCGCGCCCGCCCCCCCGCCCGCGCCGCGCCGGCCCGCGCAGAGACCCAAGCAGAAGCAGGCGCCCAAGCCTACTGTCGCGCAGGTACAGTGTCGGACAGCGACGTGGACGTGGACGTGGAGGGCGGCGCGGGCGGCCCCAGCTCGGCGGCGCTGCTGCTGGCCGCGGCCCGGCACGCGGCGCCCGCGCCCGCGCCCGCGCCCGCCCCCCCGCCCGCGCCGCGCCGGCCCGCGCAGAGACCCAAGCAGAAGCAGGCGCCCAAGCCTACTGTCGCGCAGGTACAGTGTCGGACAGCGACGTGGACGTGGACGTGGAGGGCGGCGCGGGCGGCCCCAGCTCGGCGGCGCTGCTGCTGGCCGCGGCCCGGCACGCGGCGCCCGCGCCCGCCCCCCCGCCCGCGCCGCGCCGGCCCGCGCAGAGACCCAAGCAGAAGCAGGCGCCCAAGCCTACTGTCGCGCAGGTACAGTGTCGGACAGCGACGTGGACGTGGACGTGGAGGGCGGCGCGGGCGGCCCCAGCTCGGCGGCGCTGCTGCTGGCCGCGGCCCGGCACGCGGCGCCCGCGCCCGCGCCCGCGCCCGCCCCCCCGCCCGCGCCGCGCCGGCCCGCGCAGAGACCCAAGCAGAAGCAGGCGCCCAAGCCTACTGTCGCGCAGGTACAGTGTCGGACAGCGACGTGGACGTGGACGTGGAGGGCGGCGCGGGCGGCCCCAGCTCGGCGGCGCTGCTGCTGGCCGCGGCCCGGCACGCGGCGCCCGCGCCCGCGCCCGCCCCCCCGCCCGCGCCGCGCCGGCCCGCGCAGAGACCCAAGCAGAAGCAGGCGCCCAAGCCTACTGTCGCGCAGGTACAGTGTCGGACAGCGACGTGGACGTGGACGTGGAGGGCGGCGCGGGCGGCCCCAGCTCGGCGGCGCTGCTGCTGGCCGCGGCCCGGCACGCGGCGCCCGCGCCCGCGCCCGCGCCCGCCCCCCCGCCCGCGCCGCGCCGGCCCGCGCAGAGACCCAAGCAGAAGCAGGCGCCCAAGCCTACTGTCGCGCAGGTACAGTGTCGGACAGCGACGTGGACGTGGACGTGGAGGGCGGCGCGGGCGGCCCCAGCTCGGCGGCGCTGCTGCTGGCCGCGGCCCGGCACGCGGCGCCCGCGCCCGCGCCCGCGCCCGCCCCCCCGCCCGCGCCGCGCCGGCCCGCGCAGAGACCCAAGCAGAAGCAGGCGCCCAAGCCTACTGTCGCGCAGGTACAGTGTCGGACAGCGACGTGGACGTGGACGTGGAGGGCGGCGCGGGCGGCCCCAGCTCGGCGGCGCTGCTGCTGGCCGCGGCCCGGCACGCGGCGCCCGCGCCCGCGCCCGCCCCCCCGCCCGCGCCGCGCCGGCCCGCGCAGAGACCCAAGCAGAAGCAGGCGCCCAAGCCTACTGTCGCGCAGGTACAGTGTCGGACAGCGACGTGGACGTGGACGTGGAGGGCGGCGCGGGCGGCCCCAGCTCGGCGGCGCTGCTGCTGGCCGCGGCCCGGCACGCGGCGCCCGCGCCCGCGCCCGCGCCCGCCCCCCCGCCCGCGCCGCGCCGGCCCGCGCAGAGACCCAAGCAGAAGCAGGCGCCCAAGCCTACTGTCGCGCAGGTACAGTGTCGGACAGCGACGTGGACGTGGACGTGGAGGGCGGCGCGGGCGGCCCCAGCTCGGCGGCGCTGCTGCTGGCCGCGGCCCGGCACGCGGCGCCCGCGCCCGCGCCCGCGCCCGCCCCCCCGCCCGCGCCGCGCCGGCCCGCGCAGAGACCCAAGCAGAAGCAGGCGCCCAAGCCTACTGTCGCGCAGGTACAGTGTCGGACAGCGACGTGGACGTGGACGTGGAGGGCGGCGCGGGCGGCCCCAGCTCGGCGGCGCTGCTGCTGGCCGCGGCCCGGCACTGTAGCCTCCAACTTCGAAGCCGTTAAAACAAAGACTAGCGTTATTCAGTACTCAGACTTGCGTTAGCTCCGACGGCTCGAGTCTTTAAGACTCGACCGAGCTCTGTGTGACGACCCTGTGTGGGACCTCGCTCCCGTCATGTTACACGGCTAGGTTGCTGTTCCTAGCGAGGTCGATAGCTTATGTTTCATATGTCTTTTTAGTAGCTGTTAATAGATGCAAAATCGTCCCACTAAAATTTTTCATGAGCTTGTTAAATAGACTTCAAAGTTCTCACATTATAAATCCTATCAAATTTTGCAGGCCCGGCCTGCCCCACCACAGGCGAAGCCTACCGTGGCTCCACCTAAGCCCTCGCCGCAGCCGAAGCCTACGCCTAAAGCGACGCTCATGGCGCAGTCGGCCAAACAGGCCAACCTAGTCGCTCAGGCGGTCAAGAGCAACCTCATAGCGCAGGTGGCGAAGCAGAACTTAACCCATCCCGTGAAGACCGCTCCAACGCCTAAACCAGTCAACGTGGTCAAGGTAACGTAGAAGTTACCCTCGGGCCCCTCATAGCTAAGTCAACACAATCTTATTTATTTATTTATGCATTAATATATAAATAAGCAATACCAACAGCTGCAAAAACATGATATAAGTCTTACATAGTAATACAAAGCCAATTAAAAAAAACTCACAGTTAGAAATGACATTAAAAAATGTTTGACACACATTATCGCACTAAATATTAGTAAAATAATAACATATATTTATATATTTTAATTATTTACTGCCCTTCAATGATACTCTTTCATCTTGCATCCTAGCATACTGAATAATACAGCGCGCTATGGTTTCTAACCTTTTTATGAGGCCATCCCCTTAGCATGGATGATGATATTGAATGAGGATATTCATCCATTCTAAGGGGATGGCCTCATAAAAATAGCTGTTAAATATCAATTATTACATGGCTTTTAACTTGAATTGTCTGCGCTCTAAGTCTAAGCTGTGTCTGCGACCCTAAGAGGCTGCGCGACCCTCCTGGGGATCGAGGCCCATAGATTGAAGAACACATTACAACGCCCATTTGTTTTTCCATTCTGATTTGATAGTTCAAACTGTGCCTAAAATCTACGTTACTTCAATTGCACAGGTCCAGAAGCCGCCTACCCCAGTGAGCCAGCCAGTCAAGCCGGCCGCGAAGCCGCCGCCGTCGCCCAAGCCGGCGTCAGTCCCCAAGCCGCCGCCGGCACAGCTCCCCAAGTCGTCGCCCACGGCGGCGCCGCAGCACTCGCCGCTCATCCGGCAACGGCCGCTGCAGAAGGTCGAGGTTCCGCAGATTCCTGTAAGTGTTTAGCTATGAGTTAGGCAGCCTAAGCCGGCTTAAGTCCCCAAGCCGGCTTCAGACCCCAAGCGGCTTCAGTTCCCAAGCCGGCTTCCGTCCCCAAGCCGCCACCGACACAGCACCCCAAGTCGTCACCCACGGCGGCGCCGCAGCACTGGCCGCTTAGACTCCAGTATCCCCCACCTCAATTTTTGTTTTACTTAGGCCAAGTTTTGTAAAGGGGAATTAAAAAAAAATGGCAGATTAAGATTAACTAAAGTGATGTTTAAGTCACGTCTAAACTATCAGTTTTGTTACTAATCGTATGCGATTGAAATTGACTGTTGATTTTGTTACTATCCGTAACTGTCCGTTTGAGGGGACAAAAATAATGAATATGGCCACAGATGCGTGAAAGCAAATATCAGATCAAAGTTACTCAGTCATTTTTTTAACATTACTGACCGACATTAAGATCTAATGGATATTTATAAAACCAAGGATTATTCAATAATCCAAACGTCGCGCTTGATCATTCAATCGACGAGTAAGCGCCTAACTCCTCATTACTCGAAAATATGTCTACAGAAAAAGTGTCCAAAATTATGTCAACATGAGTTGGTGGTGCAGTTAGCGCAACCATGAAACCCTAAGCGCTGAAAGCGCAAACTTGTTGGATTGGTGTGCGCCCGCGCCCCGCCAGCACCTGCCACGGACACTCACTCATCCACCGCGACATACGACGGATCGCGGCTCGCGTTCGCTTCGCTCGCGATATATTTTGTACGCGTTCGCGCATCCCACAATTCCACCGTTGTAACGATCTAGAGCTAATACATATTTTTATTATACAGTCCGCTATTATTTCTCTCCAGTTAGCTAGATCAACATATTGTCCTTCGAGCCGCGATCCGTCGTATGTCGCGGTGGATGAGTGAGTGTCCGTGGCAGGTGCTGGCGGGGCGCGGGCGCACACCAATCCAATAAGTTTGCGCTTTCAGCGCTTAGGGTTTGATGGTTGCGCTAACTGCACCACCATGAGTTTATTGTTAGGGATATATTGTTACTCAGATATCTTTGAACCTTTGGGATTTTACACATATATATGAACTTTACTAGTCTGTGTTTTGAGGCGTAGGATTGAACTATCTACAACATTCTAGCTAGTATTTTAAGCCGAACGAATTGTCCTATATAACAGAAAATGGTGTTTCAAATCGATCGATCGACGTTTTTATTTTCAATTGCCAGATTTCGGCTCCGGTAGTGTCGAGTCAACCGACTGCGCCAGTTGTTTCCGTCGTGCAACCGGTGTCGACCATCACGTTGCATCCGGCTCCGAACAAGGTATTTAAGAACAAATCATCTTAGCAGTAAGGTCTTATGCCATCTACAGGCGAAGCGGGTTTTTCGTCGTAAAGTTTTACTAATACATCCAAGAAAGTTTATTTCAAAGGAAACAGATCGGATTGTTTGGTTAGCTACACGAATATAACCAAACTAGTCGCCTATATGTAAAACCAAAAGGGATGGGTGACTTTTGTTACGATTCATAATTATGTTCTCGCTCGGCGACATGGTTCAGTAATGTCTATGCTTTTTCACTTTTGCCTTTCCTTACATTATGTTTGACAGGGGATACAGACGACGGGAATGAATTTAGGACGAGAATTCCTAGCGGAAAATATTTTTATAATTTGGACTCTCGTTCGTCCTTTTTGTCGTCAAACCCGAGGTCACATGAACCAATTTTTGTTATTGCCCAAAGATTTAGCTCGTTTCTCCATCCATTTATATATAATAAAATATGTACAAGATTTCCTTTGCAAGACTACTCAACGAGGGAAGTAAAACTCAAGGTGCAACCATGGCTCAATTCACTTTCTTACGAGGACATAGAGAAGATCCTGGAAATAGTCAAATAAAACATAATTGATATTTATAATATACTATCTAATAATTATTTTTAACATGCATGTAAAATGTAATATACGGTCTCCTGCGATACAGGCAAAGCCTAGTGCAGGGACTGGTACTTATAATACTACATGTAAACATGTTTGCTAAATAAATGTCTTATGTCTCTCTTATGTCTTAATTATTAATTAATTTATTGTGAGAGCTAGTTTTTTTTAATACTATGAATATGTAGCAGATGACACAAGGCACAAGATCGCTGCTAATAAGGCCGCCGGCAGTCCAGACGACCGTCACTGCAGTTGTCTCTACGCCTATTACGCAGGTTGGTCCACTTTTTCATTATTTTCTTCTTTCTGTCCATTATTTTTACTCTTTTAATCATTAACGAACTCTTAATTTCAAACCCTTTGAAATCCTAACTTACGTAGTAATAATATTTTATACAATCGTTTCACAATGAGGGCTCTTAAAGTCGCGTACCGAAGTGGCCTAAGTATACCTTACTTTTTTATTTCTACACGGAGTAACAAAACCGACAGGTTCGGTTAGGTGATGCTTAAAAATTTATGAATATGCCCAGTCACGTATATTTCTCTTTTTAAGAGAGATACGAGTATAGTGGACGCGGATTATTAGGCCGTACATTTTTTTCAAACTCAAATCAGACATGATTAGTAACATTTATTTCTCCACAAAATCAAATCGATCAGTTTGCCTGTGGTGTCAAAATTAACCGGACCTCTAAGATCGTAGCAGCATCACCTTAGTGAACTCCGGCCATTTTTTTTTCATCACACTTGCTCGTAAATGGTGTTGTTCCATGCCTGTATACAGAAGGACAATGGCCTCAATTATTCCCGCGGGAGTTATGGCGAGTTTGTATTCCCTAGGGAGTAATGAGCTTGTGTGTGATCTGATTGGTTTAATCAAATCTGCTCTGCTCGGTTGAAAAAAAAAAACTAGTTCGCCACGGGCCGCAAGAAAACTGCTCTGTGATTGGTTGAAATATTGAAGCTGAGCGCTCCACTAGCACTGATCTGGAAGTGAATTTATTCATTTCGTAAAATTTTGATTGGTGCGGTTGTATGAAACTTAGATGTTTCTGTCTTTTGTAGTTATTTATTTCCTAGCAAATGTGATGAAAAACATTGTGTATAACACGGGCGTAAGAGTATTGCAAACTAGAGCCATCCCTTTTTCAAATTTCAAGGGTAGACTCTTGTTTGCAATATTCCACTTACGCCCCTCGTTAAACAATGTACTATTTCATCACACTTGTTCGTCTATGGCGTTATTACTTGCGAGCGTACAGAGCAGTTATAGCCGCTTTACCTCCCACGGGCTGTTAAGTTTTAAAATATAGAACTCTCTGATTGGCTTAAGCAAATCTGGTTGCTCTGTGATTGGTTGAAAAAAAATCTAGTTGGCCAAGCTCCACGCCCCGCAAGAATACTGCTCTGTGATTGGTTGAAACATTGAAGCTGCGCGCTCCACTAGCACTGATCTGGTAGTGAAGTTGTCAATTTTTGATTGGTGCGGTTGTATGAAACTTAGATGTTTCTGTCTTTTGTAGTTATTTATTTCCTCGCAAATGTGATGAAAAACATTGTGTATATATAATACTGGCGTAAGAATACTGCAGACTCGAGTCATCAAAAGCCCTCCGCCTTCGGCGTCGGGTTTTTGATAGACTCTCGTTAGCAATATTCCACTTACGCCCCTCGTTAAATAATGTACTATTAAAATTCCCGCCCCGTTCTAAGTAGTGTGTTGTTTGTTGTGCAGCCGCCGGCGGGGCGGCGCGGCGTGGTGCGCGTGCTGAGCCCGGCGGCCGCGGCGGGCAAGTCGCTCATATCGCCGCGCGCGCTGCTGCACCAAGGTGAGCCTGACCTCTACATTATACCACAGCGGCCGGCCAACTTCAATAGTCAATAGTTGTGCAGCCGCCGGCGGGGCGGCGCGGCGTGGTGCGCGTGCTGAGCCCGGCGGCCGCGGCGGGCAAGTCGCTCATATCGCCGCGCGCGCTGCTGCACCAAGGTGAGCCTGACCTCTACATTATACCACAGCGGCCGGCCAACTTCAATAGTCAATAGTTGTGCAGCCGCCGGCGGGGCGGCGCGGCGTGGTGCGCGTGCTGAGCCCGGCGGCCGCGGCGGGCAAGTCGCTCATATCGCCGCGCGCGCTGCTGCACCAAGGTGAGCCTGACCTCTACATTATACCACAGCGGCCGGCCAACTTCAATAGTCAATAGTTGTGCAGCCGCCGGCGGGGCGGCGCGGCGTGGTGCGCGTGCTGAGCCCGGCGGCCGCGGCGGGCAAGTCGCTCATATCGCCGCGCGCGCTGCTGCACCAAGGTGAGCCTGACCTCTACATTATACCACAGCGGCCGGCCAACTTCAATAGTCAATAGTTGTGCAGCCGCCGGCGGGGCGGCGCGGCGTGGTGCGCGTGCTGAGCCCGGCGGCCGCGGCGGGCAAGTCGCTCATATCGCCGCGCGCGCTGCTGCACCAAGGTGAGCCTGACCTCTACATTATACCACAGCGGCCGGCCAACTTCAATAGTCAATAGTTGTGCAGCCGCCGGCGGGGCGGCGCGGCGTGGTGCGCGTGCTGAGCCCGGCGGCCGCGGCGGGCAAGTCGCTCATATCGCCGCGCGCGCTGCTGCACCAAGGTGAGCCTGACCTCTACATTATACCACAGCGGCCGGCCAACTTCAATAGTCAATAGTTGTGCAGCCGCCGGCGGGGCGGCGCGGCGTGGTGCGCGTGCTGAGCCCGGCGGCCGCGGCGGGCAAGTCGCTCATATCGCCGCGCGCGCTGCTGCACCAAGGTGAGCCTGACCTCTACATTATACCACAGCGGCCGGCCAACTTCAATAGTCAATAGTTGTGCAGCCGCCGGCGGGGCGGCGCGGCGTGGTGCGCGTGCTGAGCCCGGCGGCCGCGGCGGGCAAGTCGCTCATATCGCCGCGCGCGCTGCTGCACCAAGGTGAGCCTGACCTCTACATTATACCACAGCGGCCGGCCAACTTCAATAGTCAATAGTTGTGCAGCCGCCGGCGGGGCGGCGCGGCGTGGTGCGCGTGCTGAGCCCGGCGGCCGCGGCGGGCAAGTCGCTCATATCGCCGCGCGCGCTGCTGCACCAAGGTGAGCCTGACCTCTACATTATACCACAGCGGCCGGCCAACTTCAATAGTCAATAGTTGTGCAGCCGCCGGCGGGGCGGCGCGGCGTGGTGCGCGTGCTGAGCCCGGCGGCCGCGGCGGGCAAGTCGCTCATATCGCCGCGCGCGCTGCTGCACCAAGGTGAGCCTGACCTCTACATTATACCACAGCGGCCGGCCAACTTCAATAGTCAATAGTTGTGCAGCCGCCGGCGGGGCGGCGCGGCGTGGTGCGCGTGCTGAGCCCGGCGGCCGCGGCGGGCAAGTCGCTCATATCGCCGCGCGCGCTGCTGCACCAAGGTGAGCCTGACCTCTACATTATACCACAGCGGCCGGCCAACTTCAATAGTCAATAGTTGTGCAGCCGCCGGCGGGGCGGCGCGGCGTGGTGCGCGTGCTGAGCCCGGCGGCCGCGGCGGGCAAGTCGCTCATATCGCCGCGCGCGCTGCTGCACCAAGGTGAGCCTGACCTCTACATTATACCACAGCGGCCGGCCAACTTCAATAGTCAATAGTTGTGCAGCCGCCGGCGGGGCGGCGCGGCGTGGTGCGCGTGCTGAGCCCGGCGGCCGCGGCGGGCAAGTCGCTCATATCGCCGCGCGCGCTGCTGCACCAAGGTGAGCCTGACCTCTACATTATACCACAGCGGCCGGCCAACTTCAATAGTCAATAGTTGTGCAGCCGCCGGCGGGGCGGCGCGGCGTGGTGCGCGTGCTGAGCCCGGCGGCCGCGGCGGGCAAGTCGCTCATATCGCCGCGCGCGCTGCTGCACCAAGGTGAGCCTGACCTCTACATTATACCACAGCGGCCGGCCAACTTCAATAGTCAATAGTTGTGCAGCCGCCGGCGGGGCGGCGCGGCGTGGTGCGCGTGCTGAGCCCGGCGGCCGCGGCGGGCAAGTCGCTCATATCGCCGCGCGCGCTGCTGCACCAAGGTGAGCCTGACCTCTACATTATACCACAGCGGCCGGCCAACTTCAATAGTCAATAGTTGTGCAGCCGCCGGCGGGGCGGCGCGGCGTGGTGCGCGTGCTGAGCCCGGCGGCCGCGGCGGGCAAGTCGCTCATATCGCCGCGCGCGCTGCTGCACCAAGGTGAGCCTGACCTCTACATTATACCACAGCGGCCGGCCAACTTCAATAGTCAATAGTTGTGCAGCCGCCGGCGGGGCGGCGCGGCGTGGTGCGCGTGCTGAGCCCGGCGGCCGCGGCGGGCAAGTCGCTCATATCGCCGCGCGCGCTGCTGCACCAAGGTGAGCCTGACCTCTACATTATACCACAGCGGCCGGCCAACTTCAATAGTCAATAGTTGTGCAGCCGCCGGCGGGGCGGCGCGGCGTGGTGCGCGTGCTGAGCCCGGCGGCCGCGGCGGGCAAGTCGCTCATATCGCCGCGCGCGCTGCTGCACCAAGGTGAGCCTGACCTCTACATTATACCACAGCGGCCGGCCAACTTCAATAGTCAATAGTTGTGCAGCCGCCGGCGGGGCGGCGCGGCGTGGTGCGCGTGCTGAGCCCGGCGGCCGCGGCGGGCAAGTCGCTCATATCGCCGCGCGCGCTGCTGCACCAAGGTGAGCCTGACCTCTACATTATACCACAGCGGCCGGCCAACTTCAATAGTCAATAGTTGTGCAGCCGCCGGCGGGGCGGCGCGGCGTGGTGCGCGTGCTGAGCCCGGCGGCCGCGGCGGGCAAGTCGCTCATATCGCCGCGCGCGCTGCTGCACCAAGGTGAGCCTGACCTCTACATTATACCACAGCGGCCGGCCAACTTCAATAGTCAATAGTTGTGCAGCCGCCGGCGGGGCGGCGCGGCGTGGTGCGCGTGCTGAGCCCGGCGGCCGCGGCGGGCAAGTCGCTCATATCGCCGCGCGCGCTGCTGCACCAAGGTGAGCCTGACCTCTACATTATACCACAGCGGCCGGCCAACTTCAATAGTCAATAGTTGTGCAGCCGCCGGCGGGGCGGCGCGGCGTGGTGCGCGTGCTGAGCCCGGCGGCCGCGGCGGGCAAGTCGCTCATATCGCCGCGCGCGCTGCTGCACCAAGGTGAGCCTGACCTCTACATTATACCACAGCGGCCGGCCAACTTCAATAGTCAATAGTTGTGCAGCCGCCGGCGGGGCGGCGCGGCGTGGTGCGCGTGCTGAGCCCGGCGGCCGCGGCGGGCAAGTCGCTCATATCGCCGCGCGCGCTGCTGCACCAAGGTGAGCCTGACCTCTACATTATACCACAGCGGCCGGCCAACTTCAATAGTCAATAGTTGTGCAGCCGCCGGCGGGGCGGCGCGGCGTGGTGCGCGTGCTGAGCCCGGCGGCCGCGGCGGGCAAGTCGCTCATATCGCCGCGCGCGCTGCTGCACCAAGGTGAGCCTGACCTCTACATTATACCACAGCGGCCGGCCAACTTCAATAGTCAATAGTTGTGCAGCCGCCGGCGGGGCGGCGCGGCGTGGTGCGCGTGCTGAGCCCGGCGGCCGCGGCGGGCAAGTCGCTCATATCGCCGCGCGCGCTGCTGCACCAAGGTGAGCCTGACCTCTACATTATACCACAGCGGCCGGCCAACTTCAATAGTCAATAGTTGTGCAGCCGCCGGCGGGGCGGCGCGGCGTGGTGCGCGTGCTGAGCCCGGCGGCCGCGGCGGGCAAGTCGCTCATATCGCCGCGCGCGCTGCTGCACCAAGGTGAGCCTGACCTCTACATTATACCACAGCGGCCGGCCAACTTCAATAGTCAATAGTTGTGCAGCCGCCGGCGGGGCGGCGCGGCGTGGTGCGCGTGCTGAGCCCGGCGGCCGCGGCGGGCAAGTCGCTCATATCGCCGCGCGCGCTGCTGCACCAAGGTGAGCCTGACCTCTACATTATACCACAGCGGCCGGCCAACTTCAATAGTCAATAGTTGTGCAGCCGCCGGCGGGGCGGCGCGGCGTGGTGCGCGTGCTGAGCCCGGCGGCCGCGGCGGGCAAGTCGCTCATATCGCCGCGCGCGCTGCTGCACCAAGGTGAGCCTGACCTCTACATTATACCACAGCGGCCGGCCAACTTCAATAGTCAATAGTTGTGCAGCCGCCGGCGGGGCGGCGCGGCGTGGTGCGCGTGCTGAGCCCGGCGGCCGCGGCGGGCAAGTCGCTCATATCGCCGCGCGCGCTGCTGCACCAAGGTGAGCCTGACCTCTACATTATACCACAGCGGCCGGCCAACTTCAATAGTCAATAGTTGTGCAGCCGCCGGCGGGGCGGCGCGGCGTGGTGCGCGTGCTGAGCCCGGCGGCCGCGGCGGGCAAGTCGCTCATATCGCCGCGCGCGCTGCTGCACCAAGGTGAGCCTGACCTCTACATTATACCACAGCGGCCGGCCAACTTCAATAGTCAATAGTTGTGCAGCCGCCGGCGGGGCGGCGCGGCGTGGTGCGCGTGCTGAGCCCGGCGGCCGCGGCGGGCAAGTCGCTCATATCGCCGCGCGCGCTGCTGCACCAAGGTGAGCCTGACCTCTACATTATACCACAGCGGCCGGCCAACTTCAATAGTCAATAGTTGTGCAGCCGCCGGCGGGGCGGCGCGGCGTGGTGCGCGTGCTGAGCCCGGCGGCCGCGGCGGGCAAGTCGCTCATATCGCCGCGCGCGCTGCTGCACCAAGGTGAGCCTGACCTCTACATTATACCACAGCGGCCGGCCAACTTCAATAGTCAATAGTTGTGCAGCCGCCGGCGGGGCGGCGCGGCGTGGTGCGCGTGCTGAGCCCGGCGGCCGCGGCGGGCAAGTCGCTCATATCGCCGCGCGCGCTGCTGCACCAAGGTGAGCCTGACCTCTACATTATACCACAGCGGCCGGCCAACTTCAATAGTCAATAGTTGTGCAGCCGCCGGCGGGGCGGCGCGGCGTGGTGCGCGTGCTGAGCCCGGCGGCCGCGGCGGGCAAGTCGCTCATATCGCCGCGCGCGCTGCTGCACCAAGGTGAGCCTGACCTCTACATTATACCACAGCGGCCGGCCAACTTCAATAGTCAATAGTTGTGCAGCCGCCGGCGGGGCGGCGCGGCGTGGTGCGCGTGCTGAGCCCGGCGGCCGCGGCGGGCAAGTCGCTCATATCGCCGCGCGCGCTGCTGCACCAAGGTGAGCCTGACCTCTACATTATACCACAGCGGCCGGCCAACTTCAATAGTCAATAGTTGTGCAGCCGCCGGCGGGGCGGCGCGGCGTGGTGCGCGTGCTGAGCCCGGCGGCCGCGGCGGGCAAGTCGCTCATATCGCCGCGCGCGCTGCTGCACCAAGGTGAGCCTGACCTCTACATTATACCACAGCGGCCGGCCAACTTCAATAGTCAATAGTTGTGCAGCCGCCGGCGGGGCGGCGCGGCGTGGTGCGCGTGCTGAGCCCGGCGGCCGCGGCGGGCAAGTCGCTCATATCGCCGCGCGCGCTGCTGCACCAAGGTGAGCCTGACCTCTACATTATACCACAGCGGCCGGCCAACTTCAATAGTCAATAGTTGTGCAGCCGCCGGCGGGGCGGCGCGGCGTGGTGCGCGTGCTGAGCCCGGCGGCCGCGGCGGGCAAGTCGCTCATATCGCCGCGCGCGCTGCTGCACCAAGGTGAGCCTGACCTCTACATTATACCACAGCGGCCGGCCAACTTCAATAGTCAATAGTTGTGCAGCCGCCGGCGGGGCGGCGCGGCGTGGTGCGCGTGCTGAGCCCGGCGGCCGCGGCGGGCAAGTCGCTCATATCGCCGCGCGCGCTGCTGCACCAAGGTGAGCCTGACCTCTACATTATACCACAGCGGCCGGCCAACTTCAATAGTCAATAGTTGTGCAGCCGCCGGCGGGGCGGCGCGGCGTGGTGCGCGTGCTGAGCCCGGCGGCCGCGGCGGGCAAGTCGCTCATATCGCCGCGCGCGCTGCTGCACCAAGGTGAGCCTGACCTCTACATTATACCACAGCGGCCGGCCAACTTCAATAGTCAATAGTTGTGCAGCCGCCGGCGGGGCGGCGCGGCGTGGTGCGCGTGCTGAGCCCGGCGGCCGCGGCGGGCAAGTCGCTCATATCGCCGCGCGCGCTGCTGCACCAAGGTGAGCCTGACCTCTACATTATACCACAGCGGCCGGCCAACTTCAATAGTCAATAGTTGTGCAGCCGCCGGCGGGGCGGCGCGGCGTGGTGCGCGTGCTGAGCCCGGCGGCCGCGGCGGGCAAGTCGCTCATATCGCCGC
Source organism: Epinotia nisella (assembly GCA_932294315.1). Lineage (NCBI taxonomy): Eukaryota > Metazoa > Arthropoda > Insecta > Lepidoptera > Tortricidae > Epinotia > Epinotia nisella. Next base: position 12,907,554 of record OW028687.1, on the reverse strand, counting down.
GCGCGCTGCTGCACCAAGGTGAGCCTGACCTCTACATTATACCACAGCGGCCGGCCAACTTCAATAGTCAATAGTTGTGCAGCCGCCGGCGGGGCGGCGCGGCGTGGTGCGCGTGCTGAGCCCGGCGGCCGCGGCGGGCAAGTCGCTCATATCGCCGCGCGCGCTGCTGCACCAAGGTGAGCCTGACCTCTACATTATACCACAGCGGCCGGCCAACTTCAATAGTCAATAGTTGTGCAGCCGCCGGCGGGGCGGCGCGGCGTGGTGCGCGTGCTGAGCCCGGCGGCCGCGGCGGGCAAGTCGCTCATATCGCCGCGCGCGCTGCTGCACCAAGGTGAGCCTGACCTCTACATTATACCACAGCGGCCGGCCAACTTCAATAGTCAATAGTTGTGCAGCCGCCGGCGGGGCGGCGCGGCGTGGTGCGCGTGCTGAGCCCGGCGGCCGCGGCGGGCAAGTCGCTCATATCGCCGCGCGCGCTGCTGCACCAAGGTGAGCCTGACCTCTACATTATACCACAGCGGCCGGCCAACTTCAATAGTCAATAGTTGTGCAGCCGCCGGCGGGGCGGCGCGGCGTGGTGCGCGTGCTGAGCCCGGCGGCCGCGGCGGGCAAGTCGCTCATATCGCCGCGCGCGCTGCTGCACCAAGGTGAGCCTGACCTCTACATTATACCACAGCGGCCGGCCAACTTCAATAGTCAATAGTTGTGCAGCCGCCGGCGGGGCGGCGCGGCGTGGTGCGCGTGCTGAGCCCGGCGGCCGCGGCGGGCAAGTCGCTCATATCGCCGCGCGCGCTGCTGCACCAAGGTGAGCCTGACCTCTACATTATACCACAGCGGCCGGCCAACTTCAATAGTCAATAGTTGTGCAGCCGCCGGCGGGGCGGCGCGGCGTGGTGCGCGTGCTGAGCCCGGCGGCCGCGGCGGGCAAGTCGCTCATATCGCCGCGCGCGCTGCTGCACCAAGGTGAGCCTGACCTCTACATTATACCACAGCGGCCGGCCAACTTCAATAGTCAATAGTTGTGCAGCCGCCGGCGGGGCGGCGCGGCGTGGTGCGCGTGCTGAGCCCGGCGGCCGCGGCGGGCAAGTCGCTCATATCGCCGCGCGCGCTGCTGCACCAAGGTGAGCCTGACCTCTACATTATACCACAGCGGCCGGCCAACTTCAATAGTCAATAGTTGTGCAGCCGCCGGCGGGGCGGCGCGGCGTGGTGCGCGTGCTGAGCCCGGCGGCCGCGGCGGGCAAGTCGCTCATATCGCCGCGCGCGCTGCTGCACCAAGGTGAGCCTGACCTCTACATTATACCACAGCAGCCGGCAAACTTCTTAACCATTACATGTCGTGCAGGGGGATAGTTTGCGCATCCTACACTTTCGATCAAAAAAAGGACCCCGCTTTTATGGAGTTACATTTCCTTGTGTAATAAGGCTTGGCCACGAAAAAAGTAACCACTGTTGTATAATTCAGGTTATTAGAGAATTTAATAAGAAATAAGGTCTCTTCACCTATCGCTTTGAGTGGCGTTATGGATATTTATATCAACTGCTATCCATTTTTCGGCTACCTTTCGATATCTCTGGATTGTCTTAGAATTTGTAATTATCACGTTTGGACAATAGTTGTTCTTTTTTTTTTCCTTTACTCAAATAGATTATCGATGATATAAAGCTCCGCTAATATCTTTCGAGACTCTGAATTACCATATGCAGATCATAAATTGTTTTAAATCATGCCAGAGTAGACACATATTTTTCATAGCACACACATCAATGCAGTCATTTTAGCTTTAAGCCTTAACTGGCATTATGTAAGACTATTAAGAGATACTTTTAAGAAAAAATGGATGGATTTTAGATTCTTACAAAAAAATACTCAGTTGGCTATTTAATTGCAGTTTGAACTACCTAGACTGGGTGACAGTGGAGACTTAGTTTTCGATGGCTACTTTTTTCGTGAACAAGCCCTAATATGTATGTATAATTTTTAACTAATTAGTAATTACTAAATACTCGCTTTGGAATGTAATAAAAAATACAAATAAACATCGTAGACCATTTTTCTTGACTGTCTTTTTACAACTATGTGTACGTTACTTTGTGGTGGCATAGGTGTCTTTGTTTTCGTAATAAAACTCAACAAACAATTTACAAAAGCAGACTACAATACCTCAATAAATAACTCTGACAAGAAAGTCAATGAATCATTATTACAGCAAACTAACCGCTTACCATCACACGAGCGGTACGCTTGTTTGCCACCGACGTGGTATGTAAATTAAAATCACTTTATGACTGGCCGAAAGTGTACTAGGACTACTAGGGCTGGCGCGGGACGTGGAGGGGTGCGGGACGTAAACGTCAACCGATCGACCAATCAGGCACTCGACACGGTACCCCGCAACCGCACCGCACCGCCCCCTCCCAAGGACACCTGATATACGGGTGTAGACTCAACATTTATTATTATTTAAAAAAAGGTAAAAAATGTGCCTAATGACGAAAATCCCATTCAAATATCTCAAAAAAATTACAAACTGTTTTAATTTTAATGTTAGAGGGAGAAAACGCTCGTGGATCGTAACGTCACGACCATCGAGCGTCATAGTAAATGACTATCGTTTCATATGAAATTGCGTTTTGCGGAAAACGGACAGAATGATACCCCCTCTTAAAACTTTGGACACTTATAAGTCTTATAACTTTGTGATTACTTAATCTCTTGCGTTGATTTTTTCTCCATTTGACTACATTTTTAATCCTTTTTATATACAACATTATTGATTATTTTATTAAGCCTACACAGTCAAGGTCATTTGCTCAAGTTGCTTGCCGTTTACTGTACCTCATAGTCATATAGTCGTTGTTAATGGCGTGGCATCCATAGACATAATTCAAGACTGCTTTATTCTAAAGTATATTTTTGACGCTAAGCCACTGGTGTTCGTTCACGTTAACGCATTAGTGGCGTAGCTAACCTATCAGGAAGTTGTAATGTAGAGTTAAAGTCAGACAAAATGTATGGTAAAATTACAATTACATTATTATGTGATACTTTATAATTACATTTTAATATCGCGTCCACAGCTACTCCGATGGCCGCTAAGAAGCGTACTTCCGTGCCCAATACTAGCTCTATTACGTCTGTCGCTCAGGTGAGTACACTACACACCTACACTAATCCCCCCTTTTTCCATAAAACTTAATATACCTCTGTTAGCTAAAATGTGTTCCATTTCTCACAAACACAAATGGTAAAGTGATAAACAGACAAAGGAATTTTAAAGGCATTTTAGGATTTGAAGAACATTTACGAATAAGATCATATGAGATTATCATTCCGTAACTAAGGAAGATTTTTTTTTCGAATTATGCCTTGCCCCAAACTTTTTTGATCGCTAACCCTTCTTTCGTCCACAGAGTTCAAACATCGTTACAATAGCGCACAGCGCCGCTAGCATAGCCACCGCCGCTGGCACGCGCACCGTGCAACTAGCGGGCGGCCGCACCTTGCAACTAGCCGCCAACCAAACCGTGCATCTGCCAGGCGGGCAGCCCGTACAGCTGGCAACCAGAGCCTTGCAGCTGACGAGTCTGTTGCCAGCTCGCGCGCCCGCGCCTAAGCCTGTGCCTACGTCTACAGTGCAACTCACTGGGCAAACGGTGCAATTGGCTGGCCCTAATGTGCATCTGGCTGGACAGAGCGTGCACTTGGCGCAACACGCTGTTAAGAGTGTTCAGGTAATCGTATTACTCTAGCATGCTAGAAGCCAACCAAATCTTGTTTCTCCCCAGTGGGTAGCCTGTATAACAGGCAACTGATGAGTATAGCCAGGTCGTGCACTCCTTATCAGACTGGTCATCGATCGGGTTTAAAAGGATACATCTCGGCGGTCGATGGCATTCTCCTTGTTAAAGAACCAATACTTTATGCTTGGAACACGACCTGAGAGATGCGACTCCACGCGTCCACATCGCTGCCCATTGCATCTCTTATTTTAAGGAATTTGGAACACGATGACTGTATTCTTATTTTAATTGAAAATTTAAAATAAACTACGTGTATATTCACTTTCTGAACTATTATTTGTTTAATAACATTGAATACATCTAAGAATACCCAACAGATGGCCGGCTCGAACGTGATTCCTACGCAAACCGTCCAGTTGCCAAGCGGCCAGACGGTCCAACTCGCTGGCAGAAACCTCCAGACCGTCCAACTAGCGGGCCAGAACATGTTATCTGGCCAGAGCGTACAACTAGGCTCCCAAACAGTCCAAATAGCCGGTCAGACAGTACAGCTGTCCGGTCAGACGCTGCAGCTACCAAGCGGTCAGACTGTTCAGTTATCTGGTCAAACATTACAATTGGCTAGCGGACAAACTGTGCAGCTAGCGAATCAAACGCCGAAGTCGATGGCGCAGGTGGTTAGGACTCAGGCAGTGGATAAGTCCGCTCAGCCGATTGTGGCGAAACTGCTTACGAATGCGCAGGTGAGATGGATTTGTGATTTTATTTGATTTCCTATTTTCTAGGCGTATGACTGGCTGTCTTTCGTGCAATGAGTGTAGAAAACACGAGATCATTTCATTTAATTTCGCATCCTAGGTAAAGCCCGCCCAGTAAAATAAAAAAACCTGCTATGGGGGCATTAAATTAGCAATAATTATAGCAACACTTAGTATAGTCGTACGCATGCTGACTGGCTAGTGTTAAAATATTATAATATGTAAATATAGATCATTGGGTATACCTTTGCTTGCCAGAATTTTATTTGCCATAATAGTCAAAGGCCATATAATAATAATAAATAATAAATAAATAAATATTAGGGGACATTCTTACACAAATCGAACTAGGCCTATAGTAAGCTCAATAAGGCTTGTGTTATAGGTACTAGACGACGATATATATTATAGATATAAATACTTAAATACATAGAAAACATTCAAGCCTCAGAAACAAATATTCATGCTCATCACACAAATATTTGCCCTTACCTTATATGTTTGTTTACCATAATTTCATGTCTCAACTGTTATTTACCATAATATTTATAAGACAGAATTGTTATTTTCCATACTATCATATGCCATAAACTTTATAATCCATAATAGTCATATGCAATAAAATCATTTGCCATACCTTTCAAAAGCCATATTACAAAAATATTTAATGAACATGTTTGGCTAACGGAGGAAAAAAATGTAGCTTAACGGAATTAAAAAGTAGATTAAAAAAAGAATTGTCCGAAAAGTTACCCTAGTCTTGGTTCTTTTAAGTTAAAACTTAAAAGTTGTATTAATATATATTTGTAATTCTCGTAACTGCATACTCCTCACAACCCGTATTAGAATATAAGTCAGATAGCATATCAGTAGTTGTTTGCATTGTGGCTAGAATAGTCAATAATATAATTATATAGGCATAGCATAGATAAATGTTTGTATAAACATAAATTGAACGCAGTCTCGCCAAAAAACTGTTCTGGTAGTTTGGCGGGTAATTTAATATACCTATGTATAATGCTATGTACTATTTTTGGGAATAAATTATTTAAAAAATAAATGAAATATCACAAATCACTTTTTTGTGATCGGCTACATAACGATGTATCTAATTCTTCCCCTTATTTCCATGTAATAAGGTGAAAAAATGGCTTCATTTCTTTGTAGACTATACATACTTAATACTTTATGGACGCGTAAAGTAAATTAATGAATTCAGAACAAGGGGGCCACTTTTGGGAGGTAAACTGGAAAATTTAAAAAAAGGTTCGCAAACTGTATTGTGTGACATATCAAATGAAAAGGGTTGTTGTAAGCATCTCAGATATATATTTTTAAAGTATTTTAGCAAAAACAGATTTGAAGTAATTTAGGAAAAAAGTCGAAAATTGATCATTCCCCCCTTATCTCCGAAACTACTAGGCTTAAAATTCTAAAAAAAATATGGAAAATAGTTCCTTGCTCAAAGATTACAGGAAAACCTAAAGAAGTTTGAGTATTCAAAGTAACGGGAAAATTCTCAATATTTTACGGAACCCTCACCACGCGAGTTAAACTCGCACTTGTTCGGTTTTTGTATCTATAGTTGGATGTAGGTAAGGATAGGATTAAATATTCTGCCAAATAACGTGATTGTAATGTACAGTGTATGGTAGCAGTGTTTCAATCTTTTGCAAACGGCAAATGGACTTGGGTTTAAATCCTGGATGTGGGTGATTAGAATTTGATTTATTATTCATATTCTCGCCGCCGTCGGTCCTATTCTATTCTAAGGCAAGTCGGTGTAGGTACGACGACGAGCGAAGTGAGGACGAGTGTTAGGAAGAAGAAGAAATGTCGCAGGACCCTACAGCGCGCGAGCCGAGCGAGCGAAGCGAGCGTGCCGCGGCAGCGGTCGGCGAAGCGCCAGAACCGAACATTTTTAATAGTAACACTATACTTTCAGTAGTTAGATTTCATGTCCCATATAGGTTGGTTACGAAAATGTAGGTTAGATAAGAACTGCGACACCAAAAGAACCTAACGGGTCGCTGAAATGAGAGCTTTCAAGAAAATATTTTTTATGGCAATTGAATATTCTGTCAAGTAAAGTTATTGCATTTACAATTATGGCAAGTATTTCAATGATTATGATGTAACATTATGGAAAATAATATTATGTCAAATAAATTATTATGAAAAATGTACCGTTATGGAATATAATATAATGGCAAATGAAATTCTGGCAAGTGAAATTATATTCCATGAAATTCTGGCAAACGTTAGACAACCAGATCATTGATGACATAAAATCAAGTTTGATTTACAACGTTTTATACATACGTTTTAAATTATGATGAAATGATCTTCCATTAAAATTGAACTAATTCGTTTATTTATTTTTAGTAGATAGGATGGGTATTCATTTATTAATCATCAAGTGAAAAATGGTTTTCTGTAGAAAACGACTGGAAATCTGAAGATGCTTTTGGATAAATTAGTATTCCGTGAACAATATAATTCCTTTTCACCTCACAAGCTCGGAAAGGCCTGCTGAAAATAGATCCCATTTGTTGGTTTTTGTGACTCTCAAAAACCATGCGTTTTAGAAAAGACAACCTATTTTAGAAAAGGGGTCTTTTTGTGTTTTCACTACGAGCAATATTTGAAGACAAAATTTTATTTGCTAGCCCATTTTTTGAAGGTTTTATTGATTTGAAGCAGTTAATGGATAATACGAAAAAAAAATGTTTCTATCACTGGCTAGATTACGATAGTGTTTTGTTTTGCCGTGAAAAATCCGGGCTCTGTTAATTACATATAAAACATTCATAATTAGTCTGACTTATAAAGATAAGTACATAACAAATGAATAATTTTAAAATGTAGTTTTCTTTTCAATTTTTTTAGCTTCATGCATATTAGGAACGCACCGTTTAAAAGTTAATTTAATTTTGTTTTCTTTTGTTCAAAAGCCACAGTAAATTTAAAATAATGGAAGTTATTTATTGATTTTGGTACAGGAGATATGCATTTTAATGCTAAGTTAGAGGAAACAGTAAAATATGCGTATTTGGGTCTTATAATTAGATTTTTTTAACAGCCGATATTTTACTGCCGTCATTCCGGTACAATAAACGTCAATGATGACATATGATGACATAAATTGTACGGGGACGACAGTGTCTAATATTGGATGTAAGGGCATTTTCACTATTGTTTACCCGTGAGTACCCAGCAATACTTTGACTTTTTCATGTAAGCGTGGAGACTATTTAAAGATACAAAAATGTTTATGCTACACTTAAGAAAAAGACAATTGACGACCGCTTTAGCCTAGTTGGTTCGAATCCCGGTACAGGCATTTATTTGTGTGATGAGCACGAATATTTGTTCTTAAGTCATGGATGTTTTCTATGTATTTAAGTATGTATTTATCTATATTAGTATATTTATCGTCGTCTAGTACCCATAGTACAAGCTTTGCTTAGTTTGGGACTAGGACGATTTGTGTAAGATTGTCCGCAAATATTTATTTATTTATTTATTTAAATGCTTTGATTTATATGAGATTTTAACAAACCTTAATTGAGAAGGAGTATATGGTCCAAATGACTTTGATTACATTTACAATTTTCCTCTAGGTGGTGAGTTGCGTGTTTCGCTCGGCAGCAAAGTTGTTTGGCGTCTCGTGCCTTAAAGCCTCGCTATGCGCAGGATTGTACATTTGAACCATTCGATGCGCTCATGGTTCAATCTTACAATCCTTCGCTAGCTCAGCTTTTAATACAAGCACTTGCACCTAACAACAACTTTGCAGCCTTGCATAAGATATAACTATTTCTCAAACATGGTCGGAAAGCGTCGCATTTTGTTTGAAAAACACGTGAAGTGCCTTTTTTCATCCGCTAAACTTTAAAAAAGGCAAAGCTCTTCACTGCCTAAAATCCATAACCGACAGTAAATTTATTTATTTGAGATAATTGAAGCATGAAATTAATTAAATGTGTTATAATTACTTGAAAAATCGCATTGAGTGTAAAAGATAGTGTGAAAGTGAATACCGCTTGTGAAAGAAGTCGTGGAAAGAATGCTTTCAGCTAAATCAAGGTAAAAGTATCACGCGTCATTAGGTATGTCACGATATGTTTTTTGTAATGTCTTTGTATTATTTCCTCACATGTTTGAGAAAAGCACTATATCGCCTCGTCAATAATGTACTGTATTATGCAGTTATTGGTTGTGTTAACTCATGTACGGTGTGCAGGGCCAGATGATCTCCCTGGAGAGCATGGTGGGCGCGCGGCTAGGTGCCGCCGCGCAGGCGCGGGCGCGCGGCGCCGTGCGCGTGCTGGCGCCCGCGCCGCGCCTCGCGCGCCCGCTGCTGCTCACCGCCGCCAAGCCGCTGCACAACATCATCCTGCAGGTATGACGACCACAACTATCATGTGCGGTGTGCAGGGCCAGGTGATCTCCCTGGAGAGCATGGTGGGCGCGCGGCTAGGTGCCGCCGCGCAGGCGCGGGCGCGCGGCGCCGTGCGCGTGCTGGCGCCCGCGCCGCGCCTCGCGCGCCCGCTGCTGCTCACCGCCGCCAAGCCGCTGCACAACATCATCCTGCAGGTATGACGACCACAACTATCATGTGCGGTGTGCAGGGCCAGGTGATCTCCCTGGAGAGCATGGTGGGCGCGCGGCTAGGTGCCGCCGCGCAGGCGCGGGCGCGCGGCGCCGTGCGCGTGCTGGCGCCCGCGCCGCGCCTCGCGCGCCCGCTGCTGCTCACCGCCGCCAAGCCGCTGCACAACATCATCCTGCAGGTATGACGACCACAACTATCATGTGCGGTGTGCAGGGCCAGGTGATCTCCCTGGAGAGCATGGTGGGCGCGCGGCTAGGTGCCGCCGCGCAGGCGCGGGCGCGCGGCGCCGTGCGCGTGCTGGCGCCCGCGCCGCGCCTCGCGCGCCCGCTGCTGCTCACCGCCGCCAAGCCGCTGCACAACATCATCCTGCAGGTATGACGACCACAACTATCATGTGCGGTGTGCAGGGCCAGGTGATCTCCCTGGAGAGCATGGTGGGCGCGCGGCTAGGTGCCGCCGCGCAGGCGCGGGCGCGCGGCGCCGTGCGCGTGCTGGCGCCCGCGCCGCGCCTCGCGCGCCCGCTGCTGCTCACCGCCGCCAAGCCGCTGCACAACATCATCCTGCAGGTATGACGACCACAACTATCATGTGCGGTGTGCAGGGCCAGGTGATCTCCCTGGAGAGCATGGTGGGCGCGCGGCTAGGTGCCGCCGCGCAGGCGCGGGCGCGCGGCGCCGTGCGCGTGCTGGCGCCCGCGCCGCGCCTCGCGCGCCCGCTGCTGCTCACCGCCGCCAAGCCGCTGCACAACATCATCCTGCAGGTATGACGACCACAACTATCATGTGCGGTGTGCAGGGCCAGGTGATCTCCCTGGAGAGCATGGTGGGCGCGCGGCTAGGTGCCGCCGCGCAGGCGCGGGCGCGCGGCGCCGTGCGCGTGCTGGCGCCCGCGCCGCGCCTCGCGCGCCCGCTGCTGCTCACCGCCGCCAAGCCGCTGCACAACATCATCCTGCAGGTATGACGACCACAACTATCATGTGCGGTGTGCAGGGCCAGATGGTCTCCCTGGAGAGCATGGTGGGCGCGCGGCTAGGTGCCGCCGCGCAGGCGCGGGCGCGCGGCGCCGTGCGCGTGCTGGCGCCCGCGCCGCGCCTCGCGCGCCCGCTGCTGCTCACCGCCGCCAAGCCGCTGCACAACATCATCCTGCAGGTATGACGACCACAACTATCATGTGCGGTGTGCAGGGCCAGATGGTCTCCCTGGAGAGCATGGTGGGCGCGCGGCTAGGTGCCGCCGCGCAGGCGCGGGCGCGCGGCGCCGTGCGCTTACTCTAACGGCAGGTTGCACCAACTTACGGTTACACACCGATCAGCGTTAAATATGTCGCCGGCAGCTGTCATTCCATAGAAACTTGACAAACTTTCCATACATTCAATTTTTAACGAACACGGCTAACGATTACAGACGGTTTGGTGCAATACACTAAGGTTAGCACTGCAATTTCCAAAGACCGAAATTCGGAAACCTGCACCTTGAATGCCGTAATCGAGCAATAGAAATGGAGATCTACTAATTTCACATCAGAATTTCGCGGAAGCTGTCCACACTATATTGTCAAAATGTGATCGTAATGTTTACGTAGATGTAATTTACACTGTACGTTTCTTTTCGACAGCAAAGCGACGGCAGCACCATACGGGTAACTTCGACCGGCAGCGCAGGTTCCTCCCAAACCATAGTATTAAGTAACATTGGTGAGTTTCACACGTATACTAAAATATCTATAAAAACAGAGGTTTAGAAATGCAGTTAGATAGACGAATGAGTTCAAAAGCCGAGCCGTAGATCAGGCCTTCGAGTATTATAGCTATTTCGCTCGTAGTACAGTCATTATAGATTTTGACCCGTGAATAATTAGTTCTTGGATTTTTTTTGTAGGTCCCTCGGGGGGGTCACTGGGAGTGTAAATTCAAAAAGTAGACTGAATCAGGCTGGTGCGTACATTCGAAAATTGTTTTTTTACAAAAAACGGTTTTTCTTGAATAACTCGGCCATTTATGATTTTACAGTAAAACCGTGAATACAAAAATTGTGGGAAATTTGATTCTCTACAAGTTTGGTCTTCACAATTTTTCTTCTAGGATCGATATTTTGGAAAATAAACCTGAAAAACGCGACCAATTCAAAATATTATCATTATCTCCTATATTCCATGTTTTACGGCATGAATGAAGAGAAACAAAGTTGTAGAGAATCAAATTCTGAACAATTTTGGTTCCTACCTTTTTTCCCCCAAAATCGATATTTTGGAAATTAAACCTGAAAAGCGCGACAAATACTAAATATTATCATTATCTCCTATGTTCCACGCTTAACGGCATGAATGAAGAGAAACAAAGTTGTAGATAATCAAATTCTGAACAATTTAGGTTCCTGGGTCGTTCTTCTATTCGACCGACAATAGCCTGTCCCTCGTCTTATTACGGCATCTCATTTGAGTAATGATGTTTACGGTTTTATAATGTTCGAATGAACGTCCATATTATTTTATTAATTAGTGATGTTTAATATTTCACTTTCTCTAACTAGCATTTTTTTAAATGTTTTTTTTTTCGTAGAATGCCGTGACAGAGTGGTAAACCAAAATGTTGTCCCCACTGAAAGAGTCCACTTTGTCACATGTTTTTTTTTAGAAACCAACCGTAAATAAATATTTATATTGGCCAGAAAGGAAACTTTAATTAGTTCTAATGAAGAAACCTATGCATTTTTTTTAAATCGCACTTCAAAACCACAATTTTCGATAGTTCAAAAACCAAAAAAACAGAAAAACCTCGGATCATTGTCGGTAAAAAAGAAGAACGACCCACCTACCATTTTTCCCCAAAATCGATATTTTGGAAATTAAACCTGAAAAACCGCGACAAAATCAAAATATTATCATTATCTCCTATGTTCCACGTTTTACGGCATGAATGAAGAGAAACAAAGTTGTAGAAAATAAAATTCTGAACAATTTTGCTTCCCACCTTTTTTCCCCCAAATATCGATCCTAGAAGAAAAATTGTGAGGACCAAACTTGTAGAGAATAAAATTTCCTACAATTTTTGTTCTCACGGTTTTACTGTAAAATCAAAAATGGCCGAGTTATTCAAGAAAAACCGTTTTTTTGGAAAAAAACATTTTTCGAATATACGCACCAGCCTGATTCAGTCTACTTTTTGAATTTACACTCCCAGTGACCCCCCCGAGGGACCTACGAAAAAAAATCCAAGAACTAATTATTCACGGGTAGGGTCGGTTGTTTGGATATAATGACTGTACTACCGAAACGAGATTGGCTTTTCACGAGTGATGAAAATAACTAAAAAACCTTATTTATAAAATAAATAATTTTTAAGGAATATTTACACAGTGGCCAGTACGATTCGCATTATTGTAAGTATTTTCTCTTTGACATTGGCACACAATTAATAACTTAATCTCACAAGGAATTTCTTATTTCAGGCTCCCAAGCAGTCACAACGTCTACTGCATCAGCGCCCTTGTTAAAATTACAACAGGTATGTAAAAGTTGAAACAGTTCATACTTATTTACTTCACATTTTATATGGAATACTGTTTTTCCGAAATAAATACCTTGAATTAAAATTTAAAAAGGGTACGTCGTTCATATAAAAACTTATAGCCTTTTACCCAGCGTTCTAACGAATACATGTAGATTTCAGGTACGGGTCATTTTCAAAAGGAACTAAATTTAAAATATAAAGAAAACGGGGCACTAACGTAGTTACGTTTAATTCGCTATTATCAAAACAAAATGAACTTAACTGAAAAGAGTGGTTTAAATTCCTTTGCGAGTTATGATATGAATCCTGGGTTTCCATTGACATGATTGCGGATACAACTAATTAGTAAAAAAATTGAAGTTGCATCAACATCTATGGAAAATTATGAATTTTGATTCTAATAGCTTTAAAATTGCATTCTAGGTCAATCCGATACAACAAGTAAAACTTCCTCAAGGAATTAAGATTCAGCAGGTGAATTTTGTCGATAAGCATGTTTGAATGGTTTTCTGTAGAGCATGAGTAGAGTTGTGGTTTATTTGCATAATTCATTTAGACGGGAAATGGTTGCAATAACTTATAATAAATTCTAATTTAATCCACTAATATTTTAAATAAATTTTATCTTAATCACTTTTTTCTTGAAAGTCAACATCGACTTATGTTTCATATATTTTACTATATTTTGATAAATTTGTAGAAAACTATATTACGTACTACAGTCACGGACTTTAATCGTTGAGCCATTTAGGTGTCAACTAATTTTGGTTTTTAAAAGCTAAGCTATGAATATCCAGTGAAAGGTGAGCTCTAAATGGCTCAACGATTAAAGTCCGTGATTGTACCAAACATTATCACAAAGGATTTCACGACGATCATGATTCTACTTTAACGTCTTTCGCTACGCTCTGAAAGTAAACTGACTATATATAACGTGAATGAATACATTCTCCCGTGATATTTCTACATTTCGTATCAGAATGAGAATTGTAAAACTGTAGCTTTTATTTTTTGCACCAAGACTGATTTTTGTGTACCATCGCCCACACGGTTAACTGACCATCCGTGCACTTGTAATAAGGTCCTATGTAAATACAGGTTGGTCAAGTATCTCATTATCTGTGTTGGCGTTTGTACTTATTTCATCATCATTATCAGCTGAAAGACGTCCACTGCTGGACATAGGCCTCCTCCAAACAGTGCCAAAGTGACCGGTCCTGTGTACTTATAATTAGATTTTTTAACAGCCGTCATCCCGGTACAATAAACGTCAATGATGACATATGATGACATAAATTGTACTGGGATGACATGTGTCAAATATTGGATGTATAGGCATTTTCACTATAATCTGGAACTGTATGTATTTCTATTGTTTCTCTATTTCTTTTTTTCGCCCAATTTTAGTTACTTCTTTACCTATATTTTCTTGTAATTTGGGTGTGGTGCTTGTATTTAATTAATAATTACACAACTTCTAATAAAACTTTGCCTATCATCAATACGCAACAATAAAATAATCACATAACTGTCTTGTATTTTATTTGCTAATGAAACATGCATTTAAATTTGTTCTCTCCTAATGCATGTAGGCTTAGCAATGTTTTTCTTTTTATTGTTAAATATTTAAAAAAAACCGGACAAGTGCGAGTTCAACTCGCGTGGTGAGGGCTAAATTTCATAAGTGTTTTTGAATACTCAAACAAACTTCTTATAGGTTTTCCTGTAATCTTTAGGCAAGGAACTATTTTCCATATTTTTTTTCAGAATTTTAATCCTAGTAGTTTCGGAGATAAGGGGGGGGGGATGGTCAATTTTCGTCTTTTTTCCTAAATTACTTCAAATCTGTATTTGCAAAAATTATATAAAAAAATATCTGACATGCTTATAACCGCTTTCATTTGATATGTCACAATTAAAAAAAAAGTTTGCGAAACCTTTTTTTTTAATTTTCCAGTTTACCCCCCAAAAGTGGCCCCCTTGTTCAAAAGTCATTAATTTACTTTACGCGTCCATCTTTGGGTCACCAATTTACATATGTGTACCAAATTTTAACTCAATCGGTCCAGTAGTTTCGGAGCAAATCGGCTGTGACAGACGGACAGATAGACAACCGAGTCATCCTATAAGGGTTCCGTTTTGTTCCTTTTGAGATATCGGAACCCTAAAAAGCCTCTGTATAAAAGGTAATTTCGCATGTATCTAACTCCCACGATACAGGCCTAGCCTAGGGTGGGGGTTGCCGATAAATCGTAAATTTTAGTGTTAATTATTTTTGGTCAATATTTTTTTTTACTTTTACTATGTTTTGTATCTCTGAATAAAGTTACCTAAAGGTCGATAGTAATTTGTTTGGTTTGGGCAGGCGGGCGTGAACGCCACAGTGGCGACATCTAGCGCCGTCACCGCGGTGCGGAGCGTGCTCATGGACGGGCAGCAACTCAAACTCGTCGGCGGCCGACATGTACTCGCGCGGCTGCTCAGACCAGCGCACCCGCCGCAGTGAAGTGCGCTCTATAGTTAGTGGTGTAAAGTTCAAAATAGACTGAGGCCATGCCGAGAGGCAAGTGGAGCTCGCCTGACGTACCAGCAGCAGTGAAATGCGCTCTATTGTTAGTTGTGTAAAGTTCAAAATGGATTGAGGCCAAAGCAAAGCTCTCCTAGCTCGAGTGGTGCACCTGCTACGCTCCGCGTAATTGCTGCAGTGATATATACTCTATTATTAATGGTGCAAAGCTCTAAATAAACTGGGGCCACAAATCGGAAGATACGCGTTAGCGTGCCTGCAGGGCCCCGCGCACCTACCACCGTGAAATGTTCTCTATTGTTAATAGGTGTAAGTTTAAAATAGGCTGGGGTTACTAACTAGGTTAGTCATTGATTGCGTACCTGCTATCGCCCAGTGGCGTGCTTCGTCGTATGTGGTGTAAAGTTCAGAATGAACCATAGCCGGTATCAAAAGCATGACTGGTGGCCCGCCTACTGCCCCTACTGGGTTCTGCACACATGCTCGTGTAAAATGAACTCTATTTTTAAGGTGATACCGTTCTAACTGAATTGGACCTAGAAACCTGGAGCTGTGGACTATTTACAAGTCATAAGATTCTTTGATCTGATTATATGTCATGTCTGTTAACTACAAGAACGGGAAAAATAAATCTGCTGTCGCATACAGGGTTTATGGTCAAATGAGCAAATCGCGACTGCTACCTAGTCAAGGACTTTAATTGTTGAGCCATTTTGGTGTCAAATAATTTTGTTTTTTAGTAGTTAAACTATGACGTGTCCAGTATAAAGTGAGCTCTAAATGGCCCAACAATTAAAGTCCGTGACTGTACACTCAGCGTCAAATACTCTGTAGCAGTCAAAGTGGCCAAATAGTTCGGTACACTATACTAGATATATGGTGTACCGAACTATTTGACTACTTTGGTTGCTACAAAGTATTTGACGCTGACTGTACCTACCCTTAGAACTCCGTGGAACCTTGTAGGATGAAAGACGGTTTGACATCGGATTATTGATCTGTCGACTACGTTGTCCTGTATTTAACCGGTGAGACATACGCAAATGGCAATGCTTACAAAAATGATGTAAGGTTATAGTGGGTTTAGACTAAACGAACGGACAACCGTTGTACCTAGGACTTATGGTTGAATGTTCGTCAAGGAAACTTGACAGATCATGAACGCGTGTGCGTTCGCTTGTTTCCGCCATTATTTAGTCGACTAGTCATACACCGGAATCTTAAAATAGGTATGTGTAAATATGTACATTGTTCTTGACTAAATTCAAAAGAGCTTATATTTTGAAAGGAGGATGCGGTGTGAACGTTTCGTTTGTTATATTTGGATATAAAAGCGTTTGTCTTCCTGTGTGTAGTCAGCCTTAAATTATAACCAGTGGGCCTATAACGGTCACGTTAAAACGTGATATAGACGAGATAAGTATTCGTTAGAAAAACGAAAACGAAAAACTGTACTATCAACTAGTTCCAATTCCTCATCCTTCACAAAGACACTCCCTTGCTCGTGCTTAACGTGATTCGTGACAAATTTAATACATTTAGTCTTTTTCTCATTTAACAATAAATTATTAACATTAAACCAATTTACTACTTTAGAAATAGCATTGTTTACATCATTGCAAGTTTGTTGCTGTCTTATGAGTTTGAAAATAAGTGAGGTGTCATCTGCAAACAATACTATATCATGGTGGGTCTTTACGAGGTATGGCAAGTCATTTATGTAGATAAGGAACAAGAAAGGCCCCAATATTGATCCCTGCGGTACACCCATCGAGACCAATGACCCCGGTGATCGCTGTCCATTAACTTCGACCCTTTGTATTCTACCATGTAAGTAAGACTTAAGTAAATTCAGTGCTGATCCTCTGACTCCATAGTAGTCGAGTTTCCTGATCAATGTTTCATGACAAACGCAGTCGAAAGCCTTGGATAAATCACAGAACATACCTAAAGCATCTCGTGATTCCTCCCAGGCATCGAAAATGTTTTTAATTAGCTCGACACCAGCGTCGGTTGTCGAGCGACCCCGGGTAAATCCAAATTGCATGTTATGCATCAAATTGTTTATATTAAAATGTTTTATTAATTGCGACAGAACTAATTTTTCAAAAATTTTGCTAAATGTTGGGAGCACAGATATTGGTCTGAAGTTAGTGGGGTCAGTAGTGCTACCTGATTTAAATAACGGAGTGATTTTACTATGTTTCATTAGATCAGGAAACTCACCGCAATCGACACTGTTGTTAAATATAACTGCCAACTCAGGCGCTATGATTTCTATAATGGATTTGATTGTATGAACAGAAACTCCCCAGAGGTCACAAGTTTTTTTGACATTAATTGATTTAAACAATTAAAGTCCTTGACCGTATTTGACGTCATTTCTTACAAAGGGAGAATTTTGTCCGTCGAACTCTTTATTACATTATTATAAGATTGAATTTCACCTGTGGCACTTTTCGCGTAGTTAAAATTTTACAAGTTTAAACAAGCAACACCAAGGCGCTCGGCCAATGCAGAGTGGCCTTTTGACCAGGCCTGTTAAAAAGGTTTTCCCTGGACCTATAATTGATTGAATATTACGGAATGTTTATCATGTCTTTATCACGTAACAATCGCTAATAAACTGTTGTGTTACTTAATGTAAAGTAGTATGTTTTGCCCAAATATCAAATGTTATAATTTCAAGTTAAATTCAAATTCTAAATTGACATTTTATTAGTATTTCATGCGGACTACATGCAGGCGGAGATATGTACAACTGGGGTTCTGATGAGTGCAACTAACTGTAAAGTTCTCACAAATGTCGATTATTTTTATATGTACATAGAGTATGTATGATGCTTAATTTAGAAGTTACTAGAAGGAAAAATATTAAG
Source organism: Epinotia nisella (assembly GCA_932294315.1). Taxonomy (NCBI): domain Eukaryota; kingdom Metazoa; phylum Arthropoda; class Insecta; order Lepidoptera; family Tortricidae; genus Epinotia; species Epinotia nisella. The sequence continues at coordinate 12,889,520 of OW028687.1, read as the reverse complement.
TTTCCGTAGATTATGTTACTAAAATTTTGCTCGAATCGAGAGGTTTACTGGGTAATGCGTGTAACTATTTATGAGTGTAAACTCCCTAAAAACAATTCATATTCATATCATCTTCGAATACATTGTTATATAAAATAAAATATTGAATGTACAAAGCCAGTATTTTGCATTGTAAATGGCGGTCGGGCCGGATGTTTTTATATAGACGCTTATGAGAAGTGTTGATTAGTTGTAAAGTTTTTTTTAAGTTTTAAATATCCCGTATACTACAATAACTCAACTTTTATGAAGGTAATAGTGACAGTAGTCGGTATAATGGAATATTTATGTTATTATTTATTTAACACGGATGGACCACGCAGATCCGTCTGCTAGATGCATCACAACAGAATCATTATTTATTTTGTTGTTTTCATATTATACTAGTATCGACATTAAATTGAATTAAGAATGCAATATATTAAGTCAATTTAACACGGGTTTTATTCCGTTTCGTACATACATATAACCATGCATGCTTCGGAGAGGATGGGTATTTACATTTGCGACGACCCATACACCTGACACGTATACTACCTCAGTGGAAAACAACCATACACCGGCTGACACGTATACAACCACAGTGGAAAACAACCATATACCGCTGACACGTATACTACCACAGTGGAAAACAACCATATACCGCTGACACGTATACTACCACAGTGGAAAACTACCATATACCGCTGACACGTATACTACCACAGTGGAAAACAACCATACACCAGCTGACACGTATACTACCACAGTGGAAAGACACGTATACTACCACAGTGGGAAACAACCATACACCAGCTGACACGTATACAACCACAGTGGAAAACAACCATATACCGCTGACACGTAAACTACCACTGTGGAAAACAACCATATACCGCTGACACGTATACTACCACAGTGGAAAACAACCATATACCGCTGACACGTATACTACCACAGTGGAAAACAACCATACACCAGCTGACACGTATACTACCACAGTGGAAAGACACGTATACTACCACAGTGGAAAACAACCATACACCAGCTGACACGTATACAACCACAGTGGAAAACAACCATATACCGCTGACACGTATACTACCACAGTGGAAAACTACCATATACCAGCTGACACGTATACTACCATACGGCCTGCCTGATGGTAAGCAGATACCGTAGCCTATGGATACTTCCGACTTCAAACGAGTCAGACAAACGTGTGGCCGACTCTTTATTGGTTTGAAGATTCGTGACTTATACGCGTAAATGATTTGCTATAATTTACTTGAAAAAACTAAGTTTTAACCGACTTCAAATCAGTACAGAAATCGCTTCAAGAGTACCTGTGAAGTTTGAAGAGTTCCCTCGATTTCTCCAGGATCCCATCATCAGATCCTGACCTGATGACCATGAAACCACCTGGGAAGGATACCCTTTCAGACAATTTTTCTTTTTCAAATCGGTTCAGGCGTCTTCGAGTAATCGGGGAGGGCTATGCTGGGAGTATCTCAGCGTGATCGCATCAGAAATGAGGCTATCCGCAGCAGGACCAAGGTAACCGATATTGCCTTCCGAATCGCTAAACTTAACTGATGACCTGGTAAAGGTCGCGGGAGTCCGCTGGATGTGGGTGGTGCAGGACTGGTCATTGTGGCACTCTGCGGTTAGGCCTATGTCCAGCAGTGGACGTCTTTCGGCTGATATGATGATGATGATGATGATGATGAAGGTAAAACACCCATTGATTGGTAACCAGAAGGCCCTGATCTTGGCACCCAATTGGGCGCAAATGTGGGCGTAGAATGGTTGCCATTTCATCACTTATCCACAACATAAGTGACAAAATGGCAACCATGCTACGCCCGCTGCAAAAATATTTTCAGATTTGTCACCAATGTTGCATTTAAATAATGTTGAACTTGTCTACCATTTATCTTACGTTCTTCGTCTTAAAATTTAACGGATATTAAAAACAGGTTTGAGGTGGGAAAACACAGTTTACTTCATTACTTATGTACATGGTGGGTGTAAAAACAACAGCGTATATAAAAGTTACGCGCATGGCGTCACAGGAAAACAATGTCACAAAAGCTACTTCAACATAAAATCTATTGATATATTAGTGTGCGAATCGTTTGCAAGATATTATATTTGCTAGCATGATAATTATAGTGATCCATGGCATTACATTAAAGTCCGAACGTTACACAACTTAAGGGTACCTAAACTAGCACGAGGCAGGTCTCGCGTTGGGGGTCAATTCTAAACACGCTACTAATTAATTGAGATTAGATTATAATTGCGTTGGCGCATAGTTAAATATGTGAATTTGCAACTCCCGTCTAATATGGTTCAGATGTAATCTTCATACGTCAGTAGCGTGGTTCGGAATTAACCCATGGATTCTTGATCTGCGGGGAATCACATTGTCATCGATACTGCAGAGGTATCACATTTGAATATCTACCTAGTCCTACACAATCCCCACTTGCCGCCGCACGGTCTTACATCCATAATCTAACACTGAAATACATACATATAAATAGATTTACATTATATAGCACACGAAAAACGCATTGCTGGATTAAAAACAATTGAAACAAATAGTGCCGTTATAAAAAATATTTTTCAACGAATCGCTACGTATCTACCTAATAACACCAAATTAATGTAAACGCAATCCTATATCAGTCTTATGCCTATATTAAAAATAATTAAAGAATAATAAAGTTAGAAGAATTAATTTGAATAATAAAGATGACGTTTAAATGGTACAATAGATACTATTAGGTACACCAAGATTGATATTTTCACCTTATCCTATCATCCGACTATACGTAAATTAAATATGTAGCGTATGCTTAGTGTCGAGATAATACCACAGGGTTCTGTTAATACTGACGAGTCCTACAATCGAACTTTCAGAGATATGATATACATAGTACGAATACTACTATACGTCTTTCATAATATTTGCTCCAATTACTACCTATTAATAGCTAGCATGATCGGGTTTCCGTCAGACGTACCTAATGCATTTGTCCCCCATTAGCAAGTAAGCAAGTGCGAAAGGGACTATAATGCTTTATCTGTCACAAAGTCATCTTGCTACCAGCTCTGGTTTTACATTTTACGCCTATAAGATCATACTCTGTAACAGTTTTCTTTCTTTATAAATATTAGCACAGAGCATTGATCCACACTAAATTATCTAAATCAAAAGTTAATTGTTTACGATAAATAGGACAATTGGCAAACCTCTAGCCATTTAAAACATATTGAGAATTGCCCAACATCAAGGATAGTCTAAACATTATAGGGGAAAAAAACATTGAAGCTTTCTCGAAAGGAATTGAAGAAATAGTGAGAAGGCCCATACAATAAGGTACCTAACAAGCTCATGAGTATTCTACATTAGTGTCAATAATATAGTATCTACTAATACTTCTTAATAGGATGGCAAATGACATTCGATAAATATTCATAGATTACATTTGGTAACAAAAATAAGTTAGCGACTTTGGCATTTGACGCATACCTAATTTACAGTCCAATATCTAATGTGAATACAAAATATACTTACCTACATATTATATCGTATCTCTGAATATGAAGTTCTCTCGGCCGGTACGGAGACCTCTAAACGTACATTATATACAAACAATAGGCACTGAAAGTTTAAATATGACCGGTAGGTACGCCGGAGGACGAAATACCTCCGAGAGCGTCCAAGAAATACACTGGCAGCTAAATCAATACAAGGTGCGTGAATGCCTCATGTACAATCGAGGACAGCTTACGTTCCTATTTTATTACTTAACCATCGTATAATAACGTGTTGTGGTCCTAACATAGAAGAGGCGGGTGTGAAAATAATGTTTCAGCCTTTCTGTTTCCTCCAGCCGGGGTAATGAGGACTTCCTAGTTCCTATTCATGTATTACTCTACACGTTATTCTGGGCTCTACATTTAGGGTAACATGAAGAGTAAGGTATTTTTTAAAAATGGCGCAGGGCTAGCGCCATTTTTTAAAATACCTTACTCTTCACCCAGCGCGCTTTTTCATCATTTAGATAAAGGGTATATGAATTCCGTGTAGTGTACAAACTGCTCTAACAATCTCGGCCTCAAAGTTCCACTACCGAAACAAGTGACAGTCGTAGCGCCGTGCGACGTTACCCACGATATGTACAGAAGGCATTCTAAGATGGCTCGAAGAAGCTTGAAGCGTGGTGATCGGGGCTCACTCCTCAGCGTCTTCGGGGTTCTCCGCGGTGAGGAGGTTCGTGTTGTCGTCCGCCTGCAGGTCCGAGGTTAACTGTGAACAAGTTATAGGGTTAAAAACAGGTTAAGTAAAAATAAGTTTAAAAGATGATTGTTTTAAGAATTATGCCAACTTTAAAAACACTTTCGTAAAAAATTCAATATCGCCGCGTTTGGTTGATAATGATAACCTATATTACGGGTAGACATTAAACGTTGTCGCCCTGTAACAGAATGTGTTCGCCATTGAGGCAATATAAAAACCGTTGAGTGGGATTAGGATTACCAATGCTGCGATGGTCAAGATAGAACGAACGGTAAGTAGAGAAACTGGACGAAACAGACAAAAATTCTTAACTTGCTAAAATTCGGAATAGTCGTTTCTTAGGTACAATTTGGTTAAATTACCAAGTTCTTAAAAATAAAGCAAATCACTCAACCTACCTAAGTAATTAATATAAAACATTTAAAGAAAAATACATAGCTTTATGTAAATTTAATGTTAGCTACCTAATGTCTGTATGTTGGTAAACTTGGTAGGTATGGATTGTAAAGAATGTGTATTGCGTAATGCGGAGTCCCGTTCCTTCAAAGAAACATCTCGTAATCCTAAGTGAGGTACCTATTATGTTGGATGTACTACCTATTTGTTATTCTGGTTGTACAATAAGGATCAACATAATAAGCAAGTTTATGATCCTTTGTCAGGTACTCGGCTTCAGATAGGACGACCGTATGAGCCGAGGTTTTATAATAAAGTAAATTATTAATTTAGCTCCTAAGTTTAGGTAGATAACTATCTACTTAAATTCTAGTAGAAGTAGGTAATATAGGGGTATTTCTCAAATAATGTGATTGACTTGTCACAACCATGTGCAAAAGTTAACGCTACTACTACTAATTTTTTCTATTTTTAAATAAGGATCAAAATATTGACTAAATAAGCTATTATATGTATAAATACCTAAGTATTACAATATCTAACTGCTGGGAAATCCTTAACTTTTGCACATGGTTGTGACCAGTGATGGGCAGCTTGTAAGTTACGAAAGTGACACTTTCATTTAAATTTCATGCAAGTAAGTTACTGTAAGTTTCCAATATGTTAAGGTTCTGTAGTTTTCAGGTGTAAATTATCTGTTTGTGTGTAATTTCATACTCCCCGATAAACAGCAACCACTTTAACATAATTCCTTTAATTACTCTGTAGGTGTATATTGTGTTTTCTATTACAACAAAGATAACATTAATATACCTACTTTTAACCATACAAAACAATTACTGGCCAGACGAGAGTTTTTCATATAATCGTCAATGTCATATTTGATTCATGATGGTCCTAGAAACTTTGTAAATATCTCAGGTAAAAATGAAACTGAAAGGTGATATTTACAATTGCTTTCGAGTTTCACAAGACCAACCTAAAGAGTTTATTGATCATCATCATCATATCAGCCGAAAGACGTCCACTGCTGGACATAGGCCTCTCCTAAAGAGTGCCAAATTGACCGGTCCTGCGCCACCCGCATCCAGCGGACTTCCGCGACCTTTACCTCATCAGCGTACCCACGCCGCGCCTTCCGGTACGTGGTCGCCATTCGAGAACCTTTCCGCCCCAACGGCCATCGGTTCTACGTGCAATGTGCCCCGCCACTTAAGTTTAGCGATTCGGAGGGCTATATCTGTTACCTTGTGTTAAATCTTCCTTGCCGCGTCAGGCGCGCCGGATCAGGGTCTCCAAATAACAAGCCGCTGCTAATTCTTCACGTTTTTATTTAAACCACTGAACATAACTTGATACACAATAACTTGAATATACAGTGCTAATTTATAAGTTCGAACGCCCAGTTCAAGTGATCGTAACCGAATGAATCCATTAGTGATCACTTCATCTAACTACTGCGGTGGCGCCACTTAAATCAAAAGAACCAATAGCAGTAGACAATCAACCAATAGGAGCGTTTAGATCACAAGAACCAATAACAAGATACTACTAGTGGCGCCATACCAGCAATCAACCAATAGGAGCGTCGAGATCTAACAATATTGCCAACATCAATAACTTACTAATTAATTAAATTATCCAATTTATGTTTAAAATTAATGTTGCAAGACAAAAATAATACAAAATGCTAACAAATTCGTCCATCCTGACTATGTGACACGCCCTCGTGTAGAAATATCCAGAAGAAAAATTATCTATTACAATTTCAGTTAGTGTATAAACAGAAAAAAAAAAATATAATTAATTCATTTTACAGCTTAAAAGTGCTTTAATGTTTATAAATTTTACAATTCTAGTAATTATTTAGGAAGAGATTTAGATTTTAAATTTATACGATTCGCCTTATTTGCTCTCATTACACATTTCAACAGAACCTTAATAAACTCAAATGTATATTTTAATGCATTTAATTGTTCCACGGATAGCTGATAGAAATATTGTACAACTAAGAAATTCATTACGAGGAACAATTACTTACATTTTTTGAAATTTAACATGTTTTAATTTAAAGCCCTTATTCTAGAAAATCCTTCCAATATCCTTCCAATATCCTTCCGATATCTTTCCCATACCCGTTCCCAATATCCTTCCAATCGATATCCTCCCGATATCTTTCCCATTTTCCCCCGAAATCCTTCCAATATCCCCCCAATATCCTTCCAACATCCCCCCCCCCCCCATATCCTTCCAACATCCTTCCTATATCCTTCCTATATCATATTTGAATCATTTGTAGATAAATTACATACTTAACGTATATTATATTTAATTAGTGCTTGAATAAATCATCTAATTTCAACACAAATCTTTCATTTAAAGCTCATCAATTATAATGTCACTAATCTCCTCTGTAACCTCTCCATTACCCGGCTCTAATTCCGCCTCATCTTCGCTAGAATCGCTATCCTCCACGCCTTTAAAACTTAACCACGGATGTATCCTATCTACTGGGTGCACCCCTTTATAACTTGCTTTACCCTTCTTTTTCGTTAACGGCGTATCCTCCACTATATCACATATCTATCATTTGGTAGAATTTCAACCACTCGATAAGGACCGTAACATTTCGATTTTAACTTTTTGCTTTTACCCGGGCATAAAGTGTTCCTCTCAACCCTAACTAGGTCTCCAACTTTAAAGCTACGGGGCTCACTCCTACTTTTATCGAATCTTTCCTTTTGTTTTGCTTGTGACTCTAGAATATGTCTGCTTACATCAGATCTAATACCATCCAAGTCAATCTCTCTGTCTACCATCAAATCATCATCATGCAAAACTGTAACTATTTTACCTTCCGTCATCCCTTTTAGTTTCAGACCAAACAATACTTCCGCCGGAGTTTTACCTGTCCCTTTATTAATAGTATTATTGAGGCCCCATTGTACATCCAAGACCTTATCATCCCATAGTTCCTCACTTCGACCATGATTCATTGCCGTGAGTGCATCAAGAATGGTGCGATTATACCGCTCCACTTGCCCATTTGCACGTGGCGTGGCAACCGCATTCATTATATGTTGCACTCCTAATTCTTTTAGAAATGATTTTATTTTCTTCCCGGTAAATGAAGAATACCTATCAGTTATGAGCCTGGTCGGTAAACCAAACGTGCCAAAGTACTCTCTAAACATTTTAATCGTAACGGAAGCTTTAGTACTTTTTACCGCCTTTAACACGATAAACTTCGTGAATGCTTCAACGATAACTAGTAAATACCGGTTTTTAGATCGGCTAGGATTAAAGGGGCCCAAATGGTCGGCATGCAGGGTGTGAAATGGCGTCGACACTTTTGGAATGGGGTGAAGAAATCCAGATTTTTTTCCTGAGGGTGCCTTACTAAGTGCGCATTCTAAACATGCCCCGACATATTTCTTTATAAACTTCCGCATCTTAGGAAACCAGTAATTTTCGCTAACCTTCTCAAAAGTTTTATCAATTGAAAAATGCCCTATGTCATCATGACACGCTCGCAAGATCTGCCATCTCACACCTCTGGGTACCAACCATTTAGATCCGCTTGGGGTTATCTTAAAAACGTTATTGTTTTTGAGACAATAATTATTTTTGACTTCAACTATATTATTATTGTTGGGGTCCATAAGTATGTTCTTTATTCTAGTCACCTCACTATCACCAGATTGGACAGTTTTTAGCCAAGCATCATTTATCTGAAATACCGTGGGAAGATCCAAATTAACAATATCCTTGGAGACGGGATTTCTACTCAACGCGTCAACATGCATCATTCCTTTTCCCGGTTTATATTTAACATCGCAATCAAATTCTTGGATAAGGCTCCACCAGCGGGCAACTCTAGGTAACATGTCCCTCTTTGTGAACGTTGCCCGTAAAGAATTGCAATCGGTTACAATTACAAACGGCATTCCCAACAAATAAGTTCTAAATTTTGTCAGGGACGATACCACCGCTAAGGTCTCCAGTTCATATGCCGAAAAATGTTGCTCCTCTGGTGAAGTCTGACGACTATAATATGCTACAGGTTTGAAATCTCCCTCTTTTTGCCTCTGTAACAATATTCCCCCTACCCCCAACTTGCTTGCATCAGTGTGCAATTCGGTATAAAGGGAGGGATTGTACAGAGCCAAGATAGGTCGGGATACAAGCTGCGTCTTTAGCATTTCAAAGGCCTGATGTTGGTCGTCTCCCCAAACCCAAGGAGCATTATTCTTCAACAAGCTAGTTAATGGTTTGGCAATCGTCGCAAAACCCTTAATAAATTTTCTGAAAAAGCTCGCCAAACCAACGAATTGCCTTACATTATGTACACTCTTGGGCATGGGGAAGTTACGAACAGCCTCAGTCTTCTTCATGCCAGGCCTTATGCCACTATTGCTTATTTCAAACCCAAGGAATTCTACAGACGTCTGAAAAAACTTACATTTGGTCAATTTCAAAGTCAAACGTGCTGCCCTCATATTCTTAAAAATTGCCTCTAACCTATGTAATCCTTCGTCTACCGTTCGTGATGGTACTAGGATATCATCCATGTAAGCTACTGCTGAATTGTATCTAAGAGATCCCAGAGCTTTATTTACGGTGCGCTGAAATACGGCTGGCGCATTCGCCAAACCAAACGGCATCCTATTAAATTCCCATTGGCCGTCTGGTGTGACGAATGCGGTCTTTTGCTTAGCTTCCTCAGTCAACTCTATTTGGTAATAACCACTTGCTAAATCTAAGGCTGAATAATACCTATTATCTGATAGACGATTCATCTGGTCTTCCATACAAGGTAATGGGTAGTGTTGCTTAACTGTCTTCTTATTAAGTTGCCTATAATCAATACAGAGCCTTTTATCGCCAGTCTTCTTCCTTACTAAAATTATAGGACTTGCGTACGGTGAATTAGACTCACGGACGATTCCGGTTTCAACTAATTCATCTACCATCCCTTGTACTTCTTGCCTTTCACAAACTGACATCCGATATGGCCTATACACTACTGGTTCGTTATCCTTTAAATCTATGTCCATCTTTTCTATATCTGTACAACCTAACTCCTGCAAACAGGTAGCAAAACAATCCCGATATGAATTGACTAACTCAAGAAGCCTAATTTTATCCTTCTCTTGCACGTCCCCAACATTCAATTCATCCAGTGTAAACGATTCCAGTCGTTTGTCCACTTTTTCCAATTTATTAATTTTGTGAATACCAAAAGATTCTAATACAACTTCCGCCCGGACTATTAGTTCGTTTAACTTAAAGTTGACTGCTTTTGATATAGGATTAACAAGTACAGTGCCTTTACCTCGAACTAACCTATAAACACCCTCTCCTAAAAAGTATTCCCTGCCTATTTGTCCCCTATAGCCTCCACTTACATAAAACAATCCGGTATAACCAGTGTCACAGTACACATTAACGACGCCCGTTTCTTGCAAAGTAGTATTTTCACAAACTTTTAGTTCCAATTTTCCCTTGTCAATTCTTTCAACTGAACTTTCAAAGAGCAACTCATCATTCGTTTTTATTATTGTAACGTGGGGCTGTTCTGTGAACGTCTGACCAATAAGAACAGGGTGTTTCAAAAACAGATCAGGTACCACAACACAAGTAACTCTACATTTAACATCTTGTATTTTTACCTCGGCTATACGTGACCCAATTGACTCGACTTTGTTGTTGTTTTTAAATATTCTTTATTTCAATTATAACAAATAAAAATGTACAAGGTACTTAACTGTAACACTATAACAGTTAAACACAGATCATAACTTAGCTTGCTACTTTCTCAGACTGCAACGCCTATAAAGTTTATTATACATAAAAAATTAAGTATGCTAGTTTGACATATTATTTTATTATAACAACGTTATCTATACTATCTTATTTTTTATGAACTTATTAGTTGTAAGTTCATTTACTGCATCAGCTAAATATTAGAATTACAAACTAAATTACTAAACCAACCAAAAAATTGACTCGACTAATGCCCCACCAAACCCTAACATAGGATAAGTATCTGAAGTGTCCCACTGTTTGAAAATTTGTTAAATCTTCCTTGCCGCGTCAGGCGCGCCGGATCAGGGTCTCCAAATAACAAGCCGCTGCTAATTCTTCACGTTTTTATTTAAACCACTGAACATAACTTGATACACAATAACTTGAATATACAGTGCTAATTTATAAGTTCGAACGCCCAGTTCAAGTGATCGTAACCGAATGAATCCATTAGTGATCACTTCATCTAACTACTGCGGTGGCGCCACTTAAATCAAAAGAACCAATAGCAGTAGACAATCAACCAATAGGAGCGTTTAGATCACAAGAACCAATAACAAGATACTACTAGTGGCGCCATACCAGCAATCAACCAATAGGAGCGTCGAGATCTAACAATATTGCCAACATCAATAACTTACTAATTAATTAAATTATCCAATTTATGTTTAAAATTAATGTTGCAAGACAAAAATAATACAAAATGCTAACACTTGGTTCTGCTGCGGATAGCCTCGTTTCTGATGCGATCACGCAGAGAAACTCGAAACATAGCCCTCTCCATTGCCATTGCAAGAGTTTATTAAGTACTGTAAATATTGTGAAAAGAAATTCGGAAATAATTGGCTTGCCGGATTTTTTAAAGTAGGTATACTTACATATATTTATTTAATATACACATAGTTAGGTACCACAAAAAAACTAAAGAAGGCCCTTCTTAACTTGATCTTGAACTTCCGTCCTTCGTATAACAACTGGGTACAGTACAGTACATATACCCCTAGGCCACGCGGCCACTGACATAGGTACTAGGTACCTACTCGTATCTTTCGAATTTTATAATCATAACCCGTTCTATTGTCGTGACGTCAGAAGTAGCGGAGGACTCATGTCACATCTCCGCTACTTCTGACCTAAATTAGGTACACTTAAAATAATGTAAGTGTAATTTATTCGGTAAAATTACTGTCAGAAACGTTTCTTGTCAATTATTAAGTTTCAAAAGTTAAAATATGTCACAGTTAAGGTTATATGTAAAATGTTTCAGAAATTGCCCATCTACTGGTGACTGTACTATATCGCAATCCCTCGGGTTACTCATACGTTAGTCCGTTTCCTCCCGTTATGTTTTTATAAAAAACTACCAACGTTCACGTTTGACTTACACCTCGTGGGTAGCAGTAACAATGAGGATCAAAGAGTAACAAGTTGACCTATGGCAACATATTTTCGCATAAGATATTATGACAACAGTCTTGAAATAGCTCTGATGGTTTAGGTCTGTGACTTACATTGTAGGTACGTGGTACGTGTCGTTCGCTAAATGCCGGCTAATTATCGTTGTTTACCGATGATACGTAGGTAATACGATACCTAACCTACACAGTTGGTACCAGCAGAAGACCTTAAAAATGCACTAGTAATCATATAACCAAAATGTACTTACACTTTAGAACTCCACATTAGTTAAAACTTTAGGGTGAGTAAGTATTCACCAGAACTGTGCGATGTAACGGAGAGGTATGCGAGAAAAAAATCACGAATAGAGTTCCTATTTAATATGCCTATGCGCTGCCTCGCATAATTCTGGTGGATTTATATATCTGGGGTATATTTGGTGGGTGAGCCCTTAATGCAGTTACTTTTAATGAGCTCTTGTAAACTACAACCCCACTGTGGTGCATGAGTAAAGAAGACCGAAACATCACGCACGATTCCAACCACCTCGTCGTTAGCTTTCGCCTTTACACTAAAACTAAGCCGTAACTACAGTAGCGTCGGAAGCTCTTCACAGGTTAGTAATGTACTTATAGCACTGCTGATGCTCTCCAGAAGTACTACGCTGTCGCCACAGAGTCTTATATAATAACCTCATTCCTAGACTGGGAACTCTTTTGTATAGCTGAGACATCGTTTCGCAGGAAGCTTATAGGTATGTAGGCATGTTATACTCGGGAATAGCGTAAAACATTGACGTTAACTGTTAACGATTTGCTGACCTTTGACTGACCTATTTGGTGGTTCCCGAAATCACACGATAGAGTCCTAGAGTGAAAGAAAAAAAGTGCCGTCGAAATAACGATTAACTAGATAGAGTTCTCAGAATGTCTGTTCTATGCATGAGCTTAGGACAGCTAGGATTGAAGGATTACTTAGGACACATATCTGAAAGACCACCTGTATGCCAACATGCAAGCAATGAGTTATTATTATTCTCTTTATTCATATTTAGTCTTAGGCTAGGTTTTTACAATAATTATATAAAAAGTAAATTAGCGAGGCGGGACCTAAGCCACCGGTGGTCAGGCGACAGAGAGAGGAACCTCCTGACTATCCGCGCAGTGTCCACGAGTACCGCCCTCTGTATCTGACCCTTGATCCAGCCATATCTAGCGAGAGTCTCTGGTCGAGACTCTTCGCTATTAGACCGTTCGCAGAAACCACTATCGGGACAATGATCGTCGAATCAATTTATTATTATTGCTGTTTCCGAAGGTTTTTTCCGCTGCACGAGTTATTATAAGTAATATGAACACTATGCTATGCTGACGTAGACGTGACGCATGTTACGTGGCGTCGTATGCGTCATGGATTGACGGGAAATTTTTGTTATAATCCGAAAATGCTGCCACGAGCTTACTGTTGCTGGGCCTCAAATGGGTCAATCAAAGCTTTTGCGCATGGACAGAACGACAAGCTGAAAATTGTTTTAAGAACGTATACCTATGTGATGTTGTTGATATAATTTAAAATGATTTAAGTTGTCCAAGTTGTTTCAAAGTTATTTGCCCGAGAAGTGAATTTACCGTTCCGGCTGGAAGATTCAAAATCCAATGAGAATTTCAAATGAATTTCATAAAAAAATCGAACATTTTAAATAATTCCTACTAGTTATACATAACATCGTACCAATGAGTTTTTCGGAACTTATGTACGGAATATCATTTGATATTTACCGTTAGCTTTTCGGTGAAGGAAAACATCGCGAGGAGACCTGCATACATCTGAGAAGAAATTCAAAGAGGTATGTGAAGTCCACAATCCGCACAGGGCCAGCGTGGGGATCACTGCCCGTTATTCATGAGAGGAGGCCTGTGCCCAGCAGTGGGACGTATATAGGCTGATGATGATGATGATACATACCCCGATCGCGGAGGCAGTGAGGCTCCGCTTCCGTTTGCGCACGGCGAGCGCCAGGAGAAGGACTAGCGCGATGGACGAGAGCGCCGCCACCAGCAGCGGCAGCAGCAGGTTGTCGCCGGGGGAGTAGCCCTGCAAAACATCCTTACTTATTGGGGTACAACCAAAACATACCTGACAGTGCGACGATTCATGGAGACTATGACACCTGCCTATAAATATGTCCCATCGCTCTTACGAGTATGTCAGCGGATTAAGGTTTCAGTACATATTTATGAGAGGATTAAATCGATACATATTTTTGCACTTGACTGTACTATACTAAACTATGTTTAAGTTGCACAATTTATGATGACTGGTGGGTCTGGGATACCTTGCGAGATTTGGTCACTTTATAATGGGTTAATTAACCGGTCGATGTGACTGCCTCGTTATGACAAGGTTATATGTATTACTGTTAAACACAGAACACTAAATACTATAGAAGGGGTATCAAGCGCGGTTTCTATCGGGACCGGTGTCGCCACCTCATCCCCCCACGTCGCCTACAACTTTGTGAGCGACTGCACGGCGATCAGGTGACGCTGGCGCGAAAGTTTTGAGCGCATGCTCAAAGTAGTGGACTATTATATAATCTGTGGTAGTGGTGCGTGCCACGCTCACATCGCCTTTCTATAGTATTTAGTGTTCTGTGCTGTTAAACATACCAATATGGATGGGACAGTAGGTAGTTCTACAGTTCAATAAGATGCCTTTCAAAGCATATAAAAAATGTAAATAGGATATGCTATTCTATTTACTTAACTGTTTTAATAAAATGAGGCGTTCTAAATAACAGATGTTAAAAAATACTTAGAAAACTTTCGGTCACACTGACCTCAAAAGTCGCCCCTCAAATATTTTGTTAGTTCGATAAATCTCGAACATTATCTACGAATAGAGACTGAAATAGCGACATTTTAATATTGGCTATGAGCACGTAGAAAATCTGGACCCGTTATAGAATTTATGTATAATGTAAGTTGACCGATGAGTTCCCTAGATAGTAGCAGTTCGGGCAGTAGATTTGAATCGAGATTATTTTAATTGGGTCATGTTTACGATATGGTCACGATGTCGCGCTCCGCGTTGTGCGGGGTTTTGTTTCTTCATCCCTTCCTCACTCAAAGTTGAAGTGTCTACTTGAGATGAGACGAAAACACGGCACCTTCTTAGCTATAAGTAACGACTCACGCCATGGCTGTTGATGCCGGTACGAAATTGTTGGGAACATCGTCGGACTAATGACCTAAATATTGAAAAAAGTATGCTTTTCTACCTTTTGGAGACAGATTTACACAAACACCAACTAAGCGTGTAAATTTCAAGAAGTGTTCAGAAATGGACGCTAAAAAGTTTTATAATGTGCATACTTAATATTTTCTAGGAACCTATAATAGGTATAACATTAGAAGAACTTATATATTCGTCTACGTTTCTTCGTTTATATCTAGGATGTCATAGGGAAACATTTGTACATACTTGTTTTACTTATTTCAATCATTAAGTGTCAACAAAACGAATGTTTTTGCGTTTAGAACAAGGTTTTCCTTGAAATCGCATGACAAAATCTCGAATATGGGTCACATAGACACTGGAAAATAAAAGTTAACTCTCCTGTTCCAGGAAGTTAAGGACACAGGGAAATTTAAATTCTGGCTGTCAAGATTGCTCACGACGTAGCGCGACGTAGGTCTTAAAACAAATTAGGGCTGTCATTCCCCATGAAATAATATTCGCTAACAGGAAAAACAAGTTACTAACTAAATTGGATACCTACTTACGTTATTTTACGCTGAACATTTAGAAAATGAAAGAAGGGGTCTTGTACTCCTATTATTAGGACTAAACTGCGATTAACAATCACCGATAGGCTAAATAGTATCAGTAGTTATATATTTACGTTGCGTACCTACGTCGTACTTACAAAGTGATGTTGTCTAGACGCCTTTTTATATTTATTGGTTGTTGGAGAGACCAAACATTTTCTGAGAAAACGGCTTCTTAATTTCGTTCTAGCTGTTATAAGTCATACGGATAGCATCTAAATTACAGGTAGCGGATACTAATATAAATACAGGTTTTGATTTTGGTTGTGGTTTCTCATTACGGCTGCCTATTTGACTTAGGTAACTAGGTACCTACATTAGTAATAGATAGGTAATTAGTCATTATTATCGCGTTTAATTGAGAAATGAATATCTAGATAATAGTGGCGAGAAGCGGTACTGAAGGAGGCACGATGAGTGGAAGAAAACTCTGATGTATCTTATAAAATTATATTATCAATTTAAGATATTGTACATCTTACAGCGTTGCGTGATCATGAAGGAAGGGACGTTGCTTAGCTATATACAAACAACGTTCAAACATGGTTTAAATTTAGAACATACATTATATTTCTATGTTTCCAACATAGTATAGTTAGAGGTATTTCTTCAAACCGAACCAAACCGGAATATAAGGACGTACAACCAGATTACCAGAGTTTAACGTAGATATGGACTAAATTTGATTTAACTCTATTCTTGTTTGTTAAATCGATCATCATCATCATCATCATCATATCAGCCGAAAGACGTCCACTGCTGGACATAGGCCTCCCCCAAAGAGTGCCACAATGACCGGTCCTGCGCCACCCGCATCCAGCGGACTCCAGCTGTTAAATCGATACTTGAGTTTATTTGTGCAAGTAAGTATACCTAGGTACTTACAGCCTAAGATACGAATAGAGGCCCGACCTTGTTTATTCAATGAAAAGTATTTTATATAGATTTTAGTACCATTAAAAATATTTCGCCCATGGGATGGCTAAAATAATTCTGTCCAGATTAGTGAATAATTAAAACTCTCAGTTACTTTTTTTCTTAAAATTACGCTCAATTGTTTAACAAACAAATTTTATAGGTAACAATCAAAATTTTGTCTTTTTTCTTGCCGGGTTTTTTTACCTACTTATTTCGCATTGTTCTTGAACAAATCAAGATTTACAAATAGAATAAAGACGAATATCTAAGAATTTGCTGCGGTGCGGAATGCACTAGACCCATTGTAAAGTGTAAGAATGAAATGCTTAGACATACGAAGCCCAAAAACCTGA
Organism: Epinotia nisella; assembly: GCA_932294315.1. NCBI lineage: Eukaryota > Metazoa > Arthropoda > Insecta > Lepidoptera > Tortricidae > Epinotia > Epinotia nisella. Next base: position 12,872,487 of record OW028687.1, on the reverse strand, counting down.
CTTACAAAACAATATTCAAAGGCTGTTGTGAGCTACATGACATCTCGTACGCGTTTGCAACACTCGGGGATAATAATACACGAACAGATATTACGTGTCAGGCAACATTTCGCACTCACACGTTGTCTTGTAATGACATGGCTAAATGTGTTCTGAGGTTTAAAACTCTCAAATTAACTTGGAGTGGAGAGTAATATGCCGCTCCGTAGTCGAGGCGCCTAATTTACGATCTGGGAGAAAATGAGCGGAGCCTCATTTCAGAATACTATAGGCAACTAGGTGTTTTAGTAGGTAGGAAGGGTAACTTGAAGCATAATTCACCAAGTAGGCATGTAGGTATGCATTTCGTTATAAATGGTTATAACAATGTTTAAACATAGATTAGCCTGTCGTTAGCCTAATTGCAATCCTTAACTGTTTTCCTACTTACTTCCGCGAAGATATGAGTACCGTTCAGTTTCCATTTCGTATCGTATGTGTTAGCTTTGACATTAACAAGCTACTTAAGCATACAATTGCAATTAGTGAAATCTTCTCTAGTAATCAATCTTCTACACAAAGCATATTTAAGTAAGGACATCATAAGTATTAAATAAGCTACACAAGAAAAATGGAACGGAGTCTCATTTTACCCGTGGCTGGATTAGAGGATAAAATTGTCTCTCTGGGAGTAGGTATCTAGTAATATGAAAACTATCTCTTACATCCGCAAAGTAATTGTGTTATGTAATTTGCGTCCTCACTCGGGACATGAGGTTCTCAATTACCCTGCAACGTATAATATGTATTGTATACAACAGTTTTTACATGATTTCATATTTGTAGATAGGTATCTCAAATATGTGAGTAAGTTACGATAAATATTGGATACCTTAATGTGGTCATTTGGCATGTTGTGTCACATCGAAAATCGCAACATAATCACGATTACGGTAGGTAGCAATACTCCATTAACTTGTAACCGTTGTTTCTATATTAAGTATAAGTGTAGAGCTAGGGTGACTGCGTGGCTGGAAACACAGAACTACGGCGGCCTGGAAAACCTTATACTAGATACTTATAAACATATATAAATGCATAATTAAATGTAAAACAATCTCACCTACACACTGATATTCTCACGCACACACACACACACACACACTCACACACACTTACACACATACATACACACCTACTTGCACTACACATGTGTATAATTATATGTATTGTTAGAATTAGTTTTTAGAATTAGTAAAATAGCTTAAAAAAATATATATATAAAAAAAAAAAATATTGTACTACTACATACCTACATTTGGAAGAGCGGTGCCCCTTATCACAGGTATTTCTTACTTAAAAAGGGACACCAACACATGTCAAAACTTAGTACTTAAGATAACAAATAAATCATTTTTCATTTTCATTTTCATTTTCATATTCGCTTTCGCAATATTTTTACGATGTAACTAATACTCTGACTGAATGCCTATCGAATTTTAGGTAGGGATAACCAGCCTGCACACTTCGATCAGACATGAGACGCTACTTACGTAAGAAAGGAAATATTGCAATCGTACTCACCGTCCATTGAAAGTACGATGAGGTGTCGACGAAAGGCCACCGTGCTCCGTACCAAGCACCGTCACCCGCCTTCGACACCGTCACATCGTCGCCGTCGACCCCCGCCGACTCCGGCTTCAGCGACGGAAGGGAGAACACCTCATCCACCTCCATCGACTTGAAATCCTCTTCATCTTCCACTGATAGTAGCGAATCCTTAAAGTCACTCATTTTTGAGCTATCGCTAGTGCTCGTGAACTCTGTCGTCGCCGGGGGACGTATGGTAGTAGATTTTGTAGTAATCAGTACGTCTTCAAACACTTTTGGAGAATCAGTCGGCGTTTTGACTGACGGGATGAATGAACGGGAGTAATATCTATAATTCCGCACTGTTGGTTCAGGTGGTATAGTGGGTTTAATTATTATATTACTATCGCTTTCCCAAGGTTTGTTCGACATGTACTGGTCGAGGCGTCGAATGCTACCTGAGGGTGTGCCTATTAGGGGTATCGCCTCGTTATCTTCGGTTGGGAGAGGATGAATGGTTGTAGAAGACGTCGAGCTCTTCCACGATCTTAGAGCAGGTATAGTCCAAGGAGGAGTCGTCGCTCTTTCACTAATCACAGTGGTGGGAACTGTAGTAGATGCAGTAGTAGGTAACGCAGTAGTTGACGTCGTTTCAAGTTTTGGTATAAGCGTTGAAAGCAACTCTGGTAGTATCTGCTTAAGATCTTTTTTGCGCGATTTTATCAGTTCCCTTCCAGCTGGCGTGTAGGGTGAAGACGTGACTACATCCTGCTGGCTCCTGCGGGCGTACAGGGCTCCGTTCATAACATAAAGTGGAATGGACGCCAACGCCAAAGCTACTATTATACCGAATATCACGAGCAGAATATATTTCACCGAGGATCTTTTCCGAGAGTGGCGTACGTGTATGGAGGGGCTGTAGTCCCGGCCTTTGCCCTTAAGGCCGCTGTTGTTGAGCACCTCCTCCGTCTGCGGCAGAATGGTGTACTGGAGGCTGTTCTCGCCATGCCGCACCGTCTTGTACATGTTAGCGGAAGTTAAGTATTGTGAAAAGAAACACTACAGTTACGTTGTCACATGCACTGCTATCACATATTTTGTCTCGGCAGTCGCGGTTGGTTAGCGTGGCGAGGGCTCGACGCCTGGCATCGCGGTGAGCCGTCGCTTTGTGCGCCGTGGGGGCCGGACGGGGCCGACGCATGCGCGACAACATTGAGCGGCGCGCGCCCTCCGCCACATCGGACACCCCCAGCTTTGAGGTTATGACTGACGCCGGCTGCACATCACACGGCACGACAATAACAATAACAATACCGTACTCGTCAACTACCTCTTCACCGACAATACTCACTAGACACATCGCTTTTAGCAAAATTCACCATATGCATTAAGACTTAAGTACTGGCTGTAATTTTAGGGAGGCTTTTTGATATTGTGCCCGGGTGTCAAATGAAATGGAAAATTAGTTTGGGGACACAATAACGACGTTATTGGCAGCGGGCGAAATGGGTCAAACAAGCTTTGGTCTTGTCACCGACTTTATGGTTGTGGCATTTTTGTGGAGCTTATTTTATGGTAATTTCTTCCTCCATACTAAACTGGTTCCTGCATCATTTCAAAATATTTACTTATTTCAGTGTGGGTTAAAGGTCAGTAATACTTCACTGTGTTTGGTAGGTACTTTATTTGCTTTTGAAATATATTAACTGAATTTTGCGTACCTACTTTTTATCAAAAATAATATTTTGTAGGTATCGTTTTGGTCCTGAGGATAATATAACTTTTCAATGATTCATTCACCTGCCGCGCCGTAGGTAAGGCTTCAGCCCCGCTATTCTGTAACTTGTTTGAACTTCACCTGACCGTTCACCCACAAATATATCTTGACACCGCGATTCGTAGTAACTAAGCGTAATCAGATGTAAGGTTTCGTTAGGCGTGACGGTTGAGGAAAGGCGCATTAGCGCGTTCCGAATAACAGCCCAGGAGTTTGCACTCACTACTAGGTAGGTACCTACATACATATTTAATACCTACATGTATGTGTCAAATTTCGAACAATCCTTTTCCGATTCTTGGAAGCGAAGTTTCTTTAAACCGTAGCGACCTATTGTTAAATAATTAAGTATTCTCTCTAAAACGTATGATGCATTGAAGATTTATGGCAAACTCTACCAATGTTTCGAGTAGGTAAAGATTAGCATTGAATAGGTAAAGGAAGTTATACATTTTATACTTACCTAGAATTTTCCTGCAATTCTACATAGATATGATAAGAGCTCATTCAATAGTTATGAAATAGCAAATTATTGCAAATTTACGGGCATTTTTTTGCCCCAATCCAAGTTAGTTAATTAGCTGTTTTTAAGTAGGACACGTTATGCACCTACCTACGTGAGTCTTTCTATGGTAGTCCATACCATACATACGATAACGTCGCATCCCAGGTTTCAACTGTAATGATGATAATCAGTAGAGCTGTACCGTACCCACACACAGTACGGTTTCAAAGATTTCCATCCTCACACGCTCCGATTGTGGAACGAGCTTGCTGCTGGTGCTGAGGTTTTCCTAAGGGTATGGGGTTATTCAAGACAGGTTTATATTTTAAAAGGGCGCAGGACACCCTCCGGAGTAGCAAAAGGTCCATACTGGAGTAGCAAGGGTGTTACGATGACCGCTTCCCACCAATTTTCGTGTCTATTATTTGTATAGGTTTCAAAGTGATAGACCACTTTCTTAGCTTACTGTGCTCCTCGATGCCTATAATTCTATATAAGTGCAATTGCAATTATGAAAAACATACATACATACATATAATCACGCCTCTTTCCCAGAGGGGTAGGCAGGGATCACGGATCTCTATTTGCTACGATCCTGACAAACCACTTTCGCTTCACTCACCTTCATAACATTTCTCATATATGCCCGTCGGTTTAGGGTACTTTTGACCTGGCCTTTTTGTAAGATTTCTCCAATTTGATCGGAGAAAGTTCGCCTAGGTCTTCCCCTTCCAACTTGCCCTTCCACTCTTTTTACATACACTCTCTTCGTTAATCTTCTTTCATCCATCCTCTCTACATGCCCAAACCACCTTAACATACCCTTCTCAATTTTCGTGACTATATTATGAAAAACTTGTTAGATCTAGGTACGTGTCGTCCGTATTTTTCAAAATTGGCAAGTAAGTAACTTAGGAGAACGTTACAGGATGAAGAGCCAATTCTCATTATTCATAATGGCAGAGTTAAAACCGCAAAGCAAATGCAAATCCAATTTTCGAATTCATCAGTCGAAATAATTGCTCAATTTCCGATGACGATGACGGATGACGATGAAATTATGCATCCTCAATACGTCAGCGCAACTTGTTATGTGACGTCACCATACATAATTCATGTGCACATACCCACCGATACATAAGTATAATATGTACTAAATAATAATATGTATAATATGTATGTATGTATGTAAGTATGTATGTACTCAAGTGTAAACTATGAAGTTGATGAAAATGCACTTTGTCGCCGTCACCTGCAAGAGATTTCTTCACATGATCCAACTAGAGCTCCTTTACGAAGGACGCACTGGGTGTCACTTAAATTAAGAACTCTCACGAAGGCTATAGACGATGTTGTTACCACCGTGCGGGCTGTCATCCATGGTTTACCATCATTGACCTTTTCCACAACAACACAACGATGACATCCTCGTCTTGTGCTGTACGGCAATCGTACTGGAACTAGAACCTGTGCCCTTGGTTGGAGGATAGTTCTTCTAGTACAGTAAACATTCCCATTTACTCCACCCTCCATAGGCACCTCATCAGGCCCAAATTTCAGTACTCCAACCTTTAAGTCAATTTTACAGCCATGGCCTCTCATAAAATCCAGCCCAATGATGCAGTCGTCGATAATGTTAGCTACAATCACTTTTATTTCGAGCTTCTGGAGGCGATTCTGGTAGGTGTCGACTTCCTCCTTAACAGTCTCGACTTTTGCCTTGACTGTCTCAATGGTTTTTCTAACACCTTGAAGTCCAGCTTCAAATTTAATGTCCAAGTCAATCAGTTTCTCCTGGACCTCACACATTTCGCGCTTCCATTCAGTCGCGGTCTCATGTACATCTCGAAGCAATCTCGATTGTTCTTCCTGCTCCTCCCTGAGCTCCTTCCGGAGAATTCGAGACTGTTCTTCCTGTTTGCGAAGCCCTTCTTCGATTTTTCGAGCCTGTTCTTGTTGTAGACGAGCTTGTTCTTGTTGTTGACGAGCTTGTTCTTGTTGTTGACGAGCTTGTTCTTGTTGTTGACGAGCTTGCTCTTTTAAGAGAACTAAGATGGCATTGACGTCCATCTCTTGCTTACATGGGGCCGGTGAGTCTGATGAGCCAGTGTCCGGCGCAGGGTCCTCACCTGCTGCAGCTTGGCTCCGGGTCTGCACTCCCTTCGGCTCGTTCTCACGTGGTGTAATCGGCATTTTCTATCCCACTTCTGACACCAAAATGTTACGTCTACGGGGTAGGTAACGTGATAGAAAATACACTAATTGACCACTAATTAAAAACACAAACTTTATTACAAAATTACTAATTAACAAGGCTTTCTTACTTAATAAATCACTATACTGAATCACTTGACTATAACGCACTTATTCGCTTTTCACGCTATTCGCTTCGAGACTCGCACTGTTCGCGGTGTAGTTCCGAACTGCCCCTGCAGTGTGGGCGCGCGGCTTATATAGCCGGAAACCTTCGCTCCAGAACATTCCGGAGAAATCTCGAATAATCGGTCCCAAGTTCAATTCCAGGAACGGCGACCCCTCGCATCGTGAGTGTTCTAGATCGTCTAGATTGTTCGATACTTGTTTGACCCGACTGGAACATTCCTGACTATGCTGTCCTTTTCTAGTTGTCTCTTTCACACACTTCTCGAACCTTCTCAATATAGCTGTCTCTCTCTAATAGTGCTGTCTATTTCACTCCTTCGAGAAATTTCACCATATACTGAAGTGTACTTCAAAGGTCCATAAGGGGTCCTGAAAACGCCTGAAAACGGGTCTTCAGGTTATTGCGCCATCTGATAGAGGGTGTCCTGAAACGGACTGAAAACATGTTTCAGGCGCCTGAAAACAACGGCAACTAGGGTGAATTTCCGATTTTCTAGTATGTGGAAGAGCTACCTCCGAAATGGCCTGAATTCACTTTTCAGCCTGCTGAAAACGCTTCTAAAGCATGGATAATCAAGTTTGAAGTTTATGCCTATACCACCGGCGCAACACTACCCCCTCCTAGGACTTGCTCGTCCCGAGCATCATTACTTCCGTGGTACCTCGCCAGTCGGTGGTAGTCGACGCAGAATCTCATGGTCCCGTCCTTCTTCTTTACCAAAACTACGGGGGAACACCACGGGCTTGTTGAAGGTTCAATAACGCCACCCTTCTTCATTTCCTTGATCATGTCTTCTACTTCCTTCTCCCGAGCTACTGGAACTCGCCGGGGTCGCTGTCGTATAGGCATGACTTCACCAGTGTCGATCTCATGCTGTACGACTCCAGTTCTTCCGATGTCACTGTCATGCGCAGACAAGACATTGCTGTATCGCAACAGCAATTTACGTGCCTTAATGAGCTCTTCCCTGGTGAGATCGTTTCTGGAGCCATCTAATAACCCCTCAATGTCCATTGGAGGCACAGAACACCCAGGTTTCTCGCTCTCTGTAGAACCTTGACAGCTTCTTATCCAAGAGATTTCTTCACATGATCCAACTAGAGCTCCTTTACGAAGGACGCACTGGGTGTCACTTAAATTAAGAACTCTCACGAAGGCTATAGACGATGTTGTTACCACCGTGCGGGCTGTCATCCATGGTTTACCATCATTGACCTTTTCCACAACAACACAACGATGACATCCTCGTCTTGTGCTGTACGGCAATCGTACTGGAACTAGAACCTGTGCCCTTGGTTGGAGGATAGTTCTTCTAGTACAGTAAACATTCCCATTTACTCCACCCTCCATAGGCACCTCATCAGGCCCAAATTTCAGTACTCCAACCTTTAAGTCAATTTTACAGCCATGGCCTCTCATAAAATCCAGCCCAATGATGCAGTCGTCGATAATGTTAGCTACAATCACTTTTATTTCGAGCTTCTGGAGGCGATTCTGGTAGGTGTCGACTTCCTCCTTAACAGTCTCGACTTTTGCCTTGACTGTCTCAATGGTTTTTCTAACACCTTGAAGTCCAGCTTCAAATTTAATGTCCAAGTCAATCAGTTTCTCCTGGACCTCACACATTTCGCGCTTCCATTCAGTCGCGGTCTCATGTACATCTCGAAGCAATCTCGATTGTTCTTCCTGCTCCTCCCTGAGCTCCTTCCGGAGAATTCGAGACTGTTCTTCCTGTTTGCGAAGCCCTTCTTCGATTTTTCGAGCCTGTTCTTGTTGTAGACGAGCTTGTTCTTGTTGTTGACGAGCTTGTTCTTGTTGTTGACGAGCTTGTTCTTGTTGTTGACGAGCTTGCTCTTTTAAGAGAACTAAGATGGCATTGACGTCCATCTCTTGCTTACATGGGGCCGGTGAGTCTGATGAGCCAGTGTCCGGCGCAGGGTCCTCACCTGCTGCAGCTTGGCTCCGGGTCTGCACTCCCTTCGGCTCGTTCTCACGTGGTGTAATCGGCATTTTCTATCCCACTTCTGACACCAAAATGTTACGTCTACGGGGTAGGTAACGTGATAGAAAATACACTAATTGACCACTAATTAAAAACACAAACTTTATTACAAAATTACTAATTAACAAGGCTTTCTTACTTAATAAATCACTATACTGAATCACTTGACTATAACGCACTTATTCGCTTTTCACGCTATTCGCTTCGAGACTCGCACTGTTCGCGGTGTAGTTCCGAACTGCCCCTGCAGTGTGGGCGCGCGGCTTATATAGCCGGAAACCTTCGCTCCAGAACATTCCGGAGAAATCTCGAATAATCGGTCCCAAGTTCAATTCCAGGAACGGCGACCCCTCGCATCGTGAGTGTTCTAGATCGTCTAGATTGTTCGATACTTGTTTGACCCGACTGGAACATTCCTGACTATGCTGTCCTTTTCTAGTTGTCTCTTTCACACACTTCTCGAACCTTCTCAATATAGCTGTCTCTCTCTAATAGTGCTGTCTATTTCACTCCTTCGAGAAATTTCACCATATACTGAAGTGTACTTCAAAGGTCCATAAGGGGTCCTGAAAACGCCTGAAAACGGGTCTTCAGGTTATTGCGCCATCTGATAGAGGGTGTCCTGAAACGGACTGAAAACATGTTTCAGGCGCCTGAAAACAACGGCAACTAGGGTGAATTTCCGATTTTCTAGTATGTGGAAGAGCTACCTCCGAAATGGCCTGAATTCACTTTTCAGCCTGCTGAAAACGCTTCTAAAGCATGGATAATCAAGTTTGAAGTTTATGCCTATACCACCGGCGCAACACTACCCCCTCCTAGGACTTGCTCGTCCCGAGCATCATTACTTCCGTGGTACCTCGCCAGTCGGTGGTAGTCGACGCAGAATCTCATGGTCCCGTCCTTCTTCTTTACCAAAACTACGGGGGAACACCACGGGCTTGTTGAAGGTTCAATAACGCCACCCTTCTTCATTTCCTTGATCATGTCTTCTACTTCCTTCTCCCGAGCTACTGGAACTCGCCGGGGTCGCTGTCGTATAGGCATGACTTCACCAGTGTCGATCTCATGCTGTACGACTCCAGTTCTTCCGATGTCACTGTCATGCGCAGACAAGACATTGCTGTATCGCAACAGCAATTTACGTGCCTTAATGAGCTCTTCCCTGGTGAGATCGTTTCTGGAGCCATCTAATAACCCCTCAATGTCCATTGGAGGCACAGAACACCCAGGTTTCTCGCTCTCTGTAGAACCTTGACAGCTTCTTATCCAAGAGATTTCTTCACATGATCCAACTAGAGCTCCTTTACGAAGGACGCACTGGGTGTCACTTAAATTAAGAACTCTCACGAAGGCTATAGACGATGTTGTTACCACCGTGCGGGCTGTCATCCATGGTTTACCATCATTGACCTTTTCCACAACAACACAACGATGACATCCTCGTCTTGTGCTGTACGGCAATCGTACTGGAACTAGAACCTGTGCCCTTGGTTGGAGGATAGTTCTTCTAGTACAGTAAACATTCCCATTTACTCCACCCTCCATAGGCACCTCATCAGGCCCAAATTTCAGTACTCCAACCTTTAAGTCAATTTTACAGCCATGGCCTCTCATAAAATCCAGCCCAATGATGCAGTCGTCGATAATGTTAGCTACAATCACTTTTATTTCGAGCTTCTGGAGGCGATTCTGGTAGGTGTCGACTTCCTCCTTAACAGTCTCGACTTTTGCCTTGACTGTCTCAATGGTTTTTCTAACACCTTGAAGTCCAGCTTCAAATTTAATGTCCAAGTCAATCAGTTTCTCCTGGACCTCACACATTTCGCGCTTCCATTCAGTCGCGGTCTCATGTACATCTCGAAGCAATCTCGATTGTTCTTCCTGCTCCTCCCTGAGCTCCTTCCGGAGAATTCGAGACTGTTCTTCCTGTTTGCGAAGCCCTTCTTCGATTTTTCGAGCCTGTTCTTGTTGTAGACGAGCTTGTTCTTGTTGTTGACGAGCTTGTTCTTGTTGTTGACGAGCTTGTTCTTGTTGTTGACGAGCTTGCTCTTTTAAGAGAACTAAGATGGCATTGACGTCCATCTCTTGCTTACATGGGGCCGGTGAGTCTGATGAGCCAGTGTCCGGCGCAGGGTCCTCACCTGCTGCAGCTTGGCTCCGGGTCTGCACTCCCTTCGGCTCGTTCTCACGTGGTGTAATCGGCATTTTCTATCCCACTTCTGACACCAAAATGTTACGTCTACGGGGTAGGTAACGTGATAGAAAATACACTAATTGACCACTAATTAAAAACACAAACTTTATTACAAAATTACTAATTAACAAGGCTTTCTTACTTAATAAATCACTATACTGAATCACTTGACTATAACGCACTTATTCGCTTTTCACGCTATTCGCTTCGAGACTCGCACTGTTCGCGGTGTAGTTCCGAACTGCCCCTGCAGTGTGGGCGCGCGGCTTATATAGCCGGAAACCTTCGCTCCAGAACATTCCGGAGAAATCTCGAATAATCGGTCCCAAGTTCAATTCCAGGAACGGCGACCCCTCGCATCGTGAGTGTTCTAGATCGTCTAGATTGTTCGATACTTGTTTGACCCGACTGGAACATTCCTGACTATGCTGTCCTTTTCTAGTTGTCTCTTTCACACACTTCTCGAACCTTCTCAATATAGCTGTCTCTCTCTAATAGTGCTGTCTATTTCACTCCTTCGAGAAATTTCACCATATACTGAAGTGTACTTCAAAGGTCCATAAGGGGTCCTGAAAACGCCTGAAAACGGGTCTTCAGGTTATTGCGCCATCTGATAGAGGGTGTCCTGAAACGGACTGAAAACATGTTTCAGGCGCCTGAAAACAACGGCAACTAGGGTGAATTTCCGATTTTCTAGTATGTGGAAGAGCTACCTCCGAAATGGCCTGAATTCACTTTTCAGCCTGCTGAAAACGCTTCTAAAGCATGGATAATCAAGTTTGAAGTTTATGCCTATACCACCGGCGCAACAATATTAATCCATACAAAACCCATTATTTCCCGCTGCCTTAAACTTTAAAATCCTAATAGCGCCATACTAAATCGAGACGACCAAAAACAAGAGGAAAAAAACGAAAAAAGCGGATACGAGCGAGTCGGACTCGCCCACCGAGGGTTCTGTACAAAATTACAAATGTATAGTTTTCAGATTTTTCCCTGTACTTGTATCAGATGATATTACTTGCCAAATTTGATAGTTCTAGGTCAACGGAAAGGACCCTATAAATTTTGATTCCCTTGAGAGTGTCGAAACATAGGTACGTATTTTGCGGCATAAACGACCGTATCTTTTTTTACGTAAACTTAGAAGTTTGATTTTTTTATAGCTTCAAGATACTGTAGACTTGAGTATATGGTTTTCATTTCAACTCGTAAAGTAAATTAATGAATTCTGAACAAGGGGTGGCCCCCTTTTGGGGCGTATACTGGAAAATTAGAAAAAAAAAGTTTCGCAAACTGTGTAGTGTGACATATCAAATGAAAGGGGTTGTCGTAAGCATTTCAAATATATTTTTTAATAATTTTAACAGAAACAGATTTGAAGTAATTTAGGTAAAAATACGAAAATTTACCATTCCCCCTTACCTCCGAAACTACTAGGCTTAAAATTCTGAAAAAAATATGGAAAATATTTCCTTGCCTAAACATTACAGGAAAACCTATAAGAAGTTTGAGTATTCAAAAACACTTATGAAATTTAGATTATATACGGAACCCTCACCACGCGAGTTGAACTCGCACTTGTCCGGTTTTTTTTTCGATCTTTATTGTTCATGGTCAGAAGAAAGTAAAGTTAAAAAGTTAAAAACCGTAAGTAAATTCATTTATTTGAGATTTATAATTGAAACATAAAATGAACTAAATGTGTTGTAATTAGGAATGTAGCTACTTGAAAACCCTAGAGTGTAAAAGATAGTGTGAAAATGAATACCACCTTTGAACGAAGTCGTAGAAATAATGCTTTCAGCTAAATATCAAAGTACAAGTATCACCGTGATAGAGGTATGGCACAATATGTTTTTACAAGCTTTGTATTAACTTGACCTGTTCGTAGGTAACTAAGAAAGTAAGTAAGTATCGTTGTCCGTCAAAATTTGCAATCCATTTTTCAGTCACTTGCGGTTATCTGATTGAGCTGAAATTTTGGTTAGTATAGTATAGTTTGGATCACAATTTAATATTATGGTACTATCGAGCTGATCTGATGATGGAGATAGAAGCTGGCCATGGGAATTCAGTATTTAACCGACGTAACCCCGTTTGTGTTTGGGCTTGTTAGAATCGTCTCAATGAGTAGTTGATGGTATACAGAAAAGTGCAGTTGGCAATAAAAGCTTGTACCAAAAATTCGAAAATGTGTTTAAACACTCTATTTACGAGTACATTGGCGAAAACCGGTATTGTCTCACTCGTCTCTTGGCATGCCGAGGCCTGCCAACCACCTCGTCATCAGGCAAACCTTTTCTTTCCGCGCCTCGGCAATAATGTAATGTACTATTTTACATAGGTCGTAAAATCAAAAACGAATTAACTTGTCAGCTCAACTAATTGTTTATTCTTTTGTTATGATTAACTTGCGTTAAACCCAAGCTTTTTATCATCGAATTAACGAGCCTCCTCACATAATTGCAGAGCTGTGCGTGCCCATTAAATTACGTTAGTTGTGTAATAGTGAGGTGTTAACCGGGCGGCGCGGGCGCCGGCCATACTAATCAATATTAGAAAAAGTCGCAGGACCGTCTCAGAGTCCGCAACGCAACGAGTTTTTGCGTCCGGTCAAACAGCGAACACACCGCTCGAATACTAATTTACTTGACCTTGGGCGGAATCACGTTTCCTTTCGAAATTCATTCGTGAATGCGATATTTTTAGAATAAAAGTAAAAAGTGTTCGGCCAAGCAAAATAAAGGGGTTGGGCGAGCGAATCGTCTTTAGTTTTTTGTTGATCAACTTCTACGTTCTAATTTAGAGGGTCTGTAGATAATAGGTTCACCTTGTGTTTTTTTATCGCCTTAGTGTCCTGTATAGGTATCAATATCTCGCTGTGCTTCAACTTTTGAGCTATTAAGCAACCTACCTACAGGGATTCATCATTTACGTAACTAACTAGGTACCACTTAAGCCATTTGGGGTTATACTGGGTGCTTTTGTGTGAATGAATAAATTAATCTTATTCTTATCATCAGCATTTATACAACGTGTCCCAAACTGGGAAATCAAAAATGCAATTCTAATAGATCTTTCAGGGATCAAAGGTGTTATGACGATGCTATGCTGCACTACGGAAGTAATCATAAGTAGGTATCTCGCGAATATGTAGTACCCTGATCCTGTGGTATGTCGGCAAGTTAATTCCTTAACAGTTTCCGAAATAAGACACAAATTGGGGGTTTCGCCTTTATTATGTACCTACTTGCCTATATCTAAGTAGATGAAAGCGCAGTCCTTAAAGGGTGAACGGTGAAATTTCCAGTAGGGCTGCTCTAGCTAGTACAAGTACAATGACATCCACAAAGCTGCTATTTCCGTGGGTTTTTGGAACGCCGCCAACGCCGCGGGGCATCGCGTAAATAAACGCACACGACAAACGCACGCTGAGCGCACTTCGGTCCGATTTCGACAAATTTAGTACTGCCCTGCGGTGAGCGCTGGACGAGGGGCCGCAGAAATAGCAAGACAATTGCCTATAGCGGTATGGTTAACGATGATTTCGATATAATTTATAACTCTCTGGGCTACCTAAAATGTTAGTAATCTGTGGTAACACGCAGGATGTGTAAAGATAAGAGTTGTACTAGGTACATTTCACACGTGTTGTGCTACTGAACGACAATTTGCGGAATGTTTGCGCGCAGATAAGAGGCCCGCTATTCCTTTTACTTGAATGTAACTTAGTCACTCGAACCTAGAAACTTTTGCCAGATAGCAGTCTTGTCGTAGTTCTATAAGTACCCATATAATTATAGCGCTCGCCTTCTTTCTAACCTTCGTAGTGTTTTGGTATCCAAAAGCGACATATAACATGAAGTAAATTCTTAATTAGTTCAAACAATTTTTGAACTCAAACACCACAGGAGCGGCAATTCTTGTATTCAATTAACTGTTGGGATCTATTTATACCTATGCCAGTGTTGAATTCAAGTTGCATCTGGTATGCTACAATATCGCATTAGGTTTAGACTGAGCAACTTTTTTATTGCCTCTATTTTATTGAATGTGATATGCAAGAAACTTGCATCGCGTAAATGGGCCTTTAGGCTTTATACCCCTAGCGGCCCTAACTTTGGCGATGTCCACAGAAGAGACGCGAACGTAAATCTGACATTTCTGACAATGATCCAAATGGTAGTTGCCTATTTATTGGTGGAAATACTTCCGAATTAACTGATTTTATTATTAATATTATTACGTTAGCATTAGTTTGGTTGCCCTGGCTCTCTAGTCAGAGCATGTAAACGATGATGACAACTCAGTCGGGATAAAAATAACATTAGGCAGCGAGTTTCGCAAAATATTTCAAAGACAGCTTGTCAAATCTCGCTTTGCCTCAGGAAGCTCAGAACAGTAAGGTTTTTAATTAAGTCGTAACAACCAAACACAACCTGTGTGTTTTAGGTGTGGTTCCCCAACATGAGGGTGTATTTATTCAAATTACCAGACAGCGAATCTCAGAGGGCTTTGACTTATATAGATAAGATAGCAAAGGGGCTTTTATCCTGGCCTTTAGAGTTCGGGGAAACGATAATAAATTATATTTAGAAAGCCCTGACTTAAATGGCCAAAAAAACTTGGGTCCTTCTGCCCAGCGGGGACCGAACCTTCGCTTTGTTTAGATACGAGAACAATATTCGCTGGCAATAAATAGTAATTTTAGTTTTACTCTGCCTCAACAAAGGTCGGTGTTGTCGATTTTAGCCACGTTCGAAACCGGCCATGTGTCTGACAAAATATTTATTTAGGCAAACTCGTTAAACGCAGGCAGGATGTGCTTTGAGGACTCAAGGTTGCGAAGGATTTGTAATGTCGAGTATTAGTGTTAATAACGCAATCTTACCCTCAAAATTTCTATATATCTAATCACGAAACTGGTTTCCTCTTAAAATTAAGTGGGCACAAAGTTTTTGTACCACTTGAATACATTAAACACGATAGCACGGTTGGGAATAATCTCCGCGAGCATGCTGCCAAAATGAATTCCAAATTTAGAGCAAAACTCGTACAATCGGATTTAGTAAACATACATTAAGCCTTATCTCTATATTAAACATCAAGTTTTAATAATATATCCACATAATGTTATTACAAACTTGATGTTTATATAGTTAATTTTCAAATAGTGTATACTAATTTTTGAACTTTTACGTGTTGCCATATCTATAGTAATTTTGAAGGAGACTTTTTGTGGCACTTCGCGTATACATATCTTTGACCTTGACGGTACAAGTTTTTGGTTATTGCTCATATGTAAACAGTTTGGCGCAATTCAAGAATATAATTACCTATAGCAACGAAATAATTGCATGAAATTATTGCTGATTCTTGTTCAAGAAACTTACACCACGTAAATGGGCCTTAGTTTTGAATCCGCGTAAACAGCGTCGCTTCGTCTATAATTCTATGCGATAAAAAAATACATATAAACATAAGCCCTTAACTATTGACCACAGAAATGACGATTTTTATTTTTTGGACTGACAATGATCCATTTATGTACAATCCGCGAATAAAGAAAAATAACAACGGTGGATACCCACAGAAAATTAGGTTTAAAATTGTCATTCCTGCTCTTCATTTAAGGGAGCATGGAATATTACCTACCCATAATTGGCTACTTTCCTAAAAAATGATATTTAGTCCGTCAGTTAGTTTATCAAAAAAAGTTGGACACTTTTTTGTTTGTCAATTAAACAAAAAATGATGAAGATATATAGCCCGTTAAAGTTCCGCGTGACGTCACATTATGGTACACTTTTTAGTATAAGTGACGTGACACGAAACTAACGGGCTATATCTTCATCGTTTTTTAAATAATTGAAAAAAAAACGTGTCCAATATTTTTTGATAATCTAACTAACGGACTAAATATAGTTATATTTTTTTTACCCAGGAAAGCATCCAATTTTGGTATAGACCTAAATTATGCCGTAAGCGCTATCTGCTAAAGAATTTATGAGTTCTTCGAACTATACGGGATAAGAGGGATTATTTTTACTCCGTCTATATATAACATTACGCAAAACTCTGCGTAGGAGGTAACTTTAGCACAAACCGTAAACAAACCACCATGATGCATCATTTTTTTAATAAATTTTAGTAATAAATAATTAGGGGAAAACGTGTTAAATTATAATAGTTTTATTATTTAATTTCAAATTAAAGAAATTTTTTAAATGTAATGTTCCGAGGCGGATTCGAACCGGCGACCACAGGCATACATGGCCCGTCGCGACTAACCAACTGAGCTATCGGTATAATCTGTCTCGGCCACTAAATCTTTCAATCAGTTCCTTCTTACAACGCCTTAGAGAGGCAGCGATACTGCGTAATACAAATAAATTAGTTTTATTATTATTCAAATATTCATGTATTAAAAAACCTGTACTTTGATATTATGGCATTCTACGGACATTTAAAAGGGGATGATCTAAAAAAACTGCTTCGAGAACGTGCTGCGAGTGTAAAGGGAAAAACAAGGATTTGGTGGAAACGTACGATAAAAAATATAATTAACTTACTTAAGCAAACCGAAACCCATTCAATTCAATTTCAATAAATTTATTTTCACTTATTTGTCTAGTTCAGGCTAAAACTATTCACACTCAAAAGTTTATTCAATGCACTGAATGATAAATTTAGAGATATAAATGCAAGCACTGAGTTACTGCCAATTACAATGGCTTTTTCGTATTTTCGTTTCGTTATCGTACATTTTTGTCTTTCGTAAATAAATGATTCCCTTCATTCTTGCATCCAAATACGCAGCAGCACTGATGCATTATTGTATTAAAATATTATATTCCCTATTATAAACTCAAATTAATATATTTTAGTAATTTTATTACAGAGCTTTGAAAGACTTGTCAAAAACTGTTTACGGTTTGTTCTAGTGCTGCACTTAGGCGACAGAACATTGCAGTAATATAGATTTGGTAAAGGTCGCGGGAGTCCGCTGGATGCGGGTGGCGCAGGACTGGTCAATTTGGAACTCTCTGGTGGAGGCCTATGTCCAGCAGTGGACGTCTTTCGGCTGATATGATGATCTATTTGTGTTTGTATATCGTCTCGTACTCAGCAAACTCGTACTTGCAACTATGAGTAGATTGGGTAGGTATCTACCAATAGTACTGCCTTTTTGCTTTGTTTGTGACTAGGCGTGTTTTGTAATATTGTCCCCAAATTTTTATATGAGTATTACTTACTTACCTATTTCCGTTTAAATAATTTGCGTAAAAAAAATAATAGTGTAGTGTAGATATCTATTTTTTTTATCCTCTTAGAATTCAAAAGAAACGGCAACTATAAACGATAAAGCATTCGTCTGTTTCTGACACCACTTGATGAAGACAGATAGATGTATCAATTTTTGACGCTATCTACGCAAACGCAACCATGCACCATACCGCACCATATACCAGGCAAGCGTCAGCTAACGTTTATCACCGGAATAGCATCGCTTTATTCTGATATTATGTTTGTTTGTGTTTCACTTATGTTTGCGATGGACCTTAAATTTATAGTGCATGATGGTTACCATCAATAGTGGATAAGATATTCTCTCGCACTCGCACACTTGCCAGTGTGACGGATATCCACAGCGATAACTGTTAAAATGGCATCCATCATACGCCTGGTGATGGAAAGGTTTTTTTAAGTTCTCATCTAAAGCATTGAATGTAAATCGTGTTGTGCCGGGTGCATCGTCCGCTCCTGACCGTGGCTGGCCCAATGCCACCATCTGCAGCGCGGGCGCAGCGCCAACACTCGCACCCTTCCGCGTCGCTCGCGCACGCGCTCTATTCGAGACTGGTGAAGCGATATGGCTGCGATATCGTCACTTGTACTTCGTCGGATGTATATTACTAGAGATGCGCCGAATATTCGGTATTCGGCATATTCGGCACGTGTTTCAATGTTCGTTATTCGGCCGAATTGCCCTATGAAATTATTTTTCTAAAACGGATTCTTAGTGTTATATAACTAATATATACAACTTTATTGTAAATATTTCACTTTAAAAATCAACAAGAATTTTATCACTGAACAATGAGTCTGATTTGGAAAAGCCGATGAAGCGTAAGGCATTACTTTGAACCGAATAATTTGGCCGAATATTCGGGTCGGCACAAGCTAGACCGAACATTCGGCCGAATATTCGTATTCGGTAAAACCCATATTCCGCGCATCTCTACATATTAGTACATTTAACTACACTTGAACCTACTATGCACGATCACGCTTGAATATAGTCCGCTACAATAATATCAGACGCTGCAAAGGTCTCAAAAATAAACGACTTGCTCATCTCCACAAATAGGGTTATTTCTGAGACCTTTCTAGTGTATATTTCATATAACTATTTCATTATTATTATTTAGTATTTTATTTATAGTGGAAAAAGCATTGGATGACATGCATTGTCACCGTTAAAGAATACACACAGACATAACTCTGGGCGACGGGGTGGTACCACAAGATATTGCTTATGATCTCATTTTACCCTGTAGGGCATGTAATATACCTAGAGACAGACAGTTTCAACCCTTTCACTGGAAGACGTTGTATAAGTGAGGTCTCCCGGTCTTACCACCATACAAAATATAGATACCATGCTAGCGACAGCGATATAGCTTTCCACCTACCGAATACGGATCCAGGTTTTAACTGTTGAGGAAATAAACACGGTTTATTGCTTTCATGCGTTGACCCGCGCGTGGAGGTGAATGATGTGCTGAAACTTCCTTCAGTTATTACATTCCAGCATTGCCCTGTAAATAAATGGCATCAAACAGGTTTACACACAACCTGTGTTTATATAACCGTGGGCTAACATATAAATGTGATGTATTGACAGTGAATTTTTAAGTGTGATAACACTTTGCGACTTGCGAGCGTTTTAAAAGCGAAGCGATCAGTGAGCGTGCTCGCAGCGAGTTCCCGTCGACGACGACACCGTGATTGTGAATGTTTGTGCGTCGTGACTATTCAAAACGCTGATTGTTATTTCGCACCCGCGGCGATCACGTGGCGCGGTCGCAGCTGCGGTGTCGCGGCAATGTCGCGTCGCTCACAACTCGCTCGCAAATCGCCAGCGTGATAAGGCCCTTAGGGTCCCGTACTCAACAACGAATCCTTATAGTTTCGCGATGTCCGTCTGTCCGCCCGCGGCTTATTTTTTCTTGTCGTTGCTCGCTCTTGTTTTGCACTATATTTTTAGCTGTCGATGTCATGCCTCTATTACTGGTATCATTCGTGTAAGTATTTTAAAATTAATGTAACTTATTCGAGTTATTCGTTCACTGACTGAAAATTTGACTATTTTCAAATTTTATTCAAAATTCGCAAACACAAGTATGTAAATTTAATACCAACTTATTTAAAGCACGACTAAGCTGAAATGACGTGCCCTTTGCAATTTACATAAACACCAAGCTCCATGGCGTCGGTACGGTGCCAGTTGATTGGTTGTGTGAGGTTCACGTGCCAAACATGCACGTTTTTTAAAAATAAAATATTAAATCCATAAAATTTGACGAATAAATAACATAATGTTAATGTCACATTATTATAACGACTAAGCTCCGCGCATTCAGGACAGAAGAAAATTTCTTCCAATACATTTCATCCAATTCGACTTTAATTTTGCTACTGTAAACTAGCTTGACCTAGATTAGTTTTAAAATCTAATCCAAATCGTTAGAACCCTATAGGGAACGCTTTCACAACGGCTTATGTCTAATTACTGCCGGAAAATTAGAAACCTATGTCATACGTGATCATTATAATAATACGGGTTATTTATTAATCCATTAGCTAACTAACACACTTTTCGATATATTTCTGGTTATTGTATGGAGGCAAAAAGTAAGGAACGTCAAGTGCTTAGGGCTGTTCTATTTCTGTTTGATACTCAGAGAAACAATATTTCTACAATTCTGACATGAGTTGCGTAGTTGACCGAATGTGAGGCCAGATGTTTATTAATATTTCGTGGAAAACGTCAGTAGTTTCGTTCACGGTGCTGTCCGGTATCGGGGTACATCTGATGTTTGGCCTTGGTATGATATTTTTATGAGACTTAAGTCCCAATTTTTTTTTACGATGCCATTCGAACCAGTTTTTGGAGAGGAACAAATGTTTGTATGGGAGTAACTACAATTAAAGAACATAAATACCCAAAAAAATAGCTAAAGACGACCTCGCTGGCGGCAGCCGAAACGTTTCATACTAATTGATTGGTAGAGCTTTAAATTTTCTTTTGGACAATAAAAAAATGCATATTTTTTCAAACCTTCCAATGTTCCATCTTTTTATGATTTTAATTATATTTCGTAATTTATACTTTATTACAATTATTTTTTGATGGTTTACAATCCGCTTAGCAGCACTACTTTATCAATTTTAACATGAAGAAACTACCCTATTCGCAATTCTCCACAACCACAATTCATATTATATTAATTTAATAAATAAATCATAATTCAGTTTATAGCTTTCAACTTGCGATCTCTTCCACTCGTCTCAACAAGTGCGACCAACAAACAGAATACCGATATCATTCCAATATGTCGATCCAAATAGACCTTTTGGTTTAATGGACTCGTAAAAAGACCTTTCAAGGTTATTAAATTAGGAACAGTGCAATTCACGAGCGTGTGTCAACGCTCTTTACATCTTTAGACAGGATGGGAGCACTATATGTATAATTAAAAGCATTTTACGAAGAGGTTAATGCAACCATAAGCTGCTGTTGGGTGATCCATACAGCGCAGAAAAGATTATATATTCCATATTTATTTATTTAAGCCTTTAATTATACAAACTGATTGTTTTTGTTTTGCATTTCAATTTAAAATACAATAAAATCATAGATTATGTTTTTTTTAAACCTATGCTATAAGATTATTAGGATTCATTTACAGAACTATAACACCCTTCAAAAACATCAATTGCATATTAACTATATACTTTGCACTAATTAGAAGCTGTCTAGAATACTGTTCCACTGTTTGGTCACCCTACTATAACACCCATATAGACCGTATAGAAGCTGTGCAGACATTGATTTAGTATAAGTAACTAGATACACAATCAGCCGAAAAAAGTGGCCGTCCAAAAGAACCGCGCGATCGACACTTGCGGCTCTTTTGCGTTTAGTCTGGTTTCGACCGTGAGACTTGACGGTTGTCAAAAATGACAAAAATGATCTGTGAAAAAATTCGTTAATAGCAAATATAGCAATAGAACAAAAATAAAAAAGGATTGGATATATTTCTTTAACTAAGTTCTTTTGATAGCGTAAAGAATTTCATGTAAACTCATTGGCATTTCATGGTTTTGAATAAATAATTTCGTTAGTACAAATGACAGATTATCACGGAACAAAAAGCTAAGGAGTCAGTACCTACTTATTAGATTTTTTTATGGCGTAGTACATTTACGTTATTTGTGGTTTTTAATTTAAGATTCCCGAGAAATCCTTAGCGATGTGCAAAGTAGGCCGCAGTTATAGGCTTATAGCACGAGATAGGAGACATGAACGACGAAGAGTGGTGACGACTTCGTCGTGTATTTATTTTTCAAGTTTATAGAAATCTTGTGAAATTAAATGTTTAACTGAAGATAAATTGATATTCAGATTGTAAGTCATTATTATATGTCGCAAAGGGACTAATTAGATCCGTCAAATATACCACGCTAAAATGATCTACATACCTAGTTCTTATTCCCTTTTCACTAGTCGTGTGTAAAATTTTTAAGGAGTTTGACAGCTGCACTGATAATACGTAATGCCCACCGAACAATGTTTTGTGTATATGTATTTATAAAAAAAAATGAACGTGTTAATTGTTTAGGTATTGCGTGCTTGTAAAAATAAATAATCATGATATATTTGTGTTTTTCGTCTTCCTGTTTAAATAAATAAAATATTATAGATTTTATTAATTAAAGTGTGACATGTAAAATACTTCCAAACAGCAAAAATCCGCAACATAGTTCGTCAATCATTTACGAATGACTGTATTGTTTATACAATATTATTAAAATAATTTTATAATGCGACTCCATTAATTCGCTATTTAGTTTTGACGTGAGCAATCAAGTCACATTATGATAAAATCTCAATAAACTAAAAAGTTTTTAATCTGTTTGATGCTAATTCGCTAATATGACCCTTACAGCTTAAAACACTAAGTTCTCTTTTATATGAAGCATATATCTCAACGCAGGTTATAAGTAAACGCGATTGGCATCAACTGAAATATAGCTAGAGTTGTCAAAGTGGGGCACATTTCTTGAAATTTTTGTTCGACATTGTGCGTCTATTTACTTTATTATACGTCAATGTGTGCAGAGGAAATTTTTGAAACACTTAGCGTACAAATTGCGACTTAAACGAAAACTACCGACATATGCAGATAGACTACACCATTTCAAAATAGAGAATTTGCAAACTAGAAGAAACGTAAACGAGTTAGTAATATTATATAAAATTATGAATAATACGATGGACTCCAATCTCATTAATAATATTCAGTTTCGGGTGTATCCAAAACCGTGTCGCAATCCTGCTCAGTTTCTAGTTCCTATAGCATCCAACAATGTCACCCAACACAGTCCCCTGGCTCGTATGTGCACATCCTACAATAAGATCTGTAAGGATGTTGATATTTTTTGTTTAAGTTTCAATAAATTTAAAAGTAATGTTACAAAATTGTCACTAAGTTAAACCTTCACGATCTCATTAATTATTTAAGTTAATTATGACCACTGTCATTATGTAGTTAGACTATTTGTACCTATTATTGTCCATTCTATTTTTTATCTAACATGTTGTGCATGGTAGTTATAGAAATGTAAATTATGTACTATTTCGATGAGACTATATATATGTATACATATTAATTTACATTTTGTTACCTTGCCTAATAAATAAATAAATAAATAAATAAAATGCCTCTTCCGAATCGCCATTTTCTATTCTTACTAAGTAACAATCACTTGGACATGGCCATTTTTAGGGTTCCGGACCAAAAAGGTAAAAACGGAACCCTTATGGTGCGACTCCGTCCGTCTGTCTGTCTGTCACAAACCCAAAAACTTAGGAACTACTAATGCTATCGATTTGAAATTTGGAATAGTTGTATACAAAGCTAATCTCCGTGTATGGAAAATGAAAAATTTTAATATATACTTTTATTTTGTATAAAAAAGGGCGGATAAGAGGGGGGGGGGGAAATTAAAAGTCTAGTTAGTAGGCCAAGTGGGGTATCATATGAAAGGGCTTAAATTGTACATTCTAAAACAATTTTTTTTTTTCTACCATGGTAAAATTTTGATTTATAAAGAAAAATTTTGAAAAAAATACCATTCCCCCCCTTATCTCCGAAGTTACCCAAGCGAAAAATTTGAAAATAATATATATGATTAATATTAACGTGAATATTACCGGAAAAGTATAACGAGACCTCTATCTAGCGTAATTTTTTTTTATTCATCAAAAATCATATGTTAATTTTGTTTGTAATTTAATTCTGTGTTTAATGTTTTTCCTTCAAATTCATATGAAAGTGTTCTGAAAGTACCTTCTAGCAAATAAAAAAAGAATTATCGAAATTAATTCACTTGATAAAGAATTATCGCTGAAAAACCAACATACAGTAAAGGAAATGTATTAACGTACCACCGTAGAACTCTATCGCAATAAGTACCGTAGAACTCGAGTTTGAGTGACGGCGGCCTGTCAATTGCGACAGGGTTCTACGATGGTACGTGCATAGATTTCCTTTACTGTAAATACCGAGTTCCTTGGTCGTACGGAACCCTCGGTGCGCGAGTCAGACTCGCACTTGACCGGTTTTTTTATTTTTCAACGCCTTTGATTTTTAGGACGGTCGATACCACGTCTTGTCGTCACCTTCAAGGGTACATATATACTGTAACAATCATACTCGTGCGATGACAGTTCAGCAGGGTAATTGCGTAAGTTTTTGAACAGGCGTTAAGACACGTCATCTGTCATTTTCACCAGAAAAAAAATACACTTTTTATGTACTATCCCGCGATCAAATAATTACAAAATTATCCAGCTGAGCTGGAGGTCTATTTGACTTGACGTATTGAGTAGGTATGACATTTGTTGCCCGCCCTCGTTCTAACATATGAGGCTTGGTTCGCATGGAAGACAGTGCGGGCAACAAATGTCACATCAATAATAATAATTATAATCACACTAATATGTAGGTACTGTACGTCGTACCAGATAAACCTGATCGGTGTACCGAGCGAACTCGTGTGTGATCAAACCAGGATTGTTGCGGATGCAATTTTTTTGACATCCGCGGTTGTGGAAGTGGATGCGGATATTTGGAGGCCCAAATCCGTGGATGCGGATGCGGATGTTGGGATCAAACACTCATAAACATAAATAAACAACGTCCATATGGTCAAGCAATTGCGACTGATTTACAATCGTTGCAAACCTAATGCATCACCTGGGCAGGTTTTATCATAGGTTTTATATTCCCGATGCGACGCGTACACTTTATAAAGTCTGAAGTAGGTATACTCGTACCTTTAGAAATTAAACGAACATGTACACCTAGCTTTAACGATTTAATTTTACTGTCGATTTGGCATTCGGCAGCCCGGATTTGTTGGCATTGGCATAGGTCCGGGGCGTTGAACTGTGTTTGCGACTGAAAGTGCAAGTGCATATGTGTATGCTAATTTAGATTTACTGTCGTCGTAAATGCTCGTGTTATCTTCGCATTGTTATATAGATATGCACGGTTATCACAAGGGGGCGCGCGAGCTGTCTCGCGGCGAGATATACTACCCGTCTCTTTCTAATTAGAACACTTAGAAAGACACGGATAGATTCTATCTCGGCGCGAGAAAGCTCGCGCACCGTGCTGAAATCGGGTTTCTTGGACCTTTGTTTAATCTAGTAGGTATCCAGCTGTATAAGCGAGTTCAGTCTACGAAATAAGCTCTATATACCTACTTGTGTAATTATACGAATTATATTTATTTGATGTTTTCTGAGGTAAGATGGATTTGTTGAGAATAATCAAGAAATATTAATTGCAATCAATAGAATAGGATAATTATGTAACTTTTGAAGTAGACGTCCGGTTCCTTAGGTGACGATTGGTTTCCAACGAGAGTCGACTGACCTTCGCTAGTGGGTAACTGGCACGGTAACATTCAAACTGACGTAATTGTTCTAAGTAGGTATGTAGGTTTGCCAAAAATGTCCAGAATTTCAACCGAGATTACGTATTATTACTTGTTGGGTTGAGGAACTATTTTTACTCTTTGTTTCGAATCAGAATCTGTGTCAGTGTCTGTTTCAAACACCTGCTTTTCAATCGGCCTCCTGAGATCTCGGCGCTGCGATCTTTTGTATCACTACTCTGTAAGGAAAACAGAAAACACCGCAAATTTTCCTTTGAAGCTTTGCTTTTTCTCGTACCTCCGCGCAGACTCGTTAATTTCACAAAGCTACGAAGCTTTTTTCGGAAAGGAAAATTTATTTGTACCTCCATATTAATATAAATTAGAGGAGGGAAGGTAAAATGCTGTATCTTTACGAACGAGTCCTCTGGGAACGTAACTTACCTACTTAAAGCGAGATAACTTTCTTGGAAATACTTTCAGAGAAAGAATTAGTTTCAGGTTCAATGGGGATTGGTTTTTCGTAAGCCGAGAGAATGTGATTCTCGTAAATAGAAATAATAAAGCAGTACGAGTAATACCTCGTTCAGAACAGAGTCCATTTTGAGTAGGTACGGCTCTGGGCCGGGATCGTTTTATGGTTAGTTTAATTTTATGTCTTGACGGCCCTTGATGTGGCCTGTGCTTGTAGGTAATCTCGGCAGAAAAAAGAAATAAAATACACTTGGCCAGAGTTAAACATTTATATTGAATTCTAGTACAAGAAGGTTATACCTACTAGTAGTAGGTAGTCTAATTAGCACTCAGCCTCTTATTTTTGGTCCATAATCGAAGCGCTCAGAGATGTCGTCGAGCTCAAAAGCCGATAAACTAACACTAAGCAGAAATTTATTTAAATCTCGTTAAATTAAGAAGGTTTTTCATACACGACGACCGAATGCCTTGTGGTTAGAGAACCTGACTATGAAGCTTGAGGTCCCGGGTTCGATCCCTGGTCGGGGCAGATATTTGTATGATGAATACGAATGTTTGTTCTCGAGTCTTGGATGTTTAATATCTATTTAAGTACGAGTATGTATTTATCTCTATAAGTATGTGTATCCGTTGTCTAGTAACCATAGTTGCTTTGCCTAGTTTGGGACTAGATCAATTGGTGTGAATTATCCCACGATATTTATTTATTTATTTTATTTATATTTATACGTAGTATACATATAAGTAATGAAGTAGATATGACCTAATCGTCGTACTTATCTACTGAAGTTAAGGCAGGCCTAGGAACCCTATTTCGTGGCGATGGCTTTAGCATTAGCACGGAATAAATATTAGTAGGTAGGTACTTACGTACAGAGTACCTATCCAAAACCGACGAGCAAGTATGTACAATGGCATGAAAGTGAATGAAGCAAGGAAGGTCTGGCAAGATCATAAAAGTGGAAATCAGTGATCTCTGCCTACCCCTCTGTTAAATGGGCGGACTTTCTGTATGTACATTATCATATGTAATGTACATACAGAGAGTCCGCTGTCTCTTAAATCGTCTCTTGCATCTGGGAGCTGCGCGATATCCTAGTTTAGCAGAAGCGGCAAGAAGGACTGGCCTAGCGTTAGTTGCATAAAGTCGTGGGTTTCAGGTTGGCCTATTACTGGAACCGGTTACCTACGAAAGTTGACGGCCCGTACACACGCCTAGTAAAATTCCAAATAGTTTTGGACCACGTCCAATGCCATCATTCAAAATACACTGCCTTGAACTTGCTGTGGCCGTCCAGGTGTCGTGCCAATTCCCGTCACCTTTTCAACATTTGACGGCAGTTTTTCTTGGAAACGTCGCCAAAATTTAATTGGCTTTTCTGTTACAAA
Organism: Epinotia nisella; assembly: GCA_932294315.1. NCBI lineage: Eukaryota > Metazoa > Arthropoda > Insecta > Lepidoptera > Tortricidae > Epinotia > Epinotia nisella. The sequence goes on along the minus strand of OW028687.1, from coordinate 12,844,954 downwards.
TGGGTGAGTAGTTGTAATGTACATATATTGCGCAATAGACTAAGACGGAGCATTTTTTCTGAATGGTGTCTACTATTCAATACAGTAAGGAAAGTACCTGCCTAGTTGGGGACCTAATGTACTAACTTCATCGCATGTAGGTACAATTGCACAGGTCTTTTTTTGGACATTTCGAATGTACGAGTAACACGATGCACGACTCTTCTACGTATCTGCATTAATTAAAATATTTGAGGTACTTCACTTATCATTAATACCATCTATCATACGTTTAATATCATACCTACCTAATTTCAAAGTTACCAACATTATTACATTTATATGCTAAATAAAAGTTTCAAGCGAGCAGTTAACGTTTACCTTGGCAGCTTATGAAATATGCTTGCCCTTCGTTATAAACGATGCGCATTTAGACCATAATAATATCGAGGTTTATTACTCTAAACCATAACAGGATTAATATAAATTTAGACGTATAAGAAAATTAGCCTAGTTTCATATGTCGTCACCGTAACACAAAGCTGAAAGCGTGACGTAATGACTCAATACTGCTAAGGATGTATTTTACCCGTCTGCCTCAGAAGGAGGATTATGTTTTTCTAACGTATGTATACTATAATGTATGTAGATATATATGGACAACAAAATTATATTTCACGGGCTACAGTCCAACCGGCTTTATGGATTTAGACATATGAGGTGTCGTTGAATGAAATCGTCATAATCGTGTAAGTGACATAGGTTATTGAAAAATCTTTTGATTTCACTCATTCTTTTATTTATGTATCTTAAGGCACTGGTCCCAGCGCCGGCGAGTGACATATGAACTATCGACTATTTTCTAGCCCAAGAAACGAACAAAAGATAATCGCTTCCGTGTAAATAAAAGAGAAATATATATTTATAGTTCATCGCTCGCTGTTCACACCGCGATCAACTATATGAACTACCTATACCTCGCTCTTTTATTTACACGGGAGCGATTATCTTTTTTTCGTTTCTTGAGCGAGAAAATCGCCGATAGCTCATCACTCGTCGCCGGCGGTGGGACCAGTGCCTTATCATCATCCAACCTCATACTAACTTAATTGTACTAGCAGAAGAATCGTTGAAAGAAAGTCAACTTTTTAATTACTAAACTTTGTAATGATTGGATTTCATACATAAATTTTTATTTTAGGAAATACGTCCATTACAATTCAATTAAATAGTGTATTCAAAATGGCAATTTGCAGATTTCGTAGTACTCGCCTCACTTAATGACAGCGACTGAAAACAAAATGAATGCCAATGTGCCTATGGTAAACTTACTGGACTGTACGTTTTTAAACATGTTTTGTACAAACAATAAAGCAAAAAAACTACTTCCATGCATAACAACGTACATTAAACTGATCAGAAACGAAAACAAAGTCGAGTCACGCACATGTGAACTAAATTAATATTAACAACGTAGGATAAGGTGTTTACATTTTAGTATGGTAGGTACTACTTACTGTTCTGTTTTTTTGGAAGATGGACATTTCGGACAGAGCCGTAGGCAAGGGGGATAAATATTCGATCTGAGGCTTTTTTAAATTATTGCCACTTTATCTGCTGGTCAAATGCACAACACGGCGGTCAAAGAACTAATCGTGACCATTATTAAAGTCAAAAATGGACAAAATCTATTCGTGTGAAGGCTGCTACAGTCAATCTACAATCTACGCTATCGAGTGAAGTCTTTTTTTCGTGGGTAAATGCATATACGCATCCTGCCTGGCTGGGGAAAACCAGGACGGGTATGACGGACTCCCGGGAACCCGGACTACCGTCTAAAACCCCACGGTGCTCTGCGCGCTGATTTATAACCTAACCTGCTTTTTTGCAAATATTGTAGCGTATGTCACTCCCACGAATAAGAGGAATCCAACGACACCTCATAATATGTCAACAACCATCAAACCCTTTGGACTGTAGCCCGTGAAATATAATTTACTTGTCCGTCCACATACACACATTCCCTCTCTCCCTCTGAGACAATCGAGTAAAACCAGACTCTCAATTCCAGCGCCTTCAACCTATGTCATTGATTCAATTACCACTATCATCTTGTCACGTGACCACTAATTTCCCTATAACCCTAACGCTATCGAATTGTCAAGTAAGCATTATTATTACAGCGAGATAAAGCTGGCGCGCACATGTGGTTGCGCAGGGTTCCCACGCCATGCCATGTGGCCGCCACTGTCGCAGAGCTTCGCTCACAGAGTGTGCCAATTTTTACTCATTCATGACGTGTTGGGGTACTCACAGTAAATGGATGGTGACACCAATAATAATAATAATGTAAATTTTCTCTAAAAAGGATTAAAAATCACATGGTATAAAAAGTAACACAAGACAATTTAAATAATCACAAAGTTATGTTCATCACAAAGTTTTAGGAGGTTCTGTCCCTTTTCCGTAAAACGCACCTTCACATGAAACGATTGTCATTTGGGACCCGTGACGTCACGGGTCTCTAGCGTTTTTTTCTCTATCAAGCAATATTAAAACGGTTCTTCTTTGTAATTTTCGTCATGAGGCATATCTTTTTGCCTTCTTTCTTTTGGAGTAATAATACAATTAAAGTCTTGTGGACTTCCGTGTGTAGAACGCCATAGGGCCTGATTCGAGGTTCATAGTGTACCACGTCCCTGACAGAAGACACATGAACGAAAAGCTAGAGAAGTTACCGTCTACCAGTAAAGATAAATGGTATCGCAGCCGATCCAAATAACCACGTTTTATAAATAAAAACGGTTGACAAAATCCCTACCAGCATGAATGACTTTTATAAGGAAAAAATACTGATGATGTCATTGCAATTGCATACCACGGTGCAACTGCTTCCTTTATAGGTGCTTTAGTTTTTATTTTTATTTTGTTAGGATTGCAAGAACCAACTTTACGTTTATTTTTCCTTGTATTTATGTACTTACGGAACTGCATGATTATACGTGTCCCTTCAACTTACTAAGCTACTAACTGAGTTACTACTGTTGTTAATGTCAAGTGCCCTGCAATACTATAAAAATATTTGGGAATGATGTATTTTTGTTACTTAGAGTTTTTGGTAAAGACTGATTGACGATGTTGCTAAATATATAACTTTTAAGCGAAAATACCCAACAAATTATGAAGCCACGCTGTATCTTCCTATCTCTCATAATATAACGCAATAGTCGACGGGACGGACCAAGTAACGCTGGCCAGCGTTCACCTCCCGGGTCTTCGCTTGTGACGGATAAAATTGATCGATGCATTAACTAATTAGGCTTTAAGAGAAAAATCCGTGCTAGAGCATACTTATAAATAGTTAGTTACTGAAATTACTTCTTCGTTACTCGTATATTTTGCTGTTACATAAAGAGGACAGAGATCGGTTTTGTCGGCAAATGGCAATACTAGTACCTAATAATGCGGATAGAATTCCAAAAAGTCAAATTAATGACACCAGAAGTTCGACCTCTGGTTATATGTTGAATGCACCTGAATGTACATATTGATTGATACACATGTACATGCAAGTTAAGATACTACATTTTGAATAATATATCATTTTTAGAATATTTTTTTAGCCATTAATATGTAGGTATAGTTAACATTTTTTAAAAAGTAGGAATCCACTTCAAATCTTATCTGCCTATGAATGGAATTGTTCTCTATTGTTAAAGCCGACCGCTAATCACCCGTGCAAAATGAAATGCATAAATAACAAATAAGTTCATACGAATAACAACTTTATCGTAAATTAATAAGGTTCAAATTTCATCAGCACGCACTCGACATAAAACCTTTTGCAAATAAGAGCCGTGATCGCCCAGGTGTTCGGCTCTTCCGTTCCAAAAGGTTTTATGTCGAGTGGGTGCTGATGAAATTTGAACCTTATCAATTTATTATAAAGTTGTTAGTCGTATGAAATCATTTGTTATTTATGCATTTCATTTTGCACGGGTGATTAGCGGTCGGCTTTAACAATAGAAAACAAAACCATTCATCGGCAGATAAGACTTGAAGTGGATTCCTACTTTTTAAAAAATGTTCACTATAAATAAAAAAGGGTTGAATAGGTTCCTTGTGATGGGACCCTAATCTAACCAATATTAGGTAGCATGAATCCATGCTAAAGCCCGATTTAGGCTTTTAAAATCCAAGGTTACCTATTTTATCATAACCGAGCCCTGATTCTATACTCAATAGTACCTTTTCGACTCGTTATCCAAAAATATAAATTTTTCGCTCACATGAATACTACATAGTTTAGGATAAACATAGTGGATTAATACTGTCTCCAATGTTGTGCAATGATTAAAAACAAATATACCTTCGTAACATCATGCCCAACAAACCAAACATAATAATTGACTGTTACATATCTATGTTCCGGAACCTAAAATGATGCATTATTCTTGTAGCTAAACATAAATGATGGATGATGAGAATAGAAGCGCTCATCCCGGGTATCCAGAAAATACTCAATATTTTGCCAAAACATTTCGCGGTTTCAAATTTAATCAGAAGCTAAATAATTTTATCCCCATGATAATTAATATTAGTACAGATATTATAGTACAGACAGTTTATTCCTACTTCGCAAATTCTTAACCTCATCTACGGTTTTTAACGACATGTAGAAAGAATCTCACATTATGTTTTCATACAAAGCCCTATCAAAAAACATGAGTCGTTTTATGCGACATTTTGTTAGTGCGGAGTAAATTCCTGGCTGTTGCTATATCCAGAATTTACCGTAATCGTCATAACCATATAAGCATCTAATTCTGACTTAAGTATGTTTAGAAGAGAACCTAATGGTTGCCGTATGCATCGATGTTAAATTTGTGTGATGCTATAATTGACTATTGTAAATGCCGGTTTAAATAGTTGCGAGAAAGCCTGCACGAATCAAACAATTTTCTACCATACGGAATTCTACGCTGTTTGCAAGTGTTTAAAGGTTTAGCCATCTTTATTATTCAGGAAATGACGTGCAGGTTGTCGTCGCGATCTTCGGAGTGAGGGAACAATGTACTGTGAGTCAGATATCCTGAAATTATTTGCCCCTGGAGATTTGATGATTCATTGTTTGGCTAGACTTTACTGAGAATTTAAACTTTGATTGCACGGAGGAAAACCTCTTCTAAAGTGCAATGTAATTAGGTACGACCTTAGGGGAAGGAAAATTTGGTTATGATTTGGCATTTAGATCCAACATATTCTGCGAATGTTGCATTGCTCCACGTTTCGAGTCAGATCAGACACGACTGTATTTACGAATGAGTCAGTAATATCCAAAAAAAAATATCCTCGTGCAAGAGAAATATAGTTGGAAAGGCAATTGTAGTTCAGAGTTGACAGGCAAATAAGGCACCGTGGGTCTCATTAGCCCATACGGGAGTCCCACATAACCACTCGGGTCACCCCCTGCACCCGGGTGGTATGCGTAACGCATTTCCCCCCCCCCCCCTCCCCCCCCCCTAAACATAAAAAAGGCTAGATTATACACTCACCGGCAGAAAATTTGGCCCAAAATCTTTTTGTGATTTCAAACCATTAATTGAATAAAGTAAATGATGTTTTTCTGCATAGTAAACTTTTTCTAATTTGGGCCAAATTTTCTGCCGGTGAGTATATATTCCCGTTCGATTTTCTTTTGTCATTGTCGATTTTTATACTATTGTTATTATGGTAAAATCACTCTCACCCAACGGACAGTGATCCGATGAGCTGTCCAGATGCTGTGAATCACTAATGAATAACGGCTTGTGAGGTTTCGCAGATTCTCGGATGCACGTTTTTGCTCCCGTGCAATTTAATACGTAGAGGGTGACATGTTTTTCGACATCCTTTTAAAATTACACTAAGTAACTACTTGCGGAATCCCACAATTAACAGTTTGTGACACCTGTAATTACCCACTTAGCGGGTTATGTTTACTTATAGCCCTTTGGAGGCACCTAAGCTACCAATGAATGTAGTATTGTTATGATGAGGTTTCACACAATTGTAGATTTTACTGTAGAGCAGTTAGTATAGATTTGTTTTATTTTATTTTTTTGTATTTTTTTACTACTGCAATGGAGTCGGAAAAATACATCAATAGTCGACAATTGTGTTATTTGGTCCCACAAATGTACAGAAACCATAAAAATATGTAAGAACATTTTCTCTTCTTCGACATTATATTTATTTGTGATAAGCCCTTACGGGCTTTTTGACTTTCGAGCACTCGAAAATTAAATAAAAGTCAATACAATTGTGGTGTCAAAGTTTCAGACACTTACTTTTTACCGATATAATTGAATACAAGTGGTCAATACTATTACCAGTCGTTTTTCAATTTTCTATTTCCGTTTCAAAATAGCAATTTGTTATTTTTGACAGTTTTCGAGTGAAAGAGTCGAGCGCTCGAAAGTCAAAAATCGGTCCCCTGTGCTAAGCGAGGATACTATTATCTATTCTGTGGCGAGGATAGGAAAATGAAGCCTTCCTATTGGTGAACTTTTTTCTCGCTGCTTTCTCGCACTAACTTAATAAAATAATAGAGTGGGAGTGTCTTTTGAGCTAGTTAAAAGTCATCTTGAGTAGATGATTATATTATACACCCAAGTAATGTAAAGATGTTACGTTGCTGTCCAGCCGAATTTTGTAAGCCTAATTTAGCTAATTTGGTATCTAATGGGCCGCATAATAGAAAAGATTGACCAAACCGCCAAGATTGGGTAAAATGCGTAGCAGTACGAAATCGGAGGCCTTGGTAGTGCAACAATTGAATGGTTTTTACGTTCTTGTAAAAAGTATTTGTAACATTTGGGAGAGGTAAAAAATTGATGATAGGCGAATTTAAAGTTGCTACGTAATTTGACATGAAACTCCAAGTTGTGTGGTTGGTTGGTAACGTCCTTCGTATAAACCTAGTGTCAACTTTAAAAAGGATTTTTTTATTTCTTGGTTCCATTAATTTACGAACTACGATTGCTTAAATAAAAATTTCGTACGAAATTAGTACCCTAGAAGAAAATCAACCCTTAGTACGGTAGATACTTAATTTGCAGAACTGCTTGGATTTCAACAGAACTGCTTGGATTTGAATTGCATAAAACAAGTCCCCTAGGATTTCAATTTTGTAAATCAAGTCACAAAAATAGTTAAAATAATTATGGTTTAAGACAATTATTTCTCAAAAAGATTTACATAAATCACTTACCTACTGAGAAAACAATAATTTTACTGAGAAAACGATATAAATAAGAAGTCAATGTGATTCAATAACATTTGCTTAAGTAGTATTAAACAGGCTAGGTAATGAAGAGGTAGGTATACAATTAATATCTTCCTATGCTATCTGAATTGACGTGCGTCCTTGCAGAACAATAAATAAACCTAGAACAGTTCACATGGAGATGGAGCATTCGAATCGCTGTAAGTTAGAAAAAAGAGCTCACTTTGTCACGCAGCAAGATATAGGTATTTGGCGGATGTTAGTTTTCATACAAAATTACAAAGACTGAAAAATAAATTAATATACCTATTGGGTTAATCTACTTTTTCTTGTTGTTATTCTGTCCTGGCAAGCCAAGAGACAACAGTGACAGAGTTTCTTAGAAAAAATACTATAAATTGGGCTCCTATCATGGTAAGGAGTTGCCCCACCATGGAATGGGTTTACCAATATAACAAAAATACGTGTTTAGTGGATTTAAACCCCATAAAATCAAAAAGTTTTAAAGAGGGCGTAACCAGGGCAATGAGCAAAAAAAATACATAACCGAGTTTACAATAAAGTATTTATGTACTAAACAATATTTGAGTTGACCGACTTGCATCATAGTAATCCGTAGAAAAAGTGACTCTATCTTCCAAGCTATTAAATTCAAATTCCAATGACAGTTTTATAAAATATCGGTCCCCTTAAAGGATTTCAACCATGCCTGTAAATTGCCCATGCCGACCCTGTATATTGTAAATCGATATGGTAAAGAGAAATACAATTATGAAATGAAATAAGTACATTTGCCTCAGATTTGTCAAGGTAAATAAAGTTTCATACTCGCAGTCGCATAAATGTACAACTTAATGGTATCTAACTACAGCTCGATGCATAATTCATAGGCTATAAAGTTACATAGACTGACTTCCTCGCGAATTAACTATTGAATAAATCCTGAGTATTGCACTTTAGTATCTGCAAATACGTCAGCAGCATATACTCGTACAACTGCATAGCTATGAGTCAGGGTTTAAAGTAATTACTTAAGATTAAAAAAGATGTTTGGTAGTTTCCACATGTTACAATTGATAACGCAGTGTTGCTATTGTAAATTGATAGTAAACCATCAAATAAATGTAATTCAGTATAAATTAAGAAATATAATTAAACTCATAAAAAGATATGGACCTTGAAAGTTTAGAAAAAATATGCATTTTTTTATTGTCCAAAAGTAAATTTAAAGCTACCCAATAGAATCCTTTCGCTTTTATAGAAACAAAATTGTATGTCAACTATGGTTCTAAACGCAGTATTTCACGACTGAAACAGTAATTTACTTGATTTTCAAAACAACGATTAGTACAAATATTACACTGTGACGTCACGATTCAATGTTGATCAGTATGAAACGTTTTCGGCTGCCGCCAGCGAGGTCCGACTTTAACAATTTTTTTTGGGTATTTATGTTTTTTAATTGTAGTTGCTCCCATATAAACATTTGTTCCTCTCCAAAAACTGGTTCGAATGGCATCGTAAAAAAAATCAGGACACAACACAACGCAATTATCAATCATTGGATTCACGTATTTTCCTTATGGCAGTTTGCGTGTGGCGTTGCGTAGCAACTACTAGGCAGTTAAATTATTAATTCTAGAATATTATGTTTTTTTTTCTAGAATAGTTTACATTTCCATTTCCATCCCTATCACAGACCTTATACATCTCTGGTATATTAAATGATCTCACAAACTTCTTGTTAATTCTGATAGAGAGACCATGTATCTAAAATAAGAAAGAAACATAAAAATTCCAAAAGAGGTCAAGCTACAGAAAAATAAAATTAAATACGTACTTAAAAATAAAACTTATAAAAAAATAAAAAATAAGATAAAATACTAAGTTAATAATGGATCATGTAACATATAATACTTTCCTAATTTATCCTTAGGTTGCAGTTTGGGATATTTGTTATCAATAGAAACAACTCTTTTAGTATTTCCCACGGATAGCGGCGCCATCACCTTTTCACGACTACCACAGACTCGCTAGTGTTGCCACCGCTATCGCGCGCGTTTATTCAGAACGCTACATCTCTTCCTTTTACAATTTTTTAATAAGAAAATAATTAGACCTCTGAATGACAACAACGACAGAATTCACATAAGTAGTAGTAGCTATTATCACTATTTGAATCACAGGGATAACATTGTAATTAAATCATACATGACATCACTTCTTAGTACTTATATCTAAAATTAAGAATATCTGTAATTTTAATTAAAGACTGTGGTACACTCTGTACCTACTAGTATGCTTACTCCCTACTTATACATATACATATGGTATTGAAATCAGTCTAAGACTCAGTCAGCTACTTTAATAATATTTGTAAGTAATAGCTACATCACAGCACTTGTTATGGCTTTAGATTATTATTACATACTCATTAATAACATTTATATTCACGTATCAAATATTCAACACACAAATTCTACCTTAAATTTAACAACATATTTGTCAAGTGTGCGCAAGACTAGTCAGACGAATGTACTACTAGTCAGAATGAATATCTTCGTCTTGAGACTGTTCCTTATCCTTATCATAGACTCTCCACTCTCCTTCTACTTTTTTTAAATGGACTATGTTTCTCTTATACTCGTGTCCGGTGTGGTCATTCCGTACATTTATCTCACCTCCCTTTGCACTTGTGACTGTATGCGGAGTAGAATTGAAATTTGTAGTTAATTTATTCTCTTTAATCATGTTCTTAACATATACTTTTTCTCCGACTTCCAAACCGTGTTCTTTTGCTCCCCGTTTACGGTCCGCCTCTATTTTCTTTTTCTCTTTCATTTCTGTGTCCTTGTCTCGCACTTCTAAATCTGTTTGTCTGTGCTCGATGTCTATTAAATAAGGAATTTTGTCCCGGAATTGTCTGTTAAAGAAAAGTTCAGAAGGTGATTTCCCTGTCGTACTATGAGGAGTACTATTATACATCATTAAATAATACAGCAAATCTTCTTTCCAATTGGTTCTGAGACTTTGGCTTATTTTTAAGCGTTTGACAATATCTCGATTTTGACGTTCAACTTCCCCATTCATCTGGGGCCAATATGGAATTGTGTTGAAAATTTGTATACCTAATTCACTGCAAAAAGCTTTAAATAATTCGCTCGTAAATTGTTTCCCATTGTCTACAGTTATACTAACAGGGATACCCAGTCTTGAAAACATCTCTCTTAGGACATTAATGGTGTCTTGTGCGGTTATGGATTTCATAGGTTTAATTTCTTTATACCGACTATAGTAGTCGATAACTACAAATAAATAGTCACCACTTGGTAGAGGTCCTAAAAAATCTGCTGCTGTATCTACCCAAGCTTGTGATGGTAACTGCCGTCTATTCATTGGTACAGGTGGACTGGGTCCTGAAACCAAAGTACACCCTTTACAACTTTTGACTATGGTTTCCGCGTCTCGATCAATCTTTGGCCACCAAACCTTAGTGCGTAGCCTACCCTTCATAGCTACTATACCTGGATGTCCTTCATGGGCTGCATCTAGGATTTGGTGACGCAATTTGGAAGGAATGATCAGTTTGTTACCTCTTAATAGCATTTCATCATGTATCCATAACTCTGACTCGAACATTTTGTAATGGTTAATCTTGCTGTCCCACTCATTTTGTAGGATGCCTTTTTTGACTAATTGGAGTTCACTATCAGTTTGAAAAGCGTCTTTTATGGCTTGAAAAGAAACAGGTACTGTAACGGTCCACCTTAGCTAACAAATAAACATCACAAAAGAACTCAAATAAAACACTAAAACCTAAAAAATGGCCAAAATGATTCGTCTAGGTAGAACCCCGTAATGTTGTGAACCGCAAAACCCAAAATCTTTAATGTGAATGCTTGTCAGGCTAATGAACTCTTCGCCTACTCTAGAACCAAGTCCTACTATGAAATTTAATAAAATATTTTATTTTTTGTTTGTAAAATCCCCTACCACCTATTATACGCTCGGTTAAGCAAGGACGTAGCCCGTATATTCCATATTACCAAGATTATTTAGTTTTCCCTATAATAAGCTAATCGCTTTCCCTAGATACTTGTTTTATAGCAAAAGTACTATCGACAGGTAGTGGTGTAAAAGTACCCTTTTACACTCACTGGCTACGTCTTGCATGGATGGGGATTGAGCGTCCTAGACAATTTACCTTCCTGGCTATCCTAGAGTTTAAGACCCAGAGAAAGAGATTACCAGCGTTTCAAGCTTAACGGGCTGATTGAGAAGAAACGCCGAAACAAACTCATCAGGCATCTTTACGTAGTTAATTGAAGTACTGAACCCACTGAAGCCAAATGTGAATTCCAGACCCACATTGAAATAGCTAGTAGTTATAAGGGTATTATTCCGCCCGTAACTACAGTCATCAGCGGCCTGCTTCGCCTCCCGCTGGTCCCTACAACAGAATTGTTTCTTTCTTAAACGCTTCTGTTTCCCTAACCAGTAGTTCAGAATGTCACATTCAACCCCAGAAACCCAATACTTCAATAGTCTAGATCCAAATTCTATCGTTCGAAATAACGAAGTAACCTCAACTATTTTCCCCAAAATGTGTGTATGAATTTAATCCTAAACTAGCCCTTCTGAAGCTAATTTGATTATTCGAAACCAAAATCAATCTCGATTTTAGAAAAGAATAATACCGAAGATGTATGCCCTGACTAAGCTATCTGAGTTCAGTAGGCCACTCTGAGGGTTGCAACGCTAAGGCCAGTGTAATTGCCTCCCCCCCTCGCGACCGCAGTCTAGATGGAATACGAGGAGTAAGGCACCCTATTATGTATATGAAGTTTATATTTAAATATATTTAATAAGTCCGAATCTCAATTACTGCACGATTTCAACGAGTGAGGATATCCCTCTGTGCGGATCACATGAATGACTACGCCTCGTCTACGTCGTCAGTTGGGCTTTGAGAAACGTGAGGGGCCTCTTATTAAGAGGCGTCGTCTCCTGTGTCGATAAAAAGGAAGACGCCAGACCACCCTCAAGTCTGGTAGCAAAGACTCTGGATCATTCCCATTTGACACCGTAAGGCGGGAATGACCCCTCAGGTATACTGTAAACCTGGACACTGTTTCTGGATTTTTCTTTAATTAAAATAACTCTAAAACTCTATAGAAAGTTCGAGACGTAATTATGAAGATAGTAAAACCACCCACCAAAGACTTCCCAGTTATAATCCAGAGACCTTGTCAGTCTGAAAGTTGAAGCTGAAGTGAATCCCGTTTCATCGCCGTCTAGCCTTTTTATACCCCCAACCCAAGCATCGACTCGGATTCGAAACAAAAGAATATAAAGTCATTTGTTTTCTCATTGTCTGTCGAGCTCGGATTCGAAACAAAAAAAATATAAAGTCATTTGTTTTCTCATCGTCTGCCGAACTCGGATTCGAAACAAAAAAAATATAAAGTCATTTGTTTTCTCATTGTCTGTCGAGCTCGGATTCGAAACAAAAAAATATAAAGTCATTTGTTTTCTCATTGTCTGCCGAACTCGGATTCGAAACAAAAAAAAATATAAAGTCATTTGTTTTCTCATTGTCTGTCGAGCTCGGATTCGAAACAAAAAAATATAAAGTCATTTGTTTTCTCATTGTCTGTCGAAACAAGTGACTATTTTTAACCCGAGAATGCTGCACTAGCTTAAAAATATTAAATCTTATAAAATATTACTATCACGTAGAATACTGATTCGATCTTGGATTATGAAAATATATTTTTAATATAAAGGAAACAAGACCAGTTTACTGTGTTCTGTTACAATCTGCCCTCGATGAATTTGCAAGATAAGATCTCTCAGATCTTGTCTGTAAAAGTCATCTCTAAACTGAAACTCAACAACTAGCTATAAACTTAAAAGTTTCAATCTATTGATGTATAAATCCCTCCAATAAGAATGATATTAAATGTGGTGTATATTTAAACCAATAATGGATAAGCTGCTGACGATCCAGTCAAAAAGCTGGCCCTGAGACTTTAATTATAAACAATGACACCTCTAAGTTCTTCCATCATTACATTGTAGAAGTACAAGGTTGTGAATCTTGTAGACTATAAGAGCCCGATTTTGTAGTACCACCCTGAACCTTAGGATCTGGCTGGGCATCCGTTGATTCTGTCCACATTGTCCGGACAAGTGATCTCACAAAACCTCTCCATGCAAGATGAAAAACCCTTATGTTTGGTATCCACTCTTTGTTACCAAGGCTCCACAGCTCAACCACATTGGTGTATGTTTCATTTGAACAGGATATCCGACCACAACAGTTTACTTATGCATTCCCTATACATTGAGTACCATTGTGTGACTTATGATTAACAATATGAAGCTCCTTAATCATAATCTTTGCCAACTAAATAAACTTTATATTTCCCTGAAAGTTCATTAATAGACCCATTACAATTAATGTAGACACACGAAAACAGCTCTTACTTATTATACCTTTTCGCCACATAAAATAATTGCTTTGTTGCATGTTTCTATTAGCGAATTATGAATGTGCGAACTAATATCGGATATCGTATCCAAATGAGGTGTGTAAATCAGTGATGTTCCGCATACATTGTAGAGTAGGTGACATCACAGTAAGTCTCATAAAGACCTTGTCATTTTATGACTTTAACCTAAATCCTATTACTGTGACTACACTTTGTATTAGGTTTTGGAGGAACCATTTACCAATAAATCTAGATTGTACTCTAAACTTTGTCTAATCAGGAGGAACTCTATTATACCTCCCACTCTCGAGTCAACCTTCCTAGTATACAACCACTCATAACGAAACATCCTTCGTCTTCAATCTAGCACATTCCTGTCATTCTTTCTTTCTATTCTCTTTCCCGCAGCTCCTACCAACCAAACAAAACTCCATAAGTACAATCACAACGTAAACGTTGCTCCTTTCAAGTTATATTATTTCGCTTTATTCTATTAACATGAATTTATGCAATGTTTTCCCTCTATTTGTTACAATGTTCCAATCACAATTAGAACCCCCATGTTTAAGTTGTAAATAGTAAAGGCTATTTTGCACCCTGCCCCCCGCATATAAAACTCTAAATACCACTTGCTTATATTTCTACGCTTCCATACGCTCCTTCAATAACCCCAGGATATTCCTATGACTTACCACAAATTAACTCCCCCTTTTAGATGACGTATAACTTATTTCTTCTCAACGTAACATTTGTTTCATTTCCGTTTATTTACGGAAAGAAAAACACCCAATTACAAATATTTATTTAATTCACTTCAGCCTCAACTACCCTTTTTTCCACATTTCTTGTCAATTTCGCAGACAATTCATCTTTTGATACAATTGTTTTATGATACAAACAATAATTATAGGTAAATTATATTTTAATTATTATTTTGTAATTATTATTACATTTCATTCCCTCAATAATCAATTAAATTTGTTAAACATAATAATTCCTTTAAACAAAAAACATTTCCCCACAACCCTCTTCCTCTAGTTCTTCCCTCTCTCTCTCACGAATCAACTTCTATTCAGAGCAATTGCTTCTGTAAAATCGCGACAAATGAATAGCGTTAAACTTTCCCCTGACTTTGTTAGTGGAGGGACACACTAAAACATACACATTATGGTAAGGAATTGCTGCGATTACATACGACCCTTCATATAACGCTTCAAACTTCTTTGTAATTTTCCTCTGGGTATCCGATTTATTCACCCTCTTTATCTTTACCCATTCTCCTATCTGATATTGAACTAACCTGTACCTTTGATTAAATCTGGTCTGTCTAGCCTCCGCAGCTCTCCTCAAATTATCTCTCACCTTCTCTCTTACGTTGTCTAAGTCTTTTTGTATTGTCACTTTAGTAACTTTATCTATCGTTAACTCCGTCGATCGCCCGTACAAAATTTCACTTGGTGTATAACCAGTACTCTCATGAAATGTGTTATTGTATAACATTTCCAGTTTCGGCAAAATATTTACCCAGCTTTGATGTTTCTTAGCACAATAAATCCTAAGCAAACGTCCCAATTCACGATTTACTCGCTCCGTCGTATTAGGCCTCGGGTTTCTTACTGTAGTATATAAACTCTTGACCCCCTTGTATTCCATGAATTGACTCCAAATTCTAGAAATGAATTGACTTCCGTTATCCGTCATAACCGCTTTGGGACTTATTATCTCGAAGAATTGTTTCATTTTGCTTATCACCGACATTGCAGTAGCCTTCCTTAAAGCATACAGTTTTACAAATTTACTAAAAGAATCTTGTACCACTAAAATATGACTCATCCCAAACTGTCCCGTTGGTAGAGGTCCGTATAAATCAGCCATTATTAGGTCCCCAATTCCATTCGTGACAATTGATTGACACGGTCCCACATAATGCCTATTGTTGTTCCTTGTCATCTGGCAAATATGACAAGTTTTAATTATTTGTTTTACGTCTCTAGACATACCTGTCCAATAAAACCGATCCTTAATATACTTGATCACCTTGTATGCCCCCTGATGCCCCATTTCTAAATGGGTCTGAGTGATCACTTCTTCTCGTAATACCCTCGGTAAATAAATCACCTTCTCTAATTCTTCATTAGGTTTAAAATAGACTATCCCGTTTTCTAAGCTACATCTCTGGATTATCCTTCCTACCCTGTCTGCATAATCATAATTTTCCAATTGTTGTAAAATTTCACGAACTTCGGGGTCCCCCTTTTGTAAATCTGTCATTCGCTTCAGTTTATTCAATAATAACCTATTCTCCCCTGATTCAGTATAGTGGATCTCCGGTATTCGTATTTTATCTTCCTGGAACAATTCACTCTGAGGTGGATACCTTGACAGAATGTCAGCTCCTACGTTTTCCTTTCCTTTTATATGTTGAATATCATACTGGAATAGCTCTAAATAATTTATCCACCTAATTACTCGTGCATTACATAATTTCCAGTTTTTGACAAACAGAAGTGCCTTATGATCTGTTTGTATGTACACCTTCGACCCCCTTAGATAGATTTCGAATTTCTCAAGGCAAGCTATAATTGCATAAAACTCCTTCTCACTAGTCGTATAATTCAACTGGGCTCCCCTAAGTGACTTACTATAGAATCCCAAAACCCTCATCTGCCTCTTTTCATCTAGTTGATAGAGTATCCCAGCTAACCCTATACCTGAGCTATCAGTCTGGAGGTAGTAAGGCTTGCTAAAATCTGGATGTTGTAACTGTACGGTGTTGACAAAACTCTTTTTGATATCCTCAAAGGCTTGTTGTTCTATACTTCCCCAATTCCATGATACATTTTTCTTTAAAAGATCACATAGTGGTCGAGCGAGCTCACTATATCCGGGGATAAATCTCCTGTAAAAATTGCACAATCCTAAGAAAGCTCTAAGTTGCTTTATTTTCTTAGGTGCGGGGTAACTCTGTATAGACTTGGTTTTCTCCGGATCTGTTCTAATACCCTCAACGGAAATAATGTACCCTAACATTTTAACTTCTTTACACAAAAATTTACATTTTTCCAAGTTGCAAGTTAATCCTGCCTTTTGCAGTCTTCCCAGAACTATGTTTATATGTTCTATGTGTTGCTCCATAGATCCGGTAGTTATTATCGCCAGGTCATCCAAATAATTAACACAAAACTCTCGCACATCGTGGCCTAGTATGCAGTCCATAGCTCTACTGAAGCTCCCAACTGACGTTTTAAGTCCTTGAGGTAAAACATTATAAACATAGGATTTCCCATTAAAGCTAAACCCCGTGTATTTTTTGCTTCCCTCGGATATTGGTATCTGGAAGTACGCGTTATTTAGATCGATCACACTAATATATTTCACCCCATGAAACGAATTCAATACGTCTAACTGTAATGAAGGCTTTTCCGTTTCTGCAATCATATATTTATTTATTTCTCTCGCGTCTAAGAGGACTCTTATGGACCCATCTTTCTTCAATGTAAAAGTTAAAGGGCTACAATATTCAGTTTGTGATCGACTTATTATGCCTAGTCCCTCTAACTCTCTCAACTTGATTTCTATCTTTTCTCGATATGCATATGGGATGGGATATGTCCTCTTTACGACGGGTGCATGTTTTTCCATGTTAATAACATGTTGATAACAATTCGCTCTTCCCAATTTCGATCCAAACAGCGACTCATATTTCTTCAACATTCCGTTCAGCGCCTCTTGTTCCGTAGGTCTTAGTTGGACTCCAGTTGCAAATGACCCACACGCCCGTATTTTCTTCAATGATTTCGGACTCTCTAGTTCAATTTCATCCTTGCGTTTATAAAACTGCACCCAAATTCTACTATTTTCAGTGGGGATTTCTATTCCACAGCGTTCTTGGCTTAAACTTATTGCGACCTTATTTTCTTTTAACCAATCAAATCCTATTATAAGAGGAAAACTTAAATTGGGGATGACCAGGAAACTAACTTCCTTAACTGTCTCTTGCAGTTTTATAGGCAGTAATATCATAAATTTTATCTCCTTACTCTTATGTCCTGATGCCGATCTTATTTGTAAAGTTTTAATTGGCATCTCCGGAATTGCAGGGTACTTCACTTTCAGTTCCTCATATAACTCTAGTGATATACATGTGACGTCACTTCCCGTGTCTATTAGAGCTATTATGTCATAATCAAACACCCGAATTCTTACTTCCGATTTGAAATACTCCGGTAAGGTTCTTTCCCCCTCTGTTTCCTCAAAAACTGAGGTAAGTTGGCTCTCTCTTCCTTCTAATTCTATGGTTTCATTTTTGAACTTTAGAACATCGACTATATAATGGAGCCTTACCTCTCCCTCCCCACCTTGTGGATACCCTAATCCATGTTGCCCCCTACCAATTATCCCTACTTCGATAGGCGCTCGCAATCCCTTACCATTGTTCCCTAGCAATTGCCCTGGTTCCCAATTCATATTGCTCATGATCTTCAAAATTTTGACCCGCTCCGAAGCTAAAGCTGATCCGGGGACGTTTTCACCAGCTTCTCCTAGTTTTCCGAATCTATAATTTCTTCCGTTTCCAACGATGTAACAGTGTTTTCAGGTCGCCGCCAACTCTGATAATGTTGAATCTTCTTTTTCTCCACAGTTTTTGTAGTTTCAGTTCTATTGTGGTTTTCTTGTTTGCTTATTTCATCCATTGAACGCAAAAATTCAGCCGTTTCAAGTATCGTAGCAATCTTGGTCGTAAGAAACGCTTGCTGTAAGTAACGGGGGAAATGTCGTATTATGTCTGACACCAATTGTTCTTCTGGCATGCTGTAGTTTAACAACTTCGCTTGGCCTATCATATTAATAAAATAGTTATGCATCATTGGTTCTTTGTTCTTGTCCCACGTTCCTTGAACTATTTTCCGTCTTATTTCATTTTGTTCGAATCCCCCCCAATGAGATCTCAAAAAGTCTGCTTTAAAATCCGCGAATTCCTTCCAACGGTTCTTATAAACTCGTGCCCACTCTCGTGCCGCTCCCTCCAAACATTCTATTGCTGTCTCTAATTCTTGTCCCTTCGCGTCTACTTTCTTCATATATGTCTCTAAATCTTCTATAAATGTGACTGGATGTATTGTTGTTTTTCCAAATTTAGGGCGTTCAAAATTAACGTTTTTAAAATTGTAGACAATGAGTGGTCTTCCTCCCTGAGTCAACCCTTTCTCTGTCTGTGAGACAGACTCTCCCACAGCCTGTTGTGTCATTTCCTCCCCTGCTTCATTTGAATCTTCAATACTACCAGATGCTACTTCCTGAGTAGTACTCATTGCAGCATGTAATTCCGCCCTCAACTGTCCTATCCCTTCCGTCAAGGTCCTTTCTGTTCTTTTTAGCATATTGAAAAATAATCCCCGTACAGGTCTTGCCTTCTTGCCGACTGCTTCTATAGGTCTATGCCTAATTCGCTTAACAAAGGTAGTTTCCCGTCTTACTGGGGTAAGAGTCTCATGTGTTTGTGTGTCTTGTGGTGCTTGTTGTGCCCCCTCCTTCGATTTAGTCATAGCCTTCCCTTTTTTAGCAGATTTATTCATATTTCCTGAAACCAAAGATTTCCCAGTTATTATTATTATTATTATTATTATTATTTTTTTATTCACTGTTTACAATCTTTGGTAAATTTAGCAAAATCAAATATTATATTTATCCAGCATCAGTATAGTTATTCTTAAGGTCTTGCTTTAGTTGTTTAGTAGCAAGTGATTTGTAACAAGTGACCCTAATATTATAGGTTTTTTTTTTTTTTTTTCTGTGATGAAACTATAAAAATCAGATCTATAATGTTAGTCCTTTTGCACAGCCTGATGACGGCAACTGCATTCCATAGGGGCTTCCAAACTCAGGCGGTACCCAGTATTCCTCTCATTTCCAATCAGTGCAATTGGATCAAAGCCCACTTCCTTATCAGAAGTTATCTCTATTTCCTGTCCCCTTGTTAGGTTCCTGCTACTCGATGATTCTAAAGGGGCTGTCTCATTTTCTACATAACCAATTGCAGGGTTGTTGTTGCCTTCGTTTCCTTTCATATTTACTTGAAGGATCTCTTTCTTTCGTCTGTAGTATGCGTTGGAATTCTGGCGCCATTTTTCTCTTAATTTCTCTCCATCTTTGGCCTTTATTTTCTGATAATTTTCTCTGTTTCTTTTCATTCTAGCTTTATTACGCTCTTGATCAGATTTTATCTCTGTATATCGTAATTTACTAGCCTTTCTTCTTGTTTCTAATGTTTCTTCCTTAGTCTTCTTCCTTTTTCCTTCCATTTTATACCCAATAACTGTGACGCATTGAAACTACCAACACTTGAAGTTATTGGAACTATTCCCCCTTTTTGCTAATGGCTCCCCTCCGCATCTATAAATTTTTTTTGATTGTATTTGTTGCTCCTGCCCTCCTCCTCTTATTTTTGTGATGTGGTCAATATTTCAGTTAATGGTTTGGTCATTCATTTTAAACTAAATATTAATTTATTATACTTAAATTCCTAAACTGTGTTTTCTCATTCTAAGAAATGGAGGTAGAAGTTCTTAGAACATACGTTTGGGAAAGAATGGACAGACGAAGAGCTGAAAACCAGACAAGACCACACTCCATTTTCACGGCAGCAAATTGTAGCCTAAAAGGCTACTATTGAAGTAATTTTTACAGCGTTATCCTATTTACTTATTTGAGTTCTTTTAATATCCTGGTCACGGCACCAAATTGTAACGGTCCACCTTAGCTAACAAATAAACATCACAAAAGAACTCAAATAAAACACTAAAACCTAAAAAATGGCCAAAATGATTCGTCTAGGTAGAACCCCGTAATGTTGTGAACCGCAAAACCCAAAATCTTTAATGTGAATGCTTGTCAGGCTAATGAACTCTTCGCCTACTCTAGAACCAAGTCCTACTATGAAATTTAATAAAATATTTTATTTTTTGTTTGTAAAATCCCCTACCACCTATTATACGCTCGGTTAAGCAAGGACGTAGCCCGTATATTCCATATTACCAAGATTATTTAGTTTTCCCTATAATAAGCTAATCGCTTTCCCTAGATACTTGTTTTATAGCAAAAGTACTATCGACAGGTAGTGGTGTAAAAGTACCCTTTTACACTCACTGGCTACGTCTTGCATGGATGGGGATTGAGCGTCCTAGACAATTTACCTTCCTGGCTATCCTAGAGTTTAAGACCCAGAGAAAGAGATTACCAGCGTTTCAAGCTTAACGGGCTGATTGAGAAGAAACGCCGAAACAAACTCATCAGGCATCTTTACGTAGTTAATTGAAGTACTGAACCCACTGAAGCCAAATGTGAATTCCAGACCCACATTGAAATAGCTAGTAGTTATAAGGGTATTATTCCGCCCGTAACTACAGTCATCAGCGGCCTGCTTCGCCTCCCGCTGGTCCCTACAACAGAATTGTTTCTTTCTTAAACGCTTCTGTTTCCCTAACCAGTAGTTCAGAATGTCACATTCAACCCCAGAAACCCAATACTTCAATAGTCTAGATCCAAATTCTATCGTTCGAAATAACGAAGTAACCTCAACTATTTTCCCCAAAATGTGTGTATGAATTTAATCCTAAACTAGCCCTTCTGAAGCTAATTTGATTATTCGAAACCAAAATCAATCTCGATTTTAGAAAAGAATAATACCGAAGATGTATGCCCTGACTAAGCTATCTGAGTTCAGTAGGCCACTCTGAGGGTTGCAACGCTAAGGCCAGTGTAATTGCCTCCCCCCCTCGCGACCGCAGTCTAGATGGAATACGAGGAGTAAGGCACCCTATTATGTATATGAAGTTTATATTTAAATATATTTAATAAGTCCGAATCTCAATTACTGCACGATTTCAACGAGTGAGGATATCCCTCTGTGCGGATCACATGAATGACTACGCCTCGTCTACGTCGTCAGTTGGGCTTTGAGAAACGTGAGGGGCCTCTTATTAAGAGGCGTCGTCTCCTGTGTCGATAAAAAGGAAGACGCCAGACCACCCTCAAGTCTGGTAGCAAAGACTCTGGATCATTCCCATTTGACACCGTAAGGCGGGAATGACCCCTCAGGTATACTGTAAACCTGGACACTGTTTCTGGATTTTTCTTTAATTAAAATAACTCTAAAACTCTATAGAAAGTTCGAGACGTAATTATGAAGATAGTAAAACCACCCACCAAAGACTTCCCAGTTATAATCCAGAGACCTTGTCAGTCTGAAAGTTGAAGCTGAAGTGAATCCCGTTTCATCGCCGTCTAGCCTTTTTATACCCCCAACCCAAGCATCGACTCGGATTCGAAACAAAAGAATATAAAGTCATTTGTTTTCTCATTGTCTGTCGAGCTCGGATTCGAAACAAAAAAAATATAAAGTCATTTGTTTTCTCATCGTCTGCCGAACTCGGATTCGAAACAAAAAAAATATAAAGTCATTTGTTTTCTCATTGTCTGTCGAGCTCGGATTCGAAACAAAAAAATATAAAGTCATTTGTTTTCTCATTGTCTGCCGAACTCGGATTCGAAACAAAAAAAAATATAAAGTCATTTGTTTTCTCATTGTCTGTCGAGCTCGGATTCGAAACAAAAAAATATAAAGTCATTTGTTTTCTCATTGTCTGTCGAAACAAGTGACTATTTTTAACCCGAGAATGCTGCACTAGCTTAAAAATATTAAATCTTATAAAATATTACTATCACGTAGAATACTGATTCGATCTTGGATTATGAAAATATATTTTTAATATAAAGGAAACAAGACCAGTTTACTGTGTTCTGTTACAGTACTGGCCTAGCATACTGCACTATTTGATTTACATGGTATTCATCGTCAAAAGAATTAGAATTTACTGAAGGACATAATCTAGAAAAAGGATCTGCTATGTTTTGTTTTCCTGGACGGTATATCACCTTGTAGCTATATGATTGCAACCGCAAAACCCACCTTTCAATGCGAGGGCAAGGCTTTGATCTCGTGCCAAATATGACCTCTAAGGGTTTATGATCGGTTATTAGTTCGAATTCTCTGAGACCATATAAATACATCCTGAAATGCTCCACTGCCCAAACAATAGCCAGGGCTTCCTTTTCAGTTTGACAGTACCGTTTTTCCACATCTGATAAGCTTTTATTTCCATATGCGATGATTCTAGAGCCTTTACTGTCCCACTGAATAAGAACCGCCCCGAGACCGAAAGGGCTAGCATCAGCCATTATTTGTGTTTTATCACATGGATCATAATATCCTAAAGAGGTGATGTTACCCAAACTATTCTTTAGGTCATTGAAAGCTACCTTTTGTTCTTGTTTCCAATAATTTGTGATATCAGTGTTTTTGTGGAGTTTTAGTCTCAATATCTCTCTGAGAGGTTCAGTAAGTGTTGCTAAATTTGGGATCCATTTGCCAATAAAATTAACTAGACCCAGAAAACTCTGGACCTCATCAATAGTCTTGGGTTCCCTGAAAGTTTCAATCCCTTTGATATATTTATCTAAGGGCTTGACTCCTTCAGAAGTCAATTCATGCCCAATGAATTCAATTCTCTTGGATTTAAAAATACATTTAGCCTCATTCAACAATACATTATTTTGTTTAAGAACTTGCAATACATGATCTAACCTCGTATTATGTTCCTGCTCATCTTTTCCAAAAACAACGATATCATCAATAAAATTGACGACACCCTCACATGGCAAGAGCATTCTCTCGAGAATTTTTTGGAAGTGCTCTGGCGCACATGAAATTCCGAACAATAACCTCTTATATCTGAAAAGGCCCTTGCCAGTGATAAATGTTGTCACATCTCTTGATTCCTTACTAATTTCGACCTGATGAAATGCCTCTCTAATGTCAAGTTTTGAGAACATGGTTGCTTTATTAAATTTAGGTATAAGTTGTGCCATTGTAGGTAGCGGGTGGTTTTCTCTGACTATAGCCTTGTTGGCACATCGCATGTCTACACAAATCCTAAGGTCCCCGTTGCTTTTAAGTATTGGCACTATGGGTGACACCCAAGAACTTGGTTTATCTACTGGCTCTATGATATCTTTGGCGATTAGTTCGTCAATTTTGGAATTTACTTTACTTTCCAGTGGAATAGGTATTTTTCTATATGGTTGAGTTACTGGGTTGACAGTTTTATCTATAGCAATGCTTAACTGAACGTCTTTGAACTTAGGGAAATGACCTTCCGAAATATTATTGACACTTACCCCAATTCTCAGGACATTAAGGGATATGGCAGTCTCTTTACCGAGTAGATCTCTTGTGCCATCCTTGATCACATAGAATGTGGCTCCTTGCTCTCCATCACCAATCCTAATTCTGGCTTCGAAAGTCCCTAAAACTGTCAGTGGCTCAGTGCTTCCATATGCTTTGAACACTTTCTCAGTGGATTTCTGCTGGTTGGTTATTTCGACTGCACAGGCCTTCAAATGTTCCCATGTTTGGTCTGTTATTATGTTACATTTGCTGCCAGAGTCTATCAGCATGTTCACCTCCACACCACCAATCTGACATTTCACTGTCTCGTCTTCATCCAAATGGAATATGTAGTCAATTGGCGTATTTTCAGTTCTGACTCTTTTGGCCTTGTCTTCCATTGTAATTGTTTTATTCGCCTGAGTGTGAGTAGCGTGAATGGTCTTCCTTTTGTTGTGTCTTGTCCGGCATTGTTTCATAAAATGACCCTTGAAGCCACATTTATTGCAAATTTCATCTCTTGCTCTACATGTTTCACTGTCAGTTTTATGTCTCATCGACCCACAGCGTGTGCAGCATGTACTCATAGGTTTGGAAAATCTCTTGAACTTGTTTTCAATCTTGTTTACAGCCAGGTCTTGTGGCGGCTTTTGAAAGTTTGACAGTTGCCGCTCTATTGTTTCCTGTGTTTTTGCTTCCATGATGATTTTGTCAACAGTCACAGTATCTCCAAGCATTAGTATTTTCTTCCGGAGCTCCGAAGATCGACACTTTTCGGTAATTTGGTCTATGAGATTATCATCCGTTGAAAACTCGCACTTAGAACTTTGGTTCCGGAGTCTATTTAGGAATTTATCAAAATTTTCCCCTTCTTCCTGTTTTATAAGGCGAAACATATGGCGCTCATAGACAAAGCTTTGTTTCGGAGCAAAGTATTCGTCCAACTTCTTGACAGCGATGTCATAAACATCAACTTCCTTCCCTGTGCTGTCTTTGGGTTCCGCCTCTGCCCCAGGTATATTATGGTAGATCTCTTGCAAGGCCAGACCACCAGTGTGCAGCAATGTCGCCCTCTTCTTGACTGGTGTCTCCACACTTGATGCTAGGAGGTAGATTTGAAGTCCCCGCTTCCATTTCTCCCACCGAGACCCAAGAGAGAGCGGGTCCCCTTCACAATTCATTTCAAAAGCATATTATAAGATAAACGACTACATCATGGATAGGGATATTTGGCAGCGATAAAATCCTGCACTAGAAACCTGTCGTAAAATAAATAGGCTTTCTACTGTAGCAATGTAATTTTAAAAAATTTTATAATACTCTGATACTGATATGATATATTGTATACTGTTTTGAAAAAATGACACCTCGCCGAGTTTATTACGCCGGTTCTTCTCGAGGCAGAGGTTTACTTTCCGAACCGGTGGTAGTTTATCGACATTCATAGGTGCATGTAATATGCCTAAATTGAAGAATAAATCACTTTGACTTTGACTTTGACTTTGACTTTGAATCAAATGGTTCTGGACCACTAAACATTGTCTGAAACATAAACATTTTGACCATTAGCCTACTACTGTTCTCTACATACTTGACAGGTTTGTTTTGTTCTATTTTGGTCAATTAGACCGGTATGTCACCGAGTGATGCACATTGTGCATGAACCTTTTGGTTCTTCTTTTGCGTATGGACCATTTGGTCCCCATTGGTCAATTAGACCGGTATGTCACCGAGTGATGCACATTGTGCATGAACCTTTTGGTTCTTCTTTTGCGTATGGACCATTTGGTCCCCATTGGTCAATTAGACCGGTATGTCACCGAGTGATGCACATTGTGCATGAACCTTTTGGTTCTTCTTTTGCGTATGGACCATTTGGTCCCCATTGGTCAATTAGACCGGTATGTCACCGAGTTGTACCCAAGCTTGCTTGAGTATGAAAATGCAAATCCGCCGATTTACTTGATTACACTATATCTATTAAATTGTAACCTCATTTTCTTAGGTAACTTTTACCTATTTCAAATGATCTCGTTAATTCCACATGACATTATATTTTTCGGAGAAATTCTCCGTTTATCTAGGAAATCAACTTGATTGAGAACATACTACTCACATAGTTTTTCTTAAGTATTTCGATTATTATGTGCTTTTCAACCATAACACTGTAAATGATTTGGGTTTTCAATATGTTTTCCTTGCAATCATCTTTTGTTTGCAAACATGGCGGGTTGTTTTTTTTTTCATTTCACCGATATTATGTTCGTACACTGGATTTTACTTACAGTTTATCCTCGTCGCCACTTGTAACATATAATACTTTCCTAATTTATCCTTAGGTTGCAGTTTGGGATATTTGTTATCAATAGAAACAACTCTTTTAGTATTTCCCACGGATAGCGGCGCCATCACCTTTTCACGACTACCACAGACTCGCTAGTGTTGCCACCGCTATCGCGCGCGTTTATTCAGAACGCTACAGATCATATAACATTTTGTAAGTTTGTTTTCATTTAGTGGCATTTAGTTCTGTTATACTGCAATTTCTTGCAGTTATAAGATTATTATTGGAAATTATTGTATGACATGTAAAAGTGCCCCTGTGGCTTATTTGCATAATAAATGTTTGATTTTAATTTTTGATTCAACGTGATTTATCTAAAAACCTAGATTTCTACTAATTAAAAATTCGCGATTAGAGGTCCTTTGTTATACAGTTATGAAATGAGCGAATAGATACACAATATAATTTGAATATACCTAACACCCAAACATACGAGAAGTACCTAAAAAAAAAGAAAAGAAGACATTTATTCACTACACAAAAGACACACAGAGACAAAGGAGTACCTACCTATATTAAGTAGGCTGGTACTAGAGATGTTACGAATATTTGCATTCGCATTCGCATATGCGAATGGTTGCATCATTTTATACATTTGCATCGATACGAATGTGAATGTGTGCCCGTCACCGTCGAGTCGCACATGCAGATTCGCAATGCGCGCAGACCGGTTAGATAGATATCACGTGATTCATTTTGACCAAAATTAAGCATTTGTACCCCGCTGGTTGTTAGTGATTACTTGATTAGTTCGACTTGTGTTCTTGGAGTTTTTGTCAAGTTCAGTTTTTTTTCCTTTTCCTTGACATTCGCATTCGCACATTCGCATTCTAAAGATTCGCATTCGCGAATGTGAAAAATCTGACATTCGTGACATCCCTAGCTAACAGTGATATTAACAATAATATAGGTACCTACACATTCTACTATTTCATGGTTGCTTTTTTATTAAAGTTGAATTTGTTAATCTCCATGTCATTTAAAAATCCTTGCACGGACCGCAAAGTTAAATACACGGGCGCCTAGTAGAATGCATCGTGTTTTGTTCTAGGACAAAGCCACTGCGTGTTGCGTCTACGAATGTATTATGTAATTGTATGCATACATATGTATACTGGCACCTGACCTAACCCAGCCCTGCACTTGTGAGATGACTCCCGCTGAGATGGGACAAGGCTGGGCCACATGGGGTACATCGATATCGATAGTGTGGAGAACTCATGTTATAAACGGTGGCTTCTTTTACATAATCAAGTCTGGAAATAAAATACTTAATAGGGCACTAACCGACAAAAAATTAAGGATATTAGACAAAACACAGACTAGCATACACCTTAACACTCGCTACATATTAAGGTCTATAATTATGAATACCTACCTGAGACTTAGGCCCTAAGTTATACACATTCATTATATTAACGTCTGACAAACCTAACTAAGTTATAATAAGTTTTTGCCAAAATTTTAATTTTTGGTACAAGCTTTATTTGCCGTCTGTACTTTTAGACATAGAAGACATAGACATAGAAAATCTTTATTCTTGCACAATCATTATTACTCTTTGAGAGTGTTCCAATGGGCCCAAAAACGACGGATTTATCTGTTTAGGACCTCCTATGGCCGCCTTCCAGACGCCATCATCAGACCAGCTAGGCTCTATGGTATCATTTTGTAACGTTGTCACCGAAGATACGAAAGTACCTATATTAAATTTGAGCCCATTTGAACGTCAGGCCCCTTCCTGTAATTTAACTTCCTAGATTTGACCCAAACTAAAATACTAACTAACATGGCAAGTTAAATAAAAACTTGTAATAAAAGAAAGAAGGAAAGGAAGAAAATAATTTACCTATATAGTGCAAAAATAAAACAAATAGGCACTTGTCCCACCGCTGGCGAGTACGCGATGAGCTATCGGCGATTTTCTCGCCCAAGAAACGAACAAAAGATAATCGCTCCCGTGTAAATAAAAGAGAGATATATATTTATAGTTCATCGCTGGCTGTTCACACCGCGATGAACTATATCTCTCTCTTTTATTTACACGAGAGCGATTACCTTTTGTTCGTTTCTTGGGCGAGAAAATCGCCGATAGCTCATCGCTCATCGCCGGCGGTGGGACAAGTGCCATGGGCTATAATTTTTGTGCCACTCACCCATTGACACGCTTGCATGCTTACTTCATTCTTCTGAATTATCGATAAATCTATACCACAAAGTGTCCCAACGCCCAACTGCTTGCTTTTTACGTGAGTGGGGTTGACGGGCCCGACTAAAATATGCCTCTTGCGACGACAACCAATTTTTTCAACAACTCCCCCTTAAGAACGACTATTTCGTTATTGAATTCCTCGCCCTTTGAGTTCTTGCGTTAAGTTTCCTAATGGGCAATAAACAAGACCAAGGTTAAAATAAATTATTTCTTGACAACTGAAATCACTTTTAGCTTTACGATTTGCAGGTTAATAAATGCTACGCTTTTAAGGTTACGGAGTGGAGAGGCTGGTCGAGACGATCACACATACCGTACTCGTAATGAGATGAGAGTCAAGTTTCTTATATTTGAAATACGGAGAAATTGACACAAAATATTTTTATGCTCAATCTGGACTACTTAGGTAATAAGAGCACTAATAACTATTTATAAGTCATGTGTAGGTATAATTTAGCGCTCAATCTAATTAAGTGTCAAGCTGAAAAACGACTGGTTTAGGGATACAAATAAAAGTCCGTGTAATTTTATACCAAATAACTTTAGTTGACAGAAAACGTCCAAGATAACAACGCACGAGTACTCCCCTGTTTTGTGAAATGTAGTCACGTTTTTACAAGCGGATCTTTGATTTCTTTCGTGCGTGCGTCTCTCTTTTTATGTAAGAGGTAAAAAAGTTTATTTTCATGTGAATATACCGCAAATGTGGGGTTTTATCGCTATAAGGAACTTAAAAGACTAAGTTTACAAAGCTTTCCAAAAGCCATTTGTTTCAAATCTCAAGTAAAAATAGGTTAGCGTTTTTTAATCCTCTTAAGTCTAGCGGGTTACGAGTTGAAGTAGTAGAAAAAGCGGCGAACACCACAGTCTTAAGTAATAAGTTTTTTCTGGCGTACCCATTTAAGTTGGGATTGGAATGCCAACTAGATTTAGAAACTAGATTTAGAAGAACATTGAGCGCTATTTGATTTTATCACAGGTTAAAATATGGACAAACGAGGTCTTTGATAACAATATGTTATGTCTCAACTTGTATGATTACGCCAAAAACCTGCCTAGTATTCAACCTTTGTTATGCTTCGGAGAAACGCCGGCAGCCGGGTCCCGAATGTAAAATGCCTTCAAAACGATGTTGACATTGGCAGCCGTGGGCATTTTCAAAATAAATTTATTCTCGACGTAGCGTTATTCTTTTTCATCGATGTCTAAACGAATGTTCCTAGAATCTTGTTAGACTCAACTGGCCGGCTAAGAAAGATACCTATGATACTAGCTTTTTCGATGTTTAGACAGGTTGGCCGCATTGGGTTGGTCAATAAATCTTAATTTAGCCTAAGGCGCATTTTCAACGCTCGATAGAGTCCGCATTCGAGGTGAGAGAGATTTCCAAAAAGGACGCTGCTATAATAAATATAGGTAGGTAGTAGATACTACAGTCAGCAGCAGAAGTAGCTAAGCGGGCCGGGTGTTCAAAATAACCTACATACGCTCTTAATTTCTTAAGAATAAAGTCGTGTGCAGGTCATTTTGAACACCCGGCCCGCTTAACTACTTCTGCTGCTGACTGTACGTACAACACAATACCTGTTTTCATACTACGACGTTGACAAGCAAGCATACAGCCTGCCTGAAAGTAAATAAGCACGAGTATGGTTAAGATTATTTAACGTGGCCGACTTTTTATGAAACTGACATTTTAATTGGATTTATCTACCTTGGACGGTAGAGTTGCTTTTCGAATGAACTACTTTGATGCGATTCGTCCAACTCAAATAATCTCAAGTATAAAGTAGAGAGATAGTCGTTCTTGGCACTATGATCACGACAACTTACGCCACTTTTAGGCGTGTTCGTCGTTGGAAAGGTCAATACTTCGAGAAGTAAGGAGCCGAAAACGTAATCTGGCTTTGCTATGACGAGTTATTGTTCAAAACCCATCTTTATAATATAAGTAAGTAGGTACAACAAGCGGCAATCCGCTTGTTCCAATTAAAGCCCGGAAAATAGTGATTGAAAGCGAAATGAACATAGACGGGCTTATCTTCTGTCAGCTGAGCTATTCACTTTCTCATTATGTAAAGGAAATTCGCCTTCCTGGCGTACTGCAATGCAACCGTGATGAAGTAGGTAGATAGCGATTTCGCCTCGCACTTTTGAACACCACTTCATATCAGTGATTTTCCCATACGTTATGTAAATGTGTCTAATTATACATACGTAAATGCTGTTTGGAGATGACGATGCATGATTTCGAGTCGACGCACACGTCGGTACAATGCACTTTTATAGTATGCTAACCGCGTCAGGTTGACTTACCTTTGTAGGGATGTGGTGAGCTTTAGTCGAGTGTGACGTCCTTGTATTAGATTTTTAAAATGAATTGTGAATCTGTGTTTTTTTATTTACAGAAACTACGGACGATTAATACATAAGTTAAGTACTTACCTAGATAGTTCAGAAAGTCATTGCCTTTGCAGATCTACGACACGACATGACTATAAGAGGCATTGTTGGACATCATTCCATCTCTACACTAAGATAAGAGACTCTTGTTTTATTACCGCCCATGGTTTTACAATGGTGCACCCACACCCTCTCCTATTTCTTTGCGAACTGGGCTAAAAACGTTATCTAACGTTTCTATCTGCCCGCGGGACTCCGCACGCGTTATACAGAGAACCCATGCGGAATCGCGGGATATAATCAATCGTGTGTTAATTCCAAAGGTCCATTCTATATACTTAACAAAAACTTCTATTCTATTCAAAACCTTCTATAGATAACATCGACAATCAACCACAGTCGGCGGCGCAGCGCAGCACTGTTGACCGCAAGTTGTTAGGCGCGGCACGCACTTCCCTAAACGTCCCGCACATTGTCTCGTCCCAGCCAATTCACAACTTGTTTCACCCCACCTCAACCCCAGTATGTCTTGATCCCTAGCTGTGTAACAGCTATGCGTAATATCAGACCAGAGTTACCCTGGTCAACCCCTCAGTTGTCAGTAAGTTGTGAAGTGAACCATCCCAGACCCTACCGCGTCTCTATTTACCCGTCTGCATTATATTAAAATGACACCTTTGTTCACGTCACGAAAAAAGCGAAATTATAATATCAAAGGCGCTCAATAAAGAAAAGTTTGCATTCTTGTTTTGATGGCACTATCTATTCATTCGTCTGTCAGCATACGTTTTTCCTGTTATTAATAAGTAATGTGCTGAATGAATTCTACGTAATATCCATGAGAAGTGCTGCGGAAAAACAATAAACTTTTAGAGGAAGAGCTCTACGAAATATCATATCTCCTATATTCGGAACAGCCAATCATTAAACTTAACGGTGAAACCATAGACTTTGTAAAGTCAACTGTATTCTTAGGTATTGGGCATTTCTCCGAGCGTTTCGAACGCTGTGATTTCGGTGGTCGCATTATTGACAATGTCCTTAGGTTTTTGTGGTCTATTTAGAAAACAATGATAGCACTCCCCGCGCCTTCTCCACAAAAGCTCAAAAAATCGTCTTCTATTAAAATCGTCTTCAATAATACGACCACCGAAATCACAGCGTTCGAAACGCTCGGAGAAATGCCCTATTACGTTAGACTCTAAACTGCAGTGGGGTTCCCACATAACTGCGATAGGAAGTAGGTTGAGCTCCGCTGCTTTTGCAGTCAGGAGAATAAGGCAGCTTACCAATGTAGCAACGGCACGGTTAGTTTACTTCGCTTACTTTAACAGTATAATTTTATTTTACTTATGGTCTTATTTTATGGGGATCAGCGGCAGATATTGAGAATGTATTTATTTTACAAAGAAGGGCTGTTAGAGCAATTTATAACCTCAGGTCGCGTGAGTCATTAAGAGAATTCTTCAAGGAAACCGATATTCTAACACTGCCGTTGCTATACGTATTTGAAATAATAATGTATGTTAGGAAGAATTTATACAACTACCCAACAAACACTGATAGGCCCAATGTTACCAGAAGCGCAGGGAAGCGAAAAAGTCGTTCTTGGGAAATTGTATAAAATTCTACAATAAAATTCCAAAACACATTACCGAACTTACTGACTCTAAATTTGTCATAAAACAGACACTTATTTCAAAGCATATTATAAGATAAACGATTACATCATGGATAGGGATATTTGGCAGCGATAACATCCTGCATTAGAAATCTATCGCAAAATAAATAGGCAACTCTACTGTAGCAATGTCATTTTAAAATTTTATAACACTTATACTGTTTTGAAAAAATTACACCTCGCCGAGTTTTTTACGCCGGTTCATCTCGAGGCAGAGGTTTTCTTTTCGAACCGGTGGTAGTTTATCGACATTCATAGGTGCATGTAATATGCCTAAATTGAAGAATAAATCACTTTGACTTTGAGCCCAACTGAGAAAGTATCTCTTAAACAGAAGTAGCTCTACAGCTATTTGGTGTTGCGATATGGACACATTGGTGCCTCAGTTTTCGCCAGTGCTATAAAAGATCGAAACTACCAGAAGAATAAAAACCGACAGACGCACGGGTGATCCTATAAGGGTTCCGGTTTTTTTCCTTATGAGGTATGGAACCCTAATAATTACTTAAATCAATCTATCATAATCCTAATTCATTTCTTCATATATCAAGTATTTTTCTTCTGTGTATCAATAATAAATGAACGTGAAAATAATAATAAAGAGGCTTTGTTTCATGAAGTATGAATAGCAACTACTTTTGGTAAACCGGCGTACTGCGGTAAAATGGCGTGCAAACCTGTCGATGTAAAATAAAACCGCAGTCGCACAGCGGAAGATTGCAACATATTATATCCGTAAACGGCATGGAGTCAGCGTTTAAATGTATTTAGTGGGCACTAAAGGAAGCTCCTGACCAGCTGATGTGAAGTTTACGCAAACAACCGTAGCCTTTCCTGTCTAGCCCCGCAATACCCGCATGGATTGGCCACAGAGCTGCATTCAGTATTTACTCGCTTCAACTTAATCTGCACGCTTTGTGTTAACTCAGGAGTCAGGATTGGCCTCAGGGCCTTGTGACATTGGTCCAAAGGAGTAAATACATGACTTTTCGAACGAGCGTACTGGTCGATCTGCTTAACGTACGTACGAATCGATATGCAAACGACCAGCATATTTATAGTGTATCGTTCTATATTGCATCGGTCACTTTCTGGCAGGTATACAGGCAAATATGGGTGCATACAACTTGTTCATCGCTCCTCTTACGTCAGCGGATTCAGGTTTCGGTACTCATTTATGAGAGGATCAAGTCGATACATATTTTTGTGAATTGAAACAAAATCCGAGTAAAATTGAAGTAACTTAAAGGAACATCGAGAATTCTAACTCTTATTGCATTATTGTCTCGTAACTACACTTGCGAACAAAAAAATGGAATCACTTCGCATGTTTGCCTTTATGTGAAGTGATTCTATTCGTTTACTCGCGACTCTCGCGAGTGTAATATACTGACAGAAATAGATTACGACACGACCTTTTCTAGGGAATATTGAAGCAACGAGAGGTACCTACAGGAAGGCCGAGAAGAAAATATTTGGAACTATAACGGCCCTAGAAATTGAGTGGTGTCAGATATTTATGCGCGCTATATAAATAGTGGTAGATATTAATACCGGTGATTGTAGTTTAATCCCTAAATTACCCTAAACAAATGAACATCAATTGTCTTATATATAAGAGTAAAACAAGTAGGTAGCTGTATAGAGCTGGTTTAATGCTAAGATAATTCCGTAGCCTATGGACGCTAAGTACTGGAGTATGATACCAAGATAAATTCAATTAATATTGTAAATATTTTATAATAAATATAAATATTAAGTGTCAGCAAACTAAATTACCCATTTAAGTACTAGTAATTACTTGCCTCATAATTCCTTGCCGTGTGACAGCGATACTAAACGCCGTCAATATCTCAAAGGAATGAGGATTTGTACTATTTTAGTAAAGTGACTATTACATCCCTGTACAGCGCGGACACCTGGGGACCGGTCGCACTAGTTCCGAGTGTTCCGACCCACGCAATGCCCGCTACCACGACACGTCATCTGCAACACCATCATGCAACAACTCCGAGAAAACAAGCGACTACATCGTTGTGCTAGGTTCCATTTACCGCTCGACAAGTAGCAGCACTGAGCATAGGGAATAGAGAGAGTAATGTAAAACAAAACTGCTGGACACTGCTTGGTGGGTTTCATTGGATATCGTAAAAGCGCAGTTCTCGAGTAGCCAGCTAATGGTTGCGAGTTGCGAGTCACCAAACTATTTGCATTTTAAGGCAGTATTTTTTCCTTTCAACGACTAAGCCTCTTAGTAAATTATAACTGCAAACTACATACATGTAGTTTGTGATTTGAGTGCTTTGATTAAATATTGCAACATACTGGGATTAGTTCTGATTTGCATACCTACACGTATTATATGGATGGGCTCGCATGAGAAAGGATCGTGCAGCTTAGGAAATTTGAACCCCCATTCCTTTTTAACCTTTACCTATTAGTAAAATCTTAAACCAAAACAACATATTTTAAAAAGACTGCAGCTAACGTTCTGCCATAAAAAGTAACGAAATGTATTCTATAATTCAGAAAAAAATTATGTATGTATATATATATATACAGTACGATGGGTGTTAACTTTCGATTCGTGTCTCTACATTATTTTAAAGTAGAGATTATGGAGTTATTATATTCACGGATACCGGGAGTTACGCCTTCTCCAAATAAATAACACCGTCGCAGACTAATAAATAATACTAAACTACTAACGCGGACTGCAAAACTTCCCTGTTAATATTTATTGCTTTTACAAACTAATAAATCACAATTACTTAAACGAGAACATTCGGTAATATAGTTGCATATTTGGTTAAAACTGGCTATTGTGTTTATTGTCAATTAATGTTTATGCACGAATAGCTTCTATATATGATTGTGTAATAAATCATATATAGAAGCTATTCGTGCATAAACATTAATTGACAATAAACACGATATGCGTTAAAATATGAATTAATTTACACAATTCGCGTATATACAGGTAGAAACATTTCCTTGGACTAAGCTGAAAGGACAGGACAGTGTTATATAAGTGACGTACAACCGATCTATTATAATTGTTAAGCTGGATTTAAAAGAAAAAAAAACATAAAAATCGAAATATTTTAATCTTAGTGACAACCCTAATTCTATACTTATTATTTACATTTGAAATTGACACATGTCACAAGTCATACCATCACATACAGTGAACTAATTATTCTTAAACCTTATTGCAATGACATAAGGTCTGTCAACGGTCAGTTCATAATGTTGCTGTTAGTAATTTACTTGATCTTGCTGACGTCATTGAATCTTCTGGATAGGGTTGAAACATACAGTTTTTTTCACCAAAGTTTAACAAGTTGTATTTCGGTAACTATTAGAAATATTAATATGGTTACTAGGTGAGAAGTAAAGTACTAAACCTGATATCCCATTTGCTTAAAAGTCCATCGATCTGTTCCGTCCAGTATACTGATACTGAAACAAGAAGACAGCTTAGAGCTAATTTAAATTTTAATCAGCCGTTCGGTACTGGTACGTTTTCCGCTTACATTCAAGTGCAAAATAATGTATACATTTTGTATTAAATTTCCATATAAATATAAGTGTACCCGTTTTTTTGCTCTTAGAGTGTAGATGGATTCTAGGGCTATAAATTTTACCCTTTGAAGCCCGATTTTTATGGGCTGGTCAACCGCAGCAAGGTTAAAATAAAAATAAAATGCCAAAGATAAGCTAAGTATATAGTCTCTGTTTAGCCCAATGGTTAGCTGGTAGAGAATGCCATCTGGCATTAAGCTCGCCATTTGTACATATTTTTTGCATTTTGTGCAATAAAGTTTAAATAAATAAAAATATCATATCTAGTATATGTATGTAACATTTGTGCCGAATGACAATAAATCATCAAATCATCAACACACCGCAGGGGTTCTTCTAGATTCGCAAGCGTCCGTAGGCTGACCATCAGACCGTATGCTTGTTTACCAATGTCGAGAAAAAAAGAGCACATTTAATTTAATTTTCAATGCCATTTCTAACAAATACTGAGAAAATGTGATATTGCAGTGACAGGTTGCTATTGCTAGCAAATTGCCCACAACACACCTCAAGCGTAGTTTGGTTCTCATTTTAAAACGGCATGCTAATAGAATAACATGAAACTTTGTTTACATAATGGGATCCGCCATATCTAGGTCGGAAATTAGTTTCTGTTGCTATAAATTAAAATAAAAAAAAATACATTGAGTATCAGACCTTTTTTCATACAAGTCTCTAATCGCTTGATTTTTTTTCTATTATAAATATTAGCTAGCTCCCGCCCGTGAATTCGTCTGCGTGGACCCGGGATAAAAAGTATCCTATATTTTAATTCAGGGTATAAACTATCTTCCTGCAAAATTTCACCCAAATCGGTTGAGCCGTTTAAGCGTGATCGGTTAACAAACATCCAAACACCTAAACATCCAAACTTTCGCATTTATAATATTAGTAGGATTAGAAGATTATTTTTTTCTCTTTTTATTTAGGTAAACAGTCACTACAAGGAAATCTTAATATTAACTGTCCTTATACATAAATACAATATGTGTGACCAACACCGTTCACCACATATTACTTTTCTACATTAACATCATTCGGAGGAATTTTTCCCAATTCTACAGATGTCTAATTCTACAGATTCCCATGTCTACAGATTCCCAATTCTACAGATTCTCATATCTACAGATTCCCGATCCTACAGATTCTCAGGTCTACAGATTCCCAAATTTCCCAATTCTACAGATTCTCATGTCTACAGATTCCCAATTCTACAGATTTTCATATCTACAGATTCCCGATTCTACAGATTCACACCTTAAGGGTCTTCTACGGCAATCGAGGGTCGGGAATGAAAGAGAATTATATAAAAAACGACGTTCCACAACCTTGAAAAAATCACACTTGTATGTGTCTATATTTTGCGATAGTTATACTAGAATTGGGAATCCGTAGAATTGGAAATCTGTAGAATTGGGAATCTGTAGAATTGGGAATCTGTAGAATGGAACTTCTCCTTAGATCTTTATATTATACAGTAAGGTTAAGTAATAAGATAGAGGTTAGATGATTCTCAATAAATGTAACCGGTGTTTCAAACGCTGTCCTTACCACCCGCCATATTATCTGTGGTATTCAGTAGCTAACCGAGTTTAATATTACAAAATCAGAATCTATCCACAATACCTGTATATGTACAATTGGTAATCTGTAGAATTGGGAATCTGTAGAATTGGTAATCTGTAGAATTGGGAATCTGTAGAATTGGTAATCTGTAGAATTGGTAATCTGTAGAATTGGGAATCTGTAGAATTGGTAATCTGTAGAATTGGGAATCTGTAGAATTGCAAATCTGTAATAGAAATCTGTAGAATTGGGAAAAATTTATTCGGAGGAATTAATAATCCATAGCAAAACAAACTAGTTGCCGATATAGCGGGTGTGTCAAAAGTTTCATGTTATTATTCCAAAATGCAGTTTTAAAATGAGAACCAAACTATTTTTGCATGGAGAGTCGACTCAAGTATTCTCGTCATTTTCATGTACCGGATACATGGAGGCTGTATAGAAAATGCAGTCAAAAAAGCCCATACGCCCTCGGGGGCAGGCCAGGAAGTGTTCACTTCCGCGCCCGATCTTCCGCTCGGAAGTGCCGGCTTCCTCGCCTCGGAGGCCGCACTGTAATTAACTTATGTCGCGTGCATCGTTTATCTTGCGATGTTGACTTCCCGAGCATATTTAGGGCGCGGTGATTAACGATGAATTAATTAGATTTTAAATATTTATGAACAAACTAATAAAAGTTAATTGAGAGACTCGTATTTCGAGGGTCCGTTACATAATACATATTTGCTGAAGTATGGCAATTTGTTTTTTTTTCGCTCCATCAGGCCATCGCTTATGTACTAAACTATAAAGAGGAAGTCAGTGAGATTGTAGCTTTGTATGTATTTAGGGGGTAATCACTCCCGTTTATCCGTTTTCTAAAAATCTTGCACCCGTGCATTGAATAGATTTTCTGGATGGACATAACTCATAAGCTATATTTTATTCCACGGGTTTGCCTGCTTTCTTGGCAATACGTGGGCAAGGCCGCGGCTAAAGGAAAAAAAACAATGTGCTTACCTACGTGTGCTGCTCAAAGTAGATCATTAATAAGTAGGTTAAGGTATGTATCTCTATTATTTTACATTCCCATTCGCGAACGTAAAAGTGAGAGCTTACCTATTGTTGTCAAAAATTATTAACACGGACGTCATATTGATGTTTCCCATACCCTGGGTCATTCCTTCATAGTTGTAAGAATCGTATGTAACGTGAGTAATTCGTTTTATTATATTCTAATATACTCATACAGTCCGAAACTTATGGGAGTTTTCTATCTATCGCATATAGGTACTAATAAAATATTTTTGAACGACTTCAAAAAAGGGAGGTTTGTTTCATCTGATCGTCAGGGTTTCGTACCAAAGGATGCCAACGGACCCTTTACTGTCTTCCTTGTCGGTCACAGGGTTGTATCGTTGTCCCGTAAAACATGACGCACCTACATTCAATTTTTTTCGGAGCTTTTTATGTGCTTACCGTAGATGTTCGTTATTTTTAAACCGAATTCTTTTTTATGTTCACACGGCAAACGTGATTATATACACAAGTCTTGTATTTATCTAAAACTACCTATGTATTTACCAATTACAAAACCTACGGTAGCCTAGTAGTGGTTCAGGCATGCGGCTGTCAAGCGGCGGTCGTGGGTTCGAATCCCGGCTCGTACCAATGAGTTTTTCGGAACTTATGTTGTACGGAATATTTACGTTAGCTCTTCGGTGAAGGAAAAAGTCGTGAGGAAACCGGTCTAAATAATCCCAATAAGGCCTAGGTTTCCCTCCGGGTTGGAAGGTGAGATGGCAGTCGCTTTAGTAAAACTAGTGCCCATGCCTAATCTTGGTATTAGGTGTCAAAGCGGACCCCGGGGTCCTTTAGGGCACAAACGGGAATAACGCTAGGAGGATGATGATATGTATTTACCAATAAGTTAAAGGGAGTAACTTATCAAAAACAGGGTTCTCGTTTACCTCAGAAGTCTATCACGGTATCACGTATTACCCGTTTTCGATTATTTTTTTAAACACGATCGCATCGCAAGCACACGTGACGCACACAAATATTTATCAAACATCCTGGTAAATCGCCATGGTCGCTTTACGCGGCCGTTGAACCGAGCCGTACTACAATGTGTTTCAAGAAACTACGTTATACCTAAAAATAGGGGAATTCTGCACTGTTTATCGAATGATGGCGACGTGGGAGAATACGCTGGCTATTAAAATTTATTTCAAGCCATTGGGTTCTTTTTGTACTTTTATTCGATATCACACAACTTAAAAACATTTTGGGAACTAATAATCCAATATACCTACCAATTAAGAGGGCTCTTTAGAGGCCACTACAAGCTACAGTGCATACCTAAATTAATAAACGAAATTACTAATGTTTTTTGCAGATTAAGCAATATTAATCGAGTAGTGCACAATGCACTTATAAGCCTAAAATGTGCCTATTTAAGATGAGTTATAATTTTGTAACTAAAGTATGCTTATGCTGTTTTCGTAGACAACACGTAGACTATAGATTACGTACGGAACCAACTGCAATAGACATTACAATTGTACACACTCAAGTGATTATTACAATACTACCTACGTGGAAGTAGGATAGATGTGCATGTGCATATATTATAATTACGTGAAATACAGCGAGCTTAATAAAAATACTTGGTAGATCAGATAAATCGAAAAACAATGAGAATGAGTACATTTAGTAAGGAAAGTTTAAGCCCCCTTAATAGGTACTTAAGTATTTCCTTTGAACACAGCACAGTACCAGCGTTCTCAAGTTGTAATCGATAAAGAAAGGCGCCAATAGAACTCAAGATCTCGCTGTCAATACGCCAATCCCCTTACATTTACAGCGCCTTACCGTATACAGTTTCCAATCTTTCATAACGTATCGGTTACAAGCTCAATTCAGTGTTCAAACGAAAACTTGCGCATACTTTGTTGCTTAAACATGCCACATCCTTATGCCAAGGACAACTGCCCGCTGAATCGCCAACGAAATGCTAATGCGTCCGCTACTGCGAATACCTTATGCGGCGTTAAAAAAACTGCCATGACTAGGTACTTGCCATAGGAAAATGCCAGCAGAGATACGCAAAGCGTGTGTCAAAATGTAATTAAACATACAAGTCCGTAATGGCACGGTGGGTCCGTGCGACTTAAGAATTCGCAGAGCGTTGTAACACGCGTTGTACACATTTTTCATACGTGGACGTCTAATATCTACACAGATATCCTGAGGTATTTGATGTCATGTCTACACGCTAAAGTTAGAGATGAAGTCTAGAGTCTTAGAAAAGTCAATTTAGTTTTTAATCTGCAATCTCACTTGCTCGTAATTTGCAACGGACTGTGTCCATTCAAACTTGCTCGGCGAGTTAAAATAATATGAATACGAGTTCTATACGACTTGTTTACTACAGTTTTATTATAGGCATTTCCGAGACACGACAGACCCATTATTGTAAAAATATTGACGACAGTCGTGTAGTGCCAAAACAATCTTGTATTGAATACGTACGTAAACATAACAATTTGAAATAAAAGCGAAACAGGTAACATTTTTTTATTCATTTTATTACTTTGCTAGTTTCTTGTAGTGTATGTAGGTCATCGAAATAGGTTAGGCTTGGGGCAGTTGGGACTGATCTCAGCGTAGAATCCATTTATACCGGTGAGTTCAGAAGATATGCGAACGTTTCTTGAATCAGAAGCGGCTGCCAACGGGCACACTGCGGCATCCGCCAAAAATAAAGTCCTTGACCTTCTTGCGGAGTTTATCTCATTTAAAAATAAAAGTAGCCATGAACTTCTCGGCGTATGTGCGGGCACATTTCTTGTTGTAGGAACTCGTTGCTGTCGGCCGGGCGGCCTTCGTTGGTTCACGAACAAGGCTCCTTTGTGCGACGCTCTGTTCTTAGGTGCATGTGGCGAATAAGGCTGTGGATTGAGGAAGCGAGTCGCTAAGTAGTCTAGCTTAGTACGGCAAGGTTTATGGTGGATTGATTACGGCCCGCGGGCTGAATGAAGACGGCATCTGCGTTAGAATCGGGGATTCACTCTAATTGACTAAAGGTTTTATATTTGAATTCGTTTTGTATTCTCCCGAGGATGCGCTGTGTTGAGAACGAGAGGGAATAACTGCATTAGTCTTTAGCAATCGTCACTATGAAATCTCAAATCAACGCGTCCATTAGGCTGCGGTGACAGCTTAGCATGGGGCAGGCCGTACTCATCTTTACCACCATGCCACCATCATTATATTAAAGTACGTTTCTGTCAAAATTTAATTCTTGGTACAAGTTTTTATTTCCAATTGCACTTTTCTGTATACCGTCATCAACTACACGTTTAGACGATTCTAACGAGCCCAAAACTCAACGGGGTTACGTCTGTTAAGTCCTGAATTCGCATGGCCAGCTTCTGTTTCCATCTTCAGATCAGCTCGATGGCACCATAATATTGAATCGTCATCCTAACTATACTTAAACCCAAAATTTCAGCTCAATCGGTTGATGATATCTGCTTCAATATTGAGTTGCAAGATTCCACCCGAACAAACATAGTCACATAAATTAAATAATAGGTTGTAAAATCGCACACGCTTACCAGCGGGTTAGGCTTCGTGCTCATAAAGTGAGCGAGTGGGACAAATATATACCGATTCCTATTCAGTAGGTACGTTTAGTCTAATATACCCCCTGGAAAATTAAATTACCTGGCTTAAGAATAGTTACTTAGTACAGTTAGCTGAAAAAATACTTGAAAAAATGACAGTGGAGTGGGTGTTGGGTCGGGGTTGGTCGGTGGATTTTCGAACACGAACGCTTTTGTAATTCTATTCGTTAGGTTCATGTAATTTATATAAGGTATGTCTTAGCAATATATCACTTATCGCAGAAGCAAAATAACTATGCGATTGATATCAGTCGTAAAAGTGTCTGTTCATTTAGATAAGGACAACGCTAATGACTAAATAATGCATTCTATAGTTTTCTAAAATTAAATTGAGACCATTAGGATTGTAGGATTTAAGTACTCTAAAATTCTGACTGTAGCAAATTAAATTTATAAGTACAGACAGTCTAAAAATGAGTCTACTCTTGAACCCAAATATATACAGATAATAGAGTCAAGAAGTGACAGAGCACTTTCTTGGTTTCCTGTACCTACCTACAAATGTTTATTTAAATAAGTTAATAATAACATAACTAGTCAGGTCAATCTTAAAACTTAATCGCATCGAGTCTCACGCCTGCCCTGCAAAACAATGATAGGTAATAAAACGCTAAATAAATTCAGAAAACATTAAAAAGTCCACAAAACATTATAAAACACACATTTGGTGTTTCTTGTGTTGTGGATCCGCGGTAGCAATTAACTTTTAAGACTCTCAAAACACAGGCTCTTTGTTTCCATCGAAAATTTGGCACGACTCGGCTATTTTCGTCCATTCGATAATATCTGCCTCTGAAGACGCAAGCTCGCCGCCCAGGCAGCCACATTTATTAATATTCAACAAGGAACACGAAAAAACCTTTTATAAATAGGTTAATTGTTAATTTGATATTATGATGGACTTGATTAACTGGTTTAGGGTTAATTAAAGGTACTGGGATAACTAGTTTGAGAGGAATGATTGAACATTACTTAGTTATTAATTATAACATTTAACATTGCTTGGGATATCCTAATTATGTAAACAATTTTATTGACATTTTAATTTGTTTTTGACTTTTACGTGTGACAATTTCGATTGTGTTAACATTTTCAAATTATTATACCTGTTGACGATGTTTTAGTGAATCGATTGATCTCATTTTTAGATGTAAAATAATATAATATATTATTTTCTAAAGGAAATAAATGGATCTAATCTAATGTTCGTTTATGTTAAAGTGACGGGCTATATAACACTTAAGCTATATTGTTCCAAGGCTCAGTATAAAATAAACTGATTAACCCAACAGCCCAGCATTCGGAGCGTTCGCGGACTTCCACAAAGCGCGCCGCCTGAGGACCAGTTTTTGCCCACCAATTTAAATAATACCGCCTAATGACAGCCCAGACAAAAACTATCACACGTTCTATAACTAGACACGATTATTCAAAATCATGTCCAACTAACTAGCAAAGTAGATGATCTATCCAGCGAATCATCTACTTTGCTAGTTGTTATCGATTTGTATGGACTCTCAATAATTAATTTATCATATCTTATACCTGCTCACGAAA
The DNA here is from genome assembly GCA_932294315.1 of Epinotia nisella. Taxonomy (NCBI): domain Eukaryota; kingdom Metazoa; phylum Arthropoda; class Insecta; order Lepidoptera; family Tortricidae; genus Epinotia; species Epinotia nisella. The sequence goes on along the minus strand of OW028687.1, from coordinate 12,800,971 downwards.
AAAAATATTTGTGTGATGAGCAACATTTGTTTCTGAGTCTTGGATGTTTTCTATATATTTAAGTAGGTATACAGCTATTTATTAAAAATATTCGCCCTCGTCCTCTTGATATAAATTAAAGCGTATAATATTCATAACACCTAAGATTTAAAACATATATTATTCAATTAATCTAACATCAAAAAGTATAATGCTCGCATAAAAAAAAGTAAACGTTTGTAATATACATTTGTTGTATGTTTTTTTTAAACAAACACGCCAATTATTTTAATCTAAACCTAACCGCCAGCGTGTCGACGTCACCCCGCTTCGCGAGGTGCCTATTTCCGCTCTAAGGGACACAAGTTAACCCTAACCTAACCTACAAATAATACCATTTTTATGATTATTTGTTGAGTTTTTTTACTGCGGGGGCTTCGCCCCCCGTCCCCCCTTTTTCTAACTGCCCTAACCTAGTCTTCTATATTATAATCCTTATACGAAAATATACTAGTGTTACGATTTTTATACGTTGTGTATGTTATACGACCTGAAATTAGTCAAATTTCAGTGTTATAGAAAAAAACGTTGTATAAATTGAATATTATGACAGCTGACCGTTATTCCTTATAAAAGTATTGGATTTGTTGTTATACTCGTAGCTAACGTTACTTATATCTTGTGAACCTTATTAATATGAAATTATATATATTGTTGTTATATCTCGTGGGACGCACTCCTTCAATGGTGCTGGTTCAATTAGTGTAAAGAGTGTCCCCTAATATTTATTTATAGTGTTATATAAAAATATGAAAATGCCTGATACCTACATTTATTAGCGGTATGGGTGTATAATTGCCGTATCGTACGATTGACTAATTGAATGAGCGAACGAAGAAAAGGGGAATGTAATTATTATAGCGTCAATGAATACCTGAATAATGCTAGCTTATATTAATTACTTTAATGTAGGATTTGGAATTTATTTTTATATAATCTTATTATCGTAGTATTTGTATCAATTTGATTATTTTAATGTGTGTTTAATGATCATACTTGACATTGTAGTTATATAAATTTTAAACGAAAGCAATTATATAGGTATACAATACATTTCTTCTTGCATGCCTACTTTTATAAGAGATTGACGTTATAATATGGAGCGTTAAGCAAATAAACACATTTAATTTAATTTCCGTTTCAGCTTTTGCAAAACTTCTTTCGTATGTCCGGCGTCTGTACGGCTGTTCTTCTCTACAGGGCTGTTATTATTTACGCGCACATGCGTCTCACCCCACCCCTCACGCCTAACGAAACTAGACCTACTTACGCTTAGTTACTACAAATCGCGTCGTCAAGATATTATATTTGTGGGTGAGCATTGAGGTGAGCTTAAAACAAGTCACAGAATAGAGGGGCAGGTTGCATTTCTCAACCGATTTTCGTGGAAATTTGTGAGCACGATCAATAATGATGTAGATTTTATTGTCGAATCAGTTTCTCAAAATTAAAAAAAAGTTTTTTTTTTTATGAGGGGCTTGCGAGTTCTCCAGCTCACCGCCCACTTACCGAAGTGTTTATTTATTCAGCGTGTGTATTTCTATACATATTGTAATGTTATTAAATAAATTCAGGTTCTCTTGCCTTCGGAGATCGACATTCTTCTTGATTTAACTCCCTAGATGAGTACTATTACGCCAAGCGACCAGAAACATTCACGCTTAAGTCTAATGTATGTTCTTAAAACAGTTCTACAATATAGGCCACGTATTTCAATCCGTCTATGCCAGCCATATGTGGCATTGTCATAAAGCACGGCCTGAGATTTACGATCATACAGAGCCCGTGAACACATCCGCCGTCTAACCTTTACGTCGTCTGGCATTATCATACTAATATTAACATGTAGTATACATAGACACGACAAAGACGCGCGCATGAAAATCTAGGAAACGGTCCAAATATACGGTTTTGTGGCTTCCTAGTGACATGCGGACATATACAAGGGCGTGCGTCTTCCTACAGCCGGTCACGTCTGGATTATCGTTTGTAACTTTGAACAACACGCCGTTCTAAAACGTATGCATAATAAAATGCGATTGTATTAGTGTGATCAATTAGTTTCCTGCTACATTCTAGCGTCTATATTTAGACATACTTGTAATTCACCCATCAACCTTGATTTTTCTGTCATGTTTTAACGACATTTATTTACATGCTGATATGCCGTAGCCTGGTTTGTCTGGAGAACATTTTCGAGCCGGGGAAATTCCCCATACAAATCGAAACAGTTCGGGAATATTCCTGGGAACGGAACACTATTAGAACATTAGTAGGTATGTATTGCATAAGGACGCAGAAAAAAAACCGCTCACCTCAGTCTTCTACACAGTTCATTTTAATACGCTCCTGAGACAGTGGGACTTGGTAGCGATATCATCCGTGCGTCTACCATTTCCATTACTTAGGAACATAGAGCTTTAGTCGAATTATTCATCATCATCATCATATCAGCCGAAAAACGTCCACTGCTGGACATAGGCCTCCCCCAAAGAGTGACACAATGACCGGTCTCCAGCGACCTTTACCAGGTCATCAGTCCACCTTATTGGGGGCCTACCCACGCTGCCCCTTCCGGTACGAGGTCGCCACTCGAGAACCTTTCCGCCCCAATGGCCATCGGTTCTACGTGCAATGTGCACCGCCCACTGCCACTTAAGTTTAGCAATTCGGAGGGCTATATCGGTTACCTTGGTTCTGCTGCGGGTAGCCTCATTTCTGATGCGATCACGCAGAGAGACTCCTAACATAGCCCTCTCCATTGCCCTTTGGGTGACTTTGAGCCTTCTTATGAGGCCCATTCATAGTAAGCGACCAAGTTTCCGTGCCACACGTAGGCAACACACACTGGTCAAAGACTCTCGTCTTGAGACACAAATGGAATTATTAATTCCATTTAATGTTTTAAAAAGGTAACAGCTGTTTTGTAAGTAGTGGGGGAATTCGTGGCAGCAATGTATGGAGCAGTCTGCACTTTTGTCTCAGGCGACGCCGCTTGGCACGATTGTTCCTTGGTTCAAACTAACCTGATTTAGCGTCCTAGCCAAGTGATCAACCTCTGATTATTATATACTAGCTTCCGCCCGCGACTACATCTGCGTGTAGCCGGGAGAAAACTATTATATATTTTAATCCAGGCTATAAACTATCTTCGTGCAAAATTGCATCCAAATCGGTTAAGCCGTTTAAGCGTGGCGTGATTGAGCAATAAAAGCTTGTACCAAAAATGAAATTTTTGACAGAAACTTATTACAATAACAGATAAATAGGCTATGTTGTAACTTGTAGTATTTTTTAAAAACAAAAATAACAACTTTTTTTAAATTAAAGTTTTCGAATTTTGCATTTTTATTCGATTTTTTGTATGAACAGGTAAAAAATGAAAACCATAAATGAATGCGTTATTTCTAAATTATACAAATGATACCAAACTTGACCTAGTAGCTATGGGTAGGCAGAGATATAGCAGAGACCGGACCACGCGGGAGGTAGCTCTTTCCCTCCCTCTTTTTGGGTACTAATCAGAGGTTGATCGCGTGGCTAGGACGCTAAATCAGCTTAGTTTGACCCAAGGAACAATCGTGCCAAGCAGCGTCGCCTGAGACAAAAGTGCATACTCACTCACTGCCACTAATTCCCCCACTAAAGTGGCAGTGTCAGTCCAAATTTCTTCATGCTCGTTTACCCAATGCGATATTTCATCGATTTAGTTAGGTACGGGTAAAATGAGTGATGTAAGATTTATGATGAAGAGGATCTCGCAATGATATCATAAACTTGTTTATTTGGTGATTGTAGATGCTCATCTAGGCCAAACGTTAATTACCTTAAGAAACAGCTGTAAATTGTGCGGCAGACGTAAAAGATAATATGTTACACTTTTGCACCGTATTTCTTTGTAATAAGGTGAAATTTTTGACGTCAGCTGTAAATGTATATTAGGGTTATTAATTCTACTATGTTGTATTTAGCCTCTGTTAAAAGTAAATTGACGTACCTAACGCGACACAAGGCCATAGAAATTAGAAACTGCTCGACATTTCGATTGGGTAGTAGTACCTAAGTAGTATACAATGGGTGTAGTGTCGGGTTAGGCCGGCTCCACACGTTGGGCCAACATTGGCGCGTGAGCAGAATGCAAGCTATGTAAACGAATGAGATCGAATTATAGCCCTCTCCCTCTAACGCATAGCTGCATCCTGCTCACGCGCCAATGTTGGCCCAATGTGTGGCGCCGGCGTTAGAATAGCACCACCCCCTTTCTTATTGTAAGAGCTGACCATGGCAATAGGGTTAGGGTGGTAGGAGGATTAGAGATAGAATAACTGAAAGCTGTGAACATATCATGTGACATTGAAGATGATATCTGGAAGTAGTTAGATTAAATCTGTCGGAATAGACTTTCATGTTTTCCAATTATGTACTTAGGTTCTTTTTAAGGTTCCGGAGTCAAAATGGCAAAAATCCTTAATCTTTCGGTACATTTTGCATAATCACGGCTTGCTGGATTCGAAGTATTCGAACTTTGCAGTAACCTCAAATATGAAAACTAGGTGACATAATAACAAACCTACCGCAACAAACTTGTGCTAAAACTGCACTCGTGATGTAAACTGCAGGTTCGAGTGTGACTGTGACTGAGTTACTACCAGTTCCAAACGACCCGCCCGATAACGAATTATTGCTTACTGAGCAATGTTTACCATTATCTATTCACATTATCTATTTATAGTATCGACTACTACTCGAGTTGCGCCAACTATCGACTGCTAATCCATCCCTGATATTGATTGAGGTGATGGTTATAGTTGTTAAAAGCAAACCTCCGTCAAGTAGACAGATACCTAGTCGGTAATCTGCGCAGATTACGGACTATCTGTCTATAGTTTGCACTTCCGCATTTTGCAGTGTGGGGCGCAAGTGTTTTAAGTAAAATATTTAACGAACGGAACCATACGTAAATTTGTTAACGAGTGGAGTTCAAACACTCATCAGACCATCGACGATTGCGAAAAATTCCATTGGGCGAACAGTTGAACACACATATACCAAAATGTTTACTAATTCGAATATCCTAATTAAAACATAGTAAAATAATTATAAATATAAAATATGTATGTGAATATCATCGTCTCTCTATTATGAAATTATCTCGACCAAATTTCGAATTGTTTTTTCTTACACTGGTGGCACATAGGGGAGAGTGGGTAACAGCGGATCACGGGTCACAGTGGATTATTCGCTATATCTCTTAAGTGTTATGCTTTACGCACACAAGCAAACGCGTGGCTACTGCTCGTCCATATCCCCCTCTCACGCGCCAGTCGACGCCGCGCTCTCCGAGCGGGATCACGTGCTGTCATACGCAGGCCAGTCGGTAAGTACGAAAGTATTTTTTTACGTAAATTAGAAATTTGTAGTGTTCTCAATTCATTCATAAATATAAATGATAGTTTTATGCTTTGAACTTGTTATTTAGTAAATCCGTTGTGGGTAATGTAGTTTTGGCTTGGGTATTACTAGTTTTTTTTAAATATTTTTTTTCTGTCATAACGGCCTATGGGTCACAGTGACTAATTTCCATTTGGGTCACAGTGGACTGTGATCCAGTGTGACCCAAATGGAAATTACACAGACATCGTGAAACTAAAATTGTTTTGTACTTCTTTGTAGGTAAGAAAAACTAGCATTGGACTTCACACTGAAGAGCAGATGAGTAACGCCTCTAAAACTTATATTTAATGGCCAAACAATAAGAACTGTGGCTAAATCTACTGGTATTCCATATACAACGTTAAATCGATATCATGTCAAGATTACAAAGAACCCTGACCCTGCAAAACCAGTGAGCCTAACACCTAATTATGCAGTTCATAAGATATTTACTGATGCTCAATAAAAGGAGATAGTAGAGATATCAGAACATGATAATATTTGTTTTAAAAAATTTTTTTGTTAGTGATTACTGAAGAAGTAATTTATTTTTATTTTTGATAGTTGAGTTATCCACAATATTCAAGTGTTTGTTAATGATTACTGAAGAAATAAATATTTTAATTTTAATAATTGAGTTACCTACCAACAATGTTTCTATTAAAGTGCTGAAAACTAAAAGAGAAAAACTGTTGTTTATTTAAACAAAATGTTGATTAGTTTAGGATAAAGAGACCAGTGTAATTTGTATCACTTTTGTAATTTTTTTATGAGATTGTTTGTCTATGTGATAAAAGGGTGTCTTAGAATATAAATAAATCAGTAATCGTGCAGAAATTTTGTCTTTTTAGGGTTCCGTAGCCAAAATGGCAAAAACGGAACCCTTATAGTTTCGTCATGTCCGTCTGTCCGTCTGTCCGTCTGTCCGTCTGTCCGTCTGTCCGTCTGTCCGTATGTCACAGGCATTTTACTCGAAAACTATAAGGTGTATTTGAGTAAAATTTTGAGGATAGGTGTATTTTGTTAGCCGCTACATAGTTTTGTAATTAAAATGACAAAAAAAAATTTTTTTAGGGGTGCACTCCATACATAAAACTAAAAGTCAAAAAAATTTTTTTCATTGTGACCCCCCGTGTGGTACATCAATCGATAGGTCTTTCAAAATAAATATAAGGTTTCTTGGCATTTTTTTTGATTAAGTGAATAGGGTCGGAGATAATCGCCCCGAAAGTCACTAAAATTCTGTCCCCCCCCCTCTAATTTTTGAACGGTGTATTTTAAAAATATGGAAAAATTCATGGACATAGGGCTTATTAATTTCATTCACCGAAAATTGTTTTGAACAAGATCGGTTCAGAGGTTTTCGAGATATTGCTGAAAAACTGCCTTCCTCAAAGAAAAGGACGTAAGTGCCGTAAAATTACTGTGACGATACGACCTTTTTAATAGGCACGGAACCCTTCGTTTTGCGTGGTCCGACACGCACTTGGCCGGTTTTTTTTTATAGATCTAGTGTACCCCAGGCGATTCACTGTCACCCATGAGAAGATCCAAAGTGACCCATCCCCGGGTCACAGTGGACCATTTCCCATTTTTTTTTAAAGTTGTTATAACTTGTAAGTTTATGCAGTTTTTGCCAATAATTGCACTTGTTTTTTGTAGATTAGGGACGAGTCTTATGATTAATTATCATAGATTATTTATTTAGGTATAAACTTCGGATTTGTGGAGCTTCAAAAAAAAAGTGATCCATTGTTACCCACTCTCCCCTACTTGTAACCTACATAATGACAACCAATAGATAATTTTAATAATCCATTAGGCCCAGCCTTTGCACGTAGAACCGATGGCCGTTGGGGCGGAAAGGTTCTTGAGTGGCGACCACGTACCGGAAGGCGCAGCGTGGGTAGGCCCCCCACAAGGTGGACTGATGACCTGGTAAAGGTCGCTGGAGTCCGCTGGATGCGGGTGGCGCAGGACCGGTCATTGTGGCACTCTTTGGGGGAGGCCTATGTTCAGCAATGGACGTCTTTGGGCTGATATGATGATGATGATGATGATGATTAGGCCCAGATCCTTTTGTAAAAATCATGAATATCAAAATTAATACCTATGTATAGGCTTCTATATTTTATCTTTTTACGTAGCTATCTTTAACATTACGTTTCTTGGATATACAAGGTGAGCAATCCAAATGGGTCAGTATGGCGGTTTTGGAAACCATAACAGATAGCGAAATCTTGGCTTAGGAACCATGACGTTGATTATAGTAAAAAGAAAAACTGCATTCATATACTTACAAAAATACGTGTACTCGGCCCAGGAATCGAACCTGGACTTTTTGAAAAATTAAATTTCGATATTTAAAAACAATGCATTTTATTAGTTTTAGATATCATGTTTCTTAGTAACATTTACTATTTAAGAGCTACATAACCGATATTCAAAGGAAAATAACGAAATTTAATTTTTCAAAAAGTCCAGGTTCGATTCCTGGGCCGAGTACCTACACGTATTTTTGTAAGTATATGAATGCAGTTTTTCTTTTTACTAAAATCAACGTCATGGTTCCTAAGCCAAGATTTCGCTATCTGTTATGGTTTCCAAAACCGCCATACTGACCCATTTGGATTGCTCACCCTGTATAAAATGAACTTAGATATCTAGTTATAGCTAATCATGAAAAAAAAATACAAGACAGAAAAAAAAGTCGACAAAAGATTTTTAAGCCATGATATGCTTAAAAATCTACGCTAATAGTTCCAAAACAACATTCGTTATTAGTTCAGATCTGGCCCCTATTTCACCAAATCGACAATTGTCGCGTGACACTGACAATTCGTCTTACATGGCTGCGTCGACAGGTTAAGGTGGTTGCTGGACTGGACAGCTTATTGACCCAGCAATGTAATTGGAATTGTCATTGTCAGGTGACAATTGTCAAGATGGTGAAATAGGGCCCTGCTGTGTCGATGTAAATCGCTATAATTATTGACAAACTGTAATAACGGATCACCCAACAAAGAAGAAAAATGTTTTTCGACATCTAGTACAGATGTAGTTTAATATAAGTAGTAATATATAAGCATAATTGTTTTCCATCGTATTTTCTCGGAAACGTTCGTATTTGTCATGCTACTTCAGTCAACCTTAGTACTTGCTGTACCGAGACTGACTGAAATAGAAGACACGTTCGTACGTTTCCGTGAAAATACGATGGTAAATAATTATGCACTACATCTGTATCGATATAGTATTTTATGCAACAGTTGTATAAGAGAGGTCAAAAAAGGCGAGTGGCGTGGGTTACAATGTGAGCCGAAGGCGAACATTGTAAAGAAAGACGCCACGAGCGTTTTTTGACTTAGTTATACAACGTTGCATACAATACTTTTTCTACGACTAGCTACTATGGAATAAAATGCAAAATTAAACAAAGAATAAATTTTTCTTAAACTTTGTCGTATAGGTGCCGAGATTTAGTAGGCAACAAATTTTCAGTCACTGCTTGTGGGCTGCCGGTGTATTTCTTCTGGTGTAGAAGCAATATTTTCATCGTCATCCATTTTTATTACTTTTGAGAAACACCAACTATTTTGTAGCAAACACAACGGCCGCAAACTCAAACAACAATTTATAAAATAACCGGGAATTCGGGAAACATGAAAATGAGACAAATGGGTGTCTATGGTTAACTTTGTTTTTAATTGATGTCAACTTGCCAGTACTGCCATATTAAGAATAAGTTAGCAGCAATGCCTTTAGTTCAAAAATTTCTAAAAAGTAAAAACATTCAGTGGTTTGTTAAGTTGGTAGTACCTAATGTATAGGTTTAGAAGCGTATGGCTGCTAAGCGTATCGTTTTGGCGACATAACAGCACGGTTGTGCCGTACTGTTATGGGGAATAGAGTATAGACTTTTCTGCAAACTTATTTTGTATGTCTTTATATTAGTGTTCGTGACTATGTAAATGACAGATAAAAGTACAGGAGTAGAAAAAAGCTATTTAATTTCGCTTCACCGCAAAACTGACTTTACGAAACGTGCACCTTTTGCGTTTTGAAATGGACTCGCCTATCTCGGCGAGCGTGCTTTATCTTGGTTGTGGAAGTGTCAACCTGCCTTATAACGTTTCACTTGCATTTAAGGGGCTCTCTAGACCCAACGACCTTGAGCGATCGGCTCCCCGCTTCCCCCGCACAATACATCATACTTTTATAACGAAGGCAGCGAACGAAAAAACCATAGAAGCGAGCTTACAAATTTCTACCCAAACACGTGCCCATAAAGATATAGATCGTATAGACTATAAACCCTCTCCTCAACCGATTCTCATGAAATTTTGTGAGCGAGTCGATATTTATAGGGCAAAAATGCTTTCGTATGTCTGGCTGTCTCGCTGTTCCCTCTACAGGTCCTGTCTTTCAACCTCAACCGATTCCGCAGAGGTCATTGAAGTGTACACTATTGGTTAAAGTTTCACGTGTAAGCGTTGCATATTAAGGGAATATATAAATACGGATTTTAGGTTGAGCCTTTTCTCACGGAAGTTTAATTTTCTTGTGATAGGGTATATTTTTTGAAATATCAGTAAACCCAAATCCAACTAAAGAACAATTACCAAGCTAAAATATTGTCTACGAAACTTTATTGTTTATACAACGTTCAAGAATACTATTAGCAACGTAAAAACAGCGAATTCGGCTGGGTAGCCCCTTAACTTGAAGAGCAAGTGTTGAATGTAACTTAGTATTGATTTAAAACAAACGCATCTTTTCAATATATTTCTACAGTGACGTTCAACAACGAGGTTAATGCATAATGACATTGTGGAAGTTGTGTTTCTCATGCACTATACCTAGAATAATTTCATTAGTAATCTTAGGTACCTACCGTACCGAAACAAGCCCATTAATTTCTGTATCAAACAGCGATTAAGTAGATTGAGATTGGAGGTAACAGTTTTGCCATTTAAAAACGTCAAAGTATCTATGAACTGACAGCTATTTAATTCCAATCGCAAACTCATCGAAAAATAATAATGTCTAGTTTACTATTGACCGCCACCGCAGGCCGCGCCAGTGTGATTCAGGGTCTAAAAGAAAAGTAAACCTACGGGCGAGGGGGAATAGGCAGAAATCCTCACGCTATATGTAAGTTTAGGGATCTCTATATCTATAACCTAAACAGTTGAAAGCTAAAATTGACTAACTTATAATTATAGAATAAATTACAAGAGCAAGGGCCCATTTCTTTCACGACGAGGTATCTTTTAAATAATCGATGGTTTTGAAAAAGAGGCTTCCGCTTGTATCACAAGTTATCAGCCTTTGCGATTTGGGCCCCAGGTGATTGCGATTGAAATAACACGTACATACACTGTTCTTATTTCAGTAACGTTATGATTGATTATTGTGTTCAACTCTACCACCTGTAAACTAAATCGATTAAGACAAACAAGCTAATAAATTAAGCTATAATTTATTAAATCTGTTGCATCATATTCACAAAATTATAAATGGGTATTTTAATCACGGGAATTGATATGTACACAAGGACACTGTAGTTTATGTAGGTATAATCATACCTTATTCGAGTTTTAAGAAAAGAAAAACTTTATAAGTCATAAGAAAAAATAACGATAACCGACTTAAGGCCTTATCCACACAACAAACAACACGACGACGAATGTTGGTCAACAGTGTATTGGCAGGTCGGTGTAATCGTAGGTATGTCGTCATTTATTACGACTATTATCGCATTAGAGTGCGTTATAATGATGACATAATTATCGCTTAATACGCTTCTTAGATTAGATGCGTTAAAATTGTTAGCAATCGATTCAACTACGAGGCTTAGTTACTAATTGAGATTGTTTTACTATGGATACCTATACATAGTAATCTGCTTCTTAAGCGTAAACACATGTCGTTAACAAGGTTATTGTGTTTACCTAAGTTTAAATGAGTTACTTGAATTCCGAGTACCCACACACAATTACAATGCATGAAAGAAAAATAAATACTCCTAACAATATTGTAAAAGGTAATATCATTTTATGAAATTCGATTAGGCACAATAAGCTTGAATAAGTCTCCAGCTTACCTAAACTAAAGCAATTAGTGCCTAAGCCTAGCTGTGATGAAGTTTGTATTTAGTTAATCTGGTTAAGTAATTGCGTTTTCTATGGAATGCGATGCGTAGGTTATTACAAGAAATTATTTTTACTAAAGACTAATGAAGTCCTGTTTACCTACTACTTCGGAACTTTTTTTATTCCATACAATCTTGCATCGATGCAAATATCTCGTTACCAGTTTTTAATCTTAATACTGAATAAGTGGTCTCCACATTTCTAGCAACTGGTTTTATCAGGGAGCTTATGTTTCCATCATTATAAATTAGTCTTATCCTTATTTATGTACGGCGTTGTACAATTAGGCTCAGTCGATGTACAAATACACTGCCTACACGTACAGTATCCATTGCATACTTGATATACTAAATGCCTAATAATCAATTTAAGTTTTTATTGGGTATACTTGGTGCATGCGAATTGACTTTACCTCTTGCAGTTCAATACCTTTTTATTTTAGTATCTTTTTACAGAGCAAGTCATTTGCGAGGCAGACTCGCAGGCATTACGGGTTGGGAACCTGTTTTATAAATTTAACCAAGTTGAACTTAACGTAGTTGAAGCATCGGAAACATTGCATTTTTGATGGCACTTTATTCTCTGAGCGTTCGACAACTCTGCTTTAAACAGAGTTTAGGTATCCTTTGCGAAGGTAATGTAGTTATGTTATATAATATACATATGTGTCATATCTACACGTATTAGCTTAATGTAGGGTAAAAGAACCTTCGAAATAATGTATTTATGTACATTGTTATTAATATTAAATATCCATCAATGCCTATTAAAACTGAGTCTTGATCTATATCTATGTTAAAAGAAACCCATCTCCGACACTCTTAAATCAAGTAGATACCTACCAAAATAAACGTCGTGTCACTTAACCTATCATTGTCAAAGCCTACGTAAACCCCCGAACAGCATAAATATATCAATACTGCAGAGAACACCTACCTACCAGAACCACTCAAAAATTTAGAGGGTTGAAAATTTAGCTCAGACGTGCTAGGCATCGGAATAGGTGTGAAACTGGGACGGGCCGTGGCAATTTATGTTCCAATGTTTACTTACCCAACCTCATATAACACTTACATAATCCTCAAAGCAACCTTGACTTGTGCTCTATAAAGTCGAGAGTTCATTGGATTTGGAGTGTGAGATATGATGTTGGTGAAATAGTTTATTGTCCGACCGACGTTACTCCCAGTTCCGACAGTTGGAATCCGAACAAACTAAGGCAAAGTTTACCAACAATCGGCTAAAACGATTCATTACATCGATCCTGGGGCTGACAGAGCATAATGGACGGTGAGCCGCCGAAATGTTAACACCGTGCCAACGTCGTCGTAACTATCAATGGCTCCATTAGGAAATCAAGCTTTCAATTATTAAAATAAAGTGCGTATTTGATTGAACGCAAACAATATGGCCATGATAATGATAAAAAAATACATTTATATTTAATTAAACTAACAGATACTGACAACACCGTCGTCAGCTAAAACATCACTTAAAACCCTGTAAATTAAATTTAATTACAAAAGTGTTAAACGACTAACGATGTTTAATTTACATACTAATCAAAGTAAAGGTATCGTAAAATGTAAAGATACCGTGATGTCATGAAAGCGTGTGTAGGCTTCACGTAGATTTGCTCGAATAAATTATGAGATGCATTGCTGTCACTGTTTACTTAATGAATCCACCGAGTTGATTAAACTGTGAATAGCCTTGTGAAGGTGTGAAGCTGTGAAATTGTGTGTGTATCGTTTGCATGTCATTGTAGCAAACTGTTTCACTGACAGAGACGTAAATAGTAAGTTTCCATACACGTGGATTAGCTGTGTTTATAAGTATTCCAAATTTCAAATTGATAGCATCAGTAGTTCCTGAGATACTTAACTTTGTGACAGACAGACAGGCGGACGGAGTCTCATTAGGGGTCCGTTTTTTTTCTGTTTTGGTCCGGAACCCTAAAAATAGGTACATTGTATACAAGTCGTAGTCCTCGACGTTGCACTAGTGTCTGACATGGGAACTTTATATCAAAATGACAGGCTTACCTAAATTAGAATGAAGAAAAATCCTCTTAGTTCGAACTTAACCCATTATGCTTTGACATAAAGTGCCCATGTCATAAACCAGTGCAACGTCGAGGACTAGGACGTTTACCTTACAGGTCCGCTTTGTGATGTACCTGCAAAGTGCAAAGTTACTTAGAATTTATTGCTACTTACATATAGGTAGGTAGGTATCTACTTACGCTAGGTCTATTTTAAGAGTTTTAACGTACCTATCTCGTGTTTAAATGCCGTCTTGACTGATAGCTATGAACGATGAGTATTCGTATTCTTTATGTTCTATATGATGCTGATGCGTCATGCATTATAGACTCAATGTTTTTAAGTTTCAAGATATCTCTCACGGCATTTATTGTACAATGAGTCACTATAGCAAGTAAGTAAAGACATTTATAATGACCACTTAGAGCTGATTCTTTTATTTATTACGCAAGCATAAATAGTGCACATATACCTTATTCCAATGCGCATTCCCTACCTGCCGTCTACCATCTACCATGCTATTAATTGATCATATTAAGTATAATAGAATACTCAGTGGTCGCATTCCACTATTTAAATACCTCCAGTTATTTATTAAAATAATACATATTTTATATAGAGTGTGTGTCTTTCATAAGAACATTTATTTTAAGGAACGATAGCTTTCAGTGCTGTGAACCGTTTTATCGAAAAAATATAACAATTACCTTTTCACCTCAGCGGCTCGAACATGGCGGTTTTGCTGCTTGAAACCAGTGAGGAAAATGCAATTTTGCTGCGAGCGTGAAGAAAACTAACTTTTTAATTTTTCATATCGTAGGTTAGTCGCAGGTCATCTTTTCATACTGCGGGGTGTAATACAAACTTGGAACATTTAAACGTCATTATCTCTGTCACTCTCACTCCGTTACAAAAAAAAGAGAGAGATAAAATATGTCGATTCGTCATTCGACTTCGAAACCTTCGTAGTAGGCCCCCAAAAGTGGAAACGAAAAACTCGTTCCGAAACAAAATAAAATTCGACTCGTGTTAAACTCGTATAAAAATATGAAACCTATATTAAATGTAATATTATTTTAATCATATTAGTATTTCATTATTCTTAAAATACAATGAAGAAAAGCGATATTAATCGCGAACATTTATTATTATAAGTCTTTAGTTTTTTTTTAATATTGTGAATGAACATAAATTTATGTACAGTTTCAGAACGCACTTTATATTCTTTAAAAAGTTAGCGCAATTGAACTTTATTACGTTTTCTTGGAGATAACACATAACTTAATCAAACACTAAAAACTGTACTAAATATGAGTGAATCAAGTGACGAAGCCGATGTTTTAACTCCTCAAGAGTTGAGAGATACCGTCAAAGAGGGCTGAATTGTGTTTTCTAAGTAAGTTCATCTTGAACATTGCACAAGTAGGTATTAGCAAAATGCATAAACAAACGGAAACGAACTTAGTTTTTTCATAATGTCATGTAATGGGAGTAAGTAATTGTAGTTAATGTTTGTTATTTCATATGTATTTGTTGTTTGTTTTTAGGGTTCCGAACCTCGAAAGAAAAAAACGGAACCCTTATAGGATCACTTTGTTGTCCGTCCGTCCGTCCGTTCGTCCGTCTGTCAAGACTCTTTTTCTCAGGAATGCGTGGAGGTATCAAGCTAAAATGTATATCAAATACTCAGGTCTACTGTCCCTTGGAGCTGTGAAAAAATCAAACTTCTAAGCCAACGCAATCAAAAGATACAGCCGTTTATGCCGCAAATTTCCGCAAATTTTCGAAACTCGCAAGGGAATCTGAGGGCCTACCGCGGAACGAAATTCGTTTTCGTTCGTGTATCTCCGTCTCTGGCACACTTGCTAGTTCCAGCGACAGAGACGGAGATACACGAACGAAAACGAATTTCGTTTCGCAGTAGGCCCTCAGAACCTACAGGGTTCTTCCCGTGAATTCAGAATCTTGAAATTTGGTAAGAAGCAGTCTTATATTAGCACAGATAAAGGAAAAATTGCGAAAACCGTAAATTTTTATGTTACAATAAAAATATTTTTAATCATTTATATACCTACAGATTTGTACGGAACCCTCGGTGCGCGAGTCCGACTCGCACTTGGCCGGTTTTTTTACATAAAAATGATTTAATTGCTTCTATGTGGCGTTTTATTCCTTTGCGTTATATGTTCTCGCTGCTGAGGTGAAAAGTTGTATGTATCACACGAGAGCAAAGATATTTGCATCTCGTGTCTTTGAGTCCCTCGCTACGCTCAAGATTCTAATTTTGAATCACTCGCTACGCTCGTGATTCAACTATAGAATCTTTCGCTTGCTCGGGACTCAACATCAACACTCGCAGCAAAAATCTACTTTGCTCTCTTGTTGAACAAATAACTATTTCTAATGGAGAGTTATTAATTTTTTAAATTTTCTCGAGCAGCAATGTACTGCCTAACGTTCACTTGACATTTCAAAGAGGCAGAGCTAGTTACTGTCAGTTGTTAGCTTTGTTACCAATACATTGCGGGCCGAATTAATTTGTATGAAAAAAAATAACCGTTTTTTTTAAACTAGAGATACCAATTTACGTTCATTAGGGCTTATACTTTCAGCCCTTAAAATAAATATTCTTATGAAAGTCACACGCTGTATATCATATCAGCCGAAAGACGTTCACTGCTAGACATAGGCCTCCCCCAAAGAGTGCCAAATTGACCGGTCCTGCGCCACCCGCATCCAGCGGACTCCCGCGACCTTTCATCAGTCTACCTTGTGGGAGGCGTACCCACGCCGCGCCTTCCGGTACGTGGTCGCCACTCGAGAACCTTTCCGCCCCAACGGCCATCAGTTCAACGAGCAATGTAGCGCCTTCTGCCACTTAAGTTTAGCGATTCGGAGGGCTACATCGGTTACCTTGGTTCTGCTGCGGATAGCCTAATTTATGATGCGATCAACGCAGAGAAACTCCTAACATAGCCCTCTCCATTGCCCTTTGGCACCTTTGAGCCTTCTTGTGAGGCCCATTGTAAGCGACCACGTTTCAGTACCATATGTCATCACTGGCAACACGCACTGTTCAAAGACTCGCGTCTTGAGACACTGCGGAATATTGGACGAAAAGATGTGCCGGAGGCCGGAGCTTCCCGAACGCTGCCCAGCCGCGTCAGATTCGACGATTGATCTCTTTCTCGATGTTGGTCCTACTTAACTGGACAGTCTATCCTAGGTATACATATCGTCTATAACTTCGAGCGTAAAGTGTCCGTTATTAAACGTAATTATATACGTAATCACGAAACACGAAGTAAACTATACTAACTACCTACATATTATACTTTAATAGGTAACTTCAAATGATTGACATCAGACGTGGCATTATATACCTACTTTTCACACATTTTCGCATTCGCAAGTTTTTCCAAGCCTTTCACTATTTACAGTATTTACATAACTAATTAAATGAAACTGTAAACGCCCCTTGTTACAATTATTGAACGAGCGAGCGAAGCGAACGAAGTCCTCTGCTTTAGCTTGGTCCAACATTATTTCGTATGTCCGGATGTCCAGTTGTTCTCCTGTACAGGTCGTATTTCTCAACCGATCCACGTGAAATTTTGTGTGCACGAACCTTCGTTAATGATATAGATTGTTTGTCAATTCAAATTTTGGAAATTATAAAAAAAATTATGAAAAAAACCACAAGACTCGCGAGTGCTATTGGCTTACAGACTGTTAACATAATGAGTATATTCACACGACTATGTTACACGCAAAAAACGACTCTTTGCTTTATTAGTAAAGTCGTGATCCACTTGACATGAGCCCATCACAATCGGCCAATCAAATTGCGGTTAGTAGGTACCTAATTAATGTTAGGTAGGTACATAGATAGATGCAGAGTCGGTTATGTCATGGCGCGATCGGTGACCGATTTATGTCGGTTCGGTTCGGTGGTTGATCCAACCCGGCTTAGATAACCGCGCTGCGCTGCACACGGCACACGTATGCTTGAGATTAATATGAGTTGGCCGAATTGCATCAAAGTAGTTCATTCAAAGAGCAACTCTACCGTCCAAGGTAGAAGATTCCAATTCCAAAGACTGTTTTATAAAAAGTCGGCCACATTCAATAATCTCAACCATACCATCGATGACATAGTATTAGTTAACTGACCCATCCTGAACCTTAATGCAACTAGATAAGATATACTAATGCACCGTATAGCGTGTTGTTATTTGTATGTACGTGTTTATTATGAATGCTTTGTCTTACTATAATCTACATGTATACCTTATATAGGTATTATGATAGAACATTAAGTGTTGAGTTGATAACTGCACTTTCTGCCTATTTTTTCGTATCACCTGGGTTGTTATTCGCTACGCGCAAATGCGGCTCACCCCGCCGCTCACCCGTTACGAAACTAGACCTCTACCTACGCTTAGTTACTACGCATCTCGGTGTCAAGATATATTTGTGGGTGAGCGTTGAGGTCAGCTTAAACAAGTTACAGAATAGGGGGGCTGAGATAAGGCGAGAATGAACACAGAAGATACAGGGATTTAGGTTCGCGTCTCTATCCTGTGGACAGTGCAAAAGGTAAGGGTTATAAAGCCTAATTTTTGGTTATTATTTATTTATTTGATAAAACTGTCGTTACAAAGAAATATTACATTACTTGAGGAGTCAGGCTTAAGCCTCAAAATTATACTTAGGTTGGTACTTAATAACTAATCAATTATTATAGTATTACTTAGTATAAGATTAAGGATTAACTCATGGATGATCCATAAAGGGTGTTGCATGGGTGGGTGGTGCATGTTATAGATAGAGACGGCTATGGTGGATCATCAGTATTTAATCACCGTGTATTGGCCGCCTGACCGTTTACAGGCGCGTTATTGACGGCCAGAGGCGTTTTTTGTTTTAATTATTGTGAATTAGGACTAAAAAACACCTGATATTTCAAATTAATTATGTTTTCTAATTGGTTGTTTTTAATATTAGCTGTAATCTGGTTAGTTGATAGCAAATACAAATGTTCTTTGAAATAGTTGTGATTGGTGGATTTAATACAGTGAAGTGTTTTGATTGGTCAAATTAAATGTTTTAAACATTAGCCCCGCTTGCTAAGCCTAATATGACACACTTTTGGAGCATGAGAAGTAAAAAGATTATTAGATGTTTAGATGCTTAGTTGTTTAGATGCTTATATGCTTAGATGTTTACATATTTACATGGTTAGATGGTTAGATGTTTGGATGTTTGTTGCTCAATCACGCTTAATTGATCACTGATATTGTCAAGATTAAACTATTGTGATGTTGTCTATGCGGGCTGCATTACTGGTCGTACAAAAAAGCTTATTCAACGAGTGCAAAACGCATGCATTCGTTTCTGGTTCCGAGTCCCACCCCGCTCCCATATCACTCCCTACTTGAACGCCGCTGGTCTGCTGAACATGCCTGCACGCAGACGGCTTCACCTCGCCACTTTTCTCTTTGGCATAGTACGATCTGGGGTCCCAGCATATTTGCTGAGTAGACTTGCATGGCCCAAGAGTGAGCGTAGGTGTAAGGCGATGATTCTGGTGCCAGAGCATCGGACCGCGGCGTTTCGAGGTAGCTTTAGGTTCGCGGCGTCCAAGTGTTGGAATGATCTCCCTCCACCTATCCAAGGAGCGTCGAGCAAGTATACCTTTAAGCGCCAGCTTAAAGGCTATTTGTTGACGCTCCAAAAATCCCAACCTTAACCCATCCAGCACTTTTAACATCCCAACCGTGTCGCGTTTTATGCTTTGTATTTTTCATCCCGTTGTGGTACTGTTTTATATTAAAAAAAAACACATTTATTACATTAATTATTTATTTATTATGTTTCTACTATCGAATAGTATGCTGTGTTGCGTTCCGTGGGTCACTTACGGTGCTGTCTGAAAACCAGCGCTGTAGGTGTCTGTCTGACACCTCGGCACAATGCTGAGACAGCGACCGTTTCACTGCCGCGAAGACACACACAATGTGTCAATTGTATTGTATGTCTACTCCCTTTATATCTGTGTGTCTTTTGTGTAGTGAATAAATGTCTTCTCTTCTTTTCTTTTTCTTTTCTAAACGGCTCAACCGATTTTGGATGAAGTTTTGCATGTTTTGCCTGGATTAAAATATAAGATTCCGGAAGAACTTTTTATCCCGGGTCCATGAAGACAAAGTCGCGGGCGGAAGCTAGTCTTATAATAAAATCATTGATTGTATAGTTCATAGATAACCTCCTTTCAAAAATTACTTTAAACTTTAAACGCAAGTGTGATATTTGTGATAACGTCCAGTGGGTCGATCACGTAACTTTTCTTACGAACGTCTGTAAGATTTGAACGTCAATTTCATATGGAAAAATGACAGTTAGATTGAGATTTAACTGTCAGACGCGCGTTCGGAACGTTACGTGATTACCCCCCTGAACTAGATCCTACATTTTAAGATCGGTACCTACGTAAAATTGATAGATATGTACCAATATAATTAACTTGTGGCTGTGATCTGTAAAACTAGCGAGCCGCCTTTTTTTTTTCGAAGAACTGACTAGAATAAAAACCTACATAGGTACAGTCACGGACTTTAATTGTTGAGCCATTTAGAGCTCGCTTTATACTGGACACTTCATAGCTTCATAGAAAACCAATATTAGTTGGCACCTAAATGGCTAAACAATTAAAGTCCTTGACCGTACTTGTATAATTATCTGGTCACAAAATTTCACGAGAATCCGTTGAGAAATGAGACCAGAGCAGAGCTGCCGGACAGGCATCCTGACATATGAAAGAATTTTGGCCCGAGCTGAAACGGAGGACTTTGTTCGCTTCGCTCGCTCGTTTAATTAAGGTAAGCAATAATAGCCTCTCGGTCAACTACTTAAGCGCTTCAACACGCACCATTGTTCTCCCGTGTAATTATAAATAAAACGTGTCATTATAAAATACAATGTGTTATTTCGGTCTCATCTTCATGACAGGTATAAAAAGCCATTAGCACACCAAAGTAGGTAAGCGAATTGAACACGACCCGGATATTCGATACATAAACAGAATATATTACACGTTATAATAGGTTCATTATTCATATAAAATAAAACCGTCAAGTGCGAGTCTGACTCGCGCACGAAGGTTCGGTACCGTACTCGCGTGATTTGTAGCTAATTAATATTCGGGCGTTGTGGTGTAAAACGAGCTACCGTCACGAAGTGTTTACCGTCCGTCGTCTGGGTGTCCGTTTACGCTAGTTACATTTAAACGGTATTTTCATTCGATTTAGAGGTAGTTACGAATTCTAATTTAAAACTACTCTACAGGATTTCACTCGAAATCCTAGATATAGAGTAGTTCCCGTTGACCTAGAATCATAAAACGCAAGAAGCAAGTTTACATTACAAGTAAAGGAATAATTCCAAAAACTGTGTTTTGATTGCGTTAAGGAAACTTAGATCTTTGATTTTTTCACAGACACAGGTTCCTTTTAAGGGTTCCGTACCTCAAAAGGAATAAAAACGGAACCCTATTAAGATCACTCGTGCGTGTCTCTGTCCGTCTGTCATAGCCGATTTCCTCCGAAACTACTGAACCGATTGAGTTGAAATTTGGTACACATATGTAAATTGGTATCGCTTACAATTCTGAAAAAAATAAGGAAAATAGTTCCTTGCCTAAAGATTACAGGAAAACCTATAAGAAGTTTGAGTATTCAAAGTAACGGGAAAATGCTCAATATATTACGGAACCCTCACCACGCGAGTTGAACTCGCGCTTACGGAACCCTAAAAACAAGGAAATGAGTTCGAGTAGTAAACAATTCAAGTATTACTCTGGACACTGCGATTCACTTAGCACGTAAGCTACTTAACTTTTTGCTAGGTAGGTAACGTAATAAATTACTAGGTATAATGCCATAACTTTTAATAATGAAATGATATCTCATAGACCACAACTGGCATTCAAGTTGTAAACTTTCCATTTCGAAATTGTAGCACTGACTATGGATTCTATATAATTTATGTCATGTATAAATATAATGTACCAATTAACATATCATTTTGAGTGCGTAATGACTATTGTAGTTCGGTTCGCATGATTGTTATTGTATCACATGATAATCGTTCCAATTCTCTCGATCACGCAATTTGGTAAGCTTACGCTACGCGAATTACGTCTACAGTAGGTAACATGCGTAATTTGTGCATAATGGTCAGTTACTCACGAACGCAGGTCGCCTATAATTATGTGGTCGTAGCTCAGAAAAGAACAACAAAAACAATAGCGCACTGAAAAGAAAAAAAATTGTTTGGGGCTGGCACCGAATAAATATATAAATTTTAATTGTAGGGTAGGTTATTGAAGACAAAATTATTATATTTTTCTTTTCAGTGCGCTATTGTTTTTGTTGGTCTTTTAGTTTCGTGTTAGTGCTGGTTTTTTTATTGCCTTTTAGTTTTTTTTCGGAGGTTAATTTTTTTTGTTAAAAAGTTTTTATTTTATAATTTTCCGTGGCTATAATTTACATAAATTATTAAATACTTATTTTTTTTGATTACTTTTAAAATAGCTACCTATCTTGCTTTAGCTATTATTAACTGTTATATTAATAAATTACCCCTATTTTCCCACCCTTAGTGTAGGATTTTTTTCCAATTTTGTATGAGACCAACTTTGAGGGATACCCTATCCAATAAAAAAATAATTATCAAAATCGAACTACTCTGTAAAAAGTTACGCGTGGTCATACATAAAATATATATATATATATATATATACGCGTCGACTTGAGAATCTCCTCCCTTTTTTTCGTCGGTTGAAAACAGAATGAGCATGGTATCATCTATTAATAATAATGGCTCTTGTGCCATCGTGAGATAAAAATATTGTATCAAACCAATATAATTTTATCAATAAAACATCAGTCAGCGGCAGCAAAGCCAGTATTGGCATTGCAATTGTTGAGGCACTGCTAGATAACATCCGTTCTAGAAAAAGAATCTGTACTATATATAGTACGGATTCTTATCTGAAGACCCAACGGTCCAATAAAGCAATTGTTTAGCCACGTGCCACAAACGCTTCGAAATGAAAAGGGCATGTTTAATAAATACTTTACTGGAATAGTGACCCTGTTGTTAAAGTAGTCTGTATATATATAGTAGTCTATATTTTAAATACAAAATGATCAACATTGCTATAAAAAAAACTTGCCCTTAACCTAAGTGACGACTGAGGCCATAAAACCATAGGCTCGCGTTATCTCTTTTGCATTGTCTTTCTTTATGGCTTCAGTCGTCACTTTGGTTGAGGGCAAGTATAAGTAGTATCATATCTTAGTTACCTTAAGATATAAAGCCATCTTTTGGCTGAAAAATAGTTGATGTTTACTACGTTTATCTTACAGTATCAATTAGCGAGCGGTTACACTTGCCAACGAAAGACAATCGCTTTGTTTACTAATAGGCACAAAGGAAAGTGAATTCGGTCTACTACTATACTCGCTCTCACAAATTGCAAGGATTATTCAGAAATAACCAGTGTCTGTGCCGAGCATGTATCATATTAATTTATGGCAACCCTCACGAGTAATAAGGAAGGACTATATTATGATTTTTTACGACGACGCTGATTCTCACTAGACCAATTAATGCTACTTCCGTGTTCGACTATTCCAAAGATGCAAACACGCATAAAGTATTAAAGGCCCATGCCGGTGAGGCCTTGAGGCCATCAAAATGTCTGTTCGTAAGATGCAATTTATATGTTAATTCATAGTTTTTACCGCACGTACGTACGTTGCCGTGCGTTTTGTTTACTACGTGAGTTGAATGTGTATTATAATACACTTTTATTTATATCAATCCGCTGCCATTGAAGGGATAAAAGGTTCGACCGGTTTTTCACCTGTCACACGACACGATCGTATATAGATGAGATTATTTAATGTGTCCAACTTTTTATAAAACTTTTATTGGAATTGGAATAGATCTTCTACCTTGGACGGTAGAGTTGCTTTTTGAATGGACTACTTCGATGCAATTCGGCCAACTGAAAATATTCTCTAGTATACGTGTTGTTGGCTTATTGGTCTCATAAAATGTGTGTTTAATAAAGGGCACTAGTATAATTGTACGTAGTTGACATACCTACTGCACTGGCACTTCCTGCACCTATAAAATGAAAATGACATCGCGTCACCGATATACGGTATTTTGGTCATGCGTATAAGTAAAGTACAGTGTTGTACAAATTACTAGGTATGTTACATTTTTTTTCGGAGAATAGCCTTCAGATGAAGGTGGATGTTATAAAAAGACGCAGTTAATTACACTTACATATATAGGGTACTTCGTATATTTTAGATATATGTATTTTTAAATAAATATCATAATAGTAAAAACTTTAGACTATGTGCGCGCGGCCATTTCTCCATACAAACGTAATCCCCAGTTTTCTCTCTGGATAATTACATAAGACCATTTTTTTTTGTATTCATACTATAAATACTTACCTCTGACATGTCTCTATGTTTCGTTTTACCTAATTATGTGTTTATTTTAATAATTAGAGACCTTTCAAAACTACAAAATTCGCCGCTTTTCGGCGCCATAAACAGGCACTCAGTGAGTTAATTTAACGCTTACAAAAGAAAAACAGAAAACATAGAGAGAAAGCAAAGCTCTCTTAATAACATAGGTGAAAGAAAAACTAAAATTGGTCCAAAATTCGGAGAGAAAATAGGTTACCAGGAAGCCCAGTTTTCGCCAGTTTTTTGTAGGTGATAATAAGCCCAAACTCTATACGGAAAAATATGAGGGAGCGGGGGTTTAGACTAATACATACATGGTCAGAAAATTAAAGTGTCATAGTCGATAATTAGGCACATCGATAAACTAGGGTTGTTTGTCGGAATCGACATTTTAACTTGTAACGTCTTTAACTCGTTGGTAAATTGGCTACTTTCCTAAAAAATTATATTTAGTCCATCAGTTACATTATCAAAAAATATTGGACACATATTTTTTTGTTTGACAATTAAACAAAAAATGATGAAGATTTAATATTATGGTACACTTTTTAGCATAATGTGCCGTCACGCGGAACTTTAATAACCTACTTATATCTTCATCATTTTTTGTTTAATTGACAAACAAAAAAAATACGTGTCCAATATTTTTAGATAATCTAACTGACGGATTAAATAGAATTATATATTTTTTGCCCAGGAAAGTACCCAATTACCGTCATAAACATAACATAAAATGATGAGCTTAAAATTTTAATCATTTAAGTTAGGTAAGTAAAAAATTACTTATTTTACCCTGTAATCGACCTTAAATTTGAATTCGTTTCGAAGAGTTTATTTTTGTACTGATTATAGTCAAGGTCAATTATAAATTTTACAAATAAACTCGGTTAGGGGACAGGCCAGGGGAGAGATATTTTTCTTATATTAGAGTTAATTGTGACTAAATTACGTATACTTCTGTAATAAATTTAAGTGACCAGGTAGAAAACATTTAGTTTTAAGAAATAAAATAGGTTATTACGAAGTGAAAATAAAAAATAAATATTTTTTTGTCCTAGCCGTCGAAAGTACCCAGCTTTCTATCTATAAGGTAAAACTATCCATGCGACAATTCGACCAGAAACATCAAAACATTTGAACATTCATCGGTACATCCATAGGAGACAAGTGTATGTGGCGCATGTTTGTCGTAATATGAACAAAACAAAACAGGGGACAAAAATATCTATACAATTAGTATCTGACAGTCAAAGCCATATGAACCATAATATGACCTATGCGTCTCATTCCATTGAGATAAGCAACTCAATACTACACATATTTATTTATAATTTATATGTACTTATCCTTCGTACTAAACCTATTTATTAAGAGGTATTATATCAGCACTTGTGTATACTGGCCACTTACACGTACTGCCATTGCAATGATGCGTCCGATTTGTTCTACAGTCAAATCACAGCTTAAACCAGAGTACCTAGTCAAATTAGTAAAACATACTTTTCTTTATTATTGTTACAGAAATAACAGAAACAAACTTGTATGTATTGTAGGCTGTATTTTGCTTTGCATATTCGTATACACGAAGATAGGTACTTGAAAGAAGTCCAAATTCCGTGTCAAGAAGGGGTTACATTTCGTTTAATTACAGTTCCTATGGCAACCTTCGGGCTCCATCATCACATTTTTATCCAAGTTACAGTCGTATGCCAAATTTCAGCCCAAATGGATAGAACCAAAAATTTTACTCGTAAGATGTAAACACATACCAACACTTACTACGTGTATACCTACTCCTTTTCATTTTTTTCCTGCTTTCGTGTAAAAACTTGTAGTGCTTAAAATGAACTACGGTAGACTATGACATCCATCACGTTCATTGAATATGTACTTACACAGTCCCCGATATCGACATCTAATTTTGATTTCATTGAATTATCTGTCACAACTTACTCTATACATGTAGTTGGTAAAAAGGAAAATCTAAATATATAAAAATGCTGTAACTAGCGGGTTCCTTAAACAAATCAAGGCTCAATGACGTCAGGAGTAAAATGAAAGGGACGAATGTATCGCGTGACATTTCTGGTCTCTTTCCGATGAACTTCAAATTTTAAAATTAGAAAACGGGGGCCTCGCACGCACACATTGATGATGTACGCACACACTTATAGGGGCATCCCTAATTCGCGCGAAACGTGACGGAAATAGGTTTTACAAGTACCAAGTTGACCACATGTCATGTCCTTTTAATGAAATATAGGCCTATGCCTTACAAATATTTTAAGTTGAGCAACATAGACGAGGTACAATTATACAATTTTTATTCGAAAACCGTTCAGAAAATCTGATATATGTATACAGGCATAAAAACAGAACGGTGACTGAATAAACTGGCCAATGCCAAAGAATCTTAAACTCTAACTGTAAAAATACGGTTATATGAATTCAAACAAAGAAAATTTAATTGGGCCGCCGGACAAAGATTCGTTCGAAATTCGAACGAATGGCCAAAATAAGATTGTTTCAAAGTCATCGTCGCGTTCATCTTTTGTTTTAAGATTTCCGTCACTCTTGTTTTAACTTTTCTTTGTTAATGTCTTGGTTCGTGTTTCGGAAAATGAAAGTAGGCATAAACAGGTAGTGATGGGCCATTTCTGAAATACATATCATAGTTTTCCTTAATTCTGAAACATTTCAGCTGCACAAACGTTTGTAATGTTAAATAAAAAGTTACATAAATGTTAAATTCCACTTTTAAGTTTCCGTCATAATTATTTTGGTTGGTCTAATGACAAGATTGACAAGTAAGGCGCTGTAAATACAAAACTGTCATGCCAGTAGGTAAGCAAATTACAAAAAAGTATTAACGACTATGGCTATGGTAAGTACCTACGGCAGTGGATCTCCAGACTCAAGACAAGAAGTCATTGTCACTGCGGGTAGGCAGAGGTTTCACAGGCGACGCTACACGTATGAATTAAAAACACAGAACTGTGGACAAGTTAGGTTACCGCGTGTAATATAATAAAGGTTTAAAATTGCAACTATTGTCCAAAAATTAAAAAAAAACACTTTTCATGCTTGAAAAGTGTGTCATAATAGGCTTAGCAAGCGGGGCTATATACATATTTATGATTTTTAAAACATTTAATTTGACCAATCAAAACACTACTCTTTCTAAAAACATTTGTATTTTCTATCAACTAACCAGATTACAGCTACTATTAAAATATACGGATCAGAAAACAAAATTAATTTCCAACATCGGGTGTTTTTTAGCCCCTAATTCACAATAATAAAAAAAAAAACGCCTCTGACCGTCAATAGCCGCGTTCAAACGTTCAAGCGTGGTTGACTGCATACATGGAATACTTACGCTATGAGATTGAGCGGGATATTTCTACAGCTGTCTTACCTCTCTAACAATTTCCCCTCACTTCGCTCGGGAAAATAACCATATTTTAGCCCCTTGTCATACAATCTACTAGTTATATTATCCAAGAGTGTTTAGCATTATTTTTTATGCTGAAGAAAATATACACTTAGCAAGTAATGCAACTTGCTCGAGCTTAGTGGCACCTGCCACGATCATAAGATTCATACACTTATAATATTATTAAGGAATATTATTCCTAAACTAATACCCTAGTACTCCAATCAATGAACGATTTTTATGTGATTTCGTCGCTTATATTTGGTTAGTAAATAATACCTTATTTTTTAAACCATAATGTTATCTTGTAACCTTTTTCAGATATTTCATACAGATCGTATATTTATCGCCCTTGACTTCGGCTCGCAGGGCGGGCTGTGAGTGTGACAACTAGTTGCCAAGTCGCGTCGCGCGTGACTCATCGACTCCTGCGGGGCTAGCGCAACTGACGCCGCACCGCGACGCGAGTCGAGAAAGCTCAACCCCCTTTTTCTAATTTGTACGGTGCGAGTGAGATAGGGGACGCTTAGTCGCGCGAGAAGCGACTGAGCAGCAAGTTGTGCTAGACGTGCTGTCTCACTCGCACTGTGCAAATTTGAAAGAGGAGGGTAGATTTTCTCGTCTTCGTCAGCCTTATTCTTTGACACTTTATTTGTTACACAGATTAGGAAACACTTGCAGGAACACCAAAAAGTCAGGAAAACCTTAAACATGACACAAGCTGTTTTTAATCTGGGTCAATATACATGCTTTGTATGCCCCACAAGCATTCCGTGGCCTGATGTTTTATAGTTAGCTGTTATTGTTCTTGTATAATATTTTAATTTTCGAATCCTATTCCATGTTATTGGTATTTGGCTTAGCAGTAAGTCTCATAGCATAGTTTAGTTTTAATGGCCCTTGACCAACTTGCATTGCAGCGGCAGCAGCACGCGTTAGTTATGTTTATGTAATATGTCAATTGAATTGTCAAATATATAGGTAAAAAGTAATATAGTTTTAGTCAATGATGTAATATAAAAAAGTAGATATGTTGTCTATACGAAATTCCGTGTTTAAAAATGGCCACCAAATCTGACAGCTATCGTTTCCATTGACGACTTGAAACTGAGACAAGTTGTGCCAATTGACTCAATTTTAGTGTGCCATTTTTCGAGCGCGTATAACCTATCTACCTCTTTTTATATTACATCATTGGTTTTAGTACCTTTTTTCTTTTTCTTTTTTAATGTTAAGTGGCTATATCACACGACCATGTTGTGTTAAATTGTTAATTTTTTCAGTAATTTTATAAGGTGTCTTGTTAAGTTTTATTTATTGTACTAGCTCCTGCCCGCGACTCTTCTTCTTTATTTTTTATGTTTTTTTTTGTTGTAAATTGTCCTTGTGTGCGATCGTGGCGACATTGTTTCATGTTTCACCTAATGGTAACAACGGAAAACCAGCGCTGGCCCTGCCAGCATTACGCTGAGTTGTGACCATTTTGTGGCAAATGTGTATGTGCGTAAGTGTCCACAGTTTATTCTTATGTATTTATAAATATAAATGTAAATATAAATGTTTTTATTTCTTCCTTTCTTTCTTTCACGAAGTTACTGTTAGTTCCACTATCTCAGTCCATTAGCCTAGCTAGGCACCAGACAATATGTTATTCAGTTTGCTCACCATTTACACCCCGACACCCGGTCGCGTCCAATTTCATTGCGAAGCCGTTAAATGAGATTGTCTCAAGTTCCTGGAGATTTGTTTATGTAAATTCATTTCATTTGGTGTAGGATTAACATAAATACGAGCACAAATAGGTGTCTACAATATCTGCTTGTTTACAACGCGTATTTTTCTACTGAACTGGTAATATTTGAAACCTTAAAAAGCTGAATGTTGAGCAACATTGTAGAAATCACAGAAAATGTCAGCATCTTTTTTGTAAGATACCTATACATAAAAAGACGAAAACATTTTATACGGAATACCGTATAAAATGTTTTCGTCTTTTTATGTATGTGGGGGTTTGGCTGTAAGGAATTTTTGTTGCTTGACAAAACCTAAAAGCTTGGCCGTTATGTTATGTGTAGTAATTTTAACTTAGTATCTATTTCGTTTCTCACGAAACGATATTACGGCGACCGTGGTGTAGGTATAGGTAATAATAATAATTATAGTGGGACAATTCACACCAATCGATCTAGTCCCAAACTAGGCAAAGCCTGTACTATGGGTACTAGACACGGATAAACATACTTATGTAGATAAATACATACTCGAGAACGAACATTCGTATTCATCATACAAATATCTGCCCCGACCGGGGATCGAACCCGGGACCTCAAGCTTCATAGTCAGGTTTTCTAACCACTAGGCTACCACTAGGTTATAATAATGATCAGGTTAGCTGTTGAAGACGATTTTTGACCGTTAAACTTTGTGTACCTACTACTTGAATACAACGTAATTTTTATCCGATTTAATTAGCAGAAATAAATCGGAAACTCTAAATAGATTTTTCTCAAAACTGCTTTATCTGCTATGAAATATTGACGTTGTGACGAAACGAGAGATCCGTAATGGAATATTATACAATATTGAAGGTCTACGAGTCGATCACGTAACGCATTGTACGCGCGTCAGGTAAAATTATGCTAAAAAGTGTACCGTGATGTGATCTGACGTCACGCGGAACTTTAACGGGCTATATCTTCATAATATTTTGTTTGATTGACAAAGTAAAAAATACGTGTCATATATTTTTTGATAATCTAACTGACGGACTAAATAGTTTTTTTGGGAAAGTAGCCAATTATCCTCGCCAAATACAGTTTTTTCTTAGTCCTAAGTATTGGTGCTGCCTGCGTTTCTTCATTACCTTGACCGGATTCGACCAAAAGGGAATAAAGACTTAGGCCAGTAAAGTACCGTTAATTTAGGTTATCTGTCACTTTTACATTTGTGTTTGTGAGAAAGGCACAAACCACATTTTGGCTGTCAGGGGTTTGTTAGGAATAAGGGGGTCTCAACAGACGTTAAAATAAAATAAAAAACATGGGGTCATCTTGGAATTAACTCTATTCCAGTTTGGCGTGTTGACACTTTCATTATTCATAGCGCGTTCAAAGAACTTGTGACTTAATTAATGCTTTTTATTTTATAAGATCAATATAGTACCTACCTGTACCTGTCTGCCGACACACCTGCGTGATTTGTTTGCCAACCTTACTTGAAGATAAAAATTAAACAATAGATAGTGATAGATAATGGTTGGTTTCAAGTACTTTGTGTTGTCTTAAATAAAACTAACTATTCAACAGATAAACATGAGAGGTGTATTAAATGCACATGGTTATTTATGAATCTTATGAGTCATCCGCGAAATAGCAAATCTGATTACGTTGGAACTTTACGCGGAACACGCACGAACACTTGCTATGGCCGCAAAGCGTAAGAAGAGTATAATAAAAGTGATATACTTAGGTTGTAACTAAGTACGTAACAGTAATTGGTTGTATCTCATATAGACAGCTGTAAACGGTGGTAAACACAGTAATATCACAAAGTAATCCTAGCTACGAGTAAAGTCGTAAATCTAATAAGCAAATAAAGATGAACAGGAAATCATTGAAACAGCTCCTAAGTCCCGCTTAGCTTAATAACTTCATTAGGTGTTTTACAAACTGGTTAGATTAAAGTGGGAAACCGGACGATTGTAATAAAAACCGCAAGCAACGTATTATCACCGCTTTGCCGAGAGGGCGGGAAACTTTGATACATTAGTCCATGGGACCTATTAAATTTCTAGAATAATAAATCGTCTACACTGTTTGCTGTTAAAATATCTAAATATTTATATTGCACTCAAAATTGCAATGACAATGAAGTCAGAATCACGATGCTAAGTCTAGCTTAGATTTACTTTGGATCTTGTTCTATTTTGTTGCAATTTTATGGGATTACATGGAAAATCAATATTAATATTTCGGACAATCTTACACAAATCGACCTAGTCCCAAACTAAACAAAACTTACTATGGGTACTAGACGACGATAAACATACTTATGATAAAGATAAATACATACTTAATACGTAAGAACGTAAATACGTAGAAAACATCCATGACCCAGGAACAAATATTCGTGCTCATCACACAAATAAATGCCCTTACCGGGATTCGAACCTAGGACCTCTTGCTTCGTAGGCAGGGTCACTACCAACTAGGCTAAAGCGGTCGACATATCGAAAATGTTTTACATTGACACGGGCTTTTATAATGAGTTTTTTTTTACTACCGATATTTGACAGCGGTCATACCGGTACAATAAATGTCAATGGTGACATATGATGACATAAATTGTACTGGGATGACAGGCTGACAACGCCTTAGCGACTTCATTTGGCACTACGTATATTTGTTTACTTCGCGGATTTTTGAGAATTAATAATGTTTAATTAGACGTGCGCTTCAAAAAAACTATAATAAAATGTGCAGATGTAATCATGTGACAAAATAGTGATTTAATATCGATCAATAATCTAAAGAACAGTGAGTTATAGACATAAGTATTTTGCAATAACATTCAACCGCTTTAAATATTCAAACTCGCTTTGTAGCTTTAGAGCCAATAAGCTTATCGCCAACCAATCAGCGCTCACGCATTGGCACACACCAAAGGCGTTTTACAACTTTAAAGGCCAAGCATGCTTGCACCGCGCTAATAAGTCAGGGAGTACTTGTGGCGAGTACAGCTGTCAAATAGCGGTCCGAATTGGACTCACAAAACTGCGGTCCGTATTGTATGCTGATATTCAGAAGGTTCGTTCCAAAAGTAGTGTTCACAAGGACAGATATAAAAAGAAAGTTTACTTCAGCGCTCACTAGAGGTCACTATTATTTGGAAATGGAACTGACCCCGAAAAATTTAAATTGCAAAAAATGCCAGCTGGAAATCAAAGAAAAACATTACCTTCTATGTTCCAAATGTAAGTCACCACTACATATTTTATGCACGGCAGTATCGAAAAAACTTTATGATTTAATGACACCGGAAAAACGAAATGCATGGAAGTGTAAAAATTGCATAAAACTCGTTCAAAAACCCAAACAAATGGACACAAATAGCCTACCCAGCACCTCTTCGAGTAATACACCCAAAAAGCAGCAGTATAGGGCCTTGACCAAAACAAACCCGACTTCAAACGTCGTAACTAGAAGAGCTTATAAGAAAATTCATCCCAAGGCATTGACTCTTTCTGACTTAGAATCTGAAGTAGACACAGCTGAAGATTCGCCTTATCTCTCAGATCAAGATAGCCCCCGAAGTGTGCCAAATATTTCACAATCTGCTGACTTACAGGCCCAAGAATTACAACACGAAATTGATAGTATATCATTGCAACTTGCGAGCGCTCACGAAGAAATCGCTCGTCTTAACGCAGACATAACAAGCCTACATAAAAAGAATGATGAACAACAGCTACAAATTAACGTCTATAAGAAACTTCTAACGGAAACCTCACCATCATCATTAACAACTCCATCACAAAGACGTGCAAATAAAAATAAATGCTTGAGCCAACAACCGAGCTTTCTTCCTTCCATGCCAATAGTATCAGATGCCGACCCAAGTGAAGCAGAAAATAAAAATGAAGTCACCACCGCACCAATTCCGACCACTCAGACTTTGTCACCACAAAAATTGCATCGAGCAGTAGAGCCATCCCAAGAAAACATCAAGACCTCAAACTATGCAGAGTCAGGACGAAACAGGCTAGTCATCATTAGTAGTAATAATGTGAACAAAATTTCAAACATTGTAACAAATGATGTGAACCTAAAAAATTGGGACTATTGCCACTTTATTACACCTGGAGGAGGCATCAGAAATATGTTACAAAACATTGAAACCAAATTGTCGAACCTAAAAATGGAAGATTATTGCGTCATTATGGTCGGCGAAGAGGACATGCAAGAAACCAGTAACCACCATGAACTAATTCAATTTATTAATGAAGCCCTAAGCCCGATCACGAAAACAAATATAATTTTAACCTACCCAACATATATATGTGACAAGCCGATCTTCAACACAGTAGTAGAGAATTTCAACTATTTGCTGCACAAAAACATACCGTTCCATAATACGCACTATTCTTTCGACTCTAATCTGGATTTATCTCTAGATATGTTCTCGAAACGAACAGGTAAACTTAACAACAGTGGAATGGCAAACATAATTGGTCATATAGGAAGTTTCATTTCTTCAGCAAACGGACTAAGAAATTTTCTGGGTAAACCCATACAAAAGAAAATTTCCGACTTCTTCAAAATAAAAAGCCAATGTAAAACCAAATGTACCCAGAAGAAAATAATTGATTTCCTCAAAGTCAAAGACCGAATTCCAAGTTATTCCCAGGAGCAAAGACGAATAGAACAGGTTGAAGGTGAAAAGTTTTTTCGAGAGACTAAATCCTGAGACTTCACATAATTTGGTTATCCTTCATCAAATACCGAAGAGAAAAAAACCGAGACATAATAATCGTAATAGTAGGGAAAACCAATTCGGGATTTTTCATCAGAATATCACCGGTATTTTGAATAAACAGGATGAGATGCATTGTGTACTAGACGATTTTATCCAAAAAGGTACTAGTTTAGATATAGTGTGTCTCACCGAAACATTCATGCAACACGGAACAGAAAATAACTTAAAAATAATAAATTACAGTGTAGCCGCTACATTCTCTAGAATGCAGCAAAAAAGAGGGGGTGTCGCTATCCTTACGAGAAAAAACATTGAATATAAACCTATTACGAATTTACTAAAATATGCTACCGAAGGTGTCTTCGAATGCTGTGGCATAGAGGTATTACATCTAAATATTTACGTTGTATGTATATATCGAACTCCAGCGTCGAATCTAGATATTTTCTTACAAAAATTAGCTGACATGCTTTCCGAACTGACAAAAAACCAGAGGAGAAAAATAGTTTTGTGTGGTGATATTAACATCGATTTGATGAAAGAGACAAAATGGGCAATTCAATTTAAAGAAACTCTTGAGAACTATAACTTAAAAGCCCAAATAAAGGATCCAACTCGCATAACCCAGCGGTCTCAAACTTGCATAGATCAAATTGTCAGTAATGTAAATAACGGATATACCAGTATTCATGACCTTGGGCTCTCTGATCACACAGCCCAGACTTACCACATACCTTTATGTGAAAGTAAGCCCCAACCTGAAAGATGGTGGTATCAATATAAGAGGGACTTCTCGATAGAAAATCGTACTAAATTTCTCGAACATTTATCTTGTCTCTCATTTACTGAAATTATTGCAGAAAATGATTCTGAATTAGCTTTTAATATTTTTTATGAACTATATTGTTTATTGTATAAATTATGTTTTCCTGTGATTCGAGTTAAGCTTAGGAATATATTCCAGAAATGTAGCTGGTTAACAAAAGGACTACGTAGGTGTTGCCATAAGAAGAGAAATTTGTATATTGCATGCCGACTAAAAAAATGCCCAGAAAACACCGAGCAATATCGAAAATATGCATCAATATTAAAAAATTGTCTAAATTATTCACAAAGAAGTAGAAACGTATATCATATAAATACATCGAATAATAAATGTAAAGCCGCTTGGAATGTAATAAAAAAATACACTACTTCTAACAATGATGCTAATCACATTGAGCAGATTACTGACAGCAATATAGTTTACAATGATCCTTTAAAAATAGCAAATATTTTTAATGATTATTTTATAAATGTAGTCGAGGACAACTGTCCTACAAACCCAGATTTTACAGGAATCAGGGAAAATGTACCTCAATTGGAGAATAGTATTTTCTTAAGACCAGTTGATATTTCAGAGTTAAAAAAAGTTGTTACTTCTTTACGTAATTCTAAAGCTGTTGGCTATGACGAAATCAATACTGACATTGTGAAAATGAGTATTCATGTGATAGCTGAACCCTTAACGCACGTAATTAATTTATCGTTAACACAAGGCCGTTTTCCCGGGAATCTAAAAAAATCAATCGTAAAACCTCTTCACAAAAAAGGAAACAAACAACTGTTAAATAATTATCGACCAATCACATTAATACCCATTTTTTCTAAAATATACGAAAAAGTTGTATATTCTAGGATAAGTAACTTTGTTGAAAGCAATCGTTTACTTAAGGAAGAGCAAAATGGGTTTCGAAGACACAGAAATACAAGTCTTACTATATTTCAATTAATGAAAACTGTTACTGATTCCCTAAATGAGCGGCTACCAGTAAGTGTACTTTTTATGGATATGAGTAAGGCCTTCGACTTCGTCTGCCATAAACGGTTACTCGAAAAAATTTATCGGTATGGCATTCGTGGCTCGGCTTATAATTGGATCAATTCATATTTATCGGATAGGAAACAATGTGTAGAAATCTCCCAATTCTGCTCAAAGACTAAATTTATTATAAAACACCAGTCAAGTTATGTACTTAATAAATATGGAGTGCCACAAGGCAGCATAATGGGCCCACTATTGTTTCTCCTGTACATAAATGACTTGCCAAACGCAGTAGCCCAGCAATGTTACCTTTTTGCCGATGACACAACTATTGTCATTAAGGGAGATAACTTAACAACATATGAATCACAAATTAATGAATCGTTGCATAAAACGATCAGTTGGTTAAAATTAAATAATCTTAAGGCAAATCTTGACAAAACTAAGTTAATGCAATTTCATACCAAAAAAAGGGAGCCGCTTAAACTTAACATTAGTCATAATGGCCAACAAATAGACGAAGTACGAGCATAAAATTTTTAGGTGTTACACTGGATCGGTTTTGTAGTTGGAATGAACATATTAAGGACCTATGTTCAAGAATAAATCGTTTTGTCTATGCTCTAAGAAGAGTAAGTCAGGTAGTTTCAAAAGAAGCTGCTCTCACTTCTTACTATGGCTATATAAACTCAATATTGCGGTACGGGACAATAGTATGGGGTCGATCTACAGACATAGATGATGTTTTTATTATGCAGAAGAAATGTATAAGAGCTATCTTTGGTCTCAAAGTGTTGGATTCTTGCAGGCCTTACTTCAGGCATCACAACATTTTATCACTTCCCTGTATTTATATCTTCGATGCATCTTTGTTTGTATATAAACATAGCCATCTATTCCAGAATGTTAAAGAAATATATCGTAATCCCATACGCTCTCAATACCGCAATAAGCTATATGTTCCAGCAACAAAACTTTCATTGGTTGCAAAAAACGCATATTTAATGTGTATAAAAATTTATAATAAAGTTCCAGATTTAATAAAAGACCTGCCTTTTATACAGTTTAAGAAGGCTTTAAAAAAATGGCTGATAGATAAATGTTTCTACAGTATTCAAGAATTCCTAGAATATAAGTAGGTAGATAGATATAAGATGATGTAATAATTTGCATGCCTTTTAAGGTAGATTTTAGTGAAACCTCTATTGTACTTGTTTGTGATCTGTCATCACCTAAAATCCTGCGAATAAAGATTTACTTACTTACTTACTTACTTTAGCGTTGTTATAAAAATTCATCCCCCAAGGGGAATAAAAAAGAGTTGAAAGTGTGTAAGGGAAATATCAAATATGTTGTTTTTAAAGTTAGACGTTTAAAACATCGGTTACAAACATTGATAAGGGTATTTTTTCTAATTCATCCCTTGAAGGGTTTAACATGGGGGTTGAAAGTTCACATAAGTAATGTGTGATTTTTAATGATAAACTGTTGCTAGAAACATGAAAACAGGACAGCAGGTTTCTTTTATAATTTGTAGATCTATCCAGAAATATGTTTTTTAAAACTAGCCCCCTAAAGGGGTGAAATAGGAGTTGTACCGAGAAGACGTTCATTTAAAAACCTTTGAAAGTTCGTATAAGACGACGAAGGGGAAGTAAGTAGAAGTCGGCCGTTGCCGGCGTAATAATTCATCAATTATTTAAAAAAATACACTACATATACTACGCGGGCGAAGCCGCGGGCAAAAGCTAGTATAGTATATTCTAGTTGCCTTTATTGACCTTACTATGGTTCTAGTTCGATTTAGGAAAGATCGCCTACTCTAAGAATATAGGTACTCGTTTGTGAAAATACTATTAACAAGGATTTAGCTACCGAAGTGAGTCCATAATCGGTGTAAATAAAACTCCGTAGAATATATTCTAGGAAGTTTTGTAGCCTCCGACACTGTAATATATCATGATAAGCTCTATCTACATAATGTATTGACAAACATGCGGGTCCTCATAATCGATATTGATTCAAAACCGTCTCAAGCACGTAAACTACTCTAAACTTCAATACAATAGCAATCTTACGAACCAAGAAACAAAGTCGTATTTCTAAACAACGCCAAAGAAAGATAAGTGATTGTGGCAATAAGTGGTTGATATTCAGTCGTCCTAAAAGTTAAAATGTTTCAAATGATAAAGAAAATGTGCTGTTTGACGCACAAGATGTGAAAAACTTAGGGTAGAAGAGTTCTGCGTGAGAGTTTATGTGACTTGCAGATTCTTCTAATAGATAACTAAAATTTCAAAGAAAATGCAAACACCTCTATGTGCGCTTATTTGATTTGAAGTTTTCTGTCGATTACACTTATATCCCATCATCTAATTGCTGACATTTCTATTTTATTTTTCAGTCACTAAACTCCTTTATGGAAATAAATGAGTTCTGACCTTGAAATAAATATCGAATTTAGCCAAAATAAACCTCTTTTTTTGTTCATGTCAATATTTCAATATCATAAGGTATCTTGGCATTATGCTAAGCGGGATTGTATTTCGTCATACGGCACCGATAACATGAATTGAAAGAACAACACTTCAAATAACTTTACTACTTTATATCCATATGTTTTTCTTTTACCATATTTTTTTCGGCAATTCATGATTCCATCTCCAATCAATAAACAAAAGAAATGCGAATCCAACTTTTCGTACCTGCGATATAAAGTAGGTCTTTCATACACTTTCCTTGTAACTTGCATTTGTTTTATGCGATATCTCCTTTTGCGTCACAGCAGTCCATGCGTTATGTAGAAGATTGCCAACGCAGTCGTCTCAAAACGTATATGTTACATATTATCATGTCTTTACTCACGTGTATTTAAATAGGGCTTTTAACCGACCACAGGGGTAATAAAACCAATTCCACCATCGACTAAATAAAGAGGATGCGAGCAGATTTCATGTAAGTATATTCAAGCCACACATATTGCAATCGTAAGCTTGTATACCTATTTAAATACTTTTGAGTGTGATAATCGTATGGAAAGGTACTATACCTTTCCATACGATTACGTATCAATACGTGTAGGAAGCGTATGCCATTAGAACTGATTGCAATGATATTTCAAACTGCTATCTTTGGTGCGGTGACTCGACAAAACTGACCGCGAAAACGACGGGCGGGACCAACATTCATTCATACTAACGAGTCTCATATTACATGGGAAACTCTGCTTTATGTTGTACGAGCAAGGTTCAAAATCTTTCGACTCGAAACTATGCGACACAAGAAACGTAACTATTGATATTATGTATGAAATAATTTATCAGATAGCAAGCAGGTACTTTAGCACTTTGGGATTAAACCCGTTTCCTTAAGTCATCATTATTTGATCCTGGACACTTTCTACGATTGTCTTTGTCTATTATTTGCCTTATTAAAAGGAGAGTTAAAAGATTAGGTGGCCAGCTTCGGCAGTCGGACGTATAAGTAGATCAAAAAGTCTTTGTCTTCAAGCAATAGGACATAAGAGCCGTGATCGTCTCATGAAGATACGCTACCTATGTTTTACTACGGAACCATTTTATAATGTAAGTACTCGGATTGCACTATTTTTAGGGTTCCGTACCTCAAAAGGAAAAAAACGGAACCATTATAGGATGACTCGTGCGTCTGTCTGTCCGTCTGTCGCAGGTCGCAGCCGATTTGCTCCGAAACTACTGGACCGATTGAATTGAAATTTGGTAAACATATTATGTAAAATTGGTGACCCAAAGATGGACGCGTAAAGTAAATTAATTAATTCTGAACAAGGGGGCCACTTTTGGGGGGTAAACTGGAAATTTAAAAAAAAGTTGACATATCAAATGAAAATGTTGTTGTAAGCATCTCAGATACCTATGCATTTTTTTTTATATTTTTTGCAAAAACAGATTTGAAGTAATTTAGGAAAAAAGGCGAAAATTTACCATCCCCCCCCCCCCCCCCCCCGTCTTATCTCCGAAACTACCAGGCTAAAAATAGTGAAAAAAAATCTGGGAAAATAGTTCCTTGCTTAAAGATTACAGGAAAACCTATAACAGTTTGAGTATTCAAAGTAACGGGAAAATTATCAATATTTTACGGAACCCTCACCACCACCACGCGAGTTGAACTCGCACTTGTCCGGTTTATTTTCTTTAGACGTGATACCTTAAACTTGATAGCCTTTAATTACAAAAATAAATACCCAACATTTTATTGAGAAAATGTACTAGATATGTTAATAATCGCCTTATTTTAGCATATTTACATTTGTATTAATGTTAATAGTCTGATAACAATTCATGACCTCATCGATATTTCCCAACACACAAAGATGTTGCGACAAATCCCGGAGGTGAGTCGAATCGTGCCAAAGCTAAAGGCCAGCGTCATCATAATAAATGTCATAACATATTATTCGTAACGCTGTGACGATAAACTAGAAGCGCGAAACTATTATTACACATTTAGTATGATAATTTTTAATTATTAGAATTAGAATAGCCATTTATTGATTATTAATACATTGTTATGTTAGATTTTAATTTGCTACGACATTATGTTTACTTATTTTAAATTAAATTTTAAATGGCCTCTCCTTCGGTGATGAAGGAGTCGGTAATAAGACTCCATGGGTTACCCTTGGGCCCTGCTAGGAGAATATAAATGCATTTAATAACAATTAAATTTTATACATTATTATGTTTCATAGGTCATTTATCATTATTTATATATTTTCTGTGTGCTCACAATTACATTACATATTAGTGATAAATTTTATTTCTATGTGAGACGCATGTAATATTATTATTATTTTAACATTATCAAAGTATTTTATAGTATTTTTTTGCCTTCTTTAATAAGAATTTTTTTTTTACAGCATGCAGGTTAAGTTCAGGGTGGTACCTACGTCATTTGGTCCGAAGCTGTGCTGTTATTCGCTACGCGCTCATGCGTCTCACCCTACGCGTCACGCCTAACGAAGCTAGACCTCTACCTACGCTTAGTTACTGCGATTCGCGGCGTCAAGATATATTTGTGGGTGAGCGTTGAGCTTAAGGCACTGGTCCCACCGCCGGCGAGTGAGATAAGAACTATCGACTTTTTTCTAGCCCAAGAAACGAACAAAAGATAATCGCTTCCGTGTAAATAAAAGAGAGAGATATATATGTATAGTTCATCGCTCGCTGTTCACACCGCGATCAACTATATGAACTATATCTCGCTCTTTTATTTACACGGGAGCGATTAAATCTTTTGTTCGTTTCTTGGGCGAGAAAATCGCCGATAG
This sequence comes from Epinotia nisella, assembly GCA_932294315.1. NCBI lineage: Eukaryota > Metazoa > Arthropoda > Insecta > Lepidoptera > Tortricidae > Epinotia > Epinotia nisella. Next base: position 12,759,721 of record OW028687.1, on the reverse strand, counting down.
CTCATCGCTCGTCGCCGGCGGTGGGACCAGTGCAGTGTAAAACAAGTTACAGAATAGGGGGGCTGTGGTGGTGTCGGTATAGGTCCCTCCAGTCATCGCGGTCGGTCGATAATTTTTAATAGTGTTGCATTATCCAAGCAACAGTGTCTCATGCGACCCAACGGATTTAAAGAAAATAAATAAAGTAATATTAGGGGGACGATCTTACAAAAATCGACCTAGTTCCATAGTAAGCTCAATAAGGGTTGTATCTATGGGTACTAGACGACCATATATTTAATATACATAAATATTTAAATACATAGAAAACATCCAAGACTCGAAACAAATATGCTCATCACACAAATATTTGCCCTTACCGGGATTCGAACCCAGGACCTTCAGCTTCTTAGGCAGGGTCACTGTCACTACCCACTAGACTAAAACCGGCCTTCAAAATTTAGATGATTGAACGAACGAACGAGGTTCCGAGTCTAGTCGGTGGCACAATGTTTGTACAAGGATAACTCGAGCATCGTTGAGAACGTCTTGAAACATGGTAGGCGAATTAATGCATGGAAGTTCGAACATGACCCAAATCGGTCGAGGGGTTGCCGAGATATAGGAGGGTGTAATAGGGGTACATACTCGTATCGCGTGTGTTCGGAGCGAAAAGTTCCCTGTCCGAGTAGCCCCAATGAGGGTTCATGCACCTGGAGGACCTTTTTGAGGAGTCCGTGCTTCCACAATGGATTCACAACATCTAACTGGATGTACACTTGGACGTGTGACATTATCAGATAATTTTGTATGGGGACAGTGAACGTGTTAACATATTTACTTGTCGAATAGAAACTACGGACTGGCAGTCGCTATGATGTTCTACGGAAGACAGAGACAAGTGCGACTGTTTGTCCTGCATGTATTCGAAGGAGACCCGTCTGAAATTGACGTCCTGGCTGCGATACCATGACCTTGCAAGTATAATAACGTCACATACCTAGAGATTTCCAAGCAACAAAATTATCCTAGTGTAGGTACTTTTTTATAGAAGTGCTATATTAGGACAAATAAGGCTAAAAATTGGGCATTTTCCCGTGGTTATAAGCTTAAGCAAGCATTACTGTCCCGTTACAGTCCTGATAATATGGTGGTTCAAAGACGGTTACTATACTACTTTTTGTTCCTGGGACGTATTGTTATCAGAGTGCAGTAACGTGTAGACGGAGCGCATGTATTTTCATTTATAACTACTGCTTTAGGTCAAGCCATAAAGTAACTGAAAGGGAAGAGAAGTAGAGGAAGAGCGCCTGCCCGGTGGATAGACACAGTGAAGACATCAGCAGGAGCCGAAGCATGGTTGGCCTCGTCACGCGATAGGTGATAGGATAGAGCGTGCGTCACTGGCTGACACCGTTCGATAGAACGAGACGACGCTCTTATCTTGTCACTTGTCACGTGATAAGGCCAACCATGCTACGGCTCCTGGAACCAGCTCTCAGGCTTGCCTGCGAATGGCGCAGAATAAGAGTGCTTGGAGGAAGGTGCAGTCTTGCATTTGATTCAGAAGTCTTTCCGTAGTAGTCGCAACTGAAAACATAAAGAAAATGCCAATAAAAAGCAAACAGTTTTAACACCCGAAAAGGTAATGTAGATATAGCGAGAGACATATTCTATCGCATGGATAGTACATAATTTATTTTTACTTGTGCAGTGAAATTCTCGTTATGTGCATACTGTCAGTACCATGGATTCAATTATTATAAAACGCGAATGCAATGATGAACTTATTTATCTAAAATAATTAATTAATTAGCGTATTACATGGTAGTGACATCCACGGTACGTGTGGTTCCGTATTAAGTCTCTTAATTAAAATGTCCAGCAGAATATACATACTAATATTATAAATGGGAAAGTATATGTGTTTGTTTGTTTGTTTGTCCGTCTTTCACGGCAAAACAGGGCGTCGAATTGACGTGATTTTTTAAGTGGAGATAGTTGAAGGGATGGAGAGTGACATAGGCTACTTTTTGTCTCTTTCTAAGCCCCCACTACCCCAAAATGGGGGGTGGAAGTTTGTATGGAGCATTCCGCAATTTTCAAGGGAAAGCTAAAAATTGGTATGCGGACTATTTGTGACTAACAAAAAAATCGTGCATCATTTTTTTTTGGAAATCTGCACCCAACCCCTTAAAAGAGGGGGTGAAATTTTATATGGGGGTCCAGATATGTAGAGTCGATATGTAGAGCCGATATGTAGAGTCGATATGTAGAGTTGATATGTAGATTCGATATTTATAGTCGATATGTAGAGTCTATGTTCGATATGCAGTCCATGTAGATGTAGAGTCGATCTAAATATATAAAAGACTGAAACTGAGATGCACCTTTTTTGTAGACGGTTAACATTACTCTTAGTACGCGGGCGAAGCCGCGGGCAAAAGCTAGTTCCTACATATTTGTAAGAAGATTGGAAATGTCTACTTGTCTAGAGTGGTTATCATGTAGGTACTAGGTATGTATGTAGTACATATTTCCGTGTAGAAAATGACAGCACAAGTATGGCAGACGTGAATCAGTTTTGCATAAAACTGCATACATAATATCAAATTCACTACGTCTTAATGTTATGGGTTCAAACTCAAACGAGTTCCTGGGATTACCCCTACGCGTTTATTTATATTAGCATAAAGTAATAATATAGTTACCCAATGGAGATTATAACATCCTTGCCGTGAATGGGTATAACAAAGTGACATCACACATTTATCGTGTTTATTCACAAATAAATTACATTCCCCATGATATATTTCACAACAGATCAGACACATATTCACTAGATAGCATTGTATGAACAAAGTCTTAACTCCGTACAAATTAATTGGATCTATCTCTCTTAACATTTCCTGTTTTGAATAGTTCTAGATGAGGAACGTACGAAATATGTATCTGAGAAGAGAAACTGTCCTAAGTTTTATTTCAATCCCACCTATATGTATCTACGACATCGTAAATTTTCGGTGCAGCGTAGTGTTGTTAACGGAATTGGTATAAACAATTTCAATTGTAATCCTCAATTAGCGTTAATAACATAAATATTATCCTAAATTAACAATTTTGATTGATATTGTCTATACCAATTCCGTTAACACAACCATGCTGCACTGTACATGCTACAAAATTTACGATGTCTGCTTATAAGTCGGTAACTAACGTAAAAAAGTTACAATATATATATTTCCAGCAGGTCGATCACGTAACGCATTGTACGTGCGTTAGGTAGATACAAATGTCAAATGTTATATATGGAAAAATGACAGTTAAAACTCTCCTAACGCGCGTTCAAAACGTTACATGATTTGTCGCGAATGATGGCAGTCGATGGTGTTTTGATAACGGTTGTGACAATCACTTTGCGATGGCTCCACTTCTTTTGGTTGTTGGAAGTGTCGCGAATCATGATATTGTCGCGACACTCCCAACAACCAAAAGAAATGGAGCCATCGCGAAGTGATTGTCACGACCGTCATCAAAACTCCAACGACTGCCATCATTCGCGATATGATTACCCCTCTGGCATCCGTATCACGTAACGTTTTGAACGCGCGTTAGGTAGATCCAACAGTCATTTTTCCATATAAAAATTGACGTCTAGATCTACCTGACGCGCGTACAATGCGTTACGTGATCGACCCGCCGGTCTTAAAACTAAATTATTTAATGCTTACCGTATCATGAATTTGGGTTCAGTAAAGCCAACAACCGACGGTTCAGCCGCTATCAGCAGATAGCCCCGACCTCACCCCCGTTCTCACTGCCGATATAACCAAACAAACAAACGAACTAACACGACATGCTACTATGAACTTTATTGTAATGTGATAAGTATCAAAGTAATGAACACCCTGGTTTTATATTTTATATCCCGTTTAGGTATCTAACGATATCGACAGTGTACAATGTACATGCAACTGAGATAAGGGACAAAGTAAGAGCAAACAAGGAACAGTTTTTTCTACTCAGTATATATAGGTAGATACGTATCAAAATTAAGCGAAGGCCAAGTTTGCTTTCAAACAATAATGTGGCCAATAATAAGCCCTAGGTCTAATCCCAAAAAGGCATATGTCTAACCTCAAAAAGGCATATTAGGTCTTAACTCAAGAAGGCCTTAGTCTAATCTCAAAAGGTCTAGTTTTCTCTTTGGGTTGGAAGGTCAGATGGCAGTCGCTTTCGTAAAACTAGTGCCTACGTCAAATCTTGGGATTAGGTGCCAAAGCGGACCCCGGGCTCCTATAGGATACGACTGAGAAATAAACGCAGAGAAATAGAAGGAATAGAAGAAAAAATAGAAGGATGGCGAATGTGTGACTGTATCAGAATGGACCGCACAGGCTAGTGGGCAGGATAATATAAATACAGCCGAAAATAAATGCCCTTGGGACCTAATAAAGAAAGATACTTAAAATAAGAAAGATAAAGATGTCAATATTAAAGACACACCTAAATAATATTTTCTTTAAAGATTCCAAAATATGAGCAAGCCTTAATTAGTGTGCAAATAGTTGATGTTCTGAGCGTACCAAATTCCTACATTTGAACTCCCAAAATGTGCGCATCGGAACCATTGTTAGCTTCCATCAAGTTATCTTGCTTCCGACGTTAAAATAGTTCCGGAACTTCGTCTGGCACACTCAAACTAGTTGATTTAGGGCCAATAAAGCCTTGCCTGGAGCTACCGAAAATATCTTCTACAGTGTTTAAGCGAGACGTAATTTAAATTGAAAATAACTTGTGTGAGTAGATACTTAGTTGTAATAAGGTTAAAACTAAATTTCTTTTTAGGTTACCTATTTCAATTTATAATGCGATAGGTATGCGTTTTCTTCCTTCATCGTCAATATCGTCATTATCAGCTTATCAGCCGAAAGATTTTTTATTCCTCCAATGCTTATAAAATTAAATAATTAAGTAGGTATGTATACCTATACATATATCCTATCCTACTATATCCTACTAATCCTACTAATCCTACTAATATTATAAATGTAAAAGTTTGGATGTTTAGATGTTTGTTATTCAATCACGCTTAAACGGCTCAGCCGATTTAGTTGACATTTTGCACGAAGATAGTTTATAGCCTGGATTAAAATATAGGCTAGTTTTTATCCCGGGACCACGCAGACGAAGTCGCGGAGGAAAGCTAGTTCAATATATAAGGTAAACGTCCCAGTGCTCGACACTGACTTGAAATTTTCAATCATAATCCATAATGATAGCGGTGAACAATACCTAAGTGTCAACTATCAGGCATTACGGTGTCCAACAATATTAACAACCATAAGAACGAAAACTTCAGCAAACACATGCCTACCTTATATTCATATACAACCGAAACTTACAGCGTACCTAGGTAATTTTCGATCCTAATAGTCAATATTTTCAGCTTAATAGTGTATTAACGGGTGAGAAGTTCGTAACATTTTGGGTCAGCAGGCAAAACGGCGAGCCGAGCGAGGTACGATCAAGATTCAATCACTTCGAACTGTTTACGCTAGGTTTACTTTGTAAATTCAGTGGAGCACGTTTATTTTCGCTGAGGTTCCGAGTCAGAGTTGAGTGTTGTGTGTTTCGAGAACAGTGTATTTATGATTATCAGAGCATCCGTTTTCAAGATTTGAAAAGGAATATCATACGATTTAGGAAAACTACGTAGGTAGTAGTAAGGAAATGTATTCACGTTCCACCGTAGAACCCTATCGCAATAAGGTGACATAATATCACTCGTGTTTGAGTGACGGCCGGCGGCATGTCAATTGCGACAGGGTTCTACGGTGGTACGTGAATACATTACGTACGTTACTAAATATATTACAAACTTTAAATAAAAGCTTACAGTGTGTTTTGTTTATGGGGTCAATCACGTAACGCATTGTACGCGCGTCAGATAGATCTAAATGTCACTTTTTATATGAAAAAAAACGGCTTAGGTAATAAAACAATTAGACAACAAAAGACAAATATAGGTTCATTGTTAAGTTTCAAGTGGGCCTTCGTAAATGAAATTCACTATATCAACTGTAAGACCTGCAGACAAACTGTTAAAACAGTTTTGCAGGAAAATGTAATAGATTAAGTTTTGTATCCCATTTATTAGTAATAATAAATAAAAAGTATATTCAGCCAGAGAGATTATACAAAAATTAAATAAATACTTGCGGAAAATCTTACACAAATCGTCGTAGTCCCAAACTAAGCAAAGGTTGTATAGGCACTAGACGACAATAAATACTTAAATTCATAGAAAACATCCATGACTCGGGAACAAACATTCGTGCTCATCATACAAATAAATGCCCTTACCGGGATTCAAACCCAGGAACTTCAGCTTCGTAGGCAGCTCACTACCAACTAGGCTAAACCGGTCGTCAATCAATGAAGACTAAAATGGCATTGACCATTAGAATATTGAATCCTAGATGAAGACCCTATTCTTATGTAGTCGAATTGAACCTAAAAATTATATTAACACATTCAGTGCCAAATAATTCGTAGTGCTACGCTCGTACCCTACAACATGGGAACTCCGTATGTAGAGGAAAGCGCTTACGAGCAGGAGGTGGTTTTTGACTTTCGAGAGTTTCGAGTGCTCGACTCTTTCGAAAACCTTCAAAAACTATGAAATGCTGTTTTGAAATAGCGATAGAAAATTGAAAAACGAGTAGTATTGACCACTCGTATTCAGTTCTGGCGGCAGAAACTAATTGCCTACAATTTTGACACTATATACAATCGTATTTATTATTTGTGTGATGAGCATGAATATTTGTTTCCGAGTCTTGGATGTCTTCTATGTATTTAAGTATTTATATCTATTATATATACCGTCTTCTAGTACCTATAACACGAGCCTTATTGAGCTTACTATAGGGCTAGTTCGATTTGACTTATTTATTTATTTACTAATAAGTAATATTTAAATTTCGAGCGCTCGAAAGTCAAAAATTGATCCCCACCCAGGGCGCCTGCCCACCTGGGTCTTTGGCACTGAATGTATCATGAAATGAACAGTTCAAACGTACTGGTAGTATGAGTGAGTTAGGCCCGCCGCGGGTTCTCAGAACGCTCGGCGGTGGTCGTCCAGCCCTTTTGTTTTCATACGTGACTTGCATTTTAGATGCACGCAAATTAGCTAAATTTAGATCACTTCCATTCCTCTCAGCACTCCCCTTTAGGAGTGCGAAATAGCCGGTAAAGTAAAGCTGTGTTCACAACGGCACGGTTTATTTTTAAAACATACCTACCTACTTACATCTTTGCTAATATTAAAAGAGGGTAAAATTCGTAAATTGTAAGTTACGTGACTTTGTAAGTTTATTATGTTCCAAAACAATTCTTCCGACTCCAAAATTATTTTGCCAGTAGTTAGATATGCAGAATGGATCTTCGGGAGATATTTTTTCCTAGAATGGAGAGACTTCTTACCTAAACATATATTTATTTTATTTATTTATTTATTAAAAACATGTTAACACGACATTACAGTAAAAAAAACCAATGCGTCATGGAACGATACTAAACAAGACGGTACACTATTTACCGTATAGCCTATATTTTACACCGTAGCTATTTGTAAAACGCCGTACGAATTATTTTAAAACGTTCCTTTCAACACTAAAGTATCGATTAAAAAAAAACTTCCGATTTAAAAGATAAACCAGTTGATATTATTAGCAGCGCGTGACACCCTCTCGTTTTAAATAGACCGAGGGGAAGCGCGGCTAGATTGGCGCACCACTAATAACTCTCATGCGGGTGGTTTATATTCCCCGGCCTCCTCGACCCGTTTTTTTACAACAACCGTTAACTATTACCATATTGATTTCGCTAGGATAAGCGTAGGGCGTCTCTATTAAGTAAACTTGGTTAATTTGAAGTGATGTGGCTTCTATGAAGAATGTGATAAATATTTTAGTTCGAATCGAAGCAAAACGAAGATAAAAGGAGAACGTCGCAGTTTAGTGTGGTGTAAACGCGACGTCGCATTTGTGCCTCACATAAGTACTTATTAAGTAACTACCTTTTTTTTATGACGAAAAGTTTTTAGGGTAAGGATTGGTCATTGCTCTAAACCTACGGTTCTGGCTGTAGCCTAATATTATTTTATGAAAAGAATAATGTTTTTTAAAGGAAAATACATAAAAAAAACATGTCTACAAACAAGATACATATAATATTTAGTTAATCGATAAAAACCCAGTTTATTCCGGAAGTAGTAGATTCTTTTTTATTCCTATTCAAGTAAGTACTAAATCAGAATTGAGGGCCATTGCCAAAGGGGTTATATACATTTTAAAGTTAATTATCTTATAAGTACAATCCATTATAACAATAATTACATTGTAACTTTTCGGTTTTTTCCTGATGTAAAAAATGACGACTCAACAAAGGCGATTCAATTATAAGTACAACATATTCTACTACCTCATTGTAGGTAGTACCTACCTTTATTAGATTTGACACGCACGTTGATTTTAACGGCGGAGGTAACTACTTCTTTATGTATTTATGCATCTTGGTGCCAAAAGTTCTCGAAATTTTACTACGATATAATCTTACCTACGCCCCGTTTCGTAATGACTTGTAATTTATATTAAAAGCGGCCTCTTTTCAACGCCCTTTATTAGAAAAAGACACCAACAGCCCCCCAGTAGCGCCTCTTATTTCTCTAGTTCACGTGCTTACATTATCTAGGTCATACGAACTAAACGAAGTTCGTGTCTAAAGAAAGGCATGCAAATATTACAGAACATTATTACAGCGAAGATTAAATAACAATTACGAGTTGATTAGCAAAATTAGCCAATACTATTGCGTTCGGTTGTCGATCTCTTAATGCATTACTGAGTGCATGCAACGTTGTTTACTATAGGTAACCTCAACCCACGTATTGTGTGTACTCTATATATTGTATACAAATCGTATGTAACCTACGTTTCTCTGTCAGGGCATGCTCATGAAAACTAAACTTTAAGCTTGGATACATATACAATCGTAAACGCTCAATTTATGCCACGTTCCTAGTTACAGTTCTCAAGTAAATCAATTCTTTTTACATGATTGATTACGTACTTACCACATGCGCAGACGTGTGTGTGTTCATCAAGATTAATATTCTCCGGTAGGTACGACAAAGTTCCTAGTACGACAAAGTTTTGTATATATTTTTTTCTCATTGTTACAAAAGGAATAAAAATATAAATGTTTCTTTGAAGTTAAGTGTACATGATTCACAGACTTTAAAACAATAAAAATTACCACGGTGCTGTGGGATCATCGTGTTGCTCTCATAGGAAATGAAATACTTCCATACAAAGGGATCCATTGGTGTTTTATGAGCCCTTACCTCGGTCACACCACCCGTGTGACCACAATGCATTGCCAATACTCATAATATCGTCACAATATGTCGGTCTAGTGCCTCCTCGACCGCCGATTAGTTGGGGTTAGCCTCCCCCGTGGTGTCAGCTTTTAATCTCAGTGCGGCAAAAATATGCGGGCTGTCCAAGTTTTTTTAAAGCTACAAGTCAAAGCAAATCCAACCCAATGCAAACCTATTAAAGTTACTTCGTGTTAATCCAACGCGCTGCAATCAAATCATAAATGATGTCATCGTGAGAATACAGTGAATTCGCTGCCAGTCATTAAAACGTGAAATCTGAAAATGATGCACACATTTATCGTCCGCGGTTTTTACACGTATGAATTTAAAATATAATAATAACGTGCGAGTATAACAAACCATTATATTGGAATGGTGGCTGAGAAAAAATACCAATTCTCTTGGGATCAATGCTGAGTAAACCGGTTATTTCAGTTGGTTATGAGCTCCATTCGATTGTTGCTGGTTGCTCTTGCACACGGAGAATGGAGCGAGACGAGTGCAGTGAATAGAATCGATACGAAGCGATCGAAGATTCTTGACTCGATAGCAGTCTCGTTCAATCCATTACGATGATCAAGAACTCACTTCCTTTTAAGTGTTTTTATTCGAATTAAGTATCGATTCAATGTGGACGTGCACTACGGCAATTACGCATTACGGAAGTAATCTACAAAATGTAACTTATTACGTACCAGCTTGTACATAAGTTCTCGTGTAATATTACGTATTGTGTTTTACGTCATCGGTTAACTCGCTGATAGCCATCTTATTTATGTCGAATATGTCTCAAAGTAGCAAGCTCATTATGAATGATGAAACGAATTGTAATACCTAGTGTTATTCGAGTAAAAACAAAGCGAATATGTGCCAAGTGCGACGGTTGGTTGAAATCCTATTTCACGGCTTACACAAGTCATGCTTTTTTGTCCATCTCAGCAACTGCAATAGTGACGAAATGGGGTTATGATATACCTAAGTATAATATCATTTATTATTGTAATAAGCTTCTTATTACAGGTAATAGAAGTACATACATATATTATATATACCGAAGACCGCTTTAGCCCAGGGATTACGGTATTTTCACCATACAAAAATACCGGTTTTATTTCGTTCAATTTCGTTCTTTGGTTTATAATATCATTTTTGATCAGGCTGTCTAATAATACGAAAATGTAACCTAAATACATGATAGAGTCCTACGTTAAGAGCCTAAAACAATTCAAAATATTAGACTACTTCGGGGACTTTTGAAAAAACCGGTTCCGATCCCTGCTTTAACCTAGTTGGTAGTGATCCTGCCGTGGAATCAAGAGGTCCTGGGTTCAAATCCCGGTAAGGGCATTTATTTGTATGATGAGCACGAATTTTTATTCCTGAGTCATGGATCTTTTCTATTTAAGTATTAAAGTAGTAGTATTTAAGTTTTGTATTTATCTATATAAGTATGTTTATCCGTTGTCTAGTACCTAGTACCAATAGTACAGGCTTTGCCTAGTTTGGGACTAGATGAGTTGGTGTGAATTGTCCCACGATATTTATTTATTTATTTATGTATTCAAGTATTTATTTATCTATCTACATAAGTATGTTTATCGTTGATTTGCGTGGGGTTGTCCGCAAATCTATATATATATATATTACGCGAGGCCGATTTTGTACATGCCATCAGGAGCCGTAGCATGGTTGGCCTTGTCACGCGATAGGTGATAGGATAGAGCGTGCGTCACTGGCTGACACCGTTCGATAGAACGAGACGACGCTCTTAACTTGTCACTAGTCGCGTGATAATAAGGCCAACCATGCTACGGCTCCAGCAGGTTGATCGTGTTGTACGCGCGTCAGGTAAATCTATATGTCACTTTTTGTATGCGAAAATGACAGTTGAGTGGTCCTAACGTAAGTTCGAAAGGTTACGTGATCACCCTTCAGATCTACAGTTATGGTCCGATTTTGATAAATGATATGTCTCATCATGTGATTCGTCTCATCGTGGATAATTGCAAGAAGGTCCTCAGTTTTTCGTAACTCCTGTTTTGACTTGAGATCACAATATACAATAAATAAACTTGAATTGAACTCAAACCTGTAGTAAGTTCTTCAGCATGATAAATTGTATATATGTTGAGTCGGCCACATATGGATACAACACTAAGAAAATTAACAAAATAGAAAATAAACGGTCATTTACAATGTTTACAAAAACTGACGGACTTAATGTGTCAACTGTTATAGTTATTTACGATACAAGTGCAGAAAATAGGAAATTCGCAACGAGTGGCGATAAATTAAAACACGACCGAAGGGAGTGTTTTAAATCGACACGAGTTGCCAATTACTTATTCGCACGTGTATCGTACAACGTTTTACAGTAAATATGGCTCTTTAAAGTTTCAACATATGCACGGAAACTTTCCGTCGGAAAGTGCTCATTTCCGCACTAGTGCGGGAAAGTAACACCATGTGTACTGTAAAGTTTTTATCAGGCTCTATCGTCATCATCATCATCATATCAGCCAAAAGACTTCCACTGCTGGACATAGGCCTCCCCCAAGGAGTGCCAAAGTGACCGGCCCTGCGCCACCCGCCTCTAGCGAACTCCCGAGACGTGTATAAGGTCATCAGTCCACCTTTTGGGGGGGCCTACCCACGCCGCGCTTCCATTAAGAGGCTATTCGTAATCGAATTCTATCAGAAAATTTTATCTGGTAAGCTCAGTTACCTACATATTTCTAAGGATTAATAGTTATTTTCTTAAATAATAAAAAGGCACAGAAATCACTACTCCACATAACACAAGTTATTTGTGAATTAAACTGACTAAGGTACTTAATAATCTAATGTTGTTTGTGAATGAAGTATTTCATTACAGATCGCATAGGGGCGACGTTCGTTACAAATCGCGAGGGTGCATCGTTTCCCACCCTCGAAAGGTTAACGCATTCCCTTATCGGGGCTGATTGAAACGGTCACAAGTCAGACAGTTATTTAGTTATTTTTAGCCTGAGGGCGGTTGCGTCCTCGCTTGGATACTCTTATCAAGTCAATGCTCGTATTCACGTTATTAATTTATGAGCCCTTTGAACGCAATATAATGTTTGGTCTTAATATTACACAAGCAGTTACTAGTTACGAAACCTATTTGCTCATTTCTTAATGTTCAAATCCACGTGATCCATAAGTTTGGACTGATCTTTCACACGTATAATCGGTAACTACTAAATACAACATCAAAATTAATGCTAGCACCTATAGAATATAATTTGAATATCATAGATTTCTTTTAAAAGGAGGAAAGCGTGTCTTCCGAGTTTGCAAGTATCTAACAGTCGTTTGTCAAACCGTTTGTGTTGTTATGTTAACTTTCTTGAACCATCGCATGTCATATTCCGAATCACATAATAGTTGCAAGTTGCAACTGACTTGGACTTCAATTCAAAAGGTCAACGGAATGCCGAGGTCTTTCATGATGACATTTTCCATCCAAAATCGACCTCAGTTGACACTAGAAGTAATTTATTCGATCTGGTTTTTGTATTCAAATAAAGCGAAGCCAATTTGCAAATTTAATTTCGAAGCTCGTTTTCGCACTTCGTCGTCTCCCAAGCTTCCCCTTCGAATAAATTCGAGTCATCACTTTATTCACTTCAAGTGTCGGTTTAGAGTTTTTATTATGTTTTAATTTGTGTAGCATGAGGGACACGCTTGAAGCACGCGACCCGCATCAGGGGCATGCAGGGTTCGTGTTGGGAGTCATTTCTCAAACTTGTATATGTCACTTGCAACCTTTCTTGAAATATGCGCTTTAAGGCCTGCGTACTGAAGTTTATTTTCTATAATTTTGGTATCCATAATGCTAGATGGAGTAGAATTGCAGTGTGCGAATGACCGGTATCGCATCGCCCGACGATTAAAGGGGTGACGAACAATATGGCACTAACTGCACGCGCTTGGTGGTGAGAATTTGTTTACAATACAAGGCGGGTTCAAAAGGATTGTCAAATAGGCAGATCATAGCAATGGGCCTAATGATGATAAATATGCTAAGCACGCTTAGGGGAAGACTTCAAGCTTTGGGAACGTGGCAAACTAGTTTATTTTACAATTATAATTATGTACTCTTGTATGGGTTTCATCTCGTAGAGCAGCCGATCACCTGCTGAACGAGTTTTGAGCAATAACATTTGTTTAAATGTGCCTATACCTTGTTAACAATAAACTCGCGTATACGAATCAAGCAAGTTCTTTTTTTGTTTCACTTCTACCTATACTACCTCCTGACTCCTGATTATCGTTCGAATAAGTTTAGTTTAAAATTCAACCTAAGTTCTGTATCAGGTATAACTAAAACGTAGATGTCCATGAGAGAGTTTTATAAGTAACGTTGCCCTACATATATTGATACAGGGATCAGTTTAAATCCTGTCTGCTCATACGATTTATCTTTCGTTTTGATAATGTTATTTTATGTCAACTGTTATCAAATTAATTTCATGCAAAAAATCAAAATTAAGTTGCGACTGTAAAATTTTGCTCGAGTTTGTAGCTGTGGATATTGTGTTTATAGATAAAAACCTTGTAACATTGAAGACAATTGTCGACAGATCAATCTTATCTTATCTAATTGAGGGCCCTTTCGAATACACTTCGACCCAGCAGTGGAATCTTTTGTGCATTTGCCCTCCCCTTTATAGCTACTCCCAAGCTAGCTCCATCATTTCCAAAAAACGAATGATGCAGCTTAGTGGGAGCACCTTGAATTTCTTTGGTTGCGGGCTTGCGGGTAGCCGTTACCGAAGTGATTCATTCTTTGTCTGGCAAGGGCATGACATTCACACAGTAAGTGTTCCATAGTTTCATCCTCCTCGTCGCCACACATTCTACAGTCTACGCTGTACGATAGTCCTATCTTGGCCAAGAGATCCTTGACCCCGAAGTGACCTGTGAACACCCCAGATATAATCCTGAGTTGCTTCCTGCTGGATTTCCAGAGTTTTTTGGTCCAGCCCGAGTCCGCTCCTTCTATGAAGAGCTTTGAGTGCCTTAAATCCGCCACAGATCAGATCAATACATAGACTATTGTCTTATTGACTGCATAGTGCATACATAGACATGTAGTTAGGTACCTACTTGAAGTAGCTGATGTTGATATTACAGAGACAGAGGGCAGCTCGTCGCCTCAGCGTTTGTATTATCGTTCAATGACCCCGCATAAACATGAATGATGGGCGCTTCAGTCTACTTGCTTAGTGATTACCTAGGCGACAAACAGAGTAGCGTACAACCTATGTATGAGATGTTGTAGCCATGTAAATGTACCACTTGATATTCATAAGCTGCTTAACACATCGACACCTTGATTGTCCCCTGCTGTTAAATATTAATCCTAACATCGTAAACAAGTCCTTTTACTCCAACGGTAGTAGTTTTAGCGCGATGGAAAAGTTTCGCATTACAAAACGTGATTATTTCGAAATCACCACATCGGTCCCTCTGTTTTGGTATTCGTATAACTGTACGTAAGTGAAATCGCATCCAGAATCCGAATTTCACAATTTTCAATTCAAAATGAGCACGCGCTAAATAAATCAGTTCACTTTCTCTCACCTACCGATTTGCAAATTGCTTGTTTGCCTGCCAATTATTGCCGGTGCACAAAACAAGGGTTTACAGTTGCAGATTCTCAGTGCAGTCAGACCAGCAAAGGGGATTTTTGGCCCCTAGTAGTATCTACCTATACCTATTCTAGTTCCTCGTGGCGGAATCGATTTGAGTTTGTATTTTATTATTATACAAGTTTTCAGTTCAATGTAGTCAAATGACTGAAGGTTCTTTGTTCATATTAGGTGAGAGCAGGTTGGCTGAAAACATGGATATTATCCTAATCGAATTACTGATTGTCTTAATTGGGTCTGTATTTAGTACTTGTCGATTTTCCACTGAATGTAATGACCAATTAGAGTATGGACATTCAATGCAAACTATGCCATTTTTTTTGGTTGTTGAGTGTGTGTTAAATCAATAAATAGGTAGGTATACATAATAGATCTACCTTTGAATGTCCTCAGGGAAAAAGATGCTTACCTGTGTCCCGTAGCATTAAATGTTGCATAAACCATTATCGACTAAGCGCTAAAGTTTTCCCTGGAACTGTACAATAAAACATTGTGCAGTTTAAACACCTCGTTAAAGTATTTAATTAATTACAGACGCAACGAATACAACACCTATGTACAGTCAGCATCAAAAGTAACTACGCAATTGAAGACGTCGAAAGTTCTTATTCCCTTTTAATGAAGACTTCTGACGTCTTCGTTTGCGTAGCTACTTTTGATGTTGACTGTACATTTGTTAGCCCATCATTTGCACAGTGACAATATCGTCGTTCTGAAAGTCGAATTTAATTGTCGGTCGTCGAAATTGAGAAGGTTTCATCACGTGACAATCATTAACAGACTAGGTAGGTAATGAATATAAATATAGGTAGGTACCTACGTCTCTTTTATGACATGACGTTATTTCAATGGAGAATATGCATTTATTTTTTATGCTAACAAGATGATGATTAACATTAACAAAATTAAATTAAAAGTAAGTTAAATCCAAAAAAAGGCCCCCGAGGCATTTTGTACCGCCGAGGATGCTGACGGCATATTTCCTCGCTGAATTGCAATGTTGATGCGTTTCGTTGCGCGAGAAAGCCGCCAGTTCTTCGGTCACCAGACATCAACCAGCCACCAACCTATTTCAATTACATTTCCCAATGTTTTTATTAAATATTCAAAGAGTTTAATTACTCAATTACCTTCTAGTTAAAGAAGCGTGAATAACGCTGTGATGGAATAATCTCAATAAGCAATCATTCACAGCTTTGTGTGATCACAGCAATCATAATTATGATTACAATAATAAATAATAGATACGTAACATCGTAATTAATTCGCCAACAAAAGATCAAGGCCTCGTACCGAAGATATAAACTTTTTGCTTACGTTCGTGACTACGACTGAGCACTGAGTAGCAGTCCATTAACAAAAAAACCGTGTAGAATTTTAAATGGATCATTTTGCGTTTATGAACTTAACACTTTAACATGTTTCATTATTTTAGAGACGCACTTAAGTTAACTAGTTGCTCGGCTGATTTGGCGATCCCGATTTACATTATCGGAATCACCTCACCAACTCAATACCCATTAAAAGCAAATAAATCCGTTTTAATTACGATAATGAAGCGTGGGTTTTATTTGGTTCCGAGAATCAAAGCCAAAGCGCTTAAACATTCTCCATTTAAAAGCGATAGCATAGCAAAATGATTAAAATTAATAAAAGATAATAACAGCTTGCAAGTTAATCTTAAGTAATTTCTTTCAACATAAAATGATACTAACAACTACTGAGCCTAGGTGTGGACGAGTCGCCTTTGTTTATTACCACGCATTTAACGACTTTGGAGCGAAATATGCCATACGATAAGGGTTTTTTACTCAGCAGGAGGTCTAAATGGCATAAAATGATTATACTACTAGAAGCTGCAATAAAGGGTTTGTAAAATAATAAGCCGCGAGCGGTTTAAAACGGTTTCCAGTGTGTTTTTATGATGTTTGAGGTTCTAATATAAACGATCTCAAATATAAAGTCGCAAAACAAAGGCTCTTTTTAAAATTCGTGTATAAATTTTGTAGTACGTGTTGTTGCGGACACTATAAGGACTCATGAATACTTATTAAGGCATGATACGGAACACTACGAGCAGAATAAAATTGCCTACGAAACGAGCGCGCCAAGGCCAACTTTAAATATAGCTCGCCTACGTGTGGCGGAGGCTTGGCGAAATCGGACGTTTTACGATAGACGAAATTGCGTGTAAGTTAAAATTACAAGATTCGAATTCGTCATACATTGATGATTTGATATTGGTTGGTTAACAAAAATGTTGGGATATTTTTATCTTTAGGCATTAAAAGAAAAATAAATAAATAAGATTTTTTGGAGATAAACTGTTTGAGTGAGTAATTTTTAATTCAACTTAAAAAATATATTTCTCTTCAACTTACCTACCCCAAATATTAAAACCGATGGCTTATTTCGGAATGTACCTATCATCAATGGGTACGGCTGCCCATTAGCACACTAATTCAATAAGGACACTGCCTTAATTATTTTAAGTTTTAAAATTGAAGTTTTATTGTGCTTTGCGAATCTATATTATAAGTAATCTAATAGAGTCAGTTTAAATAAGACTGTAACAGAATGCATTAACTTGCATTGTAATGGGTACATTTTCATTAAAGGAGTTCCAATAAACATAAGTAGGTACTTGCTCCATTTTCAAGTGGGTACTCCATCCCATGGCAATGTCACAAAGCTGAGCTAGAGTTTTATTGTTAAAAAATTAACAAACTGTGCCCACGTTTTATTTAGATGACTGGCTTTATAAATAAGAGAGGAGCATGTATACAACGCTCCAGAATCTGCATGTGAATCTGTAGCACGATGACGAAAAGACCTTTAATAATGTGGCTCTAATCACATGCAGCAGCTGAAAAAAGAATCTTCATGATCCCTAGCATTGTGTTTAGATCTGGATGTGATTGAGTTGGGGGTATCAGGGGGGTAATCACGTAACGTTCCGAACGCGCGTCTGACAGTTAAATCTCAATCTAACTGTAATTTTTCCATATAAAATTGACGTTTAAATCTTACAGACGTTCGTAAGAAAAGTTACGTGATCGACCCACAGGTATCATTATCAAAGTTTTATCTGTTTATTAACTTTTATCAGTTTTGGTAAGTACCAAATGCATATCAAAAATGTACGAAATCCTACATAAAACGTTCGTTCCTTACTTGCAAATATGTACCTACCTAAGTGAGAAACAGACGAATCCTTTTAGCCGAACATTATAACCATCCGACTGTATTCATGTCCAACTTCTGTGTGGTAGTAAACTGGTGAAGATCAGATATAAATAACATGAAATGAAATTTAAAAAACTCTAACCGTCACCTTTAACAGGATCCTACATATGATAGTTTTGAACATCTCTTCAAGGAAGTAGCTTGAGAAAGTTCGCCACCAATATGACCAATATGCCCAAAATAATTATGCATACACGACTCTATTGTTACAGAGCAGAGGCAGGGTGTGTCCACAATAGCAGAGGTCTTATGGGTCATCATAATATTCGCGACGTTTTTATCTAATATTTAATTATACAGCGTGGACAATTAAGACCCGCGAAAATTATATCAATCAGCGTTCATAGATTGATTATAACGCGTGTCTGAATTGAGACACCCGTTATAAATAGATAGGTACTTAACCAGGAAAATCATAGATGAAAGTGATATTTTTCACTTCTCTTTCCACAATTGGTATGGTAATCAATTACATATTGTCATTTTCATAAAACTTTTTTCCCATTATATTTTACAACACAAAATCATATGGAGATGTGTACAAGTTCAGAGCACTACAAACATGTCAAAAACCTATGTTCTACTCTGGAAAATCACGAAAGACAAATTAATTCTCTTTGACGTATTTTAATTAGTCAGCTTACATGTTTTTTCTTGTTCAATTAAAATAAGATTTCATAGATTTCCTTTCATTTAATTTATAAAGGTTGTCCGAGAGATTTGATCCAGACCCTATCGACTGATGCTATAAAAGTACTTAGAGGTTTTCTCGAATTTTAGCTGGTTCGATACCTGGGTGTGAGAAGCGTATTTAAAACATATTTGAATGTAGTTTTGTTTCTTTTCAAAAACAAAGGAGTGGTTCTTTTGAGTGAAATTTGCTATCTCCATTGTTTAGAGTACTTTCCCTCCAGGTGGCATAAAATATGCCACCCTGATGTATGATCTGAATTCTAACTACAATTTCGATGCTTTTATTGCATTTTTGATCCATATTTAATCCTGGAACCGAGACAGTCATTGTAAACTTGCCTTTATTCTTTAGTTACGTGAACAAATTTACAGCCACTGATTTAATCACTCAGGAAACTAAGTAGAAATTTATTGTTCACACCTTGCTTTTACTCAATTGTGTAAGTAATAATCTAGATCAAGTGTTGCGACAATTGCGACTTACTTCGAAAAATACAAGGATACTTAATAATAATATGAAATTGTATTGACAAACAATCTGTCCTAAATTTGATATGCCTACAAATAAATAGATCACTTTGTATGCTAAACTAATAAATTGACTATATAAAATATATTTTAAGTGTTATACAATGAGGTAGATTAATGTAGCTTTCGGCTATTTAATGGTATTGATATAAATACATAGTCTAATAAAAGATGGACGCGACCTGCGTAGACACACTGGCTCCCTCCCACCCATCTCAGCGGCACCACAATTAGGCCCGGTGCTGCGGCAGAAACTGCCGAGGCAAACAAAAGGCACAAATATAGGGTTCTTGATACCAACTACAACTTTGATGCTTTTGGTGTCGAGACCCTTGGTCCGTGGGGCCCAGCCGCACATGAACTGTACCGTGACTTGGCAAAACGGTTGGTTGACGTCACCGGGGATAGGAGAGCTGGCAGCTTCCTCGCTCAACGCATAGGCATTTACTATTCAGCGAGGAAATGCTGCCAGCGTCCTCGGTACCTTGCCACAGGGGCCCATTTTTGAAATTGATTTTTAGTTTTATTACATATTATATTTATTTATTTTAGGCTAGCTTAATTCTTTTTTATATATTTAGATATAATTTTCAATGTTATTTAAATTCCATTATGTATTGTATATTTGTACCATGTCTTAGCAAATAAATGAAGTCTAATAAAAGAACGCTAACCATTTAATATTATCTTATAGAGACCATAAACTTAAAATAATAGGAGTTTTCATCATCATCAGCTTATACGTCTCACTGCTGTGCAGATATACCTCCTCCCATTTCAAAATAAATAAATGTAGATTTATTTTCAATATACCAAACATTCCTAATAGTTATGTTACTAAGCGTTTTATAATACTATTGTATCATTCCCATTTCCCACTTGACCAGTTACATAGCGCCAATCCCGATCACAGATACGGAATACGGTATACTTCGTGGCCATATAAAAAGGTCGTAACGGCCTTGTAAACTGGTACCATCGAATAAATGCGTAAAATATTGAATCTTATGACACAGGTATTAAGATCGAAAGCGATTATATTCATAGACGCGACTGTACACTTGTCCGCCCTTTGGAGCTAGCGCGGTTGTATAAATCATTAGTACTACTTCCTATTGTGTGTGTAAGTGTGTAAGTAAGCCAGTGGCGTAGTACTGGTATTATCTAACAGTGAAACTTGAAAGTGCGAGTGTGTGCGCTCTGACGTAACCGCAGCCTCACTCTCACTGCTAACGACTCATGCAGATTTTGAAGTAAGCAAATCGACTGGGAAGCCCCGGGGACTGATTTTTGATTTTCAAGCGCTCGACTCTTTTACTCGAAAACTGTCAAAAATGATGAAATGCTATTTTGAAATAGCGTTTAAAAACGATTGACCACTCGTATTCAATTATATCGGTAGAATGTAAGTGCTTGCAATTAAGTCACAACAATCGTATTTACATTTATTTAATTTTCGAGCGCTCGAAAGTCACAAATCGGTCCCCTGGTCTATGTATTTGGATCGACGTATTGATGATATTTGTTGGTCCATTTGACACATTAGGGCGCGCTCCAACAGAGATGCTGCGTTTCCATTCACGTGGCACGTTACTGTAAAGCAAGCTACACATAGCATGGAAAACAGCAGTATGAAAACACAGTTTAGCATATATAGCAACCTGCTGGGTGAGCAGCCGCTAATAAAATAAGTCATTTAAACCGACGGACTGAAGCCACTTCCGCATTTGGCGGGTGTTCAGTATTTTGAACTTTACCGAGAACTTACTGATGTTACCCAGATTTTCTTACTTGTCGGTATACAGTTCCCGCGCATTTTGCACCCATCAGAAAGTATTCATTAAAATGTCGGCTCGCTGTAAATCCAAGCCTTGGATTGGAATCTCAATCTAATCAGGGATAAAACAAATGACAGTTTTATTGCCCACAGCGAAATAGTCGGGTCAAGGACCCCGTACTTATTTCCAAAACTTCGTTTGTTTTGACATGATAGTGCGTGGAAATTGTAGCAGCTTTTACGCGTTGAAATCTTTTCGATGGTGGCTTGCCACACTTGCCCCCATATAGTCGCAGCAGAAGTTGCTAAGCGGTCATAGTGCTCAAAATGATCTACACGTGAATAAGGATCTGTATAGGTAGGTAGGTATGAGCGTGTTATTTTGCTATCTACATCTGATGCTGACTGTGCCACAGAATAAGTACTAGTACTACGTATCCGTACGGAGGAAGGAGGCTTCGTCATGATACATGCTAGCTTGCTACGCCCGGTCGGATGTCACATCTCAATTTAGGTATTCTAATCTGTATGTGAAATTCATACAGGGTGACATTGGCCGCTGGAAAAACATTACTAAGTGTATTGCCAAGTTGGGTTCAAAATGTCTGAATTTTTTGTGTTCGGGAGGGTAGTTACAGGTACTCGAGATTGCCTTTAAGTGGTCAGTCACAATCATAGATACTTAAATAACTATCAATTACATTGTAGCAAATTAATATCCTTATAAATGCTTGGGAAATATCAAGCGATCAATTTGGTCATTATAGCAACGTTTATTTAATCTGCTTTAGAATGGAAAAGTTCGTGCCCCGAATCGAGCGGCAGCGGCACGGTTAACACAAAGCTTACGTCACATTGACAAGAGGTGTGTCAGTATCGTATGGGCGCACACGTTTGCGAAGCCACGAGAAATGTGCAACAACATGGCTGGTATTCATAAAGCTTATTAACAACTAGCCTCAGGCGAACCAGCATAAATGAAATGAAATAATTTATTCGTGACAAAGCTTAACAATGGAATTACAACTAAAAAATACTATATAAACTATATACTAAGCAGTTTGTCATGAAATAGTCTCGCCTCAACATAATGCTGACTCCCGAGAGGCGCTGGCCCAGCGCTGGTCTTCCGGCGAGACCATTTGTGGGCCACGTTCCTTGCCAACGGCCTTAAAAATTTACTTAAAAAATTAAACTTTAGTCATATACATACATATAGTCAACACGAAAAATATTTAGCGATATAAATGTATATTAATAATTAATAATAAGTAAGGTCATTGATTACCTACATCTCGTTGTGCGGGAGGCCTATCCCACTGGAATATTGGCACGAAATGACACTTGTCCATGGTAGGTAACCTAAATTGTGAGTTTGTCGCATCGAACAAAACGGCGGAAGAAGCCAAATCATTCGTGTGGTATTATTTAGCTACTAAAACTTCGCAGAGTTCGCGTTTGCGTACAAAGTAAAGCATTCTTCTTGAGATTGCCAGTAGGCTAGATTGCCCCATGCGATGCACTGGGATACTGGGATAGCCTCCATGTACGCTCGTTGCCTAACCTTGTTGTATAGTTTTGGGAATGTCATTTCTAAATTAGTTGATATACGTATATTGTAATAGAATTTGTTTCATTTAAGTATTGTTGTTTCTGCAGTAGTTGCCATTTTTGTGTCATCATCATCATCATCATCACATCAGCCGAAAGACGTCCACTGCTGGACCTCCCCCAGAGAGTTCCAAATTGACCGGTCCTGCGCCACCCGCATCCAGCGGACTCCCGCGACCTTTACCAAGTCATCAGTCCACCTTGTGGGGGGCCTACCCACGCCATGCCTTCCGGTACGTGGTCACCACTCGAGAACCTTTCCGCCCTAACGGCCATCGGTCATTTTTATGTAATTCAATTTAATTTAATTCATTCTAGCATATTATAATTAGATACTACTAACATATGTACTTTTAATTTAAACTTTTTGTAAGACGTACACTAACAAACTATGAATCTTTAGTTATCTGAAAATAAAATATTATTATTATTAAAGCGAGTGCAAAGCGCTTGATCTCAAAAGCTTTCTGGAGTGTTATTCGCACCATTCCCGGCTTATCGCAGCAACAGGATGTTCACTCTCGCAGGTTAGAAAAGGACATAATGGACTTCTGATTAAAGTCAACCAGGGGAGAGTACTGTGGTCTGAACCGAGGCAAATTATACATATTTAGGAACAGAAAACTCCATCGACGATTAAATTCTTGGCATAAACTTTTTTTCTAGGACAGCACTTCAATATCTGGTTCAAGACGTTATTTGCATGAACGACATAAATTCTCAAACTAAGAGGCAGACTACATAGTGTATGTATTGACTATCTAAAAGACTCCATAAATTTTGGCTTCGAACGCACATACGATGTTATAAATTGTGAAGTAGCATTATATTCGGGCATGATCAGTCGAAGAATGTCAAGTGTGTTCAGTCAAACTTCTACCATCGTTGGACGTTTTTGAATCATGTGGTGTGCAGTGTTGAGTCATTCATGGCACTTGAGATATGCCCGATGACTCGCCGCTCAGTGGAGCGTTCGGACCCGGCACGGTCCGGTGCGCGCGCTTACTACCGGGTAGGAACAGCGGACACTGTGTGTTTTAAAAATAGAATTTTGGGTACCTAATAACACAACATAAAGCAAACTACCACTTCAGACAATCCTGTGCCGGCATTCAGCGGCAGTCACATAATTTGAAAAAGTTCGATCGGATTGCTTAGAGCTCTCACATATTTGTCTACACGTCGTCAAAAATACGAGAGCACCATCCAAATCTCACATCAAATCAATCTAACATCAATACATTGGTAGCGCATTCCCAAAGTGTCACATGAAAACTCTACGACTTTGTTGTAGATTACGCTGTTTCGTCCACCGTTGACACTCGCCGCTCAAAAGATGTCCTCGGTTCTGGGATGCTACCAATGATGTAATATAAAAAAGAGGTAGATAGGTTATACGCGCTCGAAAAATGGCACATTAAAATTGAGTCAATTGGCACAGTTTGCCTCAGTTTCGAGACGTCAATGGAAACGTTAGCTGTCAGATTTGGTGGCCATTTTTAAACACGGAATTTCGTATAGACAACATATCTACCTCTTTTTTATATTACATCATTGGATGCTACCATGAAAATTGCAATTCGAAGATATTCATCCGGTCGCTCAAGTTAAATAAGTGTGATAGCGACGGAGATATCCGAACTTTACCGCCGATATCCGATTTAGATTGTCGTTGTTATAGCTCTGAGGGGTAATCACGTAACGTTTCGAACGCGCGTTAGGACAATTTAACTGTAATTTTTTCATATAAAAAGTGACATTTAGATCTACCTGATGCGCGTACAATGCGTTACGTAATTCACCCCCCTGGTTAACGAGGAGAATAATTACATTAATTATCGAGCTGAGAATCCCTCATCTCTACTACTGTTTACAACTTCTGAGAAATATTTACAATTGTTTGTAGCGAAGTCAAATGAACGTAAGATCACTATAAACTTATACACGATACATTACGCCTATCGAGAGTGTATGTACCATATATGTGCCGTGTGGTGCCGGCGGACTAGAATGGTATCACCCCCTATCTCCCCGTGGGTGTCGTAAGAAGCGACTAAGGGACTCTTCTTTCGTGATATGCCATAATACATACGCTGAAGCGTTGGCAAGTCACTGCATAATCAGCCTCCATCAGTGGTATCAGTTACACGGTCCACTGATGCCAGGGGCTGCGTAATCGAGGTGGGCAGCATCTACGTTACAAGGGTGTGCTATAAAGCGTCACCTAACTGCCTGCAAAATGCCAACGCATAAGTGGGAGGAGCCTGCCTCGTTGTGCGCCCAGAATGGCGCTCTCACATCAAAACGAGCATCAAGCATTTTGAAGCTGCTCGTCTCGTCGAATTTGATGAGAAACGGCACGAAAATCGCGCCCACAGCCCAACTACAATTATACGTATAATAGCTCTGGTCAGCTTTACTGTGCTTCCTGCGACTGAGTGTTCAAGAGTAAGTTCGGCTTCGCAAGCCATATCAGGGCTCATGCCCGTAACTAGCTAGTGTCACCATCGCCGGTCACGGCGTGGGTAGCTATCGAGAGAACCTGAAGACACAATTAAACAATCCCGGAGGGCACATTTCACGCGTTTAGGACGCAACCTCGATAGTTTTCAATGGACGGCGGTCTCAACTCTTTTTTCTGCTTTTCATTTAGTAGGATAGTCAAAACGTGGGCACCGAAATCGCTGTGTAGTTGCTAAGCCGATCAACAAAGAAGTTGATAAGCAGGCTAATTGTGGTATAAAAAACCGGACAAGTGCGAGTTCAACTCGCGTGTTGCGGGTTCCGTATATAATCTAAATTTCATAAGTGTTTTTGAATACTCAAACTTCTTATAGATTTTCCTGTAATCTTTAGGCAAGGAACTATTTTCCATATTTTTTTCAGAATTTTAATCCTAGAGATAAGGGGGGGGAATGGTCAATTTTAGTATTTTTTCCTAAATTACTTCAAATCTGTTTTTGCTAAAATTATAAAAAAAAATATCTGACATGCTTACAACAACCCCTTTCATTTGATATGTCACACAATACTGTTTGCGAAACTTTTTTTTTAATTTTCCAGGTTACCCGCCAAAAGTGGCCCCCTTGTTCAGAATTCATTAATTTTTACTTTATGCGTCCATCTTTGGATCACCAATTTACATATGTGTACCAAATTTCAACTCAATAGGTCCAGTAGTTTCGGAGCAAATCGGCTGTGACAGACGGACAGACAGACAACCGAGTGATCCTATAAGGGTTCCGTTTTTTTCCTTTTGAGGTATCGGAACTCTAAAAAGTAGAAAAAATAATAATACGCTGACGTCGGTTCGTTTCGTTTGACGTTTGCGCTTAAGTAAGTCCTGACGAAAGGAATTGGCATCGATGTACGAGTATTTATATGTCGGAAAATTGCATTAAATAAATGCTCACGGGCTGTAGTCTCGCTGATTATTTGCCATTTCCAATAGCCATGCCATAGGTATTCTTTCGAAATATGTGACTCAAGAGTTTTCGAATGTCGAAAATCTGTTACTATTACTGCTGATCCCATCGGGGCCAATTTATATACGGATAATTATTTCTAAGATATAAGATTTTTTTGAAACTGGTTCACATATGACGAATGCATTAAAACACAACATTTATAAGCCGATCCAAAACAAATATATTATATATTTCTAGGTACCTAACAACCTATTTTTTCCTCGAGAAGTATATATTTCATGAGACCTGAGACTGTGTTGACATTTGAAGAAGCACATTATATAAACGTTGCATGTTCGGAACATGCGCGGCTGGCACAGCACAGAGCATGTTGTTTTGTATGCTAATTCTTTTATGTCTGCACCTACGAAAATATCGCGCTAACAGAACGTCGTATTTAAGGCATTTAAGCTCTAGCTAGAGCACCAAGTTAGAAATTACTGGCAATAAATAATAAGAACATATCTAACAATTTAATACACACTCTCATACAGTATCTACGACCTTTTTTTAATTGAATAAACTTAAGTCTGATTTTTTAGTGTTACATTTAGGATTCACTTGAAACTTTGAAATAAGTATGGGTTAAATTGTGAAAATAATGAAGTAAGTTTAAAAATCAATAACCTCCCCTTTAAAGGGTTTCATCATCATTAAATCCTTTTGTATGGAAATTAAGATTACGTCAAAATATATTAAAGTTGTCTATAACTGTAGATAATCAATTCAGACCAGGGATTGGAACCGGTTTTTTCAAAAGTCCCCAAAGTAGTCTAATATTTTGAATTATTTTAGGCTCTTAATGTAGGACTCTATCATGTATTTAGGTAACATTTTCGTATTATTAGACAGCCTGATCAAAAATGATATTATAAACCAAAGAAAGAAATAGAACGAAATAAAACCGATATTTTTGTATGGTGAAAATACCGATATCCGATCTCTGAATTAGACAGGCCATCCAAAATCCAAAGAGACGTGACTTTATCAAAGTTAATGATTTCATTTGTGGTAAATAAAAACAGCCCTCACGGCACCATAACGTTGAACTGGCAAATTTTATTAACGCTCTAAGCTACCGAAAAATTGCAGCCACACGTAATTTTAACACTCGTCATTATAAAAAAGCCTCAAAAAATTGCGCAATTTGATGGCGTGCTTGACGCAATGTTTTCGTGGGTCGCGGTAAGTGTGCCGCGGGCATGTCGGTCAGCCGATGGCCCAGTGCGCTGCGCCGGCGCCGATGCCGCGTTATGTCACAGCCCGCTTCCGTACCACTCGCTTCAGTGAAAGGACTGCACTTGCAACGACCTAACCCAACATTACACAAAATGTCTTAACTGTGTATCAGCATCAAAGGCTTTTAAGACTTCAGTATAGCAGTGACGAAGTCCAAAGATCACTTTGGACGCAAAAGGCCCTTTGTGTGAAACTAAGCAAAAAGAGCCTTATTTTGTAGATACAGGCGTCTGGCTTCTAGATACGACTTATCTTAAGAGGAAGAATACCAATTAGCGGAACGTGGAAGCAGTTTTATATAGTTAATTGTAGCTACAGTTGGTTCCTGTTCCTATTCAAGTCTAGTTATCCGCGCGAGTAACTAAACTATTTGTGTCAGATAAAATTAACAATCTCATTGAAATCACTCGGTTTCGATTTATGTGCTGGCAGTGATAAAGTTAAATATCGCAACAAATTAATAAACTTGATATTGGGTACAAAATGCGCGTACTATTAGAGTTGACAAGGAAATGAATGTCACGAGGCATTGTGTCGCAATGAACCAGTTTGGCCGTTCCAAGGAGTAGGAGCAGAGTGACGGGAGATGAACGTACAATGATGTATGAACTTAATCCGTACATAGTGCATTTTGGAACTGGGCAGCAGTATGCTGAGTTACAGTTACCTTATTCTGCCGAACCAGACACTTGGGCCGATTAGGTATTACATGACAATAGGAAGAGTGACGGTGTTCTGCGTAATATGAGTCGACTTAGGCAACGCTTGTGTAAATAAAACGTGATCTTCGGTGTTAGCACTTAGCAAGTACGAATGTGTTAAATTAATCATAGCTAATGACTGGAGAAAGTATCCTGGATATGAATATTGGACAATGGTTAGAGGAACGGAAATAATTCCGATGTGGTGCTAAAATTGCTAAATAAGTGATTGTAACCATTAAATTTACGCAACGATTCGGTAGGTAGGTACCTTACTCATTCGGCTGGACCTGAGAATTAAGATCACGACAGAAAAAAAAATGGTTGTCTGTAAAGTCGGTTTACGGGCGATAATTTTACGTGATAACGTCATAAGAAAACATTGATGAAAAATTGCATAACACGTATTTACTCATTTATCGTTAGGAATACTTCTGTGAAGTTTCGAATAAAATAGTCGATCTAATCTTGTTTCCCCATACAAACTTTGGACCCCCATTTCACCCCCTTAGAGGGTGAATTTTGAAAAATCCTTTTTTAGTGCACCCCTACCTAGACCTTAGGAACCTACGTGCCAAATTTGGAATCTCTAGAACCAGCGGTTTGGGTTGTGCGTTGATGTGTCAGTCAACGGAACGGGACAATGAGTCACACTTTTTCGTGCGCGCGGCCGGCGTTCATCGATTTATATGACGTTACCACATCAAAATGTTGGTATTTTATACGTTTCTAGTTTTTATGAATGCGCAAAAACCAGACCACCTACAAAGTGGACTGACGATCGGAACTATGACGATCGCGATCAAGTGACAAAGACACTATAAAGCATTCGTCATATTCACACATTGTTTATCTAAAATTGTGGGATGCTTGATTTATCATTTATCACGAGATAAAATGGTATTTATCACGTGATAAATGATAAATCAAGAAGGACAGTCCGTTTATTACGACTCCGGTTTTTTTTACAGAACGTAACTTCCGTTTTATGCGTCGTTCTGTTAATGCGACGAAGCTAAAACTTCTGAGGAAGGTTTCAGTCCCGCTATTCTGTAACTTGTTTTAAGCTCACCTCAACCCTCACCCACAAATATATCTTGACACCGCGATGCGTAGTAACTTAGCGTAGGTAGAGGTCTAGTTTCGTTAGGCGTGACGCCAGGGGTGAGGCGCATGAGCGCGTAGCCCAGAAACTAGACCTCTACGCTTGTTACTACGAATCGCGGCGTCAAGATATATTTGTGGGTGAGCGTTAAGGTGAGCTTAACACAAGTTACAAAATAGGGGGGCTGGAGTCAATTGGATTATGGCGGCAAGCAGGAGCGAGGATCAGTACGATCCTTGCGAGAAATCTGTGATAGCAGTCAACGTTTCGAATTTTGGGTTTTACTAACTAAATCACTTAAATTGCTACTAATACTATCGTTTACTCCTATTTTGACGTATTTTCAAACGGTAGCCCTTAGTAAATCGATTTCAAACACTCCTGTAATAGCGACCGCAGAACTAATTGAAAAGATACGAAGCTAGGAAATGGATACCGGTCCTTAGCCCATAAATCAGCTCTTTATATTGTAGGTTATAATGTTGTTATTCGCCAACCAGATCAGTTGGCACAATAACGATTCCGTGAGCAGTACCTTCACTTCACTTAAAAATGGAAAGGCGCATGCACGGCCCTACGTGGCGGATTGCAATTGTTCTGCAAGCTATAGCGCTAGACAGGGATACTGTCTGCATGCCTAGAAGCGCACGATTAATTGACATTTCATAGTAGTTGCGCAAGATTAATATACTTTTTATACTCGTCGACTTTGATGTTTGAATTAAGACTTCGTACACTAAACTATACTCACATACTTTTTTTCCATGGAGCTCCAACTGAACTGAAAAAATATTTAACAACTGTTTAGATAGCTAAAATAAATTCGACCAATCACGTGGCACCTTTACTGAACTATAATAAATTTGACCAATGGCACGTCACATTGGCTCCAGTACAAAAGACATCAACGACGTTGAGGCGGACTTCTGACTTGCACTTCGTTTCAGCAGGGCTTAGATTTTCATTAGATACCAAGTTTGTTTAATTATTTCTGGCTGGTATAAAAATTATATACACACATTGCGTAACGATTATATAAAATACTATTTCGTAGTAGTAGCATTTTAATTGAATCATAATCAATAATAGGATTATGGTTTTAACTAAAATGGGTGGTTAGCAAGTCCATGATGGTAGGGCACCAACGAGATGGTCTGACACTATCAAGAAGGCGGTAGACGGCAGTGTACAACTTGCGGTCCACACGGCCTATGATAGCATCGCGATCCTTAGCAATGAAGGAACGAGGCAGAGAAGAAGAGAGAGAATCAATAAAAGCGTAAGCGCACACGCACAAGCACGTTTTTCCAGAAATCAACATATATTTGTTCTGAAGTTAAACAAAATTGATTCGTATTTTTCTTGGTCTCGTGTTTAAAATACTGGCTGAAATAGATATCGCGCGACTGGCACTTCCGCACATGGTCGCTACGCTGTTGAATTCGGCTCGTATTGAGTTCATTATTTTTTGTGTCAAGCTCGATAGCAAGCTTGTTAAATAGATTACGTTGTTTACTCGTTATAAAGTCGGACAGTTTTTTACTCACTGGCCTACTATTGTAAAATGACGTAAGTATCTTAGGATTCGTAATGACACTTACGTTAAGTTAGATTTAGATTTGACTTGGGCTTCTAATTGGAATAAAAATATCACACTTGGTGGCATTGTAAACTTAGCCATAAATTTAATTTATGTTAATGGGAGGAACTATGAGAGATCATACTCATGCTCATCTATTTATAACATATAAAAAAACATGTCAAAAATAATATAAATTATAATAAAATCTATGTCAATTGATTTTGATTTTTTCAATAAAATCAATAAGTAAATCAGGAATAAATCGGGTTTACACCACAGAATACATAATAGTTTGATAAAACATCCGTTTTGTTAGAGAGGAGGCCTTCTGTACTTGTTTCTGTTGCTAGAAAACTCAAATCATGCCACCCCACTCTAACCGCATAGCACGTGTTCGTCTAGTTATGATTGTCGCGTTTTGTGTGGCAATGTTGGCCGCGCGACCATGTGCCCACAACAGTGACATTGTCCGGCGGTGTCAGCCGCGTTTTTGTGAAAATTGCACTTATTTGGAGGTGTTCGAGAGCCTTTAACCGAAGTGCTAAGAGGGATAAGGATGTTTTGTTTATATCTGTTTAATTAAGTTTAATGAATAATTTATGTCTATAGTAGCTTCATACGTAGGTCATTAAAACCATGCTAATTGCATTATTTACCTATTTGATTTATATTCACTGCACTCAGGACAACAATACCTCATCATGCCAGTCAATTTAGCGTTCATGAGATACACACGACAGAAAGAAATGACGTGTATTGATGGCACCTATTTATTCTACTACTTATTGATGAACCCTGTCATCAAACTGAACATTTTTTTGACCCAACCAGCGGGGTGATCGCGTTTTTTTTAGAACGCACGTTAGGACAATTCTGTCATTTTCCCATACAGAAAGTGAGTTTAGATCTATCTGACATATACGATGCGTTACGTGATCGACCAGCAGATGGCAAATAAAAATGGTATCAAACGAAGTCATTACTGTCATTAACGACATGTCAGATGACAGACGTGAAGTTGATCTATATTCTTAACAACATTGGTTAATGTACGTAATGTTTTTATAAACACGTCTACTTATTATATTTCCATACCACGCTATCCCGTCAAAAATTTAAATATGAGCGCGTTCAATTAGTGACTCATGGCAAAAATATAAACATCTAGAACAGTAATTTTATGACTTATCCTTGTTACGTCTACGAAATTATTGTATCGATTGGATACAGAACCAATTATTTCCAAATACATTTGAAGATGATTTGTCCGGCCCGTGCGCTGGCACCGTCGCTAGGTCACCAAGGTTTTCATACGTGAGCAATTCTAGAAAATTTTATAAAAAAGTTAGCATTAGCATTCGGCTAAAATGTCCGAGTTTTAATTACACGACTGTTTTCCTTTATTATTACCAATTTTCTACCGAATGTCTTCCAGATACATTTATTAACCTATTTCTACAATTTATAAAAATAAAATGTCTTTATAAGTAAAATTTATTTCATTTATTATCAATATTATGATTTAAAAATGGTACATTTAAAGGAAAGTGTCAGTCTTAATTGACGAGCTAACTTTTTACAAACTTTTCAAGAACTGCTCACATTCGCCCTTGCCTAAGTCTAAATCGCGTAAGAAACAGCATAATCAATAATTAATAGGCGAAATATGTGATTAGACCAACACTTCATTGTGTCGGTTTATACAGGTTGTAATGAAAATGGGGTGTGAACCGATCAAGACCATGTTCGGTAGAGTATTGCGACTCCAAAAATGCATCACAGCCCGGTTTCGGTCGGCACAGCACAGTGTAGGTACTGTGAATGATCCTTAAATTCTAACTATGTATTACTAAGTATATTATGTTTTTTGTCGTTCTGAAAAACTTGTTCAAAACGTACCTACTTAAGTCAATCGATTAAATTGTTATTTATAAACGTGAATTTAAGAAATGCTTGCAGTGCTAATGTTGTACTCGAGAATACGGAATAGAGTCATTAGTTATAGCTTGCATTTAGTTTATTGATTCGTTGAGGTAAAGACGCATTTGCGCAATTGCGTAGAGGTACGAGTACGTACTTACAAGGAAAGGTACCCCCCCAACTGTCCGGCTCCGATTAGATTTATTCATATATATGTTATGGAGCAGTCTAAAATAACGGACACTTATTTTTATTAGCTGCCCAAACTCAACCTGATGGGAGAAACTGTCCTTCAAATTCAAAGTACTGAAAAGTGAACAAACCCTAACTTCTGTAGAGAGATTTGTTCAAGCTAATTGATAATTAATTACTGGTTTCATTATATGTTGGAGTTGGAAAACATGAAAAAATAATGGACACGGGTTTTCACGTGTGGTCTTTACTCAGAGTCCACCGCTGGGACTCGCCGCTGCTGCAGCGTTATGTGCAACTGCAACGCGCCTGTAGTAATACCGGTGCCCAGGCGCCTTTAATTTTATTTTAAGTTTAGCATAGGTAATTATATAAAACTAACTATAGCTCTAAGTTTGTAACCACCAATACTATGGATTTTACAGTCCGAATTAAATGATTTGTATTTGTGTATTTGTTTGTTATTTCACCACCAACTCATATTTTATAGTTCTAGTATATTCTGTTAAAGGTATGTGATTGCGTGAAATAAATTAAATCCTAAGGTATTGGTCTACAACGAGCACTATAACCGTATAGTGGCGCCTTCAATCTGACAAGAGTGAGGTCAATTGACAACTAATTGTGGAGTCGTCGACTGCCCAGTCCTGCTATCAATTTACAATCGTTCCCGGCTGTTGTCCTTCACTGACAGAGTAAAGCCATCATAAGTGTGAGCAAGACGAATTTTCCGATGAACGTTAAGGATGCTTTATTGTGCGGAGTAGAGCCGTGCCTGCCGTTCGTGTCTTTATTTACGAAGTTCAATTGCTGCTGTGTATTTTAAATCCTTGGATAGGTCGACATGCGATTTCATAAGGCACAATATTATGTAGATTTCAAATCAGAATTGATTGAACCATGCTATAGTACCTACAGGTAAATTGCAAACGAATGAAAACTTACGAAATTTGTAAATTCAATTCATGCACATAATTCACCGAAACAACCTAACCCACAAAGACGACAGGCTTTAGGTATCTTAGTTGGATTGGGATTCCTTAATTGCTTGACTGACATTTACAATCTGTTTTGCGCGTGCATCAAAGCGAGCAGCCACCGATTTCATTGCTATGGTAAAGATTTATTTTTGTAAATAGCTACCATTCAAAATATTATGTAACTTATATTTTAAATGTAATATAAGGCGCCATAACGGACATCGGGCTCCTTTAGGGCACAACCGGGAATACCGCTAAGACAATGATGATAAGGTAAACGTCCTAGTCATTGACGTTGCACTAGTGTATGACATGGGCACTATATATCCAAGTGACATATATAAATTAAATTCGAGTGAAGATTTTTTTCACCTCAGCGGCTCGAACATGGCGGTTTTGCTGCTTGAAACCAGTGAGGAAAATGCAATTTTGCTGCGAGCGTGAAGAAAACTAACTTTTTAATTTTTCATATCGTAGGTTAGTCGCAGGTCATCTTTTCATACCTGCGGGGTGTAATACAAACTTGGAACATTTAAACTTCATTATCTCTGTCACTTTCACTCCGTTACAAAAAAAGAGAGAGATAAAATTGTCGATTCGTCATTCGACTTCGAAACCTTCGTAGTAGGCCCCCAAAAAGCGGGAATGAAAAACTCGTTCCGAAACAAAATAAAATTCGACTCGTGTTAAACTCGTATAAAAATATGAAACCAATATTAAATGTAATATTATTTTAATCATATTAGTATTACATTATTCTTAAAATACAATGAAGAAATGCGATATTTATCGCAAACATTTAATATTATAAGTCTTTACTTTTTTTATATGGTGAATGAATATAAATTTATATACAGTTTCAGAACGCTCTTTATATTCTTTAAAAAGTTAGCCCGATTGAACTTTATTACGTTTTCTTGGAGATAAAACATAACTTAAACAAACACTAAAAACTGTACTAAATATGAGTGAATCAAGTGACGAAGCCGATGTTTTAACTCCTCAAGAGTTGAGTTGAGAGATACCGTCAAAGAAGGCTGAACTGTGTTTTCTAAGTAAGTTCATCTTGGACATTGGACAAGTATCAGCAAAATGCATAAACAAAGGAAACGGACTTAGTTTTTTCTTAATGTCATGTTAAGTTAATGTTATGGGAGAGAGTAATTGTAGTTAATATTTGTTATTTCATATTATTTGTTGTTTGTTTTTAGGGTTCCGTACCTCGAAAGGAAAAAACGGAACCCTTATAGGATCACTTTGTTGTCCGTCCGTATGTCAAGACTCTTTTTCTCAGGAATGCGTGGAGGTATCAAGCTAAAATATATATCAAATACTCAGGTCTACTGTCGCTTGGAGCTGTGAAAAAATCAAACTTCTAAGCCAACATAATCAAAAGATACAGCCGTTTTTGCCGCAAATTTCCGCAAATTTTCGAAACTCGCAAGGGAATCAGAGCCTACAGGGTCCTTCCCGTGAATTCAGAATCTTGAAATTTGGTAAGAAGCAACGTCTTATATTAGCACAGATAAAGGAAAAATTGCGAAAACCGTAAATTTTTAGTTACATCATAAAATAAAAATATTTTTAATAATTTATATACCTACAGGTTTGTACGGAACCCTCGGTGCGCGAGTCCGACTCGCACTTGGCCGGTTTTTTTACATAAAAATGATTTAATTGCTTCTATGTGGCGTTTTATTCCTTTGCGTTATATGTTCTCGCCGCTGAGGTGAAAAGTTGTATGTATCACACGAGAGCAAAGATATTTGCATCTCGTGTCTTTGAGTCCCTCGCTACGCTCAAGATTCTAATTTTGAATCACTCGCTACGCTCGTGATTCAACTATAGAATCTTTCGCTTGCTCGGGACTCAACATCTACACTCGCAGCAAAAATCTACTTTGCTCTCTTGTTGAACAAATAACTATTTTTATTTGTGCAACAAGAGAGCAAAGTTGTTGTTTTGCTGTGAGAGCATATTTTGAGTCCCGATTCGGAACTCCCGAGCAAGTGACAGATTATCTAATTGAATCCCGAGCAAGCGAAAGATTCTATTATTGAATCACGAGCGTAGTGAGTGATACAAAGTTAGAGTCTTGAGCTTAGCGAGGGACTCAAATGCATGAGATGCAAATAATTTTGCTCTCGTGTGACACCATACAACTTTTCACCTCAGAAGTGGGAACATTTCAAAAGGTTAAACAAATATAACATAAAGGAAATTAAACCACTTATATTTATATTAATGAGTTAAACAATCCAATCCAACAACAATCAATCCATAGAAACATTAAAAGTTAAATGTGTAGTTATTACAGTTCAGTAAGTTAAAAGTGACAGTTTTGTTCGGAACCGTGATTTTTGTGTTCGCGACTTGAGTTCGAGTAGTCGAAGTTTGCGTTTCATTGCATGTGCTATAAAATGCATGCAAGCTATAAAATGACAGTGCTCAGTCTCAAAATAAAAAGCTACTTTGTCTCACGGAGTGAGCAATATCGCATTTTGCTCACTGTTTTCACGTAGCAAAATATGCTTGTTCGAGCTGCTGAGGTGAAAAATATCTTAGTTCGAATTTAACCCATATTACTTAGATATAAAGTGACCATGATATACTAGTGCAACGTCGAGGACTAGGACGTTTAAAACAAACAAACCGAAACGTTCGATATAATGTTGTAATTGTCAGCAATTGTGCCTATAAGAACCGTATTATCAAAGCACCATAAATAGTGCAGAGTGATCGATTGAGTGATATTACCTAAACTAGCTCACAAACAAACGTCTGAACACTACTTTATGGTCAATGCGCTAAAGCGTGATCAGATATTTTGAGTATATTTGACGACGACTGTATTCATTATCATCATCGTCATATCAGTCAAATTACGTCCACTGCTGGACATAAGAATCCCCCAAAGAGTGCCACAATGACCGCTCGCATCAGTCCCCCTTGTGGGGGTCTGCCCACGCTGCGCCTCTGGTCACTACTCGAGAACCTTTCCGCCCCAACGGCCATCAGTTCTACGCGCAATGTGCCTCGCCCACTGCCACTTAAGTTTAGCGACTGTATACATTTTCTGTATTCGCCTATCGCTGGAACTTAGAAACGTTATCAAACCCACATTTCGGCAGCTCATAGTTATTATTAAACTAAGATAAGCGTAATCGGCCTGCTCTACAATAGACTATTCGTCGCTAATATACCAATATATATATCTATCTCTATAGACTTATAGATAAAACTAACAACATTTCATCATTAGCTTAAATATGCGAATTCTATCATACCTACTGATACTCAATAACAAAGCTGACCGAAAAATATAAACACATACGTAAGTGGATATGTATTTTTAAACGAGTTAGTTGCCTAGGTACTTATAATAAAAGTGGCGACGCAAACAAAAGAGGCTGATTCTAGACCAAACAAGCTCACAATGATTTTGTACCTAATCTTCAATCAAGTATTTACTCAACAAGGTCACGATCACGAGTGACGTGCTAGAACTATTTATAGTACCTATAACCATACCACTACCTACATATGCTCTGTAGGTATGTGGTGTTGTGTTCCAGCCCAGCTAGCGCGATAAGTTTTATGGTCACGTTTTATGGTCCTAATGGCCCAAAACGCCACGTATATGGCCATAAAACCCACCATGCTGGCTGCCCTGGTGGTGAGTATAGGCTCGGGAGGATGCAATGTGTTGGGGTTGATGGACCAACATTGGTCTCTAGCTGTCGAAGTAAAACCTCAAATCAATGAAGGCTCGGCAACGAGTTTGTGACGCTTCTGAACTCCATTAGGCTAAGTGCGATTGCGACTATAAGGCCTTATGCTAACATTGCTAATCGAGCGTTTCTCAAAAAAATGCCACGGAAACTAATTGTAAAATTTTCTATGAGTTTTATGTTATTTCCAATGTCCCAAAGATTTTTTCCTATTGTGTTACCATTCCCCATATACTTTGCATGGCGGTAACATAATAGGAAAGTTCAAAAATATACGGAAAATTTGGGACCCTTTTTTTTGCCCATAGGGATGGGAAGAGGTCGTGATTCTGAGTAGAGATAACATAAAAGTTGCAGAAAATGTCGTAAAAACTTAAGTGATATTTTTAGAAACGCTTAACCATAAAATCAACCAAACCATATGTATCTTTTACTACGTCGTGTCATGAAAAAAATATTTATATTATGATGTGTTATTATTTTCAGTTTGTTATATATTATTATAATATATCGACAATGGCCTATGCCCTATGGTATCCTTTGGTATAGTATCGGAAGTGGTTTACAATGGAGCCCGAGCGGAGATAAGATTATATAAATACAACGTGATTTAATTTGAGAGAACCATAGCATTGGGATCATTTATACTGTAGAACTCGAAAGCAGGGATCGGATACCGGTATTTTCGCCATACAAAAATACCGGTATTATTTCGTTCTATTTCGTTCTTTGGTTTATAATATCATTTTTGATCAGGCAGTCTAATAATACGAAAATGTTACCTAAATACATGTTAGAGTATTAAGAGCCTAAAATAATTCAAAATATTAGACTACTTGGGGGACTTTTGAAAAAACCGGTTCCGAAAATTCTACATAATTAACGAATCTGCTCACAAAATTTCATGAGAATCGGTTGAGAAGCGCCACCATAAAGGAGAACAGCCGGACAGCGGGACGGCGGACATCCGGACATACGAAAGGAAATACGGCCCAAGCTGAAGCATTGAACTTCGTTCACTTCGCTTGCTCGTTTAATTGTTATTTTGATAGTTAATACCACGGCAGTAGCTAACAAGCAAACATGCAACCTGATGGTAAGTAGAGAGATTAATTAGAGAATAGGTTACGGTACCTATTTAAATTATTTCGATGCAACAAGCTCATACTGAGACCAACTGCAATTAAATATTTCAGATTATTCGTGATGTTACACATTCATGGAAGTGTCATATTAGGGCCATAACGAATCCATCAGCAAGCAAATAAAATAAGCAATCTCGCTTGAAACATGCTACTTCAGTTTTATAGCTTAGGAAAGTGTGTCGTCGTGGGTTGTATCGATAAGACCGAGTGTTTGAATGAAAGGTAACGCAAACAATATTGTATACGCGGAGGTTAGTATACTTCCACGTTTCGTTTGATACCTCCTTATGGATTACGCGTGAATTTAAAAGCTGATCATATTCGTTGTGTGATCCTAAAAGCTCCGTGGCGGGACATTACGGACTCTACGTAAATTAATAGGGATTATGTGCGTGGAGTACACAATAGCTACTAATTTGTGTACAGTTCGTAACCAGTGGGTTTTATTAGCGATACCTATCCAAATCTTGCGCATAAACTCAGAGCTGAACGGTTCCCAACTACGGTTTTGACACGATGTTTTAAAGACGAGATTTTTAATTTGGCTGCAAAAACTCTTCGGCGCAGAGCGGCGGCTAGTTATACCTAAAAGCCCTTCTGCATTCTTAAGTCAGGTAGAGAAGACCCTACGTTTCAGAGGCTCTACCTATTCTTGACCAAACAGAGATGATGTGGTTGTTTGTCCATAGAATATTCAACACTTTGGCAAAGTCAGGTTGTGCTAGAACTGGTTGCCAGAATAAGGAAAAAATTTCAAGTCGCGTTACATTTTTTTCGTTAGTTGAGCTAGCTACTTGTATAAGAGGGATACATTGTATGAGTTCCGCTGCAGTTTCACTGGAATTAGGGTATGTTATCGCGCACAGGGCCGAGTGGGGTCGCCAGAGCGATAAGCAGGCTATCGACTCGATAGGCTATCGCGGGCACTCCAAAACGGTTCGCAGAGCTCTGTACGCTTACCATGAGAGCCTATAGAATACTTACAATAGTAAACTTCTCTCGATATCGAGCTAACGCGCTTCGACTAGATTTCGATTCTCGCAAGTTCGAGCTGTCAAATGCGCCGTACTCATGGTGCCGATATACTACGAAAACAACTACAAAACGTTACTCGCTAGCGTCTAGTTTTCGATGCGTAATCTAAACTTTCGAATCGTATTACCAAACGGTAGCGTGAGTCACAAATTTGACATTTCGAATCGAAAAATACCGTAGTATCTGTAGTTTACTATTTCACTTCCAAAATGGTGCGTGATAACGTATTATTTCGTCAAGATTTACAGTAGATCCGATCGATACCTATCTCAAATTAAAGAACTTATAAAAATAAGGGTTTTGAATCGACAACTTATATCCGCAAAATTCGGATTGTCGCGTATTTTGTATTTAAAAATGCAAATAATTGGCACACGTTCCGCCATATTGGGTCGACAGACTTAGATGAGGATCATCGCACACTGTTAAAATTATACTTAATGTCGTTAAGCTTAAGGTATAGATTCCTTTAAAGTCTTTAAACTTTGGCGTTGGGGAATTTTTCGACGTTGGCCATGCGCGTATTCTGTAATGTCATAACCGACAAACGCTAGCATTTAAATTGAAACGATAAATGCTTGTAATTTAAGGCTGAATATTGAAAAATCTATTAAACTATACGAACAATCGAGTTAACTGTTGCGAGAAAAGTATACTTATATGGGACTCGGGGTACCGATTAGATTTTTAGTTCTGTGAGTGACCGCCAGGGGCGGTGTATAGAGTTTTCATACAAATCTTTAACTGTCGTCGATAGTCGCTAGCGTATTCCGACTTACTGTAAACTCACACTAAAGCTACAGGTGTGGTAAGAAAATCTCGTAGCATTGCGTCCTAATAATTTATAGATTATAAAGCAAATTTTTATTATACGTATCGCGGTGAATCTTGATCGTTATGACAGCTGCCATATTTGTACAATTTTACGTTTAAGGCCTGAATCACACTGGCGCGGCCTGCGGTGGCAGTGTGATGCAGGCCTTAAGATTATAATTTGTACGGAAATGACAGCTGTCGGTTTAGGCATCAGGGGGGTAATCACGTAACGTTTAGAACCCGCGTTAGGTAAATCCAACTGAAATTTTTCCATATAAAATGTGACTTTGCAATCTACCCGACGCGCGTACAATGCATTACGTGATCGACCCGCTGGTATAAGTTTGCACAAGTAGGTCACTTAAAAAATTGACCACCTCAGTTTTTTTATATACATATATGACGGAGACTGCGAACTATTTACACTCATTACATTTGACACAGTCACAACATAAATTAATTACATAACCAAGATATTAATTAGCACAGCACAACAAGACAGAGAGTGTCCCAAACACTATCACTTGGAGAGGTGAGTGGCAGTCAGTACTTGCCTGCCTTCGTGGTTTGAAGATCTTCTTAAGGAGACGTCTTCCCTGTGGAGGAACTTAATTTCGTATTCTTTCATAAGGTTTTTTTAGTCATCTGGACATTGTATATTAAACGCAATTGTTTTTTTTCCGCTAGAACTCAAGGTATGTATTACTATTTTTTTGCATCCAGCTAAACGTTAGAGGTTGATTTTCGATCCGGTTTATTTATTACAATTTGTTAGCCCATTCATGCCCATCTGGCGTCGCGTGGGCCCATAAAATAATAAAAACTAGAAACTTCAAGAATGTATGTTCTAAGAACGCAATGACGCAATCACGAGCAGTTATGTTAGAAAAGTGCCTTTTTGTGTTCCTTTGTTTTAGTTTCGGCAGATGTCGGCTCTCTTCCTTGTTACTGTTAGAAAGTCCTCTTACTAAATATTTAATTTCGCTTATTTATACTTGCGGATTTTAGGTTTACGGTAAATGAGAGCACTGCTACGCTACAGACCAGTTTCAGTCTAATCTAACTATTTATTAGATTTATTTGCGTAATGAGTTATGAGGTGCGTGCGCCTAGCGATTTACTTGGATAACCGATGTATTTATCAATTAATTCCGCTTCAATTAATTAATATCTGTTAGATTAATTCTGTTCCAAATTAATCAGTTAAAAGGTCATCGTAATATTAACCATTACTTTACAGGTATCGTATGAGCGAAAAGTTTAAATGTTTTGGGAGACCTTTTTTAGTATTTTTTCCATAACAATAAATTATAGTGAAGGTATTCAAATTTATTTATTACTACATCTGTAATACACAAAAAGCCGACAAAACGCCTCGAGGCATCAGTTGACCTTTTAGCGAAACAGGTAATGATTGTAGGAGGTTCAACTTGTGACTTTTGCCAGAAATATCACTCGTGATTTATAGAATCCTCCAAGCTACACAAATATAGGCATAAACTTGTGTAGGTAGTAGGTACCTAATTAATGTAACTTATTCGTCGAATTGCATCAAAATAGTCCATTCAAAGTAGTTTATTCAAAAAGCAACTCTACCGTCCAAGAGAAAAAATTCAAATTCTAATGACAGTTCAACAAGTTATTCGTTTCATAGAACAAAAAAAAACATATAATTAGCCTTAAAACATAAATAAAATGAAGTTTCAGGCAGGAGAGGTTTTGCGGAGTATATGACTATGTTATTATTGAACGATAGAGCGAAGTGAACGAAGTTTGCTTCAGCTTGGGCCAAAATTGATTCGTATGTCCGTTTGTCCAGCTGTTCTCCTCTACAGGTCACATTTCTCAACCGATTCTCGTGAAATTTTGTGAGCAGGTTCAGTAAGTATATAGAACTTTTTTGTCTATCCAGTCATATTCGCACTTTAAAAAAAAGACAGGCTCGCGAGTTCTAATACTGCTCACAGGGAGTCATAATAATATTCATAATAACATTCTTAAACTATGCTAGGCGTACACCATAGTAAATTGTATGACAAGGGGCTAAAATAAGCCATATCACCACGAGATGGTTATTTTCCCGAGCGAAGTGAGGGAAAATTGTTCGAGGGGTAATATGGCTTTTAGACCAGACTCTAATCTCTACTTTTCACTTCGACTGCGAGAAAATAGTAAATCAAAGATTATCCATCCGCAATCAATAATAAATTCCACAGCGAAAAGATTGTTCACTTTATTTTAATAAATTGCTTTGACAAAATATTGACACTACGCTACGAATAAACGCCTCTGACCGTCAATAGCTATTGACGACGTGACGCAGCTATTGACGGTCAGAGGCGTTGCTGCGTCTAAACGGCCGAGCGCGACGGACAGCATCCGGGGCATAAGATAAAGCGAGAAAGACAGCCGTCTATCCCGCTCAATCTCATAGCTTATGTTATGTATGCAGTCAACCACGCTTGAACGTTTGAACGCGGCTATTGACGGTCAGAGGCGTTTATTTTTTTTAATGATTGTGATTTAGGGACTAAAAAAAACACCTTATGTTTGAAATGAATTCTGTTTTCTAATTACTCGATTTTAATATAAGCTTTTTTGAAAGAGTTGTGATTTAATACGGTGAAGTGTTTGATTAGTCAATTTTTTTTTTAATCATAAATATGTATACATATATTAACTAGGGGCTAAATGACTTGCTAAGCCTAATATGACACACTTTTCGAGTATGAAAAGTGAAATAGCATT
Source organism: Epinotia nisella (assembly GCA_932294315.1). Classification (NCBI taxonomy): domain Eukaryota; kingdom Metazoa; phylum Arthropoda; class Insecta; order Lepidoptera; family Tortricidae; genus Epinotia; species Epinotia nisella. The sequence goes on along the minus strand of OW028687.1, from coordinate 12,716,103 downwards.
CCTTCCTATCCAAGGAAAACATCGTGATGAAACCAGAATAATAAAAATAAAAAATTAAAAAAATATCGTGGGATAATAAAAAGTGTAACACATTTTATTAAAATCGTTAATCAATCCTACTAATCCTACTCCTACTAATATTATAAATGTGAAAGTTTGGATGTTTAGATGTTTGTTACTCAATCACGCAAAAACGGCTAAACGTATTAAGATGAATTTTGGTAAACTTAGAATACTTTTTATCCCGGGAATCATCCTTTAAGGGGGCGAAATGGGGGGCGAAAGTTTGTATGGAGCTACGATATAAACGAGTGACGGACGAAGTCGCGGGCAGAAGCTAGTACAGAAATAAATAAAAACTTTAAAAAAAAGAGGACTGTGGAGAATTAAAAATGTGCTGAAATGCTGTAAGTGAAGAAGCCCGTTTGTTTATCTATGTGTAATACGTATCATAATTGAAATATTCGAATAATGTAGTTACATTATTAAACTCATCAATGCACAATAGCATAATTGCGGAAATAGGCAGGTTTGCTATCGGCGCTCGACCCAGTTTCCAGTCGATAAAGCTTATTATTGGCGAAACGATAACTACTAATGGATCACTTATCTCACTAGAAGCGAAAACAATCCACTTCTTTTCAATACGAGATTTTATTTGTTTATAATAAGATATTGGTTTCCGGAGGAACCTAGTTATCAAAATTGATATGGTTATACTCGTACAGTACGAGTATGTAAGTTTTTAGGGTTCCGTACCTCAAAAGGAAAAAAAACGGAATTCTTATAGGATCACTCGTGCGTCTGTCTGTCCCTCTGTCACAGCCGATTTGCTCCGAAACTACTGGACCGATTGAGTTGAAATTTGGTACACATATGTAAATTTGTGACCCAAAGATGGACACGTAAAGTAAATTATTAAATTCTGAACAAAGGGGCCACTTTTAGGGGAAAAACTGGAAAATTAAAAAAAAAAGTTTCGCAAATTGTACTGTGACGTATGAAATTAAGATAGTTCCTTGCCTAAAGATTACAGGAAACCCTATAAGAAGTTTGAGTATTCAAAGTAACGGGAAAATTCGCAATATTTTAGTGTATTATATACGGAACCCTCACCACGCGAGTTGAACTCGCACTTGTCCGGTTTTTTCAGAGATCAGACGTGTAAGAAAACATGAAAGGTGCCCGTGTATTGTTTCATTGTTGGAGAACTTGGAGACACTCTTCTCGTGGGATGGGTGTTGATACCTTAAATTTCATCATAGATTAATTATACAGGGTGTTTTTATGAGCATAACAAACAACAAAGTTTTTTTTTTCAAATATAATAATGACTGTAGTGTGGTCACCGGGTCAAACTAGAGACACAAAATGTGTTGTAGTGAGGGTAGTTCACATTTACATCAGGCTGGCCGCCCGATCAGCAACTTGTGTTACTCGTATCAACTTGACGTGGCGCCCGTGCGTGACTCACGATTATTATGAATGACCAGAGGAGAGGGGCGCGGGGTGTGCAGCGTACATTGACGACAAACTTGGTTTGTTTAGACAACTTTGAGGTGCCCAAACTCAATATTTTAGTACCGAGAGATACCAAAAGAAAAAACACATAAATTATAATTTTGTATAAGGATTCATCATCATCATCATCATCATCATCATATCAATCAATCAATCAATCATTTTTATTGCAACCATGGTGTTCAAGATCTTACATAAAAATATACAGTTTCACATGGGCCCTGTTATGGCAATGACAATATTATATTTAAATTAAATCAGTTGAAAGACGTCCACTGCTGGACATAGGCCTCCCCTAGAGTGCCAAGGTCATCAGTCCACCTTGTGGGGGGCCTACCCGCGCCGCGCCTTCCGGTACGTGGTCGCCACTCGAGAACCTTTCCGCCCCAACGGCCATCGGTTCTACGTGCAATGTGCCCCGCCCGCATGTGTATAAGGTTTAACATACTTAAATTTGGATTTGCATAAAATATACACCCTGTAAGTTGGTTACAATCTTCAGAGGGCACGACGGAAAGTCATCTCGCTCATATTTGTTCCTTCATAGGTATGTACCTTTCAAAAGACCGCAAGGGGTTGGCAACGCGCTTGTATCTCTTCTGGAGTCGAGGTTTCCATAGACTAAGGTGTCAGCTTACCATCAGGCACTCCGTATGCTTGTTTGCCACGGTCATGGTACAATGTTAGTTTCCTCAAAATGTACCGTCGACGACCGGTTAGCCTAGTGGGTAGTGACGCTGCCTACGAAGCTGAAGGTCCTGGGTTTGAATCCCGGTAAGGGCAAATATTTGTGTGATGAGCATGAATATTTGTTTCTAAGTCTTGGATGTTTTCTTGTATTTTAATTTAAGCATTTATATCTATTATATATATCGTCGTCTAGCACCCATATTATAACACAAGCCAACAGAGCTCAACTAAGCTTACTATGGGATTCGTTCGATTTGTGAAAGATTGTCACTTAATATTTATTTATTTATTATCCTTCATCGACAACCTAAAAACGAAAACTATTTGTAAGACATAAACAATACAACGCATTATGTATGTCACTGTTTTTATAGCTACATACAAAAACAAGTACACAAAGTAATTAACCGATTAAGTAATGACAGTAATGTGGTTAGCACGACAAGACATAACGTAATTAGGTAAAACGATAAACACCATAACAAATGTGAAACAGTCATCTGGTTAATAATAAAATAACCTACGTATAATAATATAATAAACATACGTGTCATTAACATATATATATTTAAATATATACACTTAGACGTCAATGATCTTCTCAACCGCGGTAATATAAACCTCACGGGCATCCACATGAATCGACTCAAAAGTACAAACTTACAAGATTCAATCCAAATCCATCACTGTGGTGCTGTTGAAAATAATTATTAATATTATTGATTGAATATCAAGTAGGTACTTACCTTTATAATAATTAACAACTTAGAAAAGACGAAAAACCCTCGAAATTTTCATTTTCAAGTTCAATATCCTAAAATCATCCGAACCGATTTTGTTAAAACGTAACTAAGAATCATCTCGATCATGCCAGCTTTCGGACAAAAAACCGCATTAAATTCGGTCAATTCGTTTAGGAGCTACGATTCCACAGACAGACACACAGACACACCGACACGTCACAATTATCCCACCCCTCTTTTTGTGACGGGGGTTAAAATGAACAGTAGATACAAACTGCGTTTTGTATTTTCTTAACACCTACATTTTGCCAGATCGGATAAGTTGGACAAATACGATACAAATACTTACGCGCGTCAGGTAGATCTAAACGTCAATTTTTGTATGGGAAAATGACAGTTGAATTGTCCTTACGCTCGTTGTAACGTGTTTACCCCTGTGAGGTACGTGATGTACCTAACTTCAAAATTGTCTAGACTGCTAAGAGCTCAAACTTGGCACCAACTCTATCTTAATGAAGATACTCGTACAATTAAACTAAGTGTTTACCTATGCACAAACGTAATAAAGTCGTAGTGTTCATATACGAGTTTATTGCGTTTGTCACCCTTTTAGTGTATATTCCTTAAACCAGTAAAAGCAGTGTTGCTTGTTTTTGCATTACAGTGGTTCAACCACAACTACCACAAGTATAGTTGTGATTTTTTAATGTGGCTTTGGACATTGGGTTACTTTTTCAATGAACTACTTCGATGCGACGAACTCAAATAATGTTAAGTAAATAATATTTTAAAAGGGTTCCTGTTGTATAAAGTTGGCTTTTCTTAATAAAAAGTACTCGAATAGCATAGAATATAATAGACATGTATTTGTGACAATATCAAAACATGGACAAGCATATAAAAATCAGTAGATACTATCGCCCAACGGTACGGGTTCACACTTTCAGTTCAAAATCGTCTGCGCATGCATGGCGAGCGCTCGAAAATAATCCTAGAGGTGTGAACCCGTACCCTTGGGCGATAGTACATATCTACATAAGTGCCACAAAACGGTGCCACGGCATTACGAGTGGCACAGGCACTGCTATGAATTGTTAAGTTAAAAATCTACTATGGGTAAATGAACCTTATTACTTTAAGTGGCTGTACGACGTTAACTGAATGGTATGTATTAAAATAAGACCACGTTTCCTTAAGCAGCTAGCGTTGCGCTGATAAGGCTTTTTTTATAGAACATAATGAGTAATGTACGAGTATAGTGAAAAACCGTTTTACAGGCCAAGTGAAAATTAGTCTTATGTCAATGTCATAAATACTGTGTCAAGAAAAATCTTTTCTCACTTTATCTGTAACCGAAGTACTAAGTGCACAATCAACTGTTTTGTGTTCTATTGGAACTTTGTCGTTGCCAATTCGTACAATAACGGCCTGAAAGGAATGTCAACGTAATTACTGGCTATGTCTACTGTTACCACGTCTCATTGAGTAACTTTATGGTATGATATTGATTGATTGACAATAGAACAGACATTGAGAATTAGTTCACAATCACGCATGTTTAAATATTGTGTTGACCTTTATTTACACACAAAAAGTTAACTAATTACAATTCAGCTAATGATACATAATTATGTAGCTGCATTTTTTCTTAGTTCTATGTACTTTTTAACCCCCGACGCAAAGAGAGAGAGAGAGAGTTTTATAAGTTTAACGTGTCTGTGTATCTGTGCATCTCTGTATCTGTGTATCTGTCTGTGGTATCGTAGCTCCCAAACGGATGGACCGATTTGAATGCGGTTTTTTTTTCATATCAAAGTCATGTTTTATGAAAATCGGTTCAGCCGTTTTTGAAATGAAAAAATCGGGAGTTCCAACTTTTCTAAGTTGTGGTTATATTTATATTCCAATGGCGGATAACTTTGCATAGGTATATTAAAAATATCTAAGACAAACTGTCATTAATATTCTACCTTCTTTTATTAAAACTCCTACATTAGCGAAATATACAGTTGTATTCTGAAATTCATTAGTAGGTACAGACGACTACAAAAAATCTGCCTCTACACGATAAAGATACTCATACTCGTATTCACGTATTTATAATATCATAGAAATATTACATAATATCACATATCTATACCAAAATTACCAAATAGACAAAGACTTATTAATAGCTAAATGAATTAATATCCAAACTAGTTAAGTAAATGAAATGCCAACAACAAATAAATATAGTGATTTGGGTATCGGTAAAGTTATGATGTATTTAATAGATTGGACGCAGTGAATTCTGTGGTAATGACGACACCAATATATGGCGGCGGTTCTGTACAGACAGCAGTATTATTCTAGTAAGTATATCATTGTAACAAATTTAACTATAGAGTCACCGGGCATATTCATTATTTTAGTCCCCTTAAACGGACCTTAAAAGGACAACAGAGGGGGGAGGCCTTTGCTCAGCAGTGGGACATAACGGGCTCGATATAATAATAAAAACCGGCCAAGTGCGTGTCGGACCACGCAAAACGAAGGGTTCCGTGCCTATTAAAAAGGTCGTATCGTCATAGAAATCTTACGGCACTTACGTCCTTTTCTTTGAGGAAGGCAGTTTTTCAGCAATATCTCGGAAACCTTTCATCCGATCTTGTTCAAAACAATTTTCGGTGAATGAACTTAATAAGCGCTATGTCCATGAATTTTTTCATATTTTTAAAATACACCGTTCAAAAATTAGAGGGGGGGGACAGAATTTTAGTGACTTTCGGGGCGATTATCTCTGACTGTATTCACTTAATCAAAAAAAATCCTGAGAAACCTTATATTTATTTTGAAAGGCCTATCGATTCATGTGCCACACGTGGGCTCACGGTGAAAAAAAAAATTTTGACTTTTAGTTTTATGTATGGAGTACACCCCTAAAAAAATTTTTTTTAGTAATTTTAATTACAAAACTTTGTAGCGGCTAACAAAATACACCTATCCTCAAAATTTTATTCAAATACACCTTATAGTTTTCGAGTAAAATGCCTGTGACATACGGACAGACGGACAGACGGACAGACGGACAGACGGACAGACGGACAGACGGACAGACGGACAGACGGACAGACGGACAGACGGACAAGACGAAACTATAAGGGTTCCGTTTTTGCCATTTTGGCTACGGAACCCTAATAAACGGACAGTTACGGATAGTACCTAAGTAACAAAACCGACACTCAATGTCAATCGTATAAGGATTAGGAGTTCATGCGGTGTATTTTAAAATTAAAATTCTTAAATATCAACTGTTGCACCCTTTCTGCCAGTTTTTTTTAAATTTCCCTACCACCAAATAGGAGTCGATACTCGATATAAATGTTGGACAAAAATTATTCGCTATCTCATACCACAGAATAGATAATCTTATCTAAATATATAAAAGAAGAAACTGACTGACGACTGACTGACTGACTGACTGACTGGTTCTAGAGATTCCAAATTTGGCAGGTAGGTTCCTTATAAGTCGAGGAGTCCACTAAGAAATAATTTTTCAAAATTAAATCCCCAAGGGGGTGAAATGGGGGTCCAAAGTTTGTATGGAGAAACAAGATTACTTAGACTATTTTATTCGAAACTTCACAGGAGTATTCCTAACGATAAAAAAGTAAACACATGTTTCAGTTTTTTTGAAAATTCAACCCCTAAAAGGGGGGAATGTGGTCACAAAGTCTGAAAATCAACACGGGTCGTTTCTAAGGTTTATCGGTTCGCTGATTACAAAAACAGCAACCATTTTAAAATCCAACATGGCGGACGTGAAATACCATCTCCCCTGTTGGGATGCGATGGGGTTGAAATGTCCAAAATATCAATATGTGTCGTTTTTATGGTATTTTGTGAATTCTGGTTATAGAGATTCCAAATTTGGCACGTAGGTTCCATATAAAGTCTAGGGGTGCACTAAGTAAGGATTTTTCAAAATACAACCCCTAAGGGGGTGAAATGGTGGTCTAAAGTTTGTATGGGGAAACAAGATTAGTTAGATTATTTCTTTCGAAACTTCATAGCAGTATTTCTAACAATAAATGGGTAAACACGTGGTTTAGGATTTTTGAGAATTCAACCCCTAAAAGGGGGAAATGTGGTGACAGTCTGAAAATCTGTATGGGTATCGTTTCTATGCGGGTGAAATGGGGGCCCAAAGTTTGTATAGGGAAACAAATTAAGTAAGAGTATTTCATTCGAAACTTCACAGGAGTATTCCTAGCCATAAATGAGTAAACACATGTTTCAGGTTTTTTTTTAAAAACCCCTAATAGGGGGAAATATGGTGACAATATCTGAAAATCAACATGGGTATTGTTTATATGGTTTAATAGGTCGCTGGTCGCTGATTACGAAAACAACAACGATTTTAAAATCCAACGTGGCGGACGTGAAATACCATCTCCCCTGTTGAAATGTCTAAATATAAATATGGGTGTCGTTTTTATGGCTTTTTGGGATGTTTATTACAAAAATGGCATCGGTTTTGAAATATAACATTGAGGACATGAAAATTCTTAAAAGTATTTATGCGAAATTGCAATTCAATTGGAAAATACGGGTCAAACTGAGATGCACCTTTTTTGTAGACGGTTAAAATTACTTTAAGTATACGGGCGAAGCCGCGGGCAAAAGCTAGTACTTACATACTTGACTTTGAAAGTGAGGAACGAATGCTTTTTTCCGACATACTCGTAAACGAGATCATGTTAACTATGTAGATGTCCAAAGTCAAAGTAGGTGGAACCAGGCCCGGACTTAGAGGGCCAGGGCCCCTAGGCACTTGGCTTTTGGGGCCCCCTCAGGGAGCTTGTGTACAGGTCCCGCCACTGGGACTGGGGCCCCTAGAGGCTGCCTGGACCCCTACGCCTTGTAGGCCTGGGTGGAAATCCAGCTCTGGGAGGAACATAATATCATGCCTGATATTTAACTAAATGCTTAAAACTTAAACCGACCTAGAAACGAGATCATGATAGCTAGGCAGATGTAGGTACAAAGTCAAAGTAGGAAGAATCCTGCCTGATATTTAACTAAATGCAACAATTCATATCGATCCAGTTACTTTCAGCACCCAGGCTACAAAACGGCGAAATACAATTTCTAATTTAAGGGATGCCTTCATTCGAGTCGATTCACGAAAACCACGCCCTCTTGTGAGAGACACGTTCATGTTCTCCGCGCACGAGAAAAGAGATGCAACGCTTTTCGGGAATGTGTTATTAGTTTATTATAGGACTCTATATTTAAGATGTGATCTAATTGTGCACAGGTTTTGACAATAAATGAATCTTTTCTTATCCTAATTTAGTCAAAACGGCGTTTCAAAAAACGCGATATTTTCCAATACATGCCAAGTGCGAGTGCAAAAATACTAATTAAAATACCATGCTTTGATTAATTTGCCGACCGTACGTTGTTATCAAGTTTCATTAATGGCTTGGCGCAGCAGACCCAGCGGGCGACGTATATATCTTGTTTGGAACTTCTTATCAAATTAAATATTTAATAGATGATTGAAGGCAAAGTAGGAGTGAGTGTAGTCACGTATATCTGGGTTATATTGGATTATAAAGACCTTTTTCACACACTGCGTACTTATATACTTTTAACCTGCAAAAATCATGTTTAGTCAACATCATTACATCACATACAATAATATATGTTACATCGTAATAAACCAGATACCTACTTACGGAAAAACATCAGAACAGGGCCTTATTTTTAAGACGTGAAGGCATGCTCGATGTTTTGAGCGTTCTTGTATTTAATGTATGTGACGTGACGGTGTCCGGACTAGGGCATGCAATCCCGGGATTTATTACGTTCGTTCCAGAATTAGGTACCTACTCGCTCATATATTTATTGCGTGGCCAGTATCATCTATCAAAACGCCTTATAAGTTCGCTTGTAGATTCATTTTAAAAATCCTACATTCGTTTCACATGAAACAGAACAAAAAGCAATGTGGTCACCAACATACATCTGACCTGCCAGTATTATATAACATACCGCTATTCAGCCACTGATTGCCGCAGAGAAAAAAACAAAAACAAAGATGGCTGCCCTTATTGTTTCGTTTCGCGGGCGCGATTTATGTGACGGTTTAAATAGCCAGGCCTACTTCTGGGGAACTTATAAAAACATAACTTGGCGAGCTTTGTCCGGGCTCTGCGGGCGAGAGGTTCTTTAAGGCCGCTTTGTTCTTAAATGCAATCACAAGCTGTTTCGTTCCATTGACCCAAACATATCCATTGTATCTTGACGTCCAGGTCCGATACAACATGTATGGAAATCGACTTACATTGGTTCGCCTCAGGCGAGTGGTCTGAGTGGTATGAATATTAACCCTTAAATTATGTAACTTCGACTTTTTAGAGAGCGCATAAAAAGAAAATTCCGGTGCCGACGAAACGAATTTGGTCAGATGTCTATAATATATATACATACCTACTTATAGGTTTGCGCTTTTTCTAAGAACATATTTTGGCATCGTTCTTATGCCAGCTCGTGACAGTTATTTGAGTTTAGACTTTTAAACTTAGATACACACTAGTCCCGTCCATCTTACTCTCCTAACTTAAAACTCAATTCATGCTACTGCACAAGTGCCACTAACTACAATAGAGGAAATTTTGTAACGAAGTATTGCGGTATATCTTGAACTATTAAATTTAAACTTAAGGTGCATTAGGTATAAGGTTTATAACTCCTACAATCTTTATCCGACATGCGAAGTTGCGGAATACGATTAGCTTTAAATAAACGTCGATACGAGAGAAGTGAGTGCACAAAAATAATTCACGAACCTATATGCACCAGAATACCACTGACCTTCCATCACGTATAGCTGTTATGAATTCAGAGGTCTAAGTGAAATAGGGAGGTGTGTTCAGGCGATTTGAAACTGGTTTTAGAATGACCAGGCTTGTTCGTGTGATCCTCGATCAAACCGGTCGTCAGGCAACATTGTTCATTATTCAAATTAGTGCGTGCTGATATAATTCCAAACCGCAGAAGCAATTGGTCCTATGCCCTATACTTTGAAACAGTGCATCCGGCCAGTAGACCGTGAGGCTAATTCTTGTCTCACTTCAACTGAGATTAGGGCCTTCAGTCATGAGGCTTTTCTGTTTTTGTCGAAGGAATTCTAGTTTCATTTTCAAAGCATCCGGTCGATTTAACCCTTTACAACCGAGAAATCGTGATTTGCCAAGTTAAAAATGAACTTTAATAACAATTGTCAAAAAATTGACAATTCAGTGTAAAAACGATCGTATAGAGTCGGTTGTAAAGGGTTAAGTACGTTTTAAACGTTAAGTCCAGAATAGTTTTTTTTAATGATGCTTAATACTTTATCTTTTCCTTAAAAGGTTCATGCTTATGCTTTCAGAAATGCATAACATTTGATGGTGTGTGACTTGCACTTTTATTTTGTAAAATATACCACGAACTTTTAAATAAATAAATAAATATTAGCGGACAATCTTACACAAATCGACCTAGTCCCAAACTAAGCAAAGCTCTAGTACCCATAGTACTGAGAAAAAAAGTGACTAGACATGTTCTTTCCGTGGACCCTATTTACAACTTTATATAATTGTTTGTCTTTATATAAACTTTAATATTGGGTACCTGTTGAAACAAATTCTGTCACGACCAACTTATGTACACAGTTATACAATAAAAATATTCTATTCTATTCTAATATACATTATACTACCATTTTCTGGTCTTTCCCATTGTCTTCCAAATTTTCGATCAATTCGTATTTTCTTTTAATCCCGTTCCTCGTATAATATACATAATTACATACTTTGGCTGATTGCGCCAAGAGCGATATGCCATTAAAAATGATTAATCCGTGTTTCTTATTTTATTCGAATTTTTTGATACAGTTATTGAAATTATGCCTTAATACGAAATTTGCGCATATAACTTCGCCTATCAGAAACGATTCTTTTTTTATGCTTTATCATTTGATATGCGTTTCATGAAGGTCTCTATCGTAGACGATCGAAACGATTAATATGTAAATAAAAGACAAAGCAATTCCGCCATTTTGACTACACTGACAGCAGACAGCCATGACGGCGATTTCCCTCAAGAAAAAGAAATTAAAAATTCAATGAGGCCAAATGTTTCGAAAAACGTATTCATTGTCGCAGTCGGACAAAAACTATTCTAACTGGAAGCCAGAATAATAATCTACCTATTAAAATGTTTCTTGTTCTTCCATTCATGGAAAGCTAAGATACTTCGTGACAAAACAATGTTTGAAATGATACCGGCTGATTATTTTTCAGAGATTTATTAAAAGTGTAGATAAATAAATATTTAAATACATAAAATACATCCATGGCTCGGGAACAAATATTCGTGCTCATCACATCACACAAATAAATACCCTTACCGGGATTCGAACCCAGGACCTCTTGCTTCGTAGGCAGGGTCACCAATACCAACTAGGCTAAAGCGGTCGTCAGCGTTATTGGACCACTAAAACTAAAAGGCCTTAAAAAGCATGTATGTAGTTCATAAATAGTATCTATAACCATCGTAAACACTAAATGAAAATGGGTTTTATAATTTACTAGCGTTAGTTGACATCGAATTTTGGCTAAGTTGTCTTTTTTCATTCTGATGGCCTATTTTTCCTTGATTTTAGGGTTGATATTTTAACTATCCTGACTATATATTCTTATATAGCTACTTGGTTTGAAACCCACAAACAAGATTCAAATTCATAAACGATTTTATAGCTTGCGCGATCATATTACGATACCCGACCATTTTGTCCGCGTTGCATCTTCGGTATAAAATTTTCCACCGGCAATCAACGATTATAATCCGTTATGAAAACAACAATCACGTCATACGAGACCTAAAGGTACTTATAGGTACTTCCTAGTGTTAATGTAGAAGGGGGTATTATAATAAACGGCATGTGAACGTTGGCGACATAGCGGCGGACAGACGAACCGGTTACCAACTTCCTTGTGATCAGCGTTATTGGTATTATACCACCAAAACCAAAAGGCCTTAGGCATGTATGTAGTTTATATATACTTAATACTTTTTAAACGTGGTTGGACATGAGCTGTGACGCCATTCAAAATTGGCGGAGATTTTCTTCGTTACGAGTAATTACCTTGTGGAGTAAGACACTTTACTCACAAAGTAATGTGATTTAATAATTACTGCACTTGCACGCTACTTAATCCATGTTATAATAAATATGTAGTTATTAATAACGTAAATAGGTATTTATGGTTATTTGGTTTTTAACGAGTATTTCTATGAGATTTACAACACATCTCGACTCCATAAGCTCCATTCACGGCTCGAGAGTCGAGACTCCGTTTTTTGTCGTGGAGAAAATTTCCTTCTGACTGGGTTATAAGGTATTTCTAGAAACGAAAAACCCCACAGCGCCCGCCATCCGCACTACAAGAATTCCAGGATTTCGAAATGAATGCACGCACTCCCACCTCGCTATTTCTGGTTCTTTCTGGTTAGTCGTCTTCCTCAGGGTCGTTAGTAAACTGTGTGACTGTGGCCCCGCCAAGAAAAACCACCCAACACAACCCCGATGACTCCCTTTAGTATCCTTTTAGGACGAGTGAGATTGTAGACCTATTCTTAACTGTACTTACAGAGCCCCGTCGTATTTCAACAATTTTCCTTTCGGTATGAATTAAAGCCCATTGAAACTACAGTTGAGATGAATACTATGAATGTTAAAACACGACGTGAACGTGAAGTGACGGTGAGGAAGGAGTGGCGTCGGTTAAAATACATATGTATATTAATTATGTGTTTGTTATTTAATTGGTGCTCCCTTTAATCGGTGAACAAGGAAAAAACCGATGCTTCTTTATCAACGAGTAATAGGAATAGCAATCATAATTTTTCCTTGTTTATAGTATGTGCCCTAAATACCTAATCACTGGCCGGATATCCGCAGACCCACCATAACTACTTAGAGTTGAATGTAATACATACAATGGTATCCGCATTCATTAGTGTTTCTGTTTATTCATAAAAATCAGGTTATCATCTATCCACTGGTAGGGAAACTCTGTCGTCGAATTTACGATTTACATGGGAACCTAAATAAATGAAAATTCGCGGGTGCGCAATGGGGAATGGATGAAAATTTTAGAAATGCCTGATTATTTTTTTGGTAATAGGAATAACCTTCCTTAGCACCAGAAAAAAGTTTCGGATTTTTCAGCTGCGACAATTATTTTTGAAAAATATAAACAGTTTCCTCATTTACGTTTTGGGTCAATAACGGTAAATAGACACTTTCCTTGATCTGTCTCATATTACAAAAAACTATATTAAATATCTGTGGTAAACTGACACTGGTAATGACCAATATAGCTACTGCAAGTGTCAATATCATTGCCAGTGTCAGTTTACCACACATATTTAATATATTTTTTTGTAATATGAGACCGATCGAGGAAGGTGCCGTAACTGACCCAAAACGTAAGTGAGGAAACTGTTTATATTTTTCAAAAAAAATTGACGCAGCTGAAAAATCTGAAACTTTTTTCTGGTGCTAAGGAAGGTTATTCCTATCACCAAAAAAATAATCAGGCATTTCTAAAATTTTCATCCATTCCCAATTGCGTATGGCGGGGACGCAGACTGGATAGCGATACCCACTCTATTTAATTTTCAGAAACCCGAGGTCTGCTTCCCACCATATTATGAAAATTGGCGTAAGGGCTAGCTTTTACCTAGTTTTGCCTCTGACTGTCCATATGCGGGCATGGTAGCTAGGCCCGCCCCGGGCGTCACCCTTCTGGGGGTGACACACACGGGTGAATCGGTGTTTATTTAACTATCGGGTGACACCCACAATTTCCGCACCGGGTGCCACCCATGCTAATTAGAGGGAAAAACAGCCGAAAACCACTCGATTGTATGGTTCCATAACAAAACTTAACGCTGACAAGTCAATATATTTATGTTACTTAATACATTTAATACAAAAGCCATAATTCGCAACATAATGGGAGTGCCATCAATATAATTATACTAAATAGTAGTGTACAAGGTTATGAGATGACCGTGGAAAAAAACAGTAACGAACTAAGAGTCTCGTACGGTGTCATTGCCTTTTTCCTATAGGAGGATTGGTTTTGCCATTTTACACGGTTTCCTCTCCTGTCGTGGAAACTCGTTTTCGATCTTGATCTTGTAGACCAGTCAAAGAAGTTCACTCAACTACCTAGTTACTACAGAAATTCAGTGTCATATTTCAGATTGAGTATTATTTTTACGCTTTGAATCAGTGTATAGAGACACCAGGGGTTTATTTCACAAACTTGTAATACTAACGGAAGTCTCTTTCTTAAAGAATGTGTGGAAAAGCGCTTGTATTACAAGTTTCAAGCTTTTGAGAAATGGGCCCCAGTAGTTAGTTAAAGCTTTCATCATATAATAATTCTAATTCAGTCTTGGACATATTTTTTCTGTCTACCACTTCAGCTTGCTAATACGTAATGATAGGTACCTGTTACATATTTTCTGACGTCCACATCAGGTACGCCAATCAGAAGTCACGTCAGAATGATTGTAAAATCATTCTGACGCGACTCCGTTACAGTCTCCATCATATATATCGGAGCGAATAATATACTCACAAATATCTGAAAACTACTAAATTGTCAAGGCGTAAAATAGCGTATAGAAACAGTAGTTCTCATTAAGAATAAGAATAAGAATATTTATTTGCAAAAATATAGTGGAGTAATTTGTTGGCGTATATTGATCATGGATCGGATACCGGTATTTTCTCCATATAATTTATACCGGTTTTATTTCGTTCTTTGGTTATTATATCATTTTTGATCGGGCAATCTAATAATACGAATATGTTACCTAAATATACGATAATAGAGTCCTACATTAAGAGCCTAAAACAATTCAAAATATTAGACTACTTCGGGGATTTTTGAAAAAACCGGTTCCGATCTCTGAATATTGATACGTGCGTATACATTTGACTGGAGTATCGCGTCTTCGCGCCGTAAACAGTATGGACTCGTACGCATCCCAGCGAAGGAACTGGTAATTGCGGACAGTTACAGCATTGTTTTATTGGACCTTTATAATAATTTGCCAGGTGTGTCATCTCAGAAACTGCCCGGACGAGACCAGTTCTTTGTGACGATTTTACACTGTTTACTACAGAGTTAATTGTAGCAAAGTTACAGTTTTTATCGAGCTAATGGCGCCAGAGCGGAAATCACGCGGATAAAGCAGCCCCTGTTTAAGTTTATAAATACTGAGCGTTTCGACATTGGAAACGACCGCCTTATTAACCAATAGCAATCAATATATTCCTATTCTAAGCAGGGTTACTACTAATCGGAATATTCATCGGAAGTATGTGTGGCGCGCTGTTTGTATGTATTTCGCGCCCAACCAACAGGTTGGGCCGAAACACCGGCTCTTAATTCTTACTTACTTAATTCGATACAACAGTTGAACTGTTAAGTATTGTGAAATGCATGTTATAATTATAACTAAGTAAGTATTGGTCATTCTTGTTTTCTGCTTACGTCACTCGTAAAATTTAAGGGTCATACAGACACGGAAAGACATACCTATACCTATACCCACCCTATACCTATGGGTTCACATGATGATGTCATGTCTCTTTCTTTGGACATATTTAAATAAAATACAGACGAGGATACGTCACATTTGTAAGTCGACTACGACTCCTGCTTATCTGTGTCTAGTTCTGAACAATCTGAACTATAGCGGCGTAACCAACTGCCAGTGTACCTATTTATGCCTATATCGGCTATATCAATACGCATATCTGGTATTCCATTCTCTCATGTCCTTAACAATGGGAAACAGGAACAACAAATTAGCACCGTCTTCATAGTTTTGTTCGCAAAGCAAACAAAACAGGATTTGGCGGATGAGAAATACGCCATGCCACTTTAAAACTGGATTTCAAGGTTACGGCTGGGACTCCATATCGGCGTGTTAGATACGGGTATTATTGATTTTGTGTATCTCGAGTTTAATGGCGTCATGCGTATACGTTTGACAGCTAGAGTTAGGTATCTAAAGCAACGTATTTATTTGATTTATTATTTATATTTGTTTTGCGTTTAAATTAGGATAGACGTGTGTGGAAACAGAAACCTATCTCACTCGCATTTTAGCGCGAAATGATAAGGTTTAAGTTGTCAGAGTTATTGTCACACCAAATATCACACACCACCGTAACTGACTTTCAAATTAACCAAAATTATATTTATAGAACTTCTTAATAATATGTAAAAGGTTAAATAATTTAATTCGATGTTTATTTGATCTATCGCGACAACCCTTACATCGTAGGTACTCTTGTATTTTGACAGCTAACGTCATCATCAAGTCAGTGGACCTTCTGTACCTTAGTATATTAATTATTCTGTGCTATTAGTATCTACTAATTACATAATTATTATGTGGTATAAACACAGATAAGACATTATGTTTAGTCCAATCGACCGCTTATGTTGATCTAAGTAATGTAAGACAAAACGATTATGATTGCATGCGTACATATACATTACACATATTAATTGTAACAGAACACGTAAACTTGTATTTTTTGCATCGCTTCGTGCATACGCGAAGCACGATTTTGTGTCGCGTTGCAACTATGTTGTAATTCTACTTTAAATCATTACAAAACTGTAATGACATAAGCAGCTGTTGCAGGTCGATTAGATACATGTGATAAAGATGCAATTTTATAATATGGATAACACATTGCGACTTCCTTTCCTCGAGGCAGTTAGTTGGGTAAAATGTCGTGGTGTCATATTGCGTAGATATAAATTTAAAAAATGATAACTGATTATCATCGCAATCATATATTATTACGATTTTTAATTATAGAAGCAACAACTCTACAGCCAAAAGCGGGCTCACAAAGCTTCTTTTTATTGCTGAATGGAATGAAATCTTTACGTAAAATATTTTACAGTACACATGGTGTTACTTTTCCAAAATGAGCACTTTTCGTGCATATGTTGAAACTTTAAAGAGCCATATGTACTGTAAAACATTGTACGATACATGTGCGAAAAGGAAATTCGTAACTCGTGTCGATTTAAAACACTCCCTTCGGTCGTGTTTTGATTTATCGCCACTCGTTGCGAATTTCCTATTTTCTGCATTTGTATCGTAAATAACTATTACAGTACACATGGTGTTACTTTTCCGCACGCAGTGCGGAAATGAGCACTTTTCGTGCATATGTTGAAACTTTAAAGAGCCATAATATATGTACTGTAAAACGTTGTACGATACACGTGCGAATACTATTTTCTGCACTTGTATCGTAAATAACTATTTTAATACAGTTGCTCAAAAAGTGCTACTTTACGTAGCTGTTTAGCGTGCGTGCACTTTTCCTTGTACAAATTGTACCATTAATTATCATGTCAATAAAAAATAAATAAGATAGAACTGTATTAAACTGTATTCAAACTGTATTAAACTTCATTTTTTTCAACTGTATTACAATGATGTTACAGTAGATTGAATAATATAAAAGTTTAGAATTCCTTACTTGTTGTTTTTGGGTCGTTCTTCTTTTTTACCGACAATGATCCGAGATTTTTCTGTTTTTTTGGTTTTTGAACTATCGAAAATTGTGGTTTTGAAGTGCGATTTAAAAAAAATTGCATAGGTTTCTTCATTAGAACTAATTAAAGTTTCCTTTCTGGCCAATATAAATATTTATTTACGGTTGGTTTCTAAAAAAAAACATGTGACAAAGTGGACTCTTTCAGTGGGGACAACATTTTGGTTTACCACTCTGTCACGGCATTCTACGAAAAAAAAAACATTTAAAAAAATGCTAGTTAGACAAAGTGAAATATTAAACATCACTAATGAATAAAATAATATGGACGTTCATTCGAACATTATAAAACCGTAAACATCATTACTCAAATGAGATGCCGTAATAAGACGAGGGACAGGCTATTGTCGGTCGAAAAGAAGAACGACCCTTTTCTTATTTTTTCGCAAATGTATTAAAAAACGTCGTTCGATACACGTGCGGAAATGAAATTCTTCACTCGTCCCGAGTCTTGGTCTCGGTACTCATGACGTAATGACATACTTTCCGCACTAGCATCGAAATGTACTATAGAGTCCTCCAAGATCGTTTCCTGACTAAGCAAGCATAGCTTTACTGGCCTTTCATCTTTTGTGAGTAAATATTAACCCAATCACTTGAATGTTGCTCGGAACCCGGCAGAGAGTCTGCGAAGTGCCCTTTTAAGGACGACTCACTATACACCGTGCCGAGCGCGGACCGACGCCGTATCATATAACCTGATTCAAAATAAAGTGTTCGATCAGTCACGTATGTCACATCTTCATTATTATCATTCGATTTCCTTCGGATGTCTTCGTTTGCCGGCCAATGTAAGTACGGCCGACACGGATGCATCTAGCGAGCGCCGGACGGCGACCGTATCGGAGTCGACGCGTGTACCAGGGCTGATATTCGCTATGCGCTCATGCGCCTCACCCCACGCGTCACGCCTAACGAAACTAGAACTGTACCTACGTTTAGTTACTACACATCACCGTGTCAAGATATATTTGTGGGTGAGCGTTGAGGTGAGCTTAAAACAAGTTTCAGAATAGGGGGGCAGGAATCAGGAATCATCGTTTAAACCGACCAGGCCACCTTAAAGGGAAGGTGGTGCCTGTGGCTTGCTCGTGTGTGTGATTAAGTGGTTGAATGATCTCATACACATTATCGATGCGATCGCGCACGATCTTAGCCCTATGTGTTATTCAACGATACTTATTAGTATGGTTGGGGGACTTGCACTGGAGTGATGAAAATTAAGGAAATGTACCTATATGATGTTAAAGTGTAAATATGGCGAACGAGACGTGCGTGGCATAAAAACTGTCAGTGGCGACTATAAATTACACTAGAAATAAACTCTTGGAAACACACTGGTTAAAAAATATTATTAAAGGGAGTAAACAGCCTAATAAGAAAGAAAGAAAGAAAAAATATTTTTCGTGACAAAAAAACAAACTGTAGACACAATACACACATACACATTTGCCGACCAGGTTCATATTATATGGTGTACGCTTTATTAAGGTTAGTTAAGATACTACCCTCCATGCTACTTTATTTAAAGTAAAAAGTATGAACAATAACAAGACTTTCGAACTGCCGCAGTATGTAGGAACCTATGAACGCGTCACTAATAAATATGCAACGATCAATCATCGATTTTTCGAACATCATCATTTCTACGTGTTTATAAAAAAGCGTAGTGCAAAACAAATTAAATTAATCCTAATTGTATCAGTTGTTCCTCCTATACTCGAACGTATACAAACGAAAGATAAGAGGTGACTTTCAAATCTTTCAATATGGAATAATAAGGATGAATTAAATGCAAATTATCGTAAGTATTGTAACCTAACATAGCCCAAACCAAACGCCCTAGTGTTTGCACACATACATAACGCGTATATTCCGACAAGGAACAGAGATGAAACTTATTTTTAGCGTCGCTTTTAGCAATAAGTAGGAAATATGCTTCGGACTTCAATTTTGAATAAATTGCACTCAATCGATGCGGATCATACAACAGAAATATTAAAAAAAAACTAGGTATTGTATTAGTTTTATCTCACGTTAAAATCAAATAAAACTTTTTTTTTCAGAATTCGTTAAAATTACATAAGTCAGACAGGATATTTAATTAAAAATGATATTTGTTAAACATGTAAGTAGACTTAAAAGCAAATTTTAAGCAGATAATTGCAAATTAATGACTAGGTATAACTTCATAGTAAACGCGCCGAGAATTTGAATTGTGACGTCATAGTCTATGCCCGTTTAATATAGTTTACATTTGAAAAAAAATCATAAGAATGTTTTAATGCTACAGTTGATATTCCTCTGGATTATACTTTTGATTTTCGTAATAAACAAAATGCAAATACTCTATTCTAGGTAATTGGGAATGGATGAAAATTTTAGAATTGACTGATTATTTTTTTGGTCATAGGAATAACCTTCCTTAGCACCAGAAAAAAGTTTCAAATTTTTCTGCTGCGACAATTATTTTTGAAAAATATAAACAGTTTCCTCATTTACGTTTTGGGTCAACAACAATATACATATATGTGTATATATATACATATGTATGCATACACAAAAAGGGACCAGTCTGAAAATCAGCGCTGGATGTAAACATCCCATTCAGCAAAAGCTGAGACTGGTACCCATTGCCCAGATAACTATATCTAATCATGCTTAGTTTAAATTGTAGTTTAGTTTTTTTTTTCTCTTTTATTGATTTGTTTTTTATGTTTGTAAAATTGTGGCAATAAAACATTTTTTATTTTATTTTATTTTATTTTTTATCCGTTTCAGCTTGGGAAAAATTATTTTGTATGTCCGGCATGCCGCATTTCTCAACCGATACTCGTGAAATTTTGTGAGCAGGTCCATTAATTATTTAAAATAAACACCACATTGAGGGACATAAAAAAACGCATTATTTCACTAGTCTGTTAATCTCGTGACTCGTAACGCAGCTCTAAAAACAGAAGGTGCCGCAAACGCAGTGTTTGCCGGAATAATATTAACATTAATTGCAAACAGCTCAGTACAAACAGTGTTTAATTGACTGGGCATCAACCTAGCGTCCGTCAATAGACAAGCCATGTTGATTGAGCAGGTAAGTAATGGCAATGTCACCTTTGTTATCGCCTCTGTACATAAACGGCACTTGATTGTACATTGTATCACGATTTCAATATGCGTGGCGTAATAGAAATTATGTTAAAAGAATTGTTACGGTTAACATGTTATTTTATTATCGATACAAATATGGTACCTACATGTCTTTATTGTCTTCAGATTGTGTTTTGCGAAAAGAACGGACTTGTCCTTTTATAAACTTTAGTTCGTCGGATTATACACAGATTTCGAGCGAATGATTACGAGCGATAATAAAGAAAACCTCCGATCGCATATATTTATCGCCCTTGATTTCGGTCACATGAATATAATGCAATCTGAGACGTTAATTGCTTTACCGCCCTAGATAAGTAATGTACTAGTTTCGCTATCACTGTCGTTGTATGGTTGAAATCATTTAAGGTTACTGACACTTTACAAAACTGTCATTGGAATTTGAACCTACTAACTTGGTAGCTTGTAACGTTTTGAACGTGCGTTAGGACAATTTGTCATTTTTCCATATAAAAAATTACATTTAGATCTACCTGACGCGCGTACAATGCGTTACGTGATCTACCTGCAGACTTAAAACTTGAACTTGATGAATAATAAAAGTTTCTGTTAAAAGTTTAATTTTTGGTACAAGCTTTTATTTCCGACTGTACTGTTCTGTATACCGTCATCTATTACTCATTAGATGATTCTAACGAGCCCAAACTCGATGAGGTTGTGTCGTTTCATTGCGAAGTTCCTATGGCCACCTTCCAGCTCCATCGTCAGACCAACACCATGTCATCATAATATTGCATTGTCTCGCATTTTAGCTCAATGAAGTGGATCAAATTTAACTAGCAAGATTTCATGACAAATATCAGGCCAGGTGGAACTAAATAATAGATTGTAATATAAATGCGAAAGTAACTCTGTCTTTCTGAATTCACCTCCTAAGGAGGTAAAATAGGGTGTAAACCGGGTAGAAGTTTGTATGGAGGTACGAGTTCCACGCGGAAGAAGTCGCGGCCCGAAGCTAATTTCTTATGTAAGTATATAAATTCGATATTCAGTATTCGGTATTCAGTATTAAGTCACTGTTGATTGAGAACCATGCATTGCAACAAAACCTGATAGGTACTCTTAAACAATGTAGGTATGTTTAGTTTATTTCATAATATTCAGTTAAAAAGTTATACAATTAAACAGTTTAGGTACCCCTAGTTTTAGCATAATAGTATGTTCTTACAGCAGATTAAGCAAAGAATGAGTGTATTAACCCATTCGCTAACAAACTGCTTTCGTAGTAGTTTTAAGTTATGTTTTTTTATGTAAGCAATAAAAAAAAAATCGAAACCCTTATTTTTAAAAGTTCTTTAATTTGAAACAGGTCTAAGTTTTTCAACGTATAACACGTTTGTATACTGAAGCATTGTGCCTTGTTGAGACAAAACAATAATTGACCTGTCGTCGGAGCAGTCACTTAACCTCATGAAACTGTCTTGAATCGGAATCAGGCTATCGGAGCGTTTACTGGCTACGAATTTATCTAGTTTATTCTCTGAATTACGGATGACTTGTCAATTGAACCGATTTGCCAGGTTTTAGTAATCGAAGGTTGCAGGAGATATTTAAAGCCGTACTTACCTGCAACATCAAAATTCAACAATTTATTCACTCAACTCAGGCTTCAAGGGCTCTTTTACATGTCAGTTTTACAAATACATTTACGATTGTGACATAATATTACTTTGTGCCACAAGTACGGTAAGATATGATTTACGAACGAGAGTCTATTAGAAGCCCGACGCCGAAGGCGTAGGGTTTTAATGACTCGAGTTTGTAACCTTCTTACCGTACGGCACGCATGTATACAATGTTTTTCATCATATTTGCAAGGAAACAAATACATTTTAAACGAGAATTGTTACTAATCGCAACAAAAACTACAAAAACAAAATGACAGTCATCCATTTTGTTGAGTTTCACGTGAGGCGCGTAAAGACCCTTGCCTTAGAGCATTTATAACTGGAGTAGCCTTTCAGTAACTTACCCCTCTGTAAAAAACCTTGCACAATGTGCAAAAAATCATACAAAGACAATTTCACTTGATATTATTATTATTAATCATTTATTTCGAACCATAATAAGTCCATATACATATACAATCATAAATACAAAATAAAATTAATAAACGTTCAACCATTTCAAGCTTTTGATATATAATTGAGTTTGAATATCCTAATAAGATGCTCCCCCCCGCCCCCGCAAAATTCGCAGACCTTTTTATACGCAAATACGACATAAGGCTACTCCAGTTATGTATGCTCTAAGCCTTAAGCATACAGCCACGATTTAATATAACAGTGAAAAATATTTTACACGGGCAAAAAAGATTAGATTATTAAATATAGTAATAAATTACTACATTTTAATTTTTAAATCTTTAAATAATTCTGTCAATCATATTTTATTAGTGTTTAAACGATTAAATTTATTTATAAATACTTTTTCATACATCGTTTTTGAGTTAAAACCTCCTTGCTTTATAACGTCGCAAGATTGACAGATACAATTTAAGAAAAAAAACCACTACGCCCGTGGGCGTAATTTTGGTAATTGTAGCTCTGTATGCATGCGCGTTATGAAGCCCTTTTCGAGCAAGTCTGATGAAAAAGTACATAGCAACATTGACATAATAGACAAATATCGGGGCAAGTGGGCACACATTTTCCAATGGATGTATAGTCCCCGGTAGAGAGGTAAAAGAGTCCCTTTGGTCGGTTTGGTACCGGAGATATGGGATTTTTAACTTTATTCATCCACTAGCTGCCCCCGCGGCTCCGCCTAGCTATTGCAAAGAACGCAAGTGTCCAGAGATTTCCCGTTACATATATTGATGATATTGTTGTTTGCGTCCAGGTGAGTGTGTGTAATCTGTGCAAAATTAGTTTTTCGTATATTTTCCCCATTGACTTGGCCGGTAACTCAATGGATTTGTGCGGTGGTTTGCCCGTTTTGGGAAGTGGCTGTTTGATAGCGAGGAGTTATATATGTGGACAAGATGGTTTAATATGCACTCAGGCAGCAGCTTTCTGAGGCGATTTGAGATTTTAGTGGTGCGTACTTTGTTTATTACTTTTTTGAGTTCATCAATAGTGATGAAAGCAAGAGGGGGGAGATAAGTGGGAGAGAGGTGTGACGCTCGACCTCCTCCTCAACCAAGGCGATATGGGTGGGGTCTGCCTGGAGGACACTGGGAGAGCACTGGCTCTCCAGACTTTCTGCCAAGCAATCCGCCTTTTCGACATCATCAAAGGCAGGTGGAAGTCCCCCTGGCCTATTAAGTGGTGGCATCACCGCCACCCGCCACCGTATCCTTCTTCAGGGATCGGGCTGGGCCCCAGTATGCTTGGTGGTGTGGCCCAATACCCTCTATAAATCTATCCTATTTTTGGCTTTAAGGAGGCCATGCAGCGTTTGAAAAGCTTTGTGTGACGGTTCATAATATTTTTGTTGAGATCGGAGGGGAGATCGTCACATTCTAACTGCGGCGTTCTTCAGCCTCACCAGCTCTTTAAGGTGATCCGGCAGACGCCAGCGCCGGTCCTCCAGCACTGGAATCCGCTCTGAGCACGTGTTATTTATTAATGTGTTTAGGCCATCAGTGAGGTTAACGATCGCCGCGTGTTTGGTCTGGTGTGGTGTGATAATTCCGCTCTCGTCAGGGATGGGAAAAGGGGGGCTACCTCTGGTGAAAGTGAACTAGTCATTTTCCAGATCCGCGATGACCGCCTCGAATGGGACTCTACCTCTCGGTCTTCTCAAACGATGAACCTCTATGATAATACCCCTGTCTTCGGATATCCCCAAGTGTGTCTTGGTCCTCGACCTCGTCCCCCGGGATCTTTTTAATAAATGCCCTGAGGGGCGGTTCGTCTTTTGTGTGCTGTGTATGGTAACCTTTGCCCAGCAGCAGACCCACGAACGGTAGCATCATCTATTGATTTGGCTCTCAGGTGGGGAAATCCACCAAATAGCTCGTTCCTTGCTAGGTGAACTAGTGGGCATATAGAGCGGGTCGTTGGATTGTATGATGAGATGACGCAGTATGAGTTGACGTGCCAGCCCAGCCAGCCAGCCAGCCAGCCATTCAGCGAGCCACTTTTGTTTTTGCGTCTGGGCGTAATGTTTGTCTGTCCTTAGTATCGTCATTGTCCTTGTCATTGGGCTTAGTCTCAGTACTGAGTGTCGCTATGGGGACAATTACTAAGTTATTTGAGAGCGCGAGTGAGAGCTAGGCTGCTATGCGTACTAGTGAGGACGAGAGTGCGAGCGCGCGTGCGAGCACGACTTGGCGAATTCAGCGGTATTGCTCGAGTCAGGAGTTGATAGGGTTTGTTCCCAGGTAATGTCATACTATATATTATTTGCAGCCGAGGAGGCTGCAAATTTGCCTTTTCTCTCAAAAACTCCTTCAGTATGTTTGCCTGTCTGGGCGCTTTCCCCCATCTGAAGAGGTGTAGGTCGGAGGAGCTCGACCCCGAGAGGGGCAGGCTTCCCAGACCCGACATCGTGGCTGGCCGCTGGGCGAATTTGCATTTACAAATACTGGGTTACACTAAAACCAACACAGAGTGTCAAGCACTTGTTGTATTTTCTGTGGAGCAAGCTCAACGCGTACATACATACCATATACTCCAGGCAAAATACTGTTTCGAAAACCATTAATTTATAATAGCGTTTTTAGGGTTCCGTAGCCAAAATGGCAAAAACGGAACCCTTATAGTTTCGTCATGTCCGTCTGTCCGTCTGTCCGTCTGTCCGTCTGTCCGTCTGTCCGTCTGTCCGTATGTCACAGGCATTTTACTCGAAAACTATAAGGTGTATTTGAATAAAATTTTGAGGATAGGTGTATTTTGTTAGCCGCTACAAAGTTTTGTAATTAAAATTACTAAAAAAAAATTTTTTAGGGGTGTACTCCATACATAAAACTAAAAGTCAAAAAAAATTTTTTCATCGTGAGCGCACGTGTGGCACATGAATCGATAGGCCTTTTAAAATAAATATAAGGTTTCTCGGGATTTTTTTTGATTAAGTGAATACAGTCAGAGATAATCGCCCCGAAAGTCACTAAAATTCTGTCCCCCCCCCCTCTAATTTTTGAACGGTGTATTTTAAAAATATGAAAAAAATCATGGACACAGCGCTTATTAAGTTCATTCACCGAAAATTGTTTTGAACAAGATCGGATGAAAGGTTTCCGAGATATTGCTGAAAAACTGCCTTCCTCAAAGAAAAGGACGTAAGTGCCGTAAGATTTCTATGACGATACGACCTTTTTAATAGGCACGGAACCCTTCGTTTTGCGTGGTCCGACACGCACTTGGCCGGTTTTTATTTTATTTATATTGAATATTTTAAAGCAAATCTAAATGAACCTAAATAAAGATAAAAAAATATATTAATATTTATCCGGACTTTTTGGGAGCTAATTAAATATTGTTTTTTTATGTCTGATTTTTTGTTGGATTTTGCATCTAGGTAACTATTTAATTGATAATATAACCGTTACATTAAAAAAATTATCTATTATAAATTATTTCCAAATCTGTCTTTTTTTCCATACAAGTTGTCAGTTCATTGCCTGGACTATACGAAAAATACCATATCTAAGGAATAGCGCAGGGGAAAAACCCTGGCGAGAAGATAGCGGGCCGGCCGCGCGGGTCGGGCGAGGCGAACGCGGGCGAGGGGCGTGAGGCGGGGGCGCGCACAAGGCGGCGGGGGCGCGCACAAGGCGGCGCGGGCGCGGGTCTGCGAGCAGGTACGAAACTGAACGGAGCGCGTGCGCTCAACGCGAAGGCAGCGGGGAGCTGAAAACTGAATAACTACTTGAAAATTTCAACTATAATTATAATTATTTTATTGTGACATCAAACAGCACCCACATTATAGCCATGGCGAATTACGAAACTTTAATTATTGATCACAGTCCGGGGGGAGCAGAACTAAAATAAAAGTATGTATGAAATAGAAACGAAAACATCGTCTGCTCTTTCATGCTTACAAAGTGTTACATAATTGCCCTTAAAAAAATATTTATTTATTTAACCGAAAAAAGTGCTAACCCTTACCTATCACGTTAACCAAACTGAATGTTCATAGATTATTTTAACAGAAGACTAGATTTTTTTAACAGCCTATATTTGATAGCCAATTCCCGGTACAATAAAAGTCAATGATGACATATGGCGACATAAATTGAACTAGGATGACAGCTGTCAAATATTGGCTGTAAGGGCATTTTCACTATAACTGTTTATTGTTTGTACCATTTTACCCTAAAATAGTAAACAAAACAGAAGAAAAAATATGGTGTCAATTACAACAAGTCATCATCTCAATAAATCTTCATCAGCATATTACATTTCACAACTAAAAGACTATTTATGTTCTTGTTTCCAATTCGTCATAAATTGAGAAATATGAGCATGGTACTCTAACTCTGTTATGGTTGTTGCCATTTTATTAGTATTTAGTGCATAAGTTGGCGTGATTCCACTTGAACGCAAACAATCCGGGCAATATTTAAACCAAACACTCGTAGAACCTTCAAACATTTTAAAGGAGCCGGTTCGGCTTTACCTACCTGTTTTGGTGAAGTCTTGATGCTTTTAAATATTATTTATAGATTAATTGAAAAACAGCTTCGTTCAGGTATTTTAAATAAAATACAATAACAAGTTACATAAATTATGTTTACTATTTGTAAAGTAAGAAATTAAAATACGTGGTTTTTCACTTATGATGACATTTTTTGTTTCCAATTATCTTTGTTACTTTCATATGGTATGCACGATTAAAAATCCTTCTTCAAATTCTCTTAGTGATTGCAAGAATTGTTAGACGGAAAGGTAATATAGGAAAAGTATCAAGATCGTTTGAAGCACCGCCGGCCGCACGTGTTTACAAAAAATGCACTCGCCGCTATTGTTATTTTGCTAATGAAGGTCTCAAGTGAAATCACACGCCACCAACTTATTCTGGATTCACTTATCCCAACTAACATGTTGGTGTCAGCCAAGGGTTTTATTGAGTTATAATTATAATATTAGTATCTCAGTGGAACTAATGTGTTATCTCTAGGAGTTGAGAAAAAAAAACCAAAGGTGTTCATCATCATCATCATCATATCAGCCGAAAGACGTCCACTGCTAGACATAGGCCTCCCCCAAAGAGTGCCACAATGACTGGCCCTGCGCCACCCGCATCCAGCGGACTCCAGCGACCTTTACCAGGTCATCAGTCCACCTTGTGGGGGATGATGATGCGAGCATGCTACGCTACATGCATGGTGAAATAACACCTTTTTTACAGGCATTCTTAACACTTGGCTGGAATGGAACCAATCATAACAAATCCTACATCTCGTAGAGACATATTTCTGCCCCCCTATTCTGTAACTTGTTTTAAGCTCACCTCAACGCTCACCCACAAATGTATCTTGACGCCGCGATTCGTAGTAACTAAGTGTAGGTAGAGGTCTAATTTCGTTAGGCGTCACGCATGGGATGAGGCGCATAACAGCCCTGTCTCCCTATTCTGTAACTTGTTCTAAGCTCACCTCGACGCTCACCCACAAATATATTGCGACGCCGCCGCCGTTTCGAAGTAACTAAGTGTAGGTAGAGGTCTAGTTTCGTTAGGCGTGACGCGTGAGGTGAGGCGCATGAGGCATGAGCGCGTAGCGACAGCCTAGGGCTGTTATTCGCTACGCGCTTATGATCGATTGTAAACAAACACAATCAAGAAAACCGGCCAAATGCGTGTTGGGCCACACCACGCGCAGTGTAGGGTTCCGTAATTGCCTGTCTATTTTTGTTACATCGACACGCGCGCGCCAACTTAATGGTGCGGTTGCGTCGGCGGAATTTGTACGAAAATTGGCATTTTCAAGTAGGAGTTATGCCTTCTTAGTCGTGATATTTTTCTTTTAAATTCATGATATGTATGTACTACACTGCCACGAATTTTTTCACATTTCCAGTAGCCATTTGCCACATTTGGCCACTTGACTCGAACAAAAAATAGGGCGTTAAAGCCCAATATCACGCAAACGGACCACTGACTTGAAAAACCGGCCAAGTGCGTGTCGGACCACGCACAACGAAGGGATCCGTGCCCAATGATGTAATATAAAAAAAAGAGTTGTAGATATGTTGTCTATATGAAATTCCGTGTTTAAAAATGGTGACCAAATCTGACAGCTAATGTTTCTATTGAGAACTCGAAACTGAGGCAAGTTGTGTGAAATGGCACAGTTTTAGTGTGCCACTTTCGGAGCGCTTATATATAACCTATCTACCTCTTTTTATATTACATTATTGTCCGAGCCTATTAAAAAGGTCGTATCGTCACAGAAATCTTACGGCATATGTCCTTTTCTATAGGGAAGGGAGTTTTTATAAGCAATATCTAGAAAACTTTTGAACCGATCTTGATCAAAATAATTTTCCGTAAAAGAATTTAATAAATCTATGTCCGTGATTCTATTCATATTCATTCATTTCATATTTCACCGTTCACAAATTAGAGGGGGGGGGCACAATTCTAGTTCGTTCGGGGTGGTGATTATCTCCGACTCTATTCACTTAATCAAAAAAATTGCTGAGAAACCTTATTTTTACACGTGGACTTACAATGTTTTTTTTACTTGCAGTTACATGTGAATGTATGAATGTGAATGTGTGTGTGTATGAAGTGTACCCCTAAAAGTCATTTCATTACATAACTATGTAGCGGCTAACAAGATATAGGTACTCAAAATTCCATTCGAATTTACAGCCGCTCGACATGATCTCTATAAGAATATCCCCAGAATAAGAAATTTTGCCGTCTTCAAGATTTTGGTGTTATTTTTCCATAGACATTAAGTCAATAGAGATTATCACTTTTAGACATCTTCTCGAACGGCCCGACAATTGGCCTCGTGATATTAGTAGTAGGTACGCACTGTACGCAGCTAGCAAGTTATTTCGCAGCGAAAAAACTGCCGAGGTGTCGGCAGCTATAACGGCGGGTGTTGTATTTCGAGAGCACAAAACAATTCGTGTTGCCCTGTGAGCTTATCCCTAGTTTAATTAGGCCTCGGTATTCATAATGACGATGTGTAACCAAAGGTCAGATTACTGGTTTGCCAGAAACTATGCTAAGCGTTGTGAAAAAAATTCGACGCAAGCCCAGTAAACGCTTACATTTCAACTTCTAATGTAACTCAGGTTACGACATGGTTCCCATGAGAAAACATTAATGCTTAAGCGAGAAATATTATATCCCGACTTTGAGAACATGAGCCTTGCCGTTGTGACATTGCGAGTATGCGAGTATAACATGCGACTCCGTAAACAAGTGGGTTACAGTTTTCTAGCGTAGGTAATCCTACTTCATAAAGAAACTAAATCAAAATTACCCTCTTAAAATTTTCACGCACTAGCGGTTCCACGCGATAAGAAATAGAAAGACATAGAAAGGAGAGGTAAGGGAACAGCGGAATGTCATCTCGCTGATATATGGAGATGGAGCGGCCCATCTGGCGAAGTAATACTTTGTGGGTATAATAATAATAAATAATAATAAAAACTTTATTCATGTAGCTGCGGAGTTTATACATGTACAAAGGTTGAAACCTCCTAGTAGGTATTCGAGTACCTGTATCAGGAGATTCCGCTCTTCCAAAAATAGAGCGTTTCTTACAAATGCTAATTCTAAATAGGTAAGTAACATTATTTATATTATTAATTTACTAAATAATCTTAACCTAAGCTAGTGTGTGTGTGTGCGTGTGTGTGTTGAGTGTGTGTGTATGTGCGTGTGTGCGTGTGTGCGTGTGTGTGTGTGGTTTGTGGTTTCAGAATTTTGTGTATGTGTGTGGGTTATCGCCTTATCGCATGGTTATTTTATTACTTTTAACAATGCTATATAGTTACTAGAGAACAGGAGTTGTTCGGTTTCGTTGTAGGTCAGTTCGGTAATCTATTCTATAAGAACTTTTTTACAGTCATACTGATTTAAAGTGAAAATATTTATTTTTTTATTAATAAGATTATACATATATGGAGATTGCAGATCGTATTGTCTTCTCGCATATACGGATTTGAATGAGGGAACAGGTGCCACTTCTGTTTGTCTTCTACGTTTGCTTTGTGCCGCAGTTTGTGGATTATAAACTAGGTTCTTGTGTAGTTTCAGGATAGCAGATGTAATATAAAGTTTACGAATACTTAAGAGTATGTGGTGTTGTATGTGCTCCTGTCGCCAGAGGTCCCGATGATGCTGCCCCCTATTCTGTAACTTGTTTTAAGCTCACCTCAACGCTCACCCACAATTATACCTTGACACCGCGATGCGTAGTAACTAAGCGTATACGTAGAGGTCTAGTTTCGTAACGGGTGACCGGCGGGGTGAGCCGTATTTACGCGTAGCGAATAACAGGGCTGTTATTACGGGCGTAGAGACGCGCTCATGCGCCTCACTCCATGCGTCACCTAACGAAACTAGACCTCTACCTACGCTTAGCGAGTTAGCGACTACGCACCGCAGTGTCAACATATATTTGTGGGTGAGTGTTGAGGTGAGCTTAAAACAGCGTCACCTAACGAAACTAGACCTCTACCTACGCTACGCTTAGCTACTACGCACCGCAGTGTCAAGATATATTTGTGGGTGAGCTTTGAGGTGAACTTAAAACAAGTTACAGAATAGGGGGGCTGCCCATAGTGTTGTGAGTGTTGTCGGTCAGAATGTTTTAAGCTCACCTCAACGCTCACCCACAAATATATCTTACGCCGCGATGCGTTGTAACTAAGTAACTAAGCGTAGGTAGTTGCGTAGTGACTAGTAAGTCTAATAGTAACTAAGTTTAGTATCGAGGTCTAGTTTCGTTAGGTATGACGCATGGGGTGAGGCGCATGAGCGCGTAGCGAATAACAGCTCTCATTGTGTAATGGGTCGGCAGCGCGCTCTTCTGATTCTCCTGGGCTGTTACCTGCGCTGATATTCTTTACCTGCGAATGCGCATCACCTCACCCGTCACGTCTAACGAAACTAGACCATTACCTAAGTACGCTTAGTTACTACGCATCGCGATGTGAAGAGAAGATATAGTAGTGTTTATAGGGTGAGCGTTGAGGTCAGCTTACAAGTTACAGAATAGCGTGGTTGCAGACGCTATGTTGTATTAAATAAAATAAAATGTAAATTAAAATAAACTATATGATATTCCTGAAGACTGAATTATCATTAAGAAGTCACCGACTCCATAGCTCTACCACTGAGCCATCATCTACCCTATATAGTGGTGTCACACGCGTCCATTAGGCGACCATCAGGCAGGCCGTATAACGTAAAAAAAAAAAACAAATTGCACTAAAATTTTCAATAGTCAAATGGTATTTTTATTTTCTCAAAATAATATCGCTTTATGCAAATAAATAATGGTTGAAATTTGAACGTTAAATATTCGCGCCAAATATGGAACCGCACCGCCATTACCGTGACGTCATAACTGCAACACCAAACATATAATCGAACGTCAAATGTTGTTTACAACGAAAAATTGTTTTTGGATTCTGACGTCACTCACATCACAGAAGATAAAATGGCGGTCGGCGTTTTCGGTCACGTAACATACAGATACGATTTAAATTTTTAGCAAAATAGTGTTATAGGTATTCGTATTTCTTATGGTAAAAAATATATAGAAATACTTTGATCATTTAATTGTGATGTGATTGAAAATACCCTATTCTAGGCCATTCTAACTATACTGAAGGACAGATCTGACATTGAAAGTCCCCTAGGTAATCCAGTAACATTCGCATTACATATCATGCAGTCTACGGTAGTCGCAGTTCGCTATTTAGTTTATTGTATTGTAATGTAACGGACCCATAGGACCCATAGGATCTCTCGGACAATGTCTGCCCAGGTATAGATCTGCTGTGTCGCTGTTACTACTTATGTATTTTCACGACAATGACAACTGTACCTTTATAAATGTATTTTTATTTTTTTAATGAGTTGCGGTGCTTTTGCTCAGATTACCCCATCAGTTACATGTTTTAGTAATTTAATAGGTCATGCATGGGAATGGGAATTCACTCTTACTAATATTATACCTAAATGCGAAAGTTTGGATGTTTAGATGTTTCTTATGAAATTTTGCACGAAGATAGTTTAAAGCCTGGATTAAAATGTAGGACAGTTTTTATCTCGGGTCCACGCGGACGAAGTCGCGGGCGGAAGCTAGTTTTGAATAAATTGCACTCAATCGATGCGGATATACGTGTAGAAATATCATACAACAGAAATAAAAAAAAAACCGGCCAAGTGCGTGTCGGACCACGCAAAACGAAGGGTTCCGTGCCTATTAAAAAGGTCGTATCGTCACAGAAATTTTACTGCACTTACGTCCTTTTCTTTGAGGAAGGTAGTTTTTCAGCAATATCTCGAAAACCTCTGAACCGATCTTGTTGAAAACAATTTTCGGTGAATGAAATTAATAAGCCCTATGTCCATGAATTTTTCCATATTTTAAAAATACACCGTTCAAAAATTAGAGGGGGGGGGACAGAATTTTAGTGACTTTCGGGGCGATTATCTCCGACCCTATTCACTTAATCAAAAAAAATGCCAAGAAACCTTATATTTATTTTGAAAGACCTATCGATTGATGTGCCACACGGGGGGTCACAATGAAAAAAAAAATTTTGACTTTTAGTTTTATGTATGGAGTGCACCCCTAAAAAAATTTTTTTTTGTAATTTTAATTACAAAATTATGTAGCGGCTAACAAAATACACCTATCCTCAAAATTTTATTCAAATACACCTTATAGTTTTCGAGTAAAATGCCTGTGACATACGGACAGACGGACAGACGGACAGACGGACAGACGGACATGACGAAACTATAAGGGTTCCGTTTTTGCCATTTTGGCTACGGAACCCTAAAAAAACTATTGTATTAGTTTTATCCCCTTGTTTTTAGGGTTCCGTAGCCAAAATGGCAAAAACGGAACCCTTATAGTTTCGTCATGTCCGTCTGTCCGTCTGTCCGTCTGTCCGTCTGTCCGTCTGTCCGTCTGTCCGTCTGTCCGTATGTCACAGGCATTTTACTCGAAAACTATAAGGTGTATTTGAATAAAATTTTGAGGATAGGTGTATTTTGTTAGCCGCTACATAGTTTTGTAATTAAAATGACAAAAAAAAATTTTTTTAGGGGTGCACTCCATACATAAAACTAAAAGTCAATTTTTTTTTTTTCATTGTGACCCCCCGTGTGGCACATCAATCGATAGGCCTTTCAAAATAAATATAAGGTTTCTTAGCATTTTTTTTGATTAAGTGAATAGGGTCGGAGATAATCGCCCCGAAAGTCACTAAAATTCTGTCCCCCCCCCCTCTAATTTTTGAACGGTGTATTTTAAAAATATAAAAAAAATCATGGACATAGGGCTTATTACTTTCATTCACCGAAAATTGTTTTGAACAAGATCGGTTCAGAGGTTTTCGAGATATTGCTGAAAAACTGCCTTCCTCAAAGAAAAGGACGTAAGTGCCGTAAACTTTCTGTGACGATACGACCTTTTTAATAGGCACGGAACCCTTCGTTTTGCGTGGTCCGACACGCACTTGTTTACATGTAACATTACTGAGTTACATTACTAGCAATGTACACAGAGAAAATAATTATTTAGTTTTAATCCAACCTCTAGATTTTCGTTTGTTATTTAGCTCCTTGGTTGGCTTTAAAATGAAGTCCATCGACGAGAATAGCTTGCACGAATAAATGGACCCAACTATCGTGAGAACAACAAATGCAATTTTTTCAATTGGTCATTTGAAGCAGGGAGACTGTTCCACATGCAGGCCTTGAAAATAAGACTGTCAGGCTTTGGCAACTCTGTCAATGCTGTCCACTTGTGCTGAGATGCCAAACTAGATTCCTCACTGTAACTCTTCTAAGCTAGTATTAAATTCTTAAATTTGGAGCTCCATAAATCTTTGCTTTTTAAATCCAACAATTTACACCAGGCAAAATACGGTTTCTAAAAACTTTAATTTATAATAGTATTTTTTTGTTTATTTTATTTTATAACGTTGTTATTCTAAGATAAATTCATGAATCCAACAAACTTTCCATCCGGAAGTAGTTATATAGATTTAAATTAAGTATTCATGGTTTTTTTTGTTTGATTTATATTTAATATTTTATAGCAAATGTAAATTAATCAAAATAAAGATTAAAACATTTATTAATATTTATCCCGACTTTTCGGGAGCTAATTAAATTATTATTTTTTGTTGTCTGATTTTTTGTTGGATTTTGCCTCTAAGTAATTATTTAATTGATAATATATCCGTTACAATAAAAAAATCTGCTATTATAAATTATTTCCAAATTTGACATTTTTTCCATACAAGTTGTCAGTTCATTGCCTGGACTAAATTACATTTGAAATGACCCAATTTTTTTGAAAAACTGCGGCATAGTTTTTTCTACCTACTTTTCTTTCGGTTTAAAAAAGTGCGATACCTACAGGCGAGGCTGCATAGAGGTTAGGTACGCTGTGTTTGGGGTTTGGGTTCGAAATAAAGGGCTTACTTGGCTCGCGCTATTTACTAGTACGAAATATTTAATCACATTTGCACCTTTAAAAACATTTTTTGAGGGCATCTTAAAGAGCCACAACTGACCCTCCAAAGAGCCGCATGCGGCCCTCGAGCTGCGGTTTGCCGTCCTGTGTTCTAACACCTTATATTTTTTTTGGTGTAGAGCCAGTTTTACGCGCTCAAATTCAAATAAAAACAAAGTTCCTAAACATTGTCCCGCTGCGGGACACTGCCAGAAGCGCCAATTATTTTATTTGGCTGTTGCGGGATTTTGCCACATAAGAAGAAATGTGCAAAATGGTGCCTGACACTTGAAGGATTAATGTATCACTACAACTTGCTATAGTTACAATGAAAGATACGTACCTACGTATTGCTGTCTCATTCCAAATCCATGTATAGCAAATTGTTGTGACAAATTGCTAAATGTGTAATGGCCTAATGGCATATGATTATTATGAATGAAGGTGGACACCAATAAAATAAAATAATCGCGCAGACCCTATTTATATCGTCAACATGCTCAGGACAAATTATTTCGTATTTACCCACTAAAAATATAAAGATATTTTTTTAAGAAGCTGTGCTCATGTACTCATACCATACCACAACATACGCAGCACGATATTGTGCATAACATAACACTAAAACCGTGAAACGGGTTTGCAGCGAACAAATGCTATATAAAAAGTTGCCCAGGGGACGTGGTCGACCCGACTCCAATGGCCGATCCAGGGAGCCGAAGCGACGTTCAAAAACCAGCGCACTCGTTTTATCCTTCACGCTCACACAGAAAATGAGAAAGGACCGAAAGTGACAGCACTATAGTTTCAAATTTCGAACTTGCTCGCGCTGGAGCAGGTCGAACCAGCTCTAAAATTGCGAACTTTTTTAAACGACCGCCTTTTTGTTTTACTCCAAAATTGATAGTTGTGGAGCTTGCTTTAACTGTAACCTTAACCGGCGGTTCGGGTTATTTCTCCTATAGCAAGTTTTCATAGCTAGGTATTCGGTTGGCGAAATTCATTATATGAGTCTGATATATTGGCTTAATACGTTTGGCTATATATTTTATCTTTATATACAGGTACCTCGGTTAATATTTAATTCAGATTTGTAACAGTAGGTAATGAAGCGGATTTTTTCTAGGGGCTCAACTAAAATTGCTATAAATAATGGTGTAGCATATGCACATCATATGTAAAGCCTTCAAGTAAATCAAATCCAAGTTGGCACATCTTGGTGAAGCAATCTAACAACACTTTAATTTTATTAGACACTTCCAATGACGACGTAAGCAATGACTAAAGAGGATTTCTTAGTGATTGAATTGGTCGGAATTACCTAAATTACCGAACTGGAGAAAATCTTTTACTTATCTCTTCAATGCGTAGGTACAAATCAATCAACACACGCGCACACGTCTAGTCTAGACTATAAACGTGTGTGCCGCGCCCCGCCGCGCCGCCCCGCCGACAATTTTTCCACGCCGCCGCCGCCTACAAATTTGACCGGCGTGAAATCGGCGTGGCGTAATTACGTTTTTTTTCAGAACAGTGTTAATTATTCTATGCAATTTAGTTAAGTAATTTTAATTCCAATGCCGAATAAGGAGTCTTTACAGCAACTGTAATTTTCTACATTAAAGAGTTTGTTTTAATTTGCTTCACAATGAAATAAAAAGTGACAATTCTGCAGTATATGAATGCATGATTATAACATTCTTGCGAACATAGGACGAACGAACGCCATGGCAGATATTGTCGGTTAAAGTCACAAACCTTTTAATTCCATTTTTCAAATCATGCTTTGGCACTGTTATACAACATGTCCTTTGGGATGCCAACATCATGAAAAAATAGAAAATAAGAACATCTTGTAATGATGTTTATAAGTACTACTACTGCTGCAAATCTTTACTTATTTCATTGTGATGTAACCTTGATGTGTGTTTGTGTGTTGCAGTGGACGTCTTTCGGCTGATATGATGGTGAACCTTGATGTAAATTAATTAGGTTTTTTCTGTGCCTCCTGTAAAATTGGATCAGATAGTTAAAAGGTTTGCGACTTCAGCCGATAAGTAAATGTGCATTCGTTCCTCTAATCCTTGAGCACGTGACCTTATTTCACCTAACAATCTGTTATCATAATCAACTGGGGCATATTTCAGTAACTAAAAGTAAATCTGTACCCTAATACCTCTAGTTGGGTCTGGGTATACTACAAAGGGCAGATTCCATGGTTGTCCCACTACATAAGAAATGCTTTACCCGTAAATGTGACAACTATCGAACTAATTAACTCTCTTATATCCCTTGCTGGTAAAGTTCTATTGCATATTCTAAACAAACGTCTACAGAAGTGGACAAATAGCAATAGAGCAAGCGGGCTTTGTTAAGGGTAGAGATCAGATCCTAAATATCAGGCAGTTAATCCAGAAAAGCATAGAATTTAACATAGCCATGGCCTTATGCTTCATTGATTACGCCAAAACGTTCGTCTGCATAGATTAGCGAAAAATATTTAAAGTGCTTGGGGAAATGGGTATTATACCTGAACATCAGTCCTTTTTGGTGAAAAACCTATACTTGGACGGCAAATCTCGTGTCCGGCTAGAAGACATGGAGTCCAAATTCCAAACCAATTAAGACCAATCGAGGCAGGGTTGCAACGGCAACGATTCGTCTTGGTCGGCGAACACATAATGGCGAAAACAGAGTGCTTGAAAGCTGGCAGGGCGGCATCCGAGTTGGTGAATAACAATTTGCAATTCGCTGATGACATGATCATAATACATAGTTGCCTATAAGACTGAACTAGAACACACACACTACACACACACTACACTTCTAAAGAAAGTCGAATTGATCAGTGCACAATACGGCCTCCACGTAATCGGAAAAAAACGAAGCTAATGTTCATAGACAGAGCTAGGCTGATGTAGAGGGCACAGGAACTACATGACCTGGACTGGACTTAGTAGAAAACTTTGTCTACTTGGGCTCATAGATCTCCAACGACGGAGACTGTATGAAAGAGGTCATCAGAAGATCGAAAATTGCTTAAACATCAGTAAAGTGCTTGGAAAATATATGGAGGAACAGGAACATCTACCGCAATACCAAAGTTAGACTTATGCTCACCCATAAGGGTGCGCATGTATCTATTTTTGCTCTCAAGCGTGGCTTCCAAGTCCATGTTTTAGAGGCATAAAGAAAAATGGAGAATATAACTTCTCCATCCTTCTGTTGGTCATCTCATGTATACAAGTTATACAACGGCGCACTCATGTGTCGAAACTCAAAGAGCTTTGTATCAACATCCAGCTTTCAACTACATGCTTCCAGAGAATGATGACATTATTTGGCCACGTGGCCGGCTAAGATCAGTCCAGCTTGGAGAAGATGATAATGGTTGGCTGCGTTGAAGGAAAGAGGAGTAGAGAAGAGACAGAGCACTCATACAATAGATTGATGCATTCCGCGATGCCACGGGCGTCAATATCCAAGGCGCAATACAACTAGCCCAAAGTAGAAGGGTTTGTAGAATGTTTTTAAAGAACTGCGCTCCTGGTAGTCACGACCTTCATCCTTGAGGAACCGAAAAAGAAGAAGAAAAATCAAGATTCGTAATTGATATACTTATCTTTTTAATTAAGTATTTTGGTGCAATTAAATTTCAGAAAATGTTAAACTAATTTATTTCACAATAAGAATTTACGCTTTATAGTTATTTAATTAACCATACACCACAAAAAAGTACCACGCCCATTTCACGCCGATCACGCCGCCGCCGCCGATTAAAATCCCACCGGACGCCGCCGCCGATTAAAATCCCACCGGACGCCGCCGCCGCAGTCGATGGTTTTGCCACCGGCTCACACCTCTCTAGACTATCTCGATTCAAATTTAAAATTAAATTTATTGTTGTAATTAATTTCTGCTTATTCCAAAGATTGAGTTTTGCCAAAATATCCTTTGCTTTACCTACATTTCTACTAGGTAAAGGTATCACGGTGATATCTACCTAGTATCTTATTATCACGTAATGTAATGACGTAAGTATTTTAGGTAAACGGTAGGGGTAATTTTACACATACTACGAATCATTAAGTAATTAATCAGTTAGTACCTACACATTTCATAATACCCGATACCGATATTAAATTTTAAAGAATCTAGCTAGGTACAACCAAATTTAAGACTCGGCGAGCATGATGAGGGAGTTTTGTTGTGGCGGGAGAAGCAAAAACAAAACAGACGGCCGAATATTTCCGAATAGTAACCGAACGCACCCGAATGGAAAACGAATCTCGCTCAGAAACCGAAACGTTCGCGCTGTTTGATTTGAAAACAAAATTTTACCCACTCGGCTCGGCCGCTGGATCGCGGCTACGGCTAGTTCAGTACGCGAGCGAGCGTGATACGGAATGAACGTGTGGTGCGTTTTGCGCGAGCGTTGACTCTGCGAATATTTTTTTTTATTTTGCGAATTATACCAGCCAGAACTAAGTTTTTGGAGTATTAAGTCGGAAACAGAAAAAAGTTTTTATCACTGAAGTTAACTTCGATGCAGTTCGCGCAGAATTTCGGTCAAACTTTGTGAATTTCCGTATAGACGCGAAGAAAAGTGAAGAAAGACTTCGAAAACAAAAGACAGTTTTGTACATTTTCGCTACGTTTGCGAAATTGTATTAAAAAAATATCTGGCTCAATCGTAGACAGAAAAAAAGGAAATCCGCGGCCAACTAGTTGTTAGGACGCAATCTGTGGTCATCGAACATTTAAACAAAAAAGCAACGAATTTACTACATTACTGGTTCCCTTAAATTTCTTGTTATATCTATCGTGAACATTTCAAAAACTAACCTAAAATTACAGTGAGTTCGTCAACCCATCACATACAGTGAAACAGTTTTATAAACCATAATAATTAAGCTGGAATAAGTGACGAGTTTGGTTTACAATCATGTCTACTGCCATAATGCATCAGTCTGCGCTGTACGACTTTGGTGATATGTTCTTGAAGGTATGTTGAAAAATGTATTATGTTTTCTTTGCTTACCTAGGTAATATATTATATCTTGATACGCATATTGCTTTAATTAAACAATACCACTCAATGCCAAAATCTTCATCAAAATTCTATAGATGTAAAACTTGTCTTTCCTTAATGTGTCCATAATAAAAACGAAGTACACAAGTGCCACTATTATATCTTCTATTCCAATAATAACAACAGGTAGTCGAATATCTGTCGTAAAAGAATACAAAAATGCGATGTATTTTGCTTTCAAAACAATAGGTAGGTACGTTATCAGCTGTCAATATACCTACTTTAGAAGCGTTCATAAACAACGTGTTTTATTTGAATGCAGCAAGCTCATGCCGTTCATGGTTATATTTTTTTTCTCTGTTTTACCTAAAATAAAATGAACACGCAGGTTTGTAACTGTTTGATATAATTAACATGAATTAAAATAGGGTACTCTAAACCTTCGTATGAAACACGTGTTAGGCGGTTAGCTTAACTTTGTCTAACGTGATGGTCCGATGGTGCACATAAACTCCTACGTGCATTCCTCATTCAATGAGGTTTGTTACTGCCAAGATGTGCAACATCAATTTGGAGGATTTCGCTAACACCAACCTTTCAAATAGGATGGAGTTTGATAGTAACCCTCTGAACATACAAACTATAGGTATAATGTCACCGTATTGTGTTCGTGTTAGTTCTATCTATAGGTACTATCGCCCAAGGATACGGGTTCACACTTTCTGTTCAAAATCGTCTGCACATGCATAGCGAACGCTCGAAAATGACCCTAGAGGTGTAGGTATACCCGTACCCTTGGGCGATAGTACTTACGGACAAAAAAAAACAACTCGAGCAACATTTTTTTTATAAGAAACTGTTTAATGGCTATCCTAGGTCTAAAATATATGTATTTACGTACATGTACACTCAGAAATATGACCAATTGTAAATATGTCCCATCTGAAATAATGTACATCGTTTTTTTTATTAGTTTATTATTTCTAATATTAGTTTCAGAGATATTGCACATTGACCAGAATAATATTTGAGTCGATTTTTTTGTCCGGAAGTGTAGGTATTCTACGCTGTAAATATTGGTACCTACCAACCTCTGAATAATTTCGACCTTTAATGGATTATTTAATAGGTAGGTAGGCAAATACATTTTTTCCTTTTAATGTTTTTGTCTTTTATGTCTCCTAATTAGGTTGTTATGTTAACATAATTATCATATATTAATGAACCTCCAGGTCTTTATGCTTTATGTTTGTTGGTACTCTGTGTCCCCCCCATACAAATAAAAATAAATACGTATATAAATAAGGACATAAATATCTGAACAGTCAGCATCATATGGTTTGTAGCATCCAAATTGCGAAATAGGTAGGTATTCCTCACACATCGTTATTCCCATATTTAAAGATGTGTTACGAACTATTTGGCGATTTGGATGTTACATACTATATGACGCTGACTATACGTGTACACGCCTTTATGACATTGGCAATAGAGTCCTGTACCTACAGATATGTATGCCCTTATTTATGTACGTATTCGTTCACCCTTGACTGTACGAGTGTACGTACATTGATACCCCACACATGTACAAGGTTACCTACCTACAAAAGTAACATGCATATTTACGAAATATACCCATTAATACACCTATAACTTAGAAAAGTTCAAAAACTCCCGATTTTTTCATTTCAAAGTTCAATATCTCAAAAACGGCTAAACCGATTTTGATGAAACACGACTAAGAACACTCGGGTTAAAATGATCTATTACACAAAAAAAACCGCATTCAAATAGGAGCATCCGCATCCGTTTGGGAGCTACGATACCACAGACCGATACACAGACCCGCAGATACACAGACACGTTAAACTTATAACACCCCTCTCTTTGCGTCGGGGGTTAAAAAGGCTCATTTATACCTAAACGTCCGTTGTAGACCTTATATCAGATGAAATACCTATTAGTGGACCCAGTAGGCCATTCTAGAATACTTTATTTACTTAGCTTCACTTTTTATTACGTTGGTAATTACTTTTTTTTTGTCTACATACTAGCTAAGCGATAATAATACTTATAGCAGTCGTCCCTCTCACACAAATACTCGTCTTTTTAATAATATTTTTTTAATAAATAGGATGCGGACGTGAAGTCCACGTTATAGGTTGTTAAATTAAAACCAGTTGCCTATTTAGCTAGAGGTTGCAAGACTGACTACCTATAATGTAAATGCCCTTACATCCAATATTTGACAGCTGTCATCCCAGTACAATTTATGACATCATATGTCATCATTATATGTCATATATGTCATCATTGACGTTTATTGTACAGTCGAGTTCTCCAATATCTATACAGACAACCTTTCAAAAATATCTGTTCACAGGCTTTATTGTTACTGGCAATGATGTAATATAAAAAAGAGGTAGATATGTTGTCTATACGAAATTTCGTTTTTAAAAATGGCCACCAAATCTGACAGCTAACGTTTCCATTGACGACTCGAAACTGAGGCAAGTTATGCCAATTGACTCAATTTTAGTGTGCCATTTTTCGAGCGCGTATAACCTATCTACCTCTTTTTTATATTACATCATTGGTTACTGGCATAAGGCACATGTGTAGATATTTTTGAAAGGTTGTCTGTATAGATATTGGAGAACTCGACTGTACCGGTATGACGGCTGTTAAAAAAATCTAAGGTATCTAGGAATTAGCTACTCTTGGGTGGTCTTAACATGACTCGACCCGCTTCACTTGTAAAAGTACCTAATTAGGTACCCAGTTTGCAGTTTGAGACTTGCCCACTATTTATTTAAGCCGGCTGTACGCTGTACACATCGGGCCAACAACGTTGGCGCGTGAGCAGGATGCAGCTATGTAAACGAAAGAGATCGAATTATAGCCCTCTCCTTCTAACGCATAGCTGCATCCTGCCCACACGCCTAATGTGTACACTGTACAGCCAGATTTAGAAATATGCCTAATACCAGCTATGCTATAAACTGCCTCTATAAGTGTATACAAGGTACCTACATGTTACATACAGGTAGGAAACACAATTTAATTATTTAAAGATGCGTTATATTTATATCATACCATAACGTCCAAAGGATTCTAAAGTAAATTCACCCACACAGTAAGACTCGAGCTACAGTATTTACTTTAAAATCTCACTACGCGGACTACGCAGTGGATAAGTAGCCAAGTTGAGTTACCTATCTCGTGTCTTGTATCTGCTTGAACCCTTGAGTTGAGTAATCTCCGCCTGACAGGGTACATAACAGACTTGGTTAAGGGGTCACAAATATGTGACTACTCATATCTAAAATAAACCCTACGCCCTACCGATAGAGTTTATTGTCGCTTGTCTCTGGTACGCTTTTGAAACCCGTTTGCGGTGACGAGGGAAAACCGGTCCTATTAGCCAATTCACATAGTTATAAATCGCTTGCTCCTATCCTCCTATCATATGTTACCTGCTCGGGGTTTTTGTGGTTTTTTTACATGTGGAAGACACTTGTTGCTTGGGGTTGCTGCCTTACATTTCGACACGCACACATGCTTACGCAGTATACCTACATATCTACCCATTTATAAGGACGTAATCCACCCGAGTGGTTTTGACAG
Source organism: Epinotia nisella (assembly GCA_932294315.1). Lineage (NCBI taxonomy): Eukaryota > Metazoa > Arthropoda > Insecta > Lepidoptera > Tortricidae > Epinotia > Epinotia nisella. The sequence goes on along the minus strand of OW028687.1, from coordinate 12,672,004 downwards.
AATCTGGTTTCTGTACCTAACGAGATACAGAATACGTTGGTGGTAGTATAGTATCATACTGTGTTAGTTGGCTAGAAGAATGTTTCTAACTATGTATGATAAGTTAGTGGCTACAAATTTTAGAAATCGGTTTCATATATTTGTTTATTTATGCTTTGTTAATGAATATTTGAGTCGTTACATTATCTATACCTATCTACCTACATATGTACGACGTTGCTACATAATAATATAAGGCCAAACCATTAATATTCGCTACCTATTCTTGTTATATTATAATTCTCCTGAACTAAAGATATTGTACAAATTGTTCATCCAATCCCAGGTGTACTCGCAATAAAAGCATGGAATTTTCTTCCAAACGTCTATACATCACAAAATTTACTGCCAGTGGGAATTTTGAAAGGTGCATCTTTTTTCAACAAAACCCTTGGTTTTCAACTAAAAAAAAAATTGCTCAGAACCGTTCAGTTCTATAAATACACCTACAACCGTCTACCTGTCTTTTATTTATTTACACACACCACCGCTCACCATTGTGTTGGTTTATTTTTTGCACCTCTCCTGGTGGGGTACCTACAAAGAGCGCTTTGTGAAAGTGCCCTTTGTCCCTTTACTATTGATGGTAGGTGTCTCAGATAAAACGCTAGGGATCCTCTACCTCGTATCGTAGCGTTAACGACACACAATTTCGTGCATTGGCTGATATTTTCTTATTTTTCTATGTCTACTCTTATCTGTTTGCGTTAAGGATTACATAGGTACACCAAGAACTAGTTCCCAGTAATTAGTTTAGAAAACGTAATTAAAGTACCTATGCAAGGTAGGTACATAAAATTAGGCGTTATGTTAGGTCAGTTTCAACAAGTTCGGCAAACTTTCCGGATTGGTACCTACTACAACATTGTCTTACGTCAAATTCCTGATATAATTTACTACTAGTACCGACGTATACCAATACTATTTCCAATAATACTTAATCGTAGACTAGCGTCGTGACAAAAGTAGGTACCTACCCTTTACCAGTTTCGTCTTCAGTCTACTTTAAAATATAGGACAGTGGGGCAGGACACGTCGTTGGTAGCATATGTGTCTCCGCGTGGTAACTCCTCTGGCACAATGACTTCCACATGCGTCGACTACGCAAAACCCACGCATATCACTGTTGCGGAACATTTGACTATTTTATTGAAATCTAAAAAAAAAATTGATTTTCGGCCTAGTTCATTCGCTGGTTGTTATATAGTTGGTCAGTAAGGCGTGTAATCACGTGGGGCGGCGAAGCGTACAATCGCGCCACGCTTGCAACTCGCGTTATTGCCCGCATTGCCATACATTACACACTAAACCGATACATTCCTCTTAAAATAGCTGTGGGTTGCGGGCGTTTCGAGTGCCATCGTTTCATTCCGCAACCGCTGAAGCAGTAAGGCTAGCACAACTTGATGCGACTTTGGCTCTCGCTGGACCCGGCCATCTACTTGAACGAGACAAAAAATACGCCACGTTACAAGTCAACTCTTCAGCTGGCTTATGAGGGTTACCTTTATGGCTAATCTGTGAGTGCTTTGTCTCGTCCATCCCATGCGAAGGTGACGGTTTCGTTGGCCACGATTGCTGTCATATGTGTTCCACTGCCATGACACGACACACGTACTAAATAGTAAACGTAGTAAATAACTTGAGGCAAGATTGAACTTATTATATCATCTAATGATGCTTGAAACGTGACACTTATAATTAACCATACTCATACTCATTGGCAAATCCGTATTCTTTACTCTTCTGGATGTTTAGGTAAATTGCCTAACCGGCCTCTGTAGGTATGTTTTCGAGATACTCGCCAGAGAAACTTCATGTTTAATTTTGATTGTTCAAGTATCTTCTGTTATTTAATGATGTTGTAAAGAGGCTAGGTAGTTTTAATGCGGTTAGACTTGACCATGCAACCATCTATTTTCGGCGTCATTAACAACGTCTTAACAAATGAACGAACGTCGTGTTAAAATACTTTAGTGTATTTTACGTTTTCATGCCTTTAAGTCAAGAGGCTTGTAGAGAACCATACAAGGGTTCTTAAGGCAAACGATAATATACCTTTTGTTGTAGAGCATAAGTGCTCTAATGTTTAACTAGGTTTAATGGTGTTGGTTCTCTTAGGAACACAGAAGGACTACATTTTCCGAAGGTAGTCACGTGACTCGATTAGCTTTCCACGTGAGCTGATAAAACAACACCGGTCTCAATCGTAGCCAAAAATCTGCAATCGCTTGTCTAAAGCTGGATACCTACGGGGTCTTTATTCATTAAGTTACTTCGTTTGCTTACACTCGTGTCAATGATGCTGTTGTCTTGTCATATTCTGCATATGTAAATACAAGCTTTCCATACTTTTCGCAATCAATGTTGGAAAGGTTTCTCAAACGGCCGGTTCCTAGCTTCAAAGTCGACGGCTGTTTCTCAACACTTTAGACGTTGCAGAAACCTTCGAGTGCAACGTAAACAATCGCCGGTCGTGGGAGTCCGCTGGTGCTAGCGAAGCATTCGTTAGTACAATAAGTAATTTTAGAGTATTTCCTCTCATGCTCCATTGGCGAAATGCGATGCTGCGTGGGACTGGAGGCGCCATTTTGTTATCGCGTCGCGTTGCAGTGCAATTCGAGAAGCGCATTTCAGATGAATCGTTGGGCATCAAATGTTGCAAGCTTTCGTTTGATTTGCAGTTCCGGGCTGAGTTATGGCGTGCCAAACACATAGGATGAAATCGCCTTCACAATTAACGAATTTTTACTTTGCGATTTTACTTTGTGTCCTTCACAATTAACGAATTTTTACTTTGCGATTTTACTTTGTGTGTAATTCAATTCTAAGGTTTCCAAATGTTCCCGACTTAATCAAAATAAAGCTGAGTAGGTACCCGTACATACCTATCTTGAAAACGGCTGCTTCAATTCTCCCAAACATACCTAAATCTTTTTGCATATATACAATAATATTTATCTACTTTTGCTACAAACGGGTAAACAAAGGCTTCATACGTATCTCTTAAACGTTACATGTAGGATTAAAAGGGCAATGATCTATCTATGAGTTATCATTGACTTAAAAATTAACACAGATTTGATGCAAATACTAAATCCAGTCGTAATAAGAACTCGTTATTTACTATCTAAAATCATATAATCCCGTAGCTAGTTATTGTATAGTTGTTTACATATTAATTAGCATTGTGAAATGTTTGTCGCGATGGAAAATCCTAAGTTTGTTACGTTAGGTTTGCAGCTACGTAGTAAAATGTGTGGGGTAATGTGAGGTCACATTTTGCAAAGGGACGCGCAAACGGCGCGTTGGGTAAGTCTCACGTCAGGGGCAAAAGGCCAATAAGTCAAGTTGCGTAGGCCAGGTCCAACGGCCCCAGTCTCGTCACTGTACTATTTTTAGCTCCTTTCTCTGCGACATTGCTCCGGACATGATTCAATTCTTTGTTCCCCCATATTGAACGAACTATATTGCCTTCCATTCAAATTGTATGGTGATGTCTATTCTTCCAGTCGCTATGGTATATGTTACTCTTGCCGTTAAAACACAAGCGCACAAAGAAGATACCTACGCGTGACCAATACGGTCAAACGGCCACCAAGGCGTAGCGCTTTCCAAACATGCGTGAATATTGTTTAGTTTTTTAATATGTGGCTTACCTTGAGCTCCTTGGTTGCTCAATGTGGAGATGCCATTATGCGTCGAGGTATATACTCTAGACGCTAATTTGAGGCAAGTTGGAGGTTTCACAGTCACAGCGTGGCCCTGTGCGGAGATTGCGACAATGGCTTTACTACCCACGTACGACGTTTACTTATAAAAGCAATCTGACTCTCAACCAAGCTAAATATACACAGTAATACGTTTTTGCCCCTTTTAAACATAGTTCGTTACAAGCCGCACAGTAACAACTGTATAGAATAGGTTACATATATTTGTATAGGTGAAGAACTACCTATGAAGTCATGACTAATTGTTTGAATACTTTGAATACGGAAAGTTAAAGCAGCTGATTATACCTAGTACCTACCTACCCCAAATACTCCAAATAGAACGTACTCGTTGATATAAGTTATGTGAGTTGCGTTTAAAACAAGAAGTATGTAGAATTTCAATACTAACTTTGTATTTTGTTATTTATAGTAATAAAAGTTCAAATTATGTGCATGGTAATGATGTTTAATCAGAATTTTGGAAGTTTAGACCAGGTGAACAGGTGATTTTATTATGTTAATTAACAGCTTTGAGTGATGACCTTAGACATACATGGGGTTACTGTGCCGGTTGACGAACACTTAATTGCCTTCTTTAGGCACCACGAGGCATATTTTATTTTAGTTATGTTATTAATTAAGTGTTTACAACTGTCCCCGAAAGTTAAGCACACCGGATTGTAGACCTTATGATGCGATGCACAAGTGTAAACGCTTATCTTTGTTGACTCGCATTTATTTCTGTTAGCTTTACAAAACAAATTGTCTGATGACTCCTTCATAGCAAAGCAGTGTCTTGAAATTAGACTTATTGCAACTTAAACCGGTTTTATAACACTTTGTTTTGAATAACGTCTATGAATAGGAATTCTCCGAAGAAAAAAAAACCTTCACACTTCCCGTTAAAAACTGCAAACATTCGTAGGGACACCTCCTCGCGTAATATCCGGAGGACTTTCGAGGCCGTTCTTCTGAAGCCACAATAAGATCGTTCTAGTTGTCAAGCCATTATAAGACCAATACAGACCGTTATAAGACTTATTAAATAGACATGGTTTCAACATTCGCGCCGGTCCGCTAATTGTTTCGGCAGAGCAAATGCGAGGGTTCATTGCCGGACAAGCGACATTGTCCAACGAGTTTTTTCCTCTTGTGTATCATACTTGAATACATATAATGCTAGGGTGTGTTAACGTTTAAGTCGCTTATTTATGAGTGAAACTATTTATATTCTATATGTAGGTAGGTATGTTGTTATTCATGCATCTACAATACCATGTAACTCGTACACTGTGAGTAACTTTACTATACCAAAACCTAAACATTGCTATGCGTTGTCATTACATTGTAATAGGTAACATATTTAATTATAACAATTATAAGCACTTATGATTTCGTGATGACGCGATTTTATAGCCTCCCATTTTTTCCAATCTGCATGGTTTCATTCTTTGCCTTAACATAAGTCACAAGATATCTCATTATTCCATTAAGTCATCGGCTCGTTTATTCCAAAGAACTAACTGAAATTGACGTTATTTCATCTTAATTGAGAGCCAAGCGGAACACTCTACGCGTAATCACTCCGTCCACGGCCAACGGCGATGTAAATACGTACCTACACGTGGTTTGTTAGCTTTTTGTTGTCTAACTAGTCTTAGACAAACTTCTTGTGTAAAGTACTTATTTATTCGTTATATATCGTAATGTATTTACCATGTATTTACTACCATCGTCAGTCGTTCCTATAGGTTATAGGTTATAGGTGTACCTACGCGGGCTAGGTTTCCGCAACTCGAAGTCATAAATGCTATTTTGCGTATGGTTGGCACTACTATTATTGCATACCTCTTTAAAACTGCCTACACTATGTACATATATATTTAATACAACATCTTGATAAACCGATGTACCAGTGATAGAATGTTATTACTGCATACGTGTAACTGAAGTATTATTGCATACCTCTTTAAAACTGCCTACACTATGTACATATATATTTAATACAACATCCTGATAAACCGATGTACCAGTGATAGAATGTTATTACTGCATAAGTGTAACTGAAGTATTATTGCATACGTCTTTAAAACTGCCTACACTATGTACATATATATTTAATACAACATCCTGATAAACCGATGTACCAGTGATAGAATGTTATTACTGCATACGTGTAACTGAAGTATTATTGCATACGTCTTTAAAACTGCCTACACTATGTACATATATATTTAATACAACATCCTGATAAACCGATGTACCAGTGATAGAATGTTATTACTGCATACGTGTAACTGAAGTATTATTGCATACGTCTTTAAAACTGCCTACACTATGTACATATATATTTAATACAACATCCTGATAAACCGATATGTACCAGTGATAGAATTTATTAGGTGTCTTGCTTGAGTACCCGTTATTCAACATGATTATGGGATGGTACCAAGTTTGTAACTATGTATATATACTTTACTTTAGAATAGAACTGCCGTAATGAATAACTCCAGTTAACATTATACGCATGCAGTAACAAAGGAAAGGTTTATTTCAATGACGTCGTTGATGTAGAACGTAGACAAAGAATAGACAGTTTATCGTTAGTTACCATTTAACGAGTGAGTAAGCAAATAGTTACCGTACACACAACGATAATGCTTTATCGGGGGTCTTTGAGTGCAGCGCATAAACACAGGGTACTGTACTGCCTATCTTATCTCTCGTCTGATAACGACTGGGAACATTATTAGTGTTGTCTGGTAACTTGACGTGAAGAGCTTCAAAAAACAACAATCACTTTGAAATTAACGCTTTGTGAGTTTTGCGTTGTTAATATGACTAAGATGCATAAATCTTCTTCATGCATCGCTGGAGTGTTGCGATTATTATGATTTAACGTAAACGCGTAAGATGTTTCCGGAGAATTGTTTATAGTTATAGCCGGTTAACTAATGTGGACCTGGAATATTTCCTGGTGATCAAACTAGTGCTGAGTCGATAGGAGTCCTACACTGCGTAGGATCGTTTATCTTTTTACCCGACTGCCGAAGGAAAGGAGGGTTATGTTTTTCGAGCGTATGTATGCACTTATGTAGGTATATACTTATGTATGTATGTGTGTATGTCTTATTCTTTGGCACGCCCTCCAGCCAAAAAATCTTTTGATTCCACTAGTTAGCTTTAGTAGTCTGAAATAAATGGTTATTATTATACCCATTTGGTTTGATACCAGGTCGCACCATCACGTTGACTTCTTGTAAGTCTGGTCCATCTTTTCCTTCATCATTGCCTTTGAGACCAGGATATTTAAAGCCCACCTTAAATACGGTATATAGTCTCGGTTCGTTTCCCAATTCCTCAATTAATTGAGGCTTGGAGTTAACGTTTAGAAACGGCGTGAAGACTATAGAGGCCTTAGAGTATAGATTTCTACAGAGGAGCTATGGTAATAACAATATCACGACCGAGCGAGATGGTAGTCTACAAATCTCAATAAGTGTGACAGAAAGGGATATAAACTGTCAGCCATTTTAATACCAGTTCTTAATTTAACTGCACTGGAGCCTTTCCGTCCCTTATGGTGGCAACATATAGCTCCTTCTGTAGATATCTATATCCTAAGAGAGAGCCCTTCTGGGTTTTGGTTGAATTCACCCGTTTGGAACTCCGGCTTGTACCGTTTGTAGTGTAAGGTCCTAATCCTAAGGCATTGTAGGCTCAATGCAGTTTTGGCACACATTCGCTAAGCGCTTGCGTCACAGCGGAGCGCACTCGGAATCGGGCACAACGTGTAACACTTTTGCGTTGCCGCGACCGCCTGCCCACCTACTTGCGCACGCTTCGCTCGGCTCGCGATCCACCACTTTACATAATTGCTCGTAAAACACATCAAGTTACGCAACAGCAAAACAACACTTGAGATTCTGGCTGGGTTCACCAAAAGGGGGTCACCGTTCTACCGGTCTAGTCTACAATTCTAGATAAATTAATTTAAATATATTAATCCGGTGCATTAATAAAAAATAAATCATGTCACTGTAGTGCAGTTCTCGAACTTACTTGACTTTAATATAAACCGAACTAAAAAACATTCAAATTACCTCATTATTACATATGTAGGTAAGGCTTATCGTAATTACAACGGATGCAAACGATGACCTAATACGGCTGTTGTAATTCCTGAATTCAACGTACTTCGAGAAGGACAGAGAACATATGATAACGAAGAATTAACTCAAGTAGATTGATGCTATGACTTGTGTAGGTACATAGGTTTATATTACACCAATATAATGGCTCTTTGGTTAAATGTCAGAAGTAGAGGTTAGTGATTTATTGCACTATTTATCAAGCATATTAATTGATACCGAGCTAAGTGAGCCAAGGAAGACACCTCTAACTAAATAAGTTAATTTTCAAAATAGGGTCATTCAATTGACATCAGACCGTGTGTTTATCTTATATAAATTTTCAAGGACACGTGCATTTAATGTCCGCGTAACATCTGCAAATATTGTCAATTAACATTAATGAGATGCCGTTCTTGATTCAAAACGAGGCTGTGCCCAATACTGTGTAAACAAACAGAAGCTATTCGGACGCTGAGCCGCAATTACGTCACGAAGTTGCGCTTGCGGAGCACGCGGGCACAGCACGCCGCGGATGTATTACAGCACTGACAAGCGGCGAACAGAGCGACATTCTATCGGTCGAAACGGTTTTAACTTTCTTTTCTCGTTTCGTAATGATACGGCCCAGCGGAGAGGAGCTGTCGCGCTGCGCTCGCGCTGCACCGGGCGCCGTCGACGCCGGGTTTCACAACCGGCGCCCGATTATCGAGGCTTCAATAACCGATTTACGTTATGCACGTACCGAGCTACTCGGAACGCCGCTCACAATCACGGAAATCTCGTCAAGCTGTCACTAATGTTCCACTCTGGACGAAAAGAGCTTCGTAATAAGGGCACCCCTCTACGTTGCGTGTACACTTCTACACTATGTAAGCCGTTGCACAAACGTGACGCGATTGCGCCGCCGATTGTAATCCGCGCGTGCCGCCATATCTTATGCACTCGGTTACAGGAAGTGAACTTTCGAACTCTTTCACTTTTTTATTGCTCCTTTTAGTACCATAATCCCATTTTACGTTCCACCGCACCACGAAAGCTGAATGAGAATTAATCTCATTTTAAGCTCGCTCCTAAGGAGTGGTTAATTAAATTCGCTTTGTTTGTAAACCGGCGTGCCTATGTAACAGTATTGCGCACACCCATTGTATGTATTTAGTATTTCTACTTGGAAACAATTGGAATTATGTAACTGGTTAATTGGGGCGACACGACTCATTCGTGCTAGAAACTACTAATTTTACTTTGGGCATTTAGCATAAAACAAATATATTCTTTAATTGATTATCAAGTTCTATTACGGAATAATTTTATAACCGTTATTAATCGAACACAAAAAAATACAAATTAGGTTTAATTACAGCATCATCGGTGTCGTCTGATATCCTAATGATTCAACGTCAATTAGTTTTAAATTGTATATTTTAATGTCTCTAGCAATATTTATAGTTGACTATTTAACCAAAAACGTGCTTTTACTTTTAAAAGGCAATGCTGCCTAACGTCTATCTGTTGACCTCGCTGTCTGGGCCTTCCCCGGGTCCAGACTCCGGGGGATGCGTAAATGCATTCCCTCTGCGTCAATAAAAAAAAGGACGTGCGACGTCAACCCGCCAACCATTGTGTTGTATTTGTAACAATTACTTATTCATGCATCCGGGTGCCAGCACCGAACCAGCATGTCCTTAGCTTGTTTAGTCATAAACACATTTAATTAATTTATGCGACGCTCAAAGCCCCGGAAGGCAATATTTAAATTAACGAAGACGGGTACTGCCACTGGCTGTTTCAGTGCCGTCCCTCAACGGTTTACTCGATAGTGGGCTAGTTCAACTCTATGTAAAGTATGCCTGTCATTGTCGTGCTCGTGTTGATAACTGTCAATTAATAGCTCGTGGTTGCAGTATATCAAGTTGTTTATCAAGCTAACAATTATCATTCTACTCAGTCGTTTACAAAGGTACTTGAATTTATGAATAGATACTTACCGAGATGTTTATCAAAGCGGCCGCGGTCCTTATTGCGTTTGCGTCACGTATAATATAATAATTGCTGTGTGTTATTTTGCAACAGTCGTCAACTGAACTGAACACTACCACCCACAAGTGAGGATCGTGATAGTAAGTGAAGGACTTTCTTATTGCGTGGTAGCCAATGAAACATTACTTCTATAATTTAATTACCCGCCAATTATAAATACATTTAGTATTGTATCTAATGTATATTGTGACATGACTGGTACTGTCAAAAATTAAAAATAGTAGTCATTGACGTATAATAAAGTAAATAGACGCACAATGTCGAACAAAAATTTCAAGAAATGTGCCCCAATTTGACAACTCTAGCTATATTTCAGTTGATGCCAATCGCCTTTACTTATAACCTGCGTTGAGATATATGCTTCATATAAAAGAGAACTTAGTGTTTTAAGCTGTAAGGGCCATATTAGCGAATTAGAATCAAACAGATTAAAAACTTTTTAGTTTATTGAGATTTTATCATAATGTGACTTGATTGCTCACGTCAAAACTAAATAGCGAATGAATGGAGTCGCATTATAAAATTATTTTAATAATATTGTATAAACAATACAGTCATTTGTAAATGATTGACGAAGTATGTTGCGGATTTTTGCTGTTTGGTATTTTACATGTCACACTTTAATGAATAAAATCTATAATATTTTATTTATTTAAACAGGAAGACGAAAAACACAAATAAATCATGATTATTTATTTTTACAAGCAGGCAATACCTAAACAATTAACACGTTCATTCTTTTTATAAATACATATACACAAAACATTGTTCGGTGGGCATTACGTATTATCAGTGCAGCTGTCAAACTCCTTAAAAATTCTACGCACGACTAGTGAAAAGGGAATAAGAACTGGGTATGTAGATCATTTTAGCGTGGTATATTTGACGTATCTAATTAGTCCCTTTGCGACATATAATAATGACTTACAATCTGAATATCAATTTATCTTTAGTTATACATTTATTTTTACAAGATTTATATAAACTTGAAAAATAAACACACGACGAAGTCGTCACCACTATTCGTCGTGGATGTCTCCTATCTCGTGCTGTAAGCCTATAACTGCGGCCTACTTTGCACATCGCTAAGGATTTCTCGGGAATCTTATATAGAAAACCACAATAATAACGTAACTGTACTACTCCATAAAAAAATCTAATAAGTAGGTACTGACTCCTTAGGTTTTTGTTCCGTGATAATCTGTCATTTGTACTAACGAAATTATTTATTCAAAACCATGAAATGCCAATGAGTTTACATGAAATTCTTTACGCTATCAATAGAACTTAGTTAAAGAAATATATCCAATCCTTTTTAAAAAAAATTCTATTGCTATATTTGCTATTAACGAATTTTTTCACAGATCATTTTTGTCATTTTTGACAACCGTCAAGTCTCACGGTCGAAACCAGACTAAACGCAAAAGAGCCGCAAGTGTCGATCGCGCGGTTCTTTTGGACGGCCACTTTTTTCGGCTGATTGTGTATCTAGTTACTTATACTAAATCAATGATAGTAGTATGAACTTTTTTGACGTGCGCGTACGAAGATACATCGAAGGTTTCTCAACAAGGAGATTCTCATTTTCTTTCTTATTATTTTAGCTTTCTTGTAGTGTAGTCAGATTTAAAAGGATAAGGAACAAAACAAATATTTACGGTCTATTTCTATAACCGCGTCACTCGTATGCGTACATATAATTATGTATATATTATGTACTCGATACTTTTCTTTTGTGCAGTAATAATCCTACTAATATTATAAACGTGAAAGTTTGGATGTATGGGTACGTTCCACTTAATCTCAAAAACTACTGGACGAATTTATATGAAACTTTCAAGTTATGTACCTTATATCAGAATAGGACAAAGGCAAATTTATGTCAAATTTCATCCCTTTTAGGGACTAAAAAGGGGATGAAACTATGTATGGAGACCAAATATTTTTGCTCGTTGCCTTCATCAGGCGCTGGGTCTCAAAATGTATGGGAAAACTGAAACCAACTCGCACTTGACCAAAATTCTAATTGATATTATTTAATAGGCTATAATTTATGTCATCCCTTTTAGGATAGTTTTTATACCGGGTCCACGCAGACGAAGTCGCGGGCGGACGCTAGTTGTACAATAATTTCATAATATGCCTTCTTCCTCATTCCCTTGCTTCGATCAGTGTTCACGGAGCGAACTCGATGGTAGGTTGTTGTCCGTTCCAAGATGTGTGTCAATAATGAAAGGAAAGTGGCGCGACCGGCCGCGCCGGTAGGTCAGTGTCGCTGCTTACATAACTAGTGTCATACCATCCATCGTGTCCATTTCGGACATGACTCCTTTTGAGAACATTGTCCTCCTTACTCAATCTCAAAACACTGCACGTTCCATAGAGTAACCTCAGCGCCCGCGGTGCAATCGGATCGGAACTAACAAACATATTTATTTATCGTCTACAGTCTACATTACATAACTTAAACGCATACTGTTAAACACTGCGTTTAAAAACTTGCATTTTACTACGAAGTAAATAATGGCATATACCTAATGAATTAAGTGGCAGGCTAGTCTTATAGCTATTCAAACCTTAGGTAACAAAGGTGAGGCTTTAGTTGAGTTTATGCGCGGGGCAGAGTTTAGAGGTCAGTTTTCTCCCGGGTGCGGAAGCACATGGCAGCAAGCAGGAAGGCAGAAGGCGTGGGTACTGCGCCGGCGTCATCAATGCCGTTGAACTGCGCAAGGTCTCGCGCACGCTTCCTGCTTTGTATGTCTCCTCTTAAGCCTCCGAGCACACGAATTACTAACTCCTCAAGTACTACCTACTAATAAATCCACGGTTAAACTCGCGCATTAAATGTCACTGCGGGCGACATGTTTCGAACTCTTCGGGGGATCTTCTTCAGGATGAGTGTTATCGCGGCGGCAATGTCGATTGAAGCACTGACTAATAGCATTTTTAATACGAGAGTTTAACCGTGGATTAATTTAGTATCTAGGTATTAGACATGTCTCACGAAAGTTAAAATTTGAACTCCTCAAGTCCTTTATATTATCTCGGCTGCGGTTAGTGTTGTAATCTATCGTATTACTTCTTTATGGAGAGTTTTAATAAGAATATATAAGATATATAAGTCCGGGCTGAGAATTTGTCTCAACACGGGAAATAATTCATAGAACATACCTAGTCAAAATTCCTTTATATATGTAGGTACATTCTTAGATACAAGTTAAAATTTTCTCTTAGTTAGCTATTTGGCTATCAGTTCGTTTACGGCAGGTACTGTATAAAATATTCCATCTGTGCGCAACCATACGAGACACCAATATTTTAGTGCCAGTCATTAAACGGATAGGAAAAAACACTGCCGTAAAAATATTACTTTATTTCATAATACTGGTTCCATCAAACATTTCTTGCTGTACTCTCGTATTTTCGAAACCTCATCATCTTGGGTAACTTAGCTACTGGACCAGAACAGACTCGTTTAAAGATTGAAATTGGAAGAAAATCAAGTGGCACCGAGGAAGAACGTGACTGAACGATTGCCATATTTTTAATTCCACTAGCGCGTTGCGAACTATGAGTATGCAAATTTTAGTGCCGCTGTTTTCCATTATTGAACATACTGGCAAAACAATAAACGAACTGCGTACTTATCCAAGCGTGATACCATCATAACAGTACACTAGTACTTAGCAGACTTAAAAACTCTTGTATAATTTATTTATCGAGTTAATTTAATACAGGTGAATTCCATAACAGGTGGCAGGTAGAGTTCGCCCTGCTGCAACGCTTATATGAAATCGGTGCTCACCGCCGTAACGCACACCTACCGTTCCTACGTGCTCAAGGGTCCGTGAAATGTACCGTCTCTGTTACTATCTGCCAACTTAGTATAGCGGAGAATCGTAATTTAATTATCTTGATTATGCAGGTTTGTTTAAGTAATTGTGCGAAAATGAACTTTTAATTAACTACGAAAAGCGATAAAAAACTCAATATACAATTTGTTACGATTGCTTCGAAATAATTTAAGCCGTTGAAAGGAGCTGTCGCTTTTGTAACGTTGAGTCCTTAACTTACTTTTTTCGAGATATAAAGCGCCCGTGCAAATATGCATACATACGGATCGTAAACATTTACGTGTACACGCTTGAAATGTTTCGTAATGCATTACCACACCAGACCCTCGCCGAGTCGGTGGGCGAGGAGCCAGCACCGTGACAGGCGGGGTGGTCTATGGCATGACGCGGAAAGCCATGCTTCGGTGAATGCACCAATGGGAGCCGGTGGAAAACGGCGCGATAACGAAACGACCATCAAGAACATAGTCACACATAATCCAGTTTCCATAGTGACTTGCGTTTGCGTGGATTACTCATGTGCCACTTCCAAGTAAGTTGCTTTGCAATACCAGGAGCTAAAGCCATTATAACTTTAAAAAAAAAACAACGTTTGACGCAATTTGATAAGTTATTATCATCCAAAACTAGTACAGCTAGTTCAAATGTTATCGCTTGGAGATAATACGCAGAGTTCTTGTCTTGTACCAGTTTGTTCAACTTTTATTTTGTCAACGATACCGGTTTATTTACAATATCTTAACGAGAAATGGCTAAAAATAATCGTTAACTGCCGCATCCGCTTCGAAGCAGTCTTTCTGTGAAGTGCTATATCGAGGACCCGAGCGCATATTATGCATACAACTTATTGGACGGGACATGTTACAAATTGACACGACATTCTTGATGTACAGTTTTGCAGTTAAAAGTCGCAAACGACGCAGTTAAAACAAGTTCTATTGTCTTACCGAATATTTAACACAACAACCAATATGTAATAATGTAGGTACATAATTTAAATTCCATAGTTGCAGTATTGCATGTATTCGCCTACGCGGAGTGCACCGAGGCCGTATCGGTGCACTGCACTGACCCGCATCGCTTCCAACGAAAGTGAAACTAGTCGTAATCGCCCGACTGTTCTCTACTTTTGTAATAGAACTAGCCACTAGCGTAGCCACCGTATCTGATGATCGAGAGCGCGCTTGCTCGGGCCTTTGCCGACGCCGCCCGCCCTTTGTTGGCTTTTTATAGCTAAATAAAAAGAATACATGAGAATTGCATTTGCCCTTACCATGAGCATTTGTAATGGTTTACCGCGTAAGATTATATCGAACCCCAGGAACACCAGGACTTTTTACTCAAACAGGAATCATCAGCATCATCTCTGAAATATAAAATTGTTACATCAATGATGAATAAATCAACGACGTTTCCGGACTTATGTTACATCTAACAGCATTGATCGGATTTTGAATTTACTTCGACGACGCTGCCATATATAATATGATTTAAACCCGCGTCTCGCCGCACATCAAGAGCGTCATGATTTAACACCCACAAACCTTCGACGTAATCTTACTATGAATTATTTTTCCTCATACAATTACATCGCGCGTACACAATCACGAAACGAAATAGGTATGCATCTACTTATTTGCGTTGGAAAATTTTAAGCGACATTTCAATTTAAAGTAATTAGTAGTCAAAAAAAAACAAATGAAGAACGGATGTTGCACATCTGTTGCGTTAAGTCAGAATAACAGGCAATTAGTAAAGATGAAGCACCAGTGGCGACGGCCATATTCGCACAATGTGTCCCACACATTGGACCACTTCCCTCGGCCTCTGCCCTGACAATCATCTCCATTTTAAGTGCAAACCCAACTACATCATTTCGAAATATCCGTATAACATATATTAAGCTTCAAGCCAGAGGCCTAGCAATTAAATATAAGAATGCGGCTCACATTTTTAACTTCACGTGTCAAATAGATTTACGAATTATAGTATGAAACGGTTTTGCTTTATTACGATATGAATAGATTGAGTTACGTATTCGGCTTGTAGGTGTAGTTAATCCATTCGATTGCATCTATGAAGGTTACCATTCGCCCATCGCATACCTCGCTCACATTACGTACCTACCTACGCCATACGAAACACCATCATAACATTTTACACATTGGAACGGATTTAGATAATCATTTCAATATGTTGTTCTGATAATTAATTAAGACTACCTTTTTTACGGTACAGCTTCATCTACAAGTATTAATAAATAAATAATAAAATAAATATTAGGGGACATTCTTACACAAATCGAACTAGCCCTATAGTAAGCTCAATAAGGCTTGTGTAGTATTGTTTTCATATAGGACCTACTTAGGAAAATCTAACATGAATTTAGATGAAAATTTTACTACAGGATTTGGTCTTATGACGAATATCATTTATTCACTATACTAAACAAACCGCCATAGAGTTTTGTCTAGTTGTAGTAAATAAATGGTATAAAGTTACTTCGTTTATGATGACTTCAAGTGGGGTGAGATAGTAAGACTCGTACGGTTTCGTAAACCCATCATATCTTTACGACAAAAAATACTGTGCAGATAGAATGGTCGCGATCCTCAACGTGTCTTATAGTCCGTATTTTTTAGGATTAGAAATACGGTAAACAAAGAAGCAGTCGTCGTCAACCTTTTCTGCTTGGGACAAATATTAGATGTTACGAAGTCACACTAACACTAACCAACTTAACAGAACGAGTACTTAACGTTAACAGGCCCATATTAGTTATTTTGTTTTTTTCCCATGTAATAAATTCATCCTTGCTGCAAAGTTCACACACCAACTTGTAAATGTTGACCACCATACGTTTCTCATTTGTTATTAATGGACTCTGTTTCTGTCTCTTTGCTTTTGGTGAAGACAAAACGTTCGCGGGGGAGAACGAGTCGGTCTTTTTTGCAAGCCACTTGGGCCTGCCTCTAGTCGGTCCATCGCAGTCCGCACGCCACCACACACAGCGAAAAATAAAATCTTCAATTAATTAAAAAATAGATACTCGTATAATAATCTCGTAATCTGAATTCAACAATTTGTTGATAACCAACAAAAAAAGAAAACGAACGTGATAGGTTTAGGTTTACTACTGGGCATTTTCCGCAAATCGACATCCAACGTGCCTATTTTGCGTGAAAGGATTAGACCGGTTTCCTCACGATGTTTTCCTTCACCGAAAAGCTAATGGTAAATATTTCGTACATAAGTTCCGAAAACTCATTGGTAAGAGCCGGGATTCGAACCCACGACCGCCGCTTGACAGCCGCATGCCTGAACCACTAGGCTACCGTAGCTTCAAACGAACGTGATACGATTGACAATTTTGAAAATCAATCATTTCAAACCTCTTCTTCTTTAAGTTTTTTACATTCGTACTTCAATGTATGGGCAGCCGCTCGTCGCCCCGCTGCCCGCTGGCGTCCAGTCCGCGGCCTTATTAATAGAGGTATATACATACATCAATAAAACTTTGTTTATGACTTTGTCTTGGCACTAGAAATGAGGATTTTTCGAGTCCTACCAAAATGTAGGGGTCCTACCCACATGTCACATCCACAGGTTGCTGTTGAAAGTCGGTTGAAGAAAATATGTTTGTTTTAACTCGACCAATTTTGGGTTTAAGTAATAATATAGGTCTCTCAGAGTTACTGAGAGCAATCAGGATAGGATAACCATCACATCCACATCTTGAGAAACAACTCTTTCTTTTTTCAACAAAAACCCTTTATATCTCGCAATTTCGATTCAGCACAAAAAAATACATTAAAAACCGGCTAAGTGCAATCCGGACTCGCGCACGAAGGGTTCCGTACCATTATCTATAAAAACAAGCAAAAAAACTCACGTTTGGGTTATGGGAGCCCCCTTAAATATTTATTTTATTCTGTTTTTTAGTATTTTTTGTTATAGCGGCAACAGAAATACATCATCTGTGAAAATTTCGACTATCTAACTATCACGGTTCATGAGATACAGCCTGGTGACAGACGGAGACACAGAAAGACGGACGGACAGCGAAGTCTTAGTAATAGGGTCCCGTTTTTACCCTTTGGGTACGGAACCCTAAAAATGACACCTTACTCGCCTAGTTTGTCTAATGTGTTAATTTTCCCCCTGCTGCCCCCTGCGATGGGGTTATGACCCCTAAATATTGGTAGGACTCGGCAGATCCTCATTTCTAGTGCCAAGATAAAATTATTTTAATTATAAACAAAGTTCCATTGATGTAAATATTTTGCCTCTAAAATATGCTGTTTTTCCTGTACTATATGTATAGATAACATTTTGACAAGCAATTTGTAAATACAGTCAGTAAATCATCAGCACTTATGAAGAATATTTCACTTGTTGTCTACCGCCACGTTTACGTATAATTAAACCGTATTTAATACGCTTCTATTTTTACTCGCTTGTCAGCCGACTTATCTGCTTTGAATGCTTCCTCATTGTGACTTGTATGATACATATCATGAACATAATTATATATCCTGCCACTTATGACTATTTTTAAAATGTCTCCCATTGACAGCGCGTGAAAATTCTCGATGGGCAACCCGGAACAAAAAGTTATGAAAGAGTTAGTATATATGTAACTACATACACTTATTTTGCATTGTTATGTTATAAAATTTATAAACGTATGATTTATTGGGGTTTGCTTGTGGTACTTATGGCCGGTTTGGAGGCCATGCGTACTAAATACAAGCACCGTGACATTTCACTTTGGGTCTCGCCGGAAGATCAGCGCCGACTCTTGATTCGGCATTATGCTAAGGCGAGACCTTTTCGTGACATTTACCCGACTGCCGAAGCAAAGGAGGGTTATGTTTTTCGAACGTATTGTATGTATGTCTTATTCTTTGGCACGCCATGCAGCCTAAACCGTTTGACGGATTTTGACATATATTTAAGGTGTCGTTGCTGGATTCCTCTTAATCGTAGGAGTGACCGTGAATCGGCTTGTATGGGCGCTCCGCCACTGATTCTCCTCTTGTTTGTCACAGTTAAGACCAGAGCCACTTTCTTGCTCTTCAATAAGTGTACGTAACGACTTTTACTTTTATAAAGGGTCAGATGTCGCGCACGGTAGCTGAAAGTAAATCTTAATTCACGATCGATTTGATTCAATAACACTGAGGTAACAGTATTGGATGACTGAGTAAACTTTATTACGGATGCTCATTGCGGTTACATTGTGTGATACAGTACGGTAATTATATTGAATAACTGCTGAATTAAGAGTTAATACGGGGAATGATAGAACAGTTCGCATGATTTCTAGTTCTTTGTTGATTTTTTAATCTAAATCTATTTATCGTTTATTAACTACATTTAAGTTATACTGAGAGCTAGCTTAGGGCGATTATCCAACTAGCCACCAGAGCTGTGCGTGGAAAAACTCCACCGATAGAAACAGACGTGTGATGGAAGCTGGCAATGCAGTTGAGTACAAAACATTTTGCGAATGGGGTAGATGGGGTCACAGACAATCACAGTCACACAGAGATTTAGATTCGCGTGTCTCTTGTGGACAGTGCATAAGTTAAAGGCTATAAAGCCAAATTTTTGGCTGGACTCTCCCGCATAAACGGCGTCTCCTCTTCTATGATTATTTACGATAAAAACTTATTAAATATCACGTAAGCCCTTATGGGGCTCTACACAAGAATCGTCAATTTTTGTCGATGTTTGTAATGAGATACCTCCGTCAAATACAACAACAATTACAATACAATTACAATTATAGAATTAATGCGAAACGGATCTTTGATCATTTGTTTTCATTTAAACTAGCGGAAATAAGAATCGAAAGATTATCTTATTTTATGATTTTTAGGGTTCCGTACCCAAAGGGTAAAAACGAAACCCTATTACTAAGACTCCGCTGTCCGTCCGTCTGTCTGTCTGTCCGTCTGTCACCAGGCTGTATCTCATGAGCCGTGATAGTTAAACAGTTGAATTTTTTACAGTATTTCTGCTGTCGCTATAACAACAAATACTAAAAAACAGAATAAAATAAATATTTAAGTCTATCTTGTCTTTACGCGATTAAACCAAGCCAGCTTCATTATTCCTGCTATTTGTCTAATAAAGCCTAATTTAGCCAATGACGTCATCAATAAATCAAAGCAACTCTGCTGAAATGTTACGGTAGCGGTACTTAGTAAAGTTAGTAACACGAATTGTCTATTGTTAAACCTCTACTAAACCTGTCGCAATATGCCATCTTCGATCACCGTGCCCTCCTAACCTTTAACATTTCCATTACGGCATTAGGTTTACTTGGCCAAATCAGTTACGTCGTCACCAAATATTTACTGAACTCATTTACTTGGCAGTGTTGCTACATGACTGTTTCACACTTGTATGTGACCCACATAAAAGTAGATATTAGAGCTAATGATCTGATCGCTATGAGGAGTTATGCAATAAGAGGCATATATCAGAGAGAATTAGTATTCAAATTGCTGAACGGTTAGTATGAATAGCATTTAAAGGAGCAGTTTATTATTAATCTCGGACGCGAACTTGCCACATTAGGTGCGGATTGATACTCGAATATGACGTCTCTATTGAGGGCTCTACGATTTAGAATATATTAACTGCGAGATATACACACATAAGTACTTCACATTAGACAGTTCTGTTGGTTCATCGATTGCGTGATGCGAGGGATTTAGTATGAAATTCGGAGCTTGTAGAGCTTGTTTGATTATTTACTCGTACTTCATTAATCTTGTTTCCCGCGGGAATTAGATTATTAAGAATTAGAATTACGGAACGCGTTGGTATTAGAATAGGTAAAACAAATGGATTGCATATATTCACTAGCGATTAACTTGAAATTGTTTTTCTTTTATACAGGCCGTTTAGCAACAAAATTTTATAGATTTGTTTACTGCTATCCGTCGTAACAGTTATTACGAAACTGAACAGGTAATACTTAACTATGGAAAGAGAATGTCCCGTGGTGAGCACACTGCGAAACCAAGGTTTTGTTTGTTATTCACAATGCCGCTAGAAGACACGGGTAATGTAATCGGAATTGTTTACAAATAACTAGAATATGGAAAAGTGTAATTTGGTGGTGATTATGTCAGCTGTTCCATTAAGTGAGTCGCGTAATTGAGCTCGTGGAACAGGGTATTGTTTCGAGTACGTAAGTATAACGTAACGCACGTGTGGGCTCGGCGCTTGCGCTGCTGGTGGAGAAAGTGGCACACCCGCCGGCAAGGCCGTCTGCGCGCTCTCCGACCTTCAGCGCCACACTTCCGGCTTCCAAATACTATAAATCTCCATAATAATAACAACGCCTTTGAATTATTCCAATTGCAGTGCCCGAAGGCGAACCAGCTTGATGTACGATTGGAAAGTGAAGGAAATTCGGACCCTGTCGACAGGCAAGCCCTTAGCCGCCTGCCTAATCGCGTTGCGTAAATGGCGCCAGCTTAAAATTGTTATTATAATTTGTTACAGTGATTAAGTAACTTGATTGCTGTCAAACTATAATTGGAATGAAATCTTGAAGGAATTTTACTTTATGTAACTTGGATCTCAAACCCTTGGTTAGGTGCTAAGGCATAAACATGTCGTACTTTTTACAACGCCAGTTACCAAAGCACATTCCGTGCAAATAGTTTTTTTACGACTTCGTCCATTTCCATGAATGTTGGGGTCTCGTTTATTCTGTTTTAATGTACAAGAAACGCTAAGAAAGATACTAAAATTAACTTCGTTTAAGATTTAACAGGAATATAAAAACCAGCTCTTATCCTTATTAGAAAAGACAAGTAAGTTTGAGTGCAATATCTTACTACTTAACAAGCAAACTACGTTAAACGGGCAAAATGACCATCGTTTTGCTAAGCTGCTCTATTTAACTATTCTCTCTTAAGGAAGGAATGTCGCACACCGCACACTAAAGTCTTGAAGTGTCTAAAAACTCGTAAACAAAAAATAAAACCGGCCCCGTCCCGGTTCCCGTTTTTACCCGTTGGGTACGGAACCCTAAAAACAGTAACCCGACTACGGTCAAAAAAAAATTTTTTTCATACAAGCCTCATTTATCAAAATCATTGCTTTAATACTGTACAATTGTACATGCATATAATTTTTGTTTGTAAAAAAACCGTTCTGTTCCTTAAATACAAACATAGACTGCCAAAAACGTATGCCTTCCTTTCGGCTCTGCCGTAGTCGGAGTCGGGCAATAAAATAGGGACGAATATCAATTACGATGAATCACCTCAAAGATTATGACGAACTCAGTAATATCGCGATAATGAATTCAAATACTAGCATGCTTCTCCATCGACAAATGATTTAGGCCAGAATATCCTACTCTCTCACATTCATATCACTGTGAATGGGGCGGGGCGGAAAACATACGATATTTTTCAATATATTATGCACACCACCTTACAAGGGGTTAACACTAAAGTCGGCAAAAATCATAATCTGCATAAAATATGAAGCAGCACTTGTGTCATCATTAATGGCGTCCCTCGTGACAATCGGAACGTGTGATTGCACCACCCGAGTTGCCATCGCGTGTGTCACGCGGCCGTCACCGCTCCGTAGATCCGCTGGGACGTGGCTAAAGTACCTAAAATGTTATAAGCGACCGTTTTAGGGAATTAAATCATAGATACACTATAAACTAGAGTTTCCCAACCTCTTTCCCCAAAGCAACCCTGAAAAATGTATATTTTCAAATCACCAACCAACCGTAGTCCGTCCACTGCTGAACGTAGTCCTCCCATCATGTTGCACCGTAATATTCGATTCTGGGCTATCCCCATCTAGCTGCTGCCAGCAATCATCAGTCCAACGAGTTGCAGCCCTTTAATTATTTCGTGGCTAAAAAGAAAGTAACGCTTTTTCCAACATACACTCGCATCTTTCTTTGCTAATCTAGGTAGGCGCTTTCCACTGGGTAGGTGGTATTGGGTAATCCTGTTATAATGAAAGAAATACTCATCTTATATGCAGGTTCATTTGCTTGAGGATAACCTTCCAAGTAATTTGTGTCAAGTCGCTTGTGACATTTTCTTTTCAAGCTAATATCATACATAATGTCTCCATAATATTATTTACTAATTAGGCCGATGCAACGATGCACGGGTATCACGCGAATCACGCTTTGTTTACTATGCACGCAATGAAAGACGTAGGTTCATTGATTGATTCTGTTTAAACAAAATGAAGAGTTGCTCGTTTTATTTCTGCAACGGTGTAACTAACACTTTCTGCTTACGAGTTCAAAAAGTATATCAAGGTTATGGTCACAATACCTAATTAAAGGAATATTTTCGTTAATTTAAAGTGCTGTCGTAAAAATAAGATTTTGACGTAATAATATTTACTTTAGCTGCCAGCAACGTGTGGTTTTTGTGGACATTCTTTGAAGACACAGTATTTTATGCAGCTAATTAAGAGCCCGGTTAATGCATCGCGCCTGCGTTCCATCCAGTCATTTCGGTTTTTAACCCCCGATGCAAAGCGGGGTGTTATAAGTTTAACGTGTCTGTGTCTGTGGTATCGTAGCTACCGAACGGATCGACCGATTTGAATGCGGTTTTTTTTTGTGTCATAGATAATTTTAACCCGAGTGTTCTTAGCTATGTTTCATCAAAATCGGTTCTGCCGTTTTTGAGATATTGAACTTTGAAATGAAATAATCGGGGGTTTTTCAACTTTTCTAAGTTGTTTTTTTTATACTAGACATAGCTCAGGTTTTTACTTTCAGTCGAAAAGCCTACAGTTATCTCTGTCTTACCTACTCATAATTGTAAACAACATCACATTATGCGCTATTGACGAATTTAAAATTAATCTATTATTTAGGGGTTACTAATTATTTTATTTTATTTACTAATTTTGCCATAATTTCTACGTCATGCTCCGTGGAAACCCCACTGTCTGTTTTGTGATTTATAGAAACGTAATGCTGATGTACACCAATATGTACTGAATTAGTACATTCTTGAAAAAAATGTACCTGAATAGATCGAGAGTACAATAAACTCAATTCCGACTTGCTGGAGCCGTAGCATGGTTGGCCTTATCACGCGACAAGTGACAAGATAAGAGCGTCGTCTCGTTCTATCGAACGGTGTCAGCCAGTGACGCACGCTCTATCCTATCACCTATCGCGTGACAAGGCCAACCATGCTACGGCTCCTGTAGGTAGAGCATCTCCCCAGCAACCCCAAAATTTAATTAAATTTTAGATTTAACTTAGTTTTAATTTATCTTAGTTAATGTTAATTATAATCTTGTATTTTTATTTCAATAAATTTTACATTAAAGAAAATTCATGTAAATACTTTCTATTTTTATATACAGTGTGATACATACACACATTTTATTTATGTTGTGAACTTGGTTTCTGGTAATGGTTCCAATGATTTCTTGTCAACCAGCAATATTACTAGGTACCTACTAGGCAGTAAAATTATGGAATACTTAAGTGTCCCATTATTTAGCCTCTCCATGGTTATAGTTATAGTTGATAAATATGTAGGTATGTAGTAAATTCTCTCAGAAAATTGAACAAACAAATAGGTATACCAACGTACCTGAATACTTATAATTGTAGCGCCAGCCTTTTACGAGTTCAAGAGTTGTTCCATGTACTAATAAGTAGAATACATGAGCATCCTTGCCAGTATCTGGTTTTTCGCAAGGCACTAAACTCAAACAAAATAACTCGTTTTGTTAGCCACTTCGGTGAGGCGCGCGCGACGCGGACGCGCCGCGCCAACACGCTGCGCCGACGCCACCGGACTCACCAAACGAGTTATAAATATTTAATTAATATTTGACTGGCGAACTCCGCTTCAAGGTCACGCTCCTTCATCCATATGAATAAGGTTTTTTGCCAATTTCAACTAAATTGTAATGACTTACTTTACTCATTTTTTTAGCCTAAGCAACAGTCATTAGTTGTCTACAGTTAATGAGTTAAGATTAGAAGTAGGTAAACATAATTAGATAGGTACATTAATTTTTAGTGAATCGCTTATCAGAACCGGTTCTCGACAATGACATAAGCTTTCTTACAGTTAAGACAACGTATCGTTATTGTCAATAGAAACTAGACCCTGAACAAAAGGTTGCTATCACTATCGGTTTAGAATTTTAGAATAGGGATTAGTCAACTCACAACTAAAGTATTTTACTGACTTCTTCTATATTTTTAAGATATTAAATTTGGAATTGACTAATAACTAGTATGTAGTTAAGTTCGTTAGTCATAAGTCGCTCAATCGGACACGAGGTGAAGGCTGCGCATCATTAATATGTCCATTATTCATCAATTCTGCTCATTAAGAGTCGTACCTGCTCCAAGTTGCTCAATAGTGATCTTGACTTATTTTTTTAACCAAATTATTTGGTAAGTCCTTAAAAAGGTGTAAAGTTAGAAGTACCTATCAACTATGTCACTTCTATTCGATTGTTTTTGTACTACGCCTTGTGCCAGTAAACAATGCGACCAATGCACAAGTAGGTAGTCGGAATTCTATTTTAATATGGTATTCGTAAAACACGCTTCCCGCCAAACCAAAAAGATTTACATTGTTATCTGGACTATCAGTCCTGTTGTATCAGTTTTACTAGTTTATACAGAGACCTTATCGAATGCCAGCAATGTAACAATACTCGTTATTAATTATAATGTAAATAACGCAATTTCCATAAAGCATTCGGTCATTACAAGGTAAACTTGCTGCCCTATAAATCTAACGCAATCCCGCAAGACCTGTTTAGGGCGCTATAAACTAGAATAATTATGAAATTGACTTTTATTAGTATTCAATTCTAATATATTACCCATAAATCTAGATATAGTCCGATTCGACATATTGTGGACGTCGTAAATTGACAGCAAGGTTGCAATATGCTTGGAAGAAACGTAATTGATTGGCGAGTAAAACGATCCCATCGGCCGGAGCTATGGGTTCTTTGGGTCGCGGTGTGATTTACATTCACAATGTCATATCCATTACACACATCACTACGATTCATTGATTGAAATAAAATATAACAGTAGGCCACGAAACTAAACAACCGAGGCTTAGATACAACAATAGGTGTACAAATATTAAGTAGGTATAATAATTTTGAACAATTTAGCGCAAATTGCGAAACAATAACTTGATACACACATACATGTAGACCGAGCCACGAAAGTTTTCATAAGATAGAGGAAGTATACAATTTATATGAACTAATGACCTCCTTCATCAAGTTCATTGTTCTTCTTTCCTAGTCCACAAATTACACAATTGAACAGGTTTGTATAACATCCTCTAATTGTTGAACAATAACGAGAGCAATAATGTGCGTAGTAAATAGATATTTATAAACAGTTATAATTTTGAACGATTTTTTTCCTATTAACAATATAATAGAACTAGCTTCTGCCCGCGACTCAGTCGGCGTGGAATTCGTTTATATCGTAGGTCCAAACCAATTTTCACCCACCATTTCACTCCCTTAGGGGATGACTTCCGGGATACAAACTATCTTGTCCTTTCCCGAGACTATTTCTATACCAAATTTCATCTAAATCGGTTCAGCGGTTTAAGCGTGACGAGGTAAGGCTTCCGTAATTAATGGACTGGAGGCATACTCCCCAAAGTAAGATTAGATGGTATTCGGTTCGTATTTTTACAAGCATTCTATTAACTTGCAATGTATGTACCTAACTATGTAACTATGTTTGTTCGGGTGGAATCTTGTAACTCAATTTTGAAGCTATCTTCAACCGACTGAGCATAAATTTTGGGTAAAGATATAGTTTGGATAACAATTCAATATTATGGTACCATCGAGCTGATCTGATGATGCAGACAGAAGGTGGCCATGGGAATTCAGTACTTAACCGACGTAACCCCGTTCAGTTTGGGCTCGTTAAAATCGTCGCAATGAGTAGTTGACGGTATACAGAAAAGTACAGTCGGCAATAAAAGCTTGTACCAAAAATGTTTTTTTTTGACAGAAACATTTATAATATTAGTATGGATTAGTTCAGATGCAGCCTACCCAATCTCAAGATTGTTTGCAGTACAGCATTACGTATCCAGAAAAGACCTAGTAGTTTTCGTTTCAAGTATCATTTACAGTAAAAGTGTGCTGGTCCAACTATTGTGTAATTCACTCCATCCAGTCGTAAAATAAATATTGACCCAGAGGTTAGGTAATCTTCCAGTAGTTTTCCATAAGTTTAATAGAACTTTTATGTAGCATCAATACGAGTACAAACTGCGCGCGATACGCCCGCTGAATTAATGTCCCCAATTCAATTGAAGTGTTTAATTAGCACAAGTGGCCCCGATTGCTTCGTTGATCGGCGCTCGCGGGGCCCTACCAACTTAACACAGCTCGTGTTTTCTATTCACGCTTCTAGTAAATTATGATCGTTAATAGAAACTTGTCTTCCTCCCCGGCAATCTGCCATTGTCGTGATTAGTTTGAATTAATCTACCGACGCCGACATTGTAAACAATATTTTTTCCTCAACTCGCTTCTCGATCCTTTACATATCTAGGAAATAATTAGAAACGTCTCCGACTCTTCCTAACTTAGTTGCGATGTTATTGATAGAAAAACATGATTCGTAAATGAGAATTTCGCCGCCTGAGGCTGCCTACTAATTAACCAAGGTACCTTTTACTTCACATACGAAGACGTATAGACTTCTAGTTTGCTGAACCTACCACTCTTTTGGTAACAAGGTTATTAAATTAGTATTCAGCTCTGTGATCTGCCGGGTTCAATTAGCTATCACCCGGTTGCGTTTGAAACGACCACTCCCATTATGAGCCCGGGTCGTGACACGGCACGTCTAACCGCGGTGGTGTAATACTTATTGTAGTCAGTAATTTCCACGTGCAAGTAACGTAGTTAATTGTTCGGGGTCGCTGGCTAACTGCGGAAAATGGAGACGAAATCGTATCGGTGACCAAATTGTAAATTACGCAACGTTATCGCTCCGAATGTACCCGAAAACAGATTAGCTTCTAAAAAGCATTTAAAATCATTCAGCGTCATTAAATAAATGTAAACAGTTTTCAGTGATTTAATGGTAAATAGCATCCTCAGAGTATTGAGCACATCCATATTAGAGTTCCTGTTACAGGTAAGTACAAATAAACAAGCAAACACACGAAATAATCGTAAATATTTGTTTTGTGCGAATCCTGAAATATGCGGAAACCTTTGACATCGCTACGGAAGTTTACTCTGACCGCGGATATCACGAGAACTACCTATATTTATTTATTAATATTAACTATGTCTGGTTAATAACGAATCTATCTCTAACTACGAGTTTTCCGAACGGCTCCGGGTACGGTTTTACTTTCTTGTAGGAAGTGCTGTCACTTTCGATGGAGACCGGTTGAGCGTATACTCGCGAGCTATTCGGGCCGCAAGTAGGAGCATGCTGCGTTATACTTACACCGATTGTATATCGTACAGCATCTTTTTAAAACAATAGCAATAAAGGTTGAACCTATCACTACTTAGCGGATGAAAACTGTACTTTTTATTATTTACTAGCTTTCCCTTGATGCTTCCTTCGCGTGGCAAGGGCATTTGCGTATACCAAAGAACTGAGCATTTTTCCAAAATACTGATACTATAATGGAATCCACAATTAGCCGAATTAAACTGACAGGTGAAAATGCACAAATATGGCCGTACTCTATATACTGTATTCTGGTTCATGAACTCTCTCCATGCATAAAACCAGTTCTTTCGTGATATGTGCAAACATATATTTTCAACAAATTCACAATAATTATGTATAGGATAGATGAAAATAAACACACTTGGGATGTGTTTGCGACAGTTGTCTCGCCTTCCAAATCATTAAAGTCTTTGGCCATTTACGTGCAGAATATGTCATTTTGAATTACTTTTTGTACATTTTACCAGACTTATCCGTGAGTAGGGTGCGTCTCATGAAATATAACAAGATTATATATAATTTCATATTGATAACGTTTACAAGATATAATGAACGTTAGCTATAATAACAAACATATTTTTATAAGGAATAACGGTCAATCGACACAATATTTATTTTATATAATGTCTTATTATATAACACTCAAATTGACTAATTTCAGTTCTTATAACATATAAAACGTACAACGATCATAATACATAATATATTTTAGTATACGGATTACACCACATAATATAGTATGCTCTCAATAGGTACTGAAAGGATCGGCTACCAGAAAAGTTGGTAAGGTAAGGTTAGAATTTTGACTCCAACAGAAAGAACTGCTACCAGTAAAGTAGGTTAGGTTAGAACTGCGGCCCCTACACAAAAAAAACTGCTGCCTGGAAAGTAGGTTAGGTTAGAACTGCGACTCCTACAAAAAACAAAGTGCTGCCAGGAAAGTAGGTTAGGTCAAGTTAGAACTGTGGCCCCTACATAAAACTGCTGCCAGGAAAGTAGGTTAGGTTAGAACTGCGACCCCTACACAAAACAAACTGCTGCCAGGAAAGTAGGTTAGGTTAAGTTGGAACTGCAAAGTAGGTTAGGTTGGAACTGCGAACCCTACACAAAACAATTTGCTGCTACGAAAGTAGTTTAGGTTAGAACTGCGACCCCCACACGCAAACAAACTGCTGCCAGTAAAATAAGAAAGGTCAGTTAATTGTAAATTAGGAAGACTTCATGATACAGAAAAATATTTAATTTCAAACAACAATATTGTACTTATATAAATGTTCATACTATACGAACATTATGCTTTTTGATGTTAGATTAACTATATAATATATGTTTTCCATCTTAAGTGTTATGAACATTATAGGACGGTACGCTTTAATCGCTATATCAATTGGTATTGTATCTGAATAACGTTATACTTAACGAAAGTAGATACTACTATACTATACACAACAAGCTTATACAAAGTGAGCGTATACATTAAGAATGTTATATGATCAGTTCTTATATCTCATATTACTTACCCCCGTAAGTGACCACTTGTCATTTTTACTATCCACGAATGGGCCAACCCTTTGAGCTTGCACTAATGGCTCGTATCGTTAATCTTCCGTAGGTTTAATTAAAGTACCTAGATTATTTGTATCTAAACGACTGTTTTAACCATTCGCTTTCTTTTGTTCACAGGTGAGCCCTGATTATTACTCGGACAAAGGTGGCTTTAAAACATT
Source organism: Epinotia nisella (assembly GCA_932294315.1). NCBI lineage: Eukaryota > Metazoa > Arthropoda > Insecta > Lepidoptera > Tortricidae > Epinotia > Epinotia nisella. The sequence goes on along the minus strand of OW028687.1, from coordinate 12,641,974 downwards.
CGTAAGTTGACTCATCAACGATATGCATATAAATTTGATGTATTAGTAAAGGTGATTCAATTGAATAATTGATTTTTCGACGAAACCTGCCATATAGCAACAAATTTTTACAGTCTGAAATAGTATTTTATGCAACAGTTGTATAAGAGAGGTCAAAAAACGCGAGTGGCGTGGGTTACAATGTGAGCCGAAGGCGAACATTGTAAAGAAAGACGCCACGAGCGTTTTTTGACTTAGTTATACAACGTTGCATACAATACTTTTTCTACGACTAGCTACTATGGAATAAAATGCAAAATTAAACAAAAAAAATGTTTTTCTTAAACTTTGTCGTATAGGTGTCGAGATTTAGTAGGCAACAAATTTTCGGTCACTGCTTGTGGGCTGCCGGTGTATTTCTTCTGGTGTAGAAGCAATATTTTCATCGTCATCCATTTTTGTTACTTTTGAGAAACACCAACTATTTTGTAGCAAACACAACGGCCGCAAACTCAAACAACAATTTATAAAATAACCGGGAATTCGGGAAACATGAAAATGAGACAAATGGGTGTCTATGGTTAACTTTGTTTTTAATAATTGATGTCAACTCGCCAGTACTGCCATATTAAGAATAATGGTTTTTCCTAAGTTAGCAGCAATGCCTTTAGTTCAAAAATTTCTAAAAAGTAAAAACATTCAGTGGTTTGTTAAGTTGGTGGTACCTAATGTATAGGTTTAGAAGCGTATGGCTGCTAAGCGTATCGTTTTGGCGACATAACAGCACGGTTGTGCCGTACTGTTATGGGGAATAGAGTATAGACTTTTCTGCAAACTTATTTTGTATGTCTTTATATTAGTGTTCGTGGCTATGTAAATGACAGATAAAAGTACAGGAGTAGAAAAACATAATTATAACACTATAATTTAATGCAGTTACGGTGCGGTAGTGACAGTGACCTTGCAAGGCACTGCAGCAACGTCAATAAACGCTGTTTGACGTCTATAACTACTGTCACACGGACAGCAAAGTCGGTCAATGAATTATGGACATGCAATCTCTTAATCTTCCTTGACGCCGCCAATATATAGTTTAGTATCGGTTAAAATTATCGAAAATGTTATCTTCGATTTCCAGCTGTAAGTTACAATTGTAACGATTACAACCAAGTCCCCCGCAATACCTGAACCCAGCAATAAGTCACTCTGTTAACTATAATCTGGAAATTCAAAGCAATTACTAATAACTGGACCTGAGTTTGCGAACATATTCATATTATATGATACATAGACAACAGTTTAAGTATCCGTTTTTACTACGTGAATAACACAATTTGCGGGGAAAGTGTAGCTGCGTGACGCTGACGCAACAATAAAAATCGCACGGACAAAGGAATTACTGCAACCAGATACTTGACAGACGTAAGGGTCTAAGTACAGCCACTAATGACCGCCACACAATGACGCTCAGAACATGGCTTCGCCAACTGATTTAGTTATTCGACCCGTATGGCTCTAAGCGCGGAGCCACATTCCAAGTGCCATAGCAGGACTTAATCGCTCTCGTATTTCCTTAACGATACAGCTCGTCAGGCTAGGAAATATCGTAATATGGCAACTGTGGTGAAACGAAACACGCACTAAATCTCTATATCAAAGCGGCAAGTGAGCATGAGTTACCACCGCCGTCGCAGTGCAGCTTTGTTTACTCGGTCGGTTCTGCAAATCGACCTCGGGGCAGCGTTCTGTTGTTGCATCTATAAATAAGGAGGTGCTAAAAGCGGCCTGGGCCGGGGGACGTGCTTCCTCCGCTTTGAGCAACCGAGGGGTAAACAAGCTCGAGCTGAACGAAGCCCTTTGTTGACACTCGCTTTACGGCCGCCGACCGCTCCACCTCGTCGCGCCGGGTTTATAGCGTGTGCGCAATAAACACGCCGTGCCTGGCGCAAGCGACCTACGCCCAACCTTATCCTCATCTGTACCCCGGACAAAGGCGCACATCTACACCTTCGCCTCTGATAACAACGGTAAAAACTTCCAGCTAAGTGTTTCGAGTATAATGAGGAATTATATATTTTCTTCTCTATATCTATTTAGGAATTGTCGTCAGTCGGTTTACTTTTACAGGAAGATCTACTGGATTCATTGCTATGTGATTTCCACTAATGGTGGTGATTTTAGAATGGGTATATACATATAATTTGTCAAGCACGTGGCTGGCTAGGTATAATAAAATCCCGTTGTGTCCATTCGTATTGTTTTAGACGCTCTACGCATACCTTATCCCCCGGCTAGATCCGAACGAACAAAAGCTACTGCTGCTACATACTTATGCCGATGTAAATTCTCAAAACAATAGCCATTACGTTTACGCCTTCAATTCTTGAAACCTCGTCCTTGCTGACGATGTACGTGATTTCCTTGCTCTTCAATATCTACAATACATTTCCATTGTTTCTTCTAATGTATGAAGACAATCGGGTATTCAAATTATAAATACGAACGGGTAACATGTGATGGCATTTATATACCATAGGTGGATCGATCTGGCATTGCAATCACGACTGGGGGCTATCTGCATGCGCGGAGGCGCCCGGAGCGGCGACCGCGTCCGGTCTTACTCATCTAACAGTTGCTAACTAAATATTAACATCGCTACCTCACCTTACCTTATTGTGTTATTTTGTTATCCCACACTAGCATACGATTGTACAAATTGTACCCATGTTTTCACTTGTGTAGAATTCAGAATATATCCTGTCTGAAGGTTCATTCATAATATTGGTGAGCGATATGTACTCATATAGATTTGATTATTCAGTCATTTTTATAGCGACACGGCCTTTATTTATTCTTCCCAATGATAAATACGACTTTAGATTACCAAGTTAACTTCGAATTACTTAATGCATTAAAATAGCACTTTTGATCAAGCGGCGAAATAGGTCATTTGCCGTCAGCACCATGTTATGGCAGTTATTTATGTGACCATACAAATTTCGTGACACATTATAAGTGTTGCACTTCATTACAATCATATGGCGTGGAGCTCCGCGGGAGAGCATACGGCTATAATTGTCGTTGCGTCTATTTTAATAGCCTGTAGGCAGAGCATAACATTATTAATGAGAACGTCGGCCAGCCTGGATTAAAACTAGGAGCGCTATCGTTCAGTTCACTGGAAATAATTACAGTACACTCTAAACAGTTCATTACACGCTCAATTTTATACGCGAATGTCTATTTATGTATTTATAGGTTTCCAAAAAAATATGAACTCGTGTAGATCGAATATGAATGTAACCCCCTGGCCATATCCAGTCTATAGTAAGAATAAAACCGTAACCCTGAGTACACTGACTGACTGAGTGCACTCGTATGTACAAAACCAAAAGTTGAAGTTTGAATTTATTTTATCGCGTAATGGATCGTCCTTCCTCGTCGTAGCTAGCCAGCAGGTATCCGTCGTATCGATCAGGTAAGGCATTGTACGTACAACGTCAGATAGATCTAAATGTTCTGTACGGGAAAATGACAGTTGAGTTGTCCTAACGTGCGTTCGAAAAGTTACGTGATCACCCTTCTGGCCAGGCTGCACCATGATGGAGCTCGGGATCTGCTCGGCTACTTAATCCCAAGAATTGATATGAGCATCACTGTCTAAGAATGTGTCTAAATATCATCTGTCTTTGCAAGTTTTGCAAACAAAAAGAAACTTTAGGAATATTACTAAAGTACACACTGTTAATGAAGTTCTCAAGTCACTAGAAGACATCCAACCCTGCTTAACGTCTGCATTCATAGACAAGGTATAATGGTTGTATGCAACAGTGATCTGTATATTTGTTGAGACGAACCTGGCCGAGTAGTGAAATGCGTCACGTAATTAATCATCACCGTAACTGGGCAGGCGCATACGCACTGTCACCACGTGAATCACAATAACGGGCATTGTTATGATTCCGTGTTAGCACAAAGCGACAACTGTTTACATTAATTTGAGGGAGACACTATAATTACTATGTCGGTAGAGGAAAACTTGGTAATTGATCCAATTCAGAGATCATGTGTAGGTAGGTACTTAACCAAAATACATAAAATTTGTAATCACAACCAGAAGCTAGTGAAGTCAAGCAGATGGTAGGCACCTTTACCTAAGCTTCTGCCCGCGACTTTGTCCGCGTGGAACTCGTTTATATTGTAGCTCCATTTCGCCCCCCATTACTCCCCCTTAGGGGATGATACCCGGGATAAAAAGTATTCTATATATTAATCCTGGCTATACACTATATGTATACCAAAATTCATCTTGATCCGTTTAGCCGTTTTTGCGTGATTAAGTAACAAACATCCAAATATCTAAACGTCCAAACATCTAAATATCCAAACATCTAAATATCCAAACAAAAAATAGTAGGATAACTGCAAGTTGCAAAAGACTGACAATTCACTTCCTATATTTATGTTAGACAAAATGTAGTCTTTATTCATAGCAACAAGGCAAGATATTTCCCCAATGCTAATCGAAATAAACAAGTTATTGTTCGAGATGCAGGGGCGAGGCGAAAGACTGAAAGGTTAATGACTACACAGCCATTATTGGGAGGTTGTTGGTGAGACGCTGAGAGGGGCCGCATCTCGACACTGGTTATTTTCGCGCAATCATTCAATAAACTTGATGGGGCCAATCGACAAGACCCTCTGACTCCTCAAAGAAATGGACCAATTTCTACCGACCAACTTTATTTTAACGATTACCAGTTTAGCAGTTATGCAACTACCTATTTTGTTCTCAAGTATCCTTATTACTGTAGAAGAAGAAATGATTTAGTTAATAATCTTCTTGCACCTCTTTTAAGTGGATGTATAGACAGGACTATGCGTGTCGGCGTATAAGCGTTAAAAATCGTTAAATGTTCATTTAAATATAGAACGCATTTGATTAAAGGCAATTAAAGACCAATTAAGGAGGTCTCTCAAGAGTTATATATATCTCCACCAATTGTCGCGAGGCGGCAACTCGGCCAACTCGATTTCATGCTTGTTCCAATCGTTTAGAGCCCTTTTAACTTCTGCTCAAATTTTCGTGATATTTCTCATCATCTTTTCGAACTCGTGACTTTTCTTCCACTTCACGTGGTTATTCTCGGTGTCGAGTTGTTTTCCAAATTGATGCATCGTTTTGTCAAGATTGCAAGTAGATTTTGCTTCCTACAGTAGGACTACCAGAATTCAGCTCATCTAAATTGCTAATACTGCCTTCAACCCAGTTTCGCGCTCTTTGTTACAAGCCGATGATCTCAAGAGGTCGTCCAAAAAAAGATATTTTTAGCAGGATCTCGAGTTCACATAGCGTCAACATCCGAAGGTGTAAATTGTCATTGATTGTGAACGTAAATACGAGTATGTAAGGTTGCTTTAGTAGAGGTGCTCTGAAAGATCATTGACCCAATAGAGTTTACCAAAAGTGGTGATATTGTTAGTATAAGAGGCGATCGAGTTTTACACTACAAACAATAAATTGCCGCGTTTGCATACATTTCTTTTTAGAAGAATTGCTAAATTAACTCCCTCACGAATCAACCTAGAATTTGGTAAATATCTGCGCATCTACTCGACTAATCGCAAGATGCTGTGTTTTTTTTATTAACTATTAATTTGTTTTAAATGTGCTGTTCTCATTAGGCGTTTTGTTAACGAACACATTGTGCATCTGTATTTGCACCTTATTTAAACACAGCGCTTGTGGCACATTTGTTTTCGTTTGCCAAAGAGTCGTTGGCCCCTGTTCAGTTCATGAATAGAACATTAATGTTTACTCGTTCAATTTAATATCACTGGTAATTTGGGACGCTTAATCGCTTATGTCATCCGCAGCAGAAAAATCCACTGTAAAACCAATACCTTACCGACTACGTTTTCTTCAGAACTTTACTCCAGTGTGCGCTTTGGTTTCAAACCTTAACACCAACTCTTACTCCATTGCTGGCTCACTTCTAACCAACGGTACAAACAATAGTTTGGCTCGAGCCGCGTGTTTATCTCGTTGACAACATGTCTCGCTAACCAAAACGGCTCACATGAACTCGTGACGCGAAGCGTTATTCGAAGCGTTCATCGGAGTTTGGTTATAAAACTTACAAACATCAGCCGCTCTGCAGCCAAATATTATTTACACAACCATATTGTTGTTTAAATATGTAATGCTCTGAAACGTGTATGCCGATGAGGCTAATGTCTAGAGTGAGTGTGATTACAATAAACACCCGAGCCGTGGGCCGGGCCGGGCGGCTGCGGCTGAATGCCCTCAGTTTGAAACGCAACGACCGCGGCTATTTGAAATCGACAGTGATTACAATTTTCCCTGGAGCTCGGTTGCGCGGGCGCAACGTCCGATGGAAAGCAAGCAGCATTTAACCAATGTTCTGCTCTAATAACTCTCTAATTACGCCTTGGCCGTCGTTTTCCTTCGACACTTGGCGGACACCAACTTAACCCCTGCGCTTTTCACTGCAACATTTCACCCGCGATTGCACCGCCACGGCTCTGGCACGCTCATTTGTTTGCTCCACTTTCGCCTTTGACGGGCCTAGAGCTATATTGTTTCAATGGACAGAAATATATTCTAAACTATCAATTCCGTTCGCCGCCGGTCTTTAGCGGCTCGACGTTTTGGGAGTAGTACAACGGTAACTTTTCTTTGTAGTTTATGTTAAACGATTTTCCTCTGTCTTGCTCAGATTTAACACGCTTCGTCGTATAAAAAATATACATTTGGACTTCTTTGAGAAACAAAAACCTGACTCAATCAAGCAAAATATTGCATAGTTCAACCGTTACAATAGAATTATGGTTCCGGACAAGCCGCGTGGAGTAGAAGGACAATCGCTTAATTGTGGAACCTTTACTACTAGCGGTTATTGCCTACGGAGAACAATGGGTGCTCATATGTACACCAATAAAAGCTACGCGTGTAATTGCTTTCCTACCGTTTGCTACCAACTGCGAAACTTCGCGGACCATTCCTTGTGTATGAGCTCGAATTTCAACAGATTTTTAGAAACATAAAATTCATACAATCCGTCTGTCATACATAAAGATGTCCACCTTACTTACCTATGCCAGTAAACCAGCTGTGTAAATCACCTAACAAAATAGCCAGGCATAATTTGTCTGCCGTATTCCTAAACACAAGTGTTTGCGTGTTTACGATCCCCGGACGAGGCGGAGGCGAATAGAATATACAATGACATGTCATTCACATCGATTGAGGCCGCATACAAGATGCGGCGTATCATAAATTATGTATAGAGCTCAGGTTCCGTGTCGTTCAGAGCGGCCCGACCTTCACGCCGCTCTCTTCTGTAAGCTCGGACCTCACAAATCTGCTAAAGCCTTCGTATTGTAAGTGTTCTTGCGAAACCTTGGAACCGTGCGTGGGTCGGCCGCCTATTGTCTCTGCGTTTAGTACCCGCCAAACCTTTAATTCCTTACGATATCCAATTGTTAATGTATTACACTTCGTAATAGCTTCTCGGGATTGGAACTTCAATAATATAACAGAAATAGTTTTACTTAAACTTCATACATAGATCACAATGATAATAGACACCGTACCTACTGTTAGATTTATAACTGGCCGGTTGCAGCCTGTGGCGACCGTTGCCCCGCTCCGGCGCAGCGCAGAGAAGGCGTCGGCGACTGGCACCGGCGCGGCGACAATTATTCCTGACAACGGCGACGGGCCGCGCTTACTGAACAATAGTGCACAATCATCGCGATTGTGCCCGCCGTGTCAACTGCCTCTCGCATGAGCTCTAGCATTGTTATGGTGATGCTTCGGCCGTCAGGTTCGACGCTCCGTGAAAACAAATTAACCCACCACCATTTACATTTCTAAAACGATACTACCGAACTAGACGTCTGAGGTCCATTTAGAAAAAGGATTTTTACAGAAATAAATAATTCATGATAGGAAACTGGACCGGACGCCCCGTCCCCACGGTCGCTTACCATTAAAATTCGTCTCACCCTGAGGCTCTAAAAAGTATTCTACCACTTAAGGCTCAGTTAATTGGAATTATTAACCATTTCAACGTGGAGACCATTAGTGAAAACGAGGTGAACTCAAGCAGGTAAACGACGAAACCGACTTCGGGGTGTCTTTTTTGTTAACTTTGGCAGGTACCCGACCCTCTGGCCAGATTGTGTACGTTTTTTCATCAACAAAAAAGTATACAACGAATAATGTAAATCCCAGCAAACGTGATTTGTAAACCTTACACCATAAGGGCCAAAATTAATAGTAAAGCCCGAATTATTACTTAAACTTTGTAGATAGTAATATGAAAAGAAAAGGTCCACAATTTTAATGTTTATTTTTCTTTGCCTCTTTCACGAGATAACGGATTTTAGTTCTTTTTAGGAGTTGAGACTATTTATTGTGAGTAATTAAGCTCGACTATAATCTGCTTTGTCTCTTCTTTTTCAGAACCAATCTCGGCCAGTGCAGTCGATGAACACGGCAGTTGCCACGGGTCCCGTCGGCGCCGCCGCTGGCGTCGGCTGGGAGCAGCATCCGGTCCTGACCCGCGCAGCCTCCGTCCCGGCGCACCGCGCCGCTATAGCGGGGCTCCTCGACAAACTCGGCCACCGCCGCCTGGAACGCACCACCAGCGAGCCAGCGCCCCCGCCGCCCGCCACCAGCCGCTACAAGACCGAACTCTGCCGCCCCTTCGAAGAAGCGGGTGTCTGCAAATACGGCGACAAGTGTCAGTTCGCACATGGCATGCGTGAACTCCGCAACCTCCAGCGCCACCCCAAATACAAGACGGAACTCTGCCGCACCTTCCATTCTGTGGGGTTCTGTCCGTACGGGCCAAGATGCCACTTCGTACATAACGCTGAGGAAGCCAGACGCCGCGAGCCAACCTCCCCGGGAGGCTCCTCGGCGTCGCTGTCATCTGGTGGGTCGATGGCTTCGTACATGAGCGACGGCTCCCGCTCGCCGCGCTCGCCGCACTCGCCGCACTCGCCGCACTCGCCGCACTCGCCGCACTCGCCGATGGCTCCGCAGTCGCCGCACTCGCCGCCCGCGATGTCGCCGCCCGCGTTCGCCTTCCGCGGCTCGCAGTCGCCCGACCCCGAGGACGAGAGACTGCCCGTCTTCAACCGCCTCTCCAACGCGTTCGGCGACCTCATCATCGCCTAGACGCCCGCCTAGTCCTAAGTTAACTTATACCGAGCGATAAGGATCGTCCGTCACCGTAGTGCCTAAACTCGACGTCTTCCAGGCCGCGCCCGAGCGCCGCGCCGTCCCGCACACCCGCTCAACGAATGATCTCCAGTTTGCCGATGCTCTTAACTACTTCGACCTGTAATATATAACGTTAACGAAGTTTTCACTGGCGTCTCGAAAGTTTGCGGTGTGAATTTATAGTGATTTACGTACAGTACATCTTTAATATTATCGGCACGCACTTGTAAATGGCACCTTATATTATTAGATATTTATTGCATAGCTCGCGGAAGTCTTCCCTTAGCGATCCTCCGCCGAGCGGTGGTCTCTTGTAAAGTTAGATATAGAACATTTTATTTATTTCGTACTGCCTAACCGCGCTCGGTTCTGTACCGCGGGGAGGCGCTCGTGATCTATTTTTAAGGATTTAAGATAATAATTTATTATTTATTTCGAGTCTCTTTAACTTTAATAATTATTGTGTAACTAGCAGTTGCGATGCCACACCGCACACGGACGCAACAGGCGTCTCGCTGCAACAATATTTGTCGACTGATCCCGGTACTGCCAACCTCTCAACCTCAAACACCATCGTGAACATAGTCAATCCACAGCAGACCCGGAATCAGTCGCAACCTCGTCGGGAGTTCGGCGCCTAGTCGCGTCCACAAAACTACATCTGTTGGTTCGCCGCATTAACGTCTGCGTATCGAAAGCTCTGATACGGGCCAGAGGGTCTATAGAAGCAGTTTTCGCTAACCCGCACCGCTAGCGATCCCAATCGTCCGTGGCCTGTATGAGAGCTGTCGGTGAATCCCGCGGCGCGCCGCGCTCACCTCCGGCGCTCGTCCGCGGGATTTTTTGTTTCGCGTCGTTCGAGGAGGACCGGCTGCAAGCGGAAACCTGTTTGGGATTTTCGTGATTGTTTTTTTTCTCGTGCCTCACTCTTCGGTCCCTCTCGGCTCGACGCCGAACTGATCGCGTCCGGGCGCGCTGCAAAAAGTAAAAGAGGACGGCCCCGAACTCCCGAGGACTCGCGTACCCTAGCTGCGTAAGTGACTACAATCGATAACTCAGTTCAAGCGACGTACGCGGGCCGGCGCCGTCGCAGCGGCGGCGGCGCATCCACAGAGTGCCTTTTACATTAATAACAAATTAAATCGATTATAATATTTAATTTTTAGTTGATCGAGATAGATGGATTGTTTATTTATTGTCTCCTTTTGAATAAAGTATTCAAATTGGCACAGTTATTACTTTTGTATTTTTGACAGAACTAAGGTGATTAGTTTCGACTTAGCATAGTTTTTTTTTTCTTTGAATTTAAAGTGTGATATTTTATAATATTTATATAACAAAGTTTAATGTTTTAATTAAGGGACCAATGTAAGTGATTAGGAGAAATTCTGATAGAAGCAGCCTGATACGCTTTCGAATCTTACCAAGAGACTGCACTCTCGCCACTTATGAATACAAATAATACATAATATTTTGTTATACATGTCAGATCTACGATTTTGTATGATCAATAAACGAACATGTTGCCCGTTTTTGGTTTTGTGTTTAATTATCATGATCATGATAGACCGAGATGGTGGTATTTTTGTTTTCCTTTAGTTTATTAGTTTCAGTTTTTCTCCGTATAATAGCGATAATGATTTTGTACCTAATCATAAGTTAGTTGTAAGCGTTTTCAGTTCGCGAATATTATTTATTATCAGTTCATTACGTATTATAAACCATTAAAGCTGAATTATTTAATTCCTTTTGTATTTAAACAGACATTTATGAACTAAGTTTACATAACTTAATGTTAGTAATATATCATGAGTCATTTAATATAAACAGGCATTAGGTTTAAACACTAGTACACCTACCTATGTCAGTTGTAATTAAGTATTTAATTTTTTATTTAATTCCATTGTAGTTTAATCTTAACTTAACCATCCAAAAAATTGACTACGTATTCTCTTTTAGACAAAACAACTTAAGGCTAAAGCTTGTTTATGACATTTTTTTCTTGTAAGTTATCCTTATTTCCATCTGCATTTTTATTGAATTATAGTAAAAATATGTTCAAATTCTGTTTTTTATTTTGTTTTTAGCTCATTTAGTTACTGAATGATTTCCAAGTTTTTATTATGATTTTCATTGAGTAACAAGAAAGTGGACGAGAACATTCATCTTAATGCAGCAGCAGAAAGACTACACAAACAGCAGTAGGAGGGATCAGAGTACACTACCAATTGTTGGAAAATGATTTTGGACAGTGAACGTCCAAGATATGTTTACACTTTTGCACTTAGTCCATAATAAGGCGAAAAATGTACACATCTTTGACGTCGACTGTACCTATATGGACTGGATTAGACCAAGCGACCGAACACAAAGATTGGAGCTATTCCCATCTGTTACCACTGGGGACAACTGGGCAATAATTTTGACCAAGAAAATGATTAACCTTTTGACAGCGATGGTGCAAAACAAAACTGAGGCCAGAACAAAAACAATAGCCAGACAAAATTATGAATAAATTGAATCTTCTGATAAATATTGTCATGTCAAAATTAATGTACGTATAATGAATCATGAACTATTTAAAAAATGGGTCAAGTTACTTGTAAAGCTTTTTATTACATAAAATTAACGAAAAAGCGCACGCGCGGCTGTGGCCGTCCGTGGCTTCAGTGGCACGAGTTTTCGTTCGCGTACACAGCCATCTTTAGCTCTCAAAAGGTTAAACACCAATAAACTTTAAATTTTTTGGCAAGACGTTGACAGATCAGCCAACGGTTCTAAGCAACCGTAAGTCCAAGAACAAGAATGCTTGTTCCTACGTTTGGTCTAAACCTACCATTTATGGTTGAGATTATTTAGTGTGACCTACTTTTTATAAAACTGGAATTTGAGTCTTCTACCTTGGACGGTAGAGTTGCATTTTGAATAGACTTCTTCGATGCAATTCGGCCAACTCAAATAATCTCAAGTTTAATTGGAAGTTTGTGGACATGAATAGGTTCTTGTCGAACCGACTACAACCGTGAAACACCTTGTTCAATTCACCAAGTTCAATTGGTGGCACAATGTGCCACTGAGAAACTGTCGAGGAAAGTTAAACCCCACACACAAGGTGGACTGATGACCTGGTAAAGGTTGCGGGAGTCCCCTGGATGCGGGTGGCGCAGCACCGGTCAATTTGGCACTCGTTAGGGGGGGGCTATGTCCAGCAGCGGACGTCTTTCGGCTGATATGATGATGATGATGATGAAAGTTATACCAGCAGGTCGATCACGTAACGCATTGTACGCGCGTCAGGTAGATCTAAATGTCAGTTTTTATACGGAAAAGTGACAGTTAAATTGTCCTAACGCGCGTTCGAAACGTTACGTGTTTACCCCTCAGCACCCTAATTGCGTTGCGTAACCAAAGACCGTTAGTGTGATTTGATATGATGCTATTCAAACTTCGTCACAAACCGATATCGATTGGGAAAGATTCGCAATTAGGCTGCAGTTGCACTACAAATGCAGAGAAACTGTTGTCAACAACGACTGAATGTGTAAGTATTTCTTCTTATCAGGAAAGTTACCTATAATGGGTAAGTTGTAATTTGTAATGATGGCATAATACAAAGTTTATATACTTAACGCATTCACTGCCATCCTCTTTTCCTGGACATTCACCAGGTGCCGCACTTTGCTGTGTGCCCCGAACGCATATGTGAGTTCAACAGACTATATTACCCAGTGCCTCCGACGCACATATTATGTGTTCATACTAATTTGACATTGGTTTGTTCGCATTAAAATTAAAATTCATTTATTTCAAGCTACACATTATGGGCTCATATTACACAGTTAGGAATTACATTCAGAAACAAATCATTTAATAATTAACATAAAAATTATCCTACACCAGTCCTTACATGCCTGTTGCAACAGTGCATGATATAATGACAGTCTAGTCTGCCCGCTATCATCGCTAGGACGGTGTTGGTGCTGGCTCGCACGCGCCGGAGCAGGGACGCGACCCGCAGTCGCATAGGAACTAGGTAATTATTCTAACAAAAGGAATAAACATGGTAATTAATATTTTATATTCTTTAATCACATTGAACCTTTAATATCGATTCCTAATTGTGCTTCATTCATTATACAACTAAAATTGAACTAAATAGAATAACAAAACACCATTGAAATTGGGATACTTACACCAAAAAAAACAATATATTTGATAACATTTATACTGATCACCAAAAAAACAATTCAGTGTTTGTGATGATTGACGTTTATAATTCAAATATTTTTACTGAAAGTAACCATAAGAATATTATGTGCTTATAGTAAGTATAATTTAGAGCATTACATATCTTTTGATAAAAATATTAGACATAAGTAGAACATTTCAACATTAATGACTCAAATACGCGTCGAAGGCACAGGGTGAAAGTCATTAAATATTATGAACGCGTCTGTGCGTCAAAGGCACAGGGTGAAAGTCACGGTGACGCATAAATGCGTCGGTGGCAGTGAATGCGATATACATATGTCGAGGAACGAGAAACAAAGTAGGAACCTAAAACAGAACTCTCCTCATGAAAACTTGATGCCATCAAAAACATCCTGTAAAAAAACCCAAGTCTCGCAGCTCAGTCTTTCTACCGTAAAAAGTTGTGAGATCCATGTAATACCAAGTCGGTTAATCTATTTAGTCTCTACTTAAAGGACCTTCTGTCTTAAGTTATTACATAAGTTATTATCATGCCAATATTAAAAATATTTTACGTTTTAAACAAATAGATCGACTTGGACATCGCATGATTTGATTATTAGTATGTATCACACTACACAGCACGACGGGCCAGCAACCAACAGCAACGAGAGTTTCAATCGCGTGAGGCGCGATAGACTAAAGAATCTATCTAATATAATTGTAATATTCATTGTGTTTTCATGCGATGTCCAAGTCGATCTATTTGTTTAAAACGTAAAATATTTTTAATATTGGCATGATAATAACTTATGTAATAACTTAAGACAGAAGGTCCTTTAAGTAGAGACTAAATAGATTAACCGACTTGGTATTACATGGATCTCACAACTTTTTACGGTAGGAAGACTGAGCTGCGAGACTTGGGTTTTTTACAGGATGTTTTTGATGGCATCTCACTTCTTTTTGTAGAGTCCTACTTTTTGGTACCATCAACTTCTAACGAATTTTGTTAAAGGCTTTGTCTTATGATATTTTTTTATTTTGACTTGGCGGGGGCACTGCCGTGCCCCCAGATAGGTTTTCCCATGATTAAGACATTAAACTATATTTGTATTCTAAATTTGAAGCTTCTATGTCTGCTAGAAGTGCCTTGGACTTTTGATGATCGGTGAGTCAGTCAGTCAGTCAGTGAGTGACAAAATTTAGAAACTTTAACAAGTTGTCATTCTTAAACTACTGGTTCAAATTGACTGAAATTTTAAATATACCGTGTTTATATACCTAATGCCTGATTAGTTACTGAAAATTCAGGTTTCTTGTTTTATCCACAACGAAATTATAGGGGGGTCGAAAATGGCCTGAATTGCTTCGAGAAAAGGATGGTACGGCCGTGCCACTTTTTTTTGCTCGACTTGGCGGGGGCACTGCCGTGCCCCCAGATACGTCTTACCTTTTTCGATATTTCTAACGGGTCTATTGTCAGATTTGATCAAACTGGAATTCATAAGGTTGTATAGTGTGTGGTGTGCAATAAAGAGTATTTGTATTTGTAAAAGGTCAAAATTTGTAGGTATGAGATTTTGGATAAACAGAACAATAACTTGTTCTAAGATTAAGTCTATTACTATTCATTAATGTTTGGTCGAATTGACTTTTTTCTGTTCCTGAGGTGGGAACCCATCCCATTTTGGTAAAATGGAACTGATGATGAAGATCACAGCACAGATGACTTATGGAACTCCTCAAGGAAAGTACCTACGTCAAATTTCTGATAATTACTTTGAAGTGTCAATTCTGAGATCCTTGAGGAATCGACGGAACTCTTCAAATATTATCAGCCCGATTCGGGTTTTTTCTAACACATTTGTTCTCAGAAAGCAGGTCACTTTGTAAATTGGAAAGGAAATGTGGAAATTTTCATGCAACTTGAGGCGAGGCGAGGCGAAGTACCTACTGAATTGAAGTCGGTTTAAACTTTGTTTCTAAAGTAAATTATTATTTATCGGACGTTTTACGGCTCGAAGATTATCATACAACAGTACCTTAGGTAGTTCGAAATTGCAACACAATGTTTGAAAACACATGACAGTTTATTTATAGGTACTAAGTATAATTTACCTAAAAGACTACCTAGTGAAATACAGACCTAGGAAAAATAAAAATAAATCGGCTCAATTAACGATAAATTAGCACGATTTGTACTTACCTACATCATTTTATGGACATAATTTGATCAGGCACCGCGTTCCTTGACTGAGTCGGCCACTTTGGTAAACCAACACCCAGATAACGCTTGGCCTGGCCTTGACAAGACATCTCATTTCCACAACCGTCCATGACACATCAAATACATGCATCAGCCGTCGAACATCGCTATCACAAACGATTGAAGTTCCAATTCGCACGGCAAGCTTTTCAGGACCCGCAAAGTGAAAATTGCCCGCGTTATGGCATGGCATACAGTGAAACGGATGTTAAAAATAATATTGATATTGGTCAGTTAAATAACGACATTAACGACTAGGTGCAGATTATTGTGATTTATAGTTTCAAGAATTTGATTGACCCATATGCGGCTTAGGCTTACACACCATTCCTAGGTACCTACTGAAATAACACGAAAATGTGTATTTCCCTGGAGCTTTTAATTATAAATAAAACTATTTTTAAGGTTCCGATACCTCAAAAGGAAAAAACGGAACCCTTATAGGATCACTCGGTTGTCTGTCTGTCCGTCTGTCACAGCCGATTTGCTCCGAAACTACTGGACCGATTGAGTTGAAATTTGGTACACATATGTAAATTGGTGACCCAAAGATGGACGCGTAAAGTAAATTAATGAATTCTGAAGAAAGGGGCCACTTTTGGGGGGTAAACTGGAAAATTAAAAAAAAAAGTTTCGCAAACTGTATTGTGTGACATATCAAATAAAAGAGGTTGTTGTAAGCATGTCAGATATAACTTTTTTATAATTTTATCAAAAACAGATTTGAAGTAATTTAGGAAAAAAGACGAAAATTGACCATCCCCCCCCCCCCCCCCTTATCTCCGAAACTACTAGGATTAAAATTCTGAAAAAATATGGAAAATAGTTCCTTGCCTAAAGATTACAGGAAAACCTATTTAGTTTAGGCATAATTATTTACTGGACCTAATTTCATACTAACTAATCTTTCCTAATCTTACTAAACATCAAGTGTGCTAATATATTTGAAACTAATACCTAATTATTTTTCCTAATGATTACTAAGCCTAATTGTTATTGTGCCTAATAATGATTACTATGTCTAATGAACACTACTTGCACCTAATTTCGTTACATTTATCCTGTTACTTGACCTATTAACTTTTGCTATAATGTTTCACTAGACCTAACCTACCTTTTCGGCTTTCCTTTGAATATCATCAAATATACCTAAGTCATTACGTTAGGTTCCTTTTATAATAATCCTAAAAACTTAAGTATTAAAAAAATTGGGTCTAATGAAACATTAGGTCAAAAGAAGCATTTAAGGCTAAAGTACCTAGTTAGGTCTAACAAGAGAGAATCCCCTGATAGATGGTCAATTAAGCCAGTCAGTCAATAAGTGACAAAAACCGAATCAGAGCATTCCACTTCCACGTGGTCTCGTCTGTCCTACCCCTAGAGTGTACACAGCGTGCATTTTTGATATTACCTCAAATTGTAACCAGAGGTAGGTGTTAGGGCTGTGAACCGATATTGCAAGAAAATTTTAATTTAATCTTAACTACCGAAGCGTAATTAATTTTTGAAAATTTATCGAGCAGTAATGTATTGCGTACACTCATTTGACTCACGGAAGAAGCGGGTCACTTGTGACAGTTATGACGTCGCGTCAGTAAGACAAAGTAGTGATCCATTGCGTGCTGTATTATTTTATATGGACAAAAAAAGTTGGTAGGTAGTTAAGAGAAATTTCTTGCAATATCAGTTCATAGCTCTAACACCTACATCTGGTTACAATTTGAGGAAATATTAAAAATACATGCTGTATAAGAGCCTGCGGAGCCAGGAGCTCGCGAAAGAGGTCGTGAGTCGAGTGTGCCTGTAAGACGAAGGGCTGACGAAGTGAGCTTCTGGCGAGAGCCCGGGCGGAGGGCGGGCGAGTGGACTGCGCCTCAGAACAGAAATTAATGGTTATATCATCAGATAGAAGTCATTAGGTTAGGTTTGTTATATAATTATCCTAAAATGTTTACTATTTAAGAAAAAATGTATTAGGTCTAATGAAACATCAATTAGGCCAAAGTAAATATTTAAGACTAAAGTAGTTACATTAGGTCTAACAAGGAAGAACCTTAATCTTCGCCGCCACTGAAACATTTTCCAAACTTTTGCTATAATTAAAAATAACTCTTGACATTGGGTTACCTACATATTCTACTCTAAGGCAGGTCGGTGTAGGTACGACGACGAGCAAAGTGAGGAGTGTTAGGAAGAACTGCGACCCTACAGCACGCGAGCCGAGCGAGCGAAGCGAGCGTACCGGTAGCGGCCGGCGAAGCGCCAGAACCGACTTATTACAAAAAGGAATATCTTGACGCCGTAACTAAGCGTAGGTAGAGGTATAGTTTCGTTAAAATGCGCGTAAAGAATAACAGCCCAGAGGCCCTAGCACATAGGTTTTAACGTCACGTTTTACGGCGAAAATGTACTGAAACGTCACGTAAAACGTGACGATAAAACCTCTGGTACGACCCCGCGTGGACGTCAGATTCCCTCTTCCTAAATTAAAAGTAAACCTAAGCGCCTGTTCACACCTATCCGTAACTGTCGGTGTCGGATCCGATAACGACACTTTTTGTATGGAGCATTTGTATTTTGTATCAATTATACATTTATTCATTCAAAAACAGTTTTAATTGTGTGTGAAGTACATGCAAATTAAAGCTGTTAAATACAAAGTTACGGACTGGGCGGTGTGAACAGTAGCATGTTTTCCATCATTTACTTGCCCGCCGATATCGTTACTGAATCCGACACCGAAAGATACCTAGGTGTGAACAGTCCCCTTATTCTGTAACTTATTTTAAGCTCACCTCAACGCTCACCCACAAATATATCTTGACGGCGCGATTCGTAGTAACTAAGCGTAGGTAGAGGTCTAGTTTCGTTAAGCGTGACTAATAATGGCGGCATTAGCTATGAGATTGTTATCTTGTGCCCGTACGCTGTCCGCCGCGCAGCCGTTTGGATGCGCCTGTAGATGCGTTTATTCATGGAGTCAATATATTATTTTGTATCTGTGCCATAGCAGTTTAGTAAAAAAAAACATGCCGCTAAATTGAACAATCTCTTCGCCGTGAAATTTGTTATTGATTGTGGATGGATAATCTTTGTTTTACAATTTTCTCGCAGTCGAAGTGAAAAGTATAGTGTATAACTCGGGTCTAAAAGCCATATTACCCCTCGAAATATTTTCCCTCACTTCGCTCGGGAAAATATCCATCTCGTGGTAATATGGCTTATTTTAGCCCCTTATTGTCATACAATCTATACTATAAAAACATGGAAAACATTGGTGCAGCTGACCCGGCTTTACAATAGCCGCACGCCACATGCCAAATCCTTATCCAAATGCACGAAGGTACAGTCAGCATCATAAACATGTATACACTTTTCGACCTTATATCTAAGTAATAAGGTCATAGAATGTATATATGTTTATGATGCTGACTGTATATAGATGGCGGCCTACAAACTCTGAGTCTCTGACGAAAATAATCCGTCGCTGGTCTCTATAAGGTCGATTCCACGAACAGAGAAGGATCGTGTTCTCCACGTGTGAGCCTTATTTGCTTTCGCGTTAAGTCTGTTTGCAAAACGTGTCCTGGGGCATGCATAGAATATTAATATGGCTTACGTTTATATCTAGAGGAAAACAGTACCTACCTTTAATTTAGCATGGGAACTCCACCGATAAGACAAATGGGGTATTACTTATTGGCAGTAGGCACAGTGAGGGTTTGCTACCTAATTCCGAGATTTGGCGTAGACACTAGTTTTATGAAAGATACGAAAGTGACTGCCTGGTGCCTGCATCTGACCTTCCAACGCAAAGCGAAAACTAGACCTTATTGTGATTAGAACGGTTTCCTCACGACGTTCTCTTTCTAAATATCATATGATATTGCGTAGGTACATAAGCTTGTTTTAACCCACTCAGATAACTTATGCGCTCTGGGACCCCGCACGGACCGAGGGTCTCGACGCCAAAAGGTACAAAGCTGTACTCTCTGCAGAGGCCTCTATATTTATTACATTTCACATGTTCGGCGTTTTTCGCCGCTGCACCCGCTTTAGAAGTAGTCCGTTGGAGGTGTGACACAGGTAGCATCCGCCCCAACCTCCACGGAACCAGAGACACACCATCAGGTCTTTTGCCATCATCTCTGACAATGCCAGGAGGCTCAAGAAGAGCAGGCACATTAATGGTGGCAAGAGACCGGCGCGGCGGATGATGGCCTGCACTTTTTTGACAATAAAGTCCGTGGTCCATGCCACAAGGGCATTATATGTGGAGTGCATATCGTGACCCCAAGTCGCCAGACGAAGGGAGGTCGGAATTCAGGAAGATATTTGACCGTATTTGGAGAGGGATGGGAGTATATTAGTAATTGTTTTGAGTTTTATCCATGAGGCAATTTCGGCCATAATATGTAACAATAATATGTGGGATATCAGACTGCCATATCAAGGAAGAAAGTAAATACGAGACGTCTGTTAGTTTAGTGATAATAATAATTGCTGCTGGATGTAGTGATAAGGGCATCCATTATCTAATATTTGTACAGCTAACAGTGATAGTGATTAGATAACAAAATATACTATAAATATAAATATCTATAAGTTAAAAAGTTACTTAAAAAAGGCGAAGTTTATGCCTAGTATCTAATCTATCGCTCTTTTTAGGAGCAAACCTTTAAGAAGTTGGTAAAACTCTCGGAAAAGGGTCGAAGTACCTACAAAATAATGCATAAGTACCTACGATTCCGCCCCGCGAAATGCGAAAGTGGCCTCTAAGCTTACAATACAATGCAAAGAAGTAAGTAATCTTTATTGTACACAAATGTCGTGCTTTTTTACCCTGTTATTTTGCGAAAAGGATCGAAAATATGTAATTGTTGAGAAACTTCTGACTAAACTGAAAACCGTAAATTTCAAGGGAGATTTTAGAGGACTCAATCGTTATCACTTAAGTGTCTGTCTAGCTGGTTCCCTGGGCTGCTGTTCGGAACGCGCTCATGCCCCTCACCTTATTTATTTATTTACACTTTATCTCACAAAACAAAAACAAAGAACCGGCCAAGTGCGTGTCGGACCACGCACGACGTAGGGTTCCGTGCCTATTAAAAAGGTCGTAACGTGGTTGCCACTCGAGAACCTTTCCGCCCCAACGGCCATCGGTTCGGTCGGCCCTAGGCAATACAGATAATTAATGTAAATAACTTCATTTTAATATCCAAGAAAAAGAAAATCAATTAAGATCGGTGTCGGCCGCCGTAATGTCTGTAGGCAGTCGATTCGCGCCAGGCCAGGCTACCGAGTAAACGATACATTGTAGGTACCTATTACCTATTTACTATTACGTTGGCGCTGGTACTGTCGTCTGGAAAACTCTGGCTTAGTCTGTAAGTGTGACAACGCAATATTAGCACGACCGAGCGGAAGAAGGTGGTCTATATCAACAGACAAACTACGAAACATACACCCTTCGTTTACGATGAAACCCCCTCACCGAGTAATTGATGACTGTGAAAGTGTGAAAAAAATACAGTAGGCAATAAAAGCTGATACCAAAAATGTAGTTTTTAACAGAAACTTATTATCCCGACTATGTCCAATTTCCAACACAATTATTTACACAGTTACCTCACGGTTACCACGTAAAGGCTCATCCCGGGGACAGCGTAAATCAATTTCATTTACAGCGTTTTGTTGGTCACAGTACTCGGTCGGGCAGCCATCGGCACAAAGGGTCGTAAACGCGCGTAATTCTTTACGCAACTCCGACGCAATTCTTCTTGCTGAGAGCCATGTACTTTAGTTGCAGTTAAACTGCAAAATATGCATTAGCATAAAAAGTTAGTCAAGACAGTGCCTAATCAACTAACTGCAAAAATACTAACATCTTGTAAGAATGTGCATGCTAGCTGTTTTTCTACTATGAGTTAGCTAGGTTCCTATTGTGATGTATTATAGAGGCGAGACAGAGAGAAATGAATAGCTGCACGCGCGGCTCCGCCCGTATATTGTAACTATATGTGTATAACGAAAGTATTAGCTCAGTGTCAAGAACATGGACGTTTACCTTATGACCAGGAGAGATACCGTCTCTCCTGTATCTCGTTACGACGAGTACGTATACCTAATCCCAATTTGATCCCTTATCAGTGATAAAAAATGGTTGTCTGTAAAGTCTGTTTACGGACGATAATTTGACGTGAAAACGTGATAAGAAAACATTGATCAAAAATTGCATAACACGTAACTATTTACTCATTTATCGTTAGGAATACTCCTGTGAAGTTTCGAATAAAATAATCGATCTAATCGTGTTTCCCCATTCAAATTTGGTCCCCATTTCACCCCCATAGAGGGTGAATTTTGAAAAATTCTTTCTTAGTGCACCCCTAGACCTTATAAGAAACCTAACGGGTCAAATTTGGAGTCTCTAAAACCTGCGGTTTGGGCTGTGCTGTGTGTTTTCGTGCGTGCTTCGTATTTCCACAAAAAGAAATGTTGTTGTTAGCTTGGGAAATCCATTGTTGTCGTATTCTTATCTGCTATCACTATCAGTAATAGTATTTTTCATTTGCGATAAGCGAATTAAACAGAATTTAAAATTTCAGGCCACCTAGGTAATCAAGAGCGGTATTACATTGTTTATGTACGCATTCACGCAGTCAGCCACTTAACCTAAATCACAAAGAGAAACTAGTTTTTACCTGCGACTTCGTCCGCGTAGTTTTCTACGCAATCGCATGTTTTCCCCGACTCATTCCATAAATTTGTCCTTAGGAGAGAATTTTTTCGTGAGAAATTTTGGAACCCAAACTAATATTCAACCCTAACAAATTTCATCCTTATGGAAGGTAACCAAGCAGACGTTTGTTATATAGTAAGGATATAAGGTAGGAGACATATAGTATCTCACACATTTTGTAATAGTGCCGCAATCGACACTGTACTGTACTGTACGTTCAGGCTCTAGATAGGTGCGGCTATAGACACACCACCACAGGAACGAACGAGCATTTTTGCATCCATGGTTGACTTGACTTGACGCAACAAATCTTGACTTCTAAATTAATTAATTCATCAGTCAACATTTCTTCGAGCTTAAAATAAGTAAAGAATTTGATAAGCGATGAAATAACACTTCAATAGGTATTATTATAGTTGCAATTACAAGACTCAACCTTGTTTTTTTCGTCTTAAAGATATAGGGTTTATGGTGGCACTCCACTTGGCGGTATTTGGCCAAATATTCGTGTTGCACCTTATTCCTTCCTATGGCAAATGAAAGAGAGGCAACGATACAACGCGAACACGCAACCCAGAGTGTGGTGCGACCATAAGGTATATAAAAGTATAAAGCGTTCGCTTTTAGGTACAAACGACTCATCGCCTATGGCCTATGTCCAGCAGTGGATGTCTTTCGGCTGATATGATGATGATGATGACTCATCGTCGATCGTCGTCCGTCACGTCAAAAGAGGGCACAAAGTGTATCGTATCAGACAATAACAATGTACCTAAGCCCGTCTGACAGAGTTTATCGTAAGAGCTATTGATACGATTGGTGGCGATAATATCGTATGATTGATACTTCAAAATGTAATTGAGGTAAAAGCGTTTTCCACTTCTTCTACTGGGATATTAGATCCGATTTTGATAAGCCCACGTTACTGCGACTAATCTCAAATTGGGTAATTATGTCGTCATCAAGAGATCGAAATTTCGGTAGCATATTTGAATAGTTCAAAACACACGTTTTGTGGCAATGCAATAGTATACCCTAAATAATGATGGAAGATGCGAACGGAAAACGGGCCGAGAACTCACTACTCGCAAAATTGCTACCTACTTAAATTCGGATATCTGTAGGTCGATCACGTAACCTTTCTTACGAACGTCTGTAAGATTTAAACGTCAATTTTATATGGAAAACCGGCCAAGTGCGTGTCGGACCACGCAAAACGAAGGGTTCCGTGCCTATTAAAAAGGTCGTATCGTCACAGAAATTTTACGGCACTTACGTCCTTTTCTTTGAGGAAGGCAGTTTTTCAGCAATATCTCGAAAACCTCTGAACCGATCTTGTTCAAAACAATTTTCGGTGAATGAAATTAATAAGCCCTATGTCCATGAATTTTTCCATATTTTTAAAATACACCGTTCAAAAATTAGAGGGGGGGGACAGAATTTTAGTGACTTTCGGGGCGATTATCTCCGACCCTATTCACTTAATCAAAAAAAATGCAAAGAAACCTTATATTTATTTTGAAAGGCCTATCGATTGATGTGCCACACGGGGGGTCACAATGAAAAAAAAAATTTTGACTTTTTGTTTTATGTATGGAGTGCACCCCTAAAAAAATTTTTTTTTGTCATTTTAATTACAAAACTATGTAGCGGCTAACAAAATACACCTATCCTCAAAATTTTGTTCAAATACACCTTATAGTTTTCGAGTAAAATGCCTGTGACATACGGACAGACGGACAGACGGACAGACGGACAGACGGACAGACGGACAGACGGACAGACGGACAGACGGACATGACGAAACTATAAGGGTTCCGTTTTTGCCATTTTGGCTACGGAACCCTAAAAATGACAGTTAGATTGAGATTTAACTGTCAGACGCGCGTTCGGAACGAACGTTACGTGATTACCCCCCTGAGGGCCTACCGCGAAACGATTTTCGTTTTCGTTCGTGTATCTCCGTCTCTGTCGCTCGAACTAGCAAGTGCGACAGAGACGGAGATACACGAACGAAAACGAAAGTCATTTCGCGGTAGGCCCTCTGATCATCGTTTTTGGCCTGTGAGGCTGTGATACCATCTCAGACTCCGAGCTGGTCTTAGGAGTGAACAACACATAAACCATGCGCAATGTATAAGAAGCAAGAAACCTTTTCGTTGAGTTGATAGAAGCGTTCATAGAGGCGCTATTGTGCTAAGGAGAGGTCTAAGTGACATAGAAAATGAATGGCTACAACTACAATTAACTCTATGGTAAATGTTCCTGCAGCAGGCTTATTATTATCGAGAACGCGACATCGCATAGATTTTAACGATCCTCTTTTTTATTAGAATGTGCAATAAGTATAAGATAAAAGAAATGGTGTTGTTAGCTTGGGAAATCCGTTGTTTCCGTATTCTTCTTCAGATAGTATAGTTAATTATTTTATTATGGTCTATTTATTTTTCCCTATTCTTTATCAAATATCTATCAACAAAATATGGCCAAATCGTCTTCATAATCCCTTTTAATTTTCGTCTCGTCGTCCTCTAGTTAATTTATTTGACGTGATGCTGGCAAAAATGTCAAACGACGATTGTCATAAAAAAAGAATAAAGTATAAGATACATACTAGTGACGATTGCATTTTGTTTCAAGTGCAACTGTTATGATGGCAAAATATTAGCCGATATCAACAAAAGGACCAAATTGCCCTTCGAGTCACAGCAAGGGTTACAGCAGTCTTCCGCGGCATAATTGAGACTTTTAATTTTTTTACGAAACCACATAGGGCCTTGCAAGCAACAGATGCTTTAGGCCACAAAATGGCCGTAATAACCATCTTGTTCTGCATTCGCAGGTTGCAGTTTGCGACTCAACTCAACATCTGTTTAGCTAGAGTTTACAATGCAGGAACAAGCGGCAGTGGCGAATAGACCTGACCAATTATAGACCTGCCTATGATAAACAATAATATACTGAAAGCAGAGCGATATAAATATTTTAAAATATACCGATCGAATATAAAACAAATAAAACTGTGTAAATAAATCAGCTTCGACTAAGCTTGGAGGCGTTTGTGACAACATTGAGCATACGAAAATGAAAAATATTTATTTGTGTCTACCTTAAGGGTCCGCTGGATGCGGGTGGCCCAAGACCGGTCACTTTGGCACTCTTTGGGGGAGGCCTATGTCCAGCAGTGGACGTCTTTCGGCTGATATGATGATGATGATGTAAGGGTCGCCAGGATGCATCACTCTCCAAACATTTTTTGGTTCTCATTTTAAAACAACATGCCGTCGTTTATACGTGTCATCACACTGAAAACAAAAAACGGCACGACCAAAAGGCCGGTCCTCAAGCTTGCCCCTCTGCACGTGAATACTCCAAAGACGGAATCGCTATACCATCAACAACAGTGCCTACGAACAAGAAGCAAAGAAGAGAAGATGGCTCATAAATGGCATCGGATACCTCGCAAACTCTTTGTTCGGAGTTTTAGACGAGCACTTCGCTGAACAATATAAAATAAAAATAAAATAAAAAATAAAAATCGTTTATTTCAGACCATTAGCGATCCATATGTTGTTAGTACAGCAAACCTTAAGAACTATGTTAGAGATATATGTTAATACAAAAAAAAAACAATGAGCCTAACATAAAACTAAAAATAAAATCTGGAAGGTATATGCTCGCCCTTCGCAGCGCCAAGCAGGGCGTCTATAGTGCTCTACTTGGCCCTGCCAATAGCCACCTCCATCCAGTATTTTGTGAGCTTAGCAGGCCGTTGCCGCTGCCGCGCACCACGCGCACGCATATAAACACGATATTAAACTTATACAAAAAAAAACGAAAACCGCGTGACAAAACTATACCAACAACATACTCGTACATCAATTATTGAATACAACAATACACTCAAGCGAAGTGAGTAAGTGATGAGCCAACAACATCAGTTTACAAATAAACATTTGTACGACCTTCAGACCCAGGAGATTCGGTTGGAAAATCAAGACTGACAGATGAGTTTTTCATTTTTGAGGTCAAACTGCCACTTCTCCGACCATGAATAAGTAGAGTCACGGAAATATTAATTTATGATTTTTCCTTCTCACCCTTTAGTTGTAGGCAGCATGTACAAGCGAGCTGTACATTGCAACTTTTATGTCTATACAGCACTTTCATATTATGTCATTTACATAGCTAGCTATAATTTGCACAGTTTATACAACGTTTGTTTGTAACCACTTTTCAGTGTCAATAAAATCACTCTACAGAACATGCTAGAATAAGATGAAACTTTGTATACACAATGGGGATCCGCCATATCTAGGTCGGAAACTAGTTTCAGTTGTTGTGTCAGGAGACGCTCTCTTCTATTCATCATCATCATCATATCAGCCGAAAGACGTCCACTGCTGGACATAGGCCTCCCCCAAAGTGCCACAATGACCGGTCCTGCGCCACCCGCATCCAGCGGACTCCAGCGACCTTTACCAGGTCATCAGTCCACCTTGTGGGGGGCCTACCCACGCTGCGCCTTCCGGTACGTGTACGGTGCTCTTCCATTATCTTCAAATATATATATGGGGTACACTTAGAGTACCAACAAACATAAAGCATAAAGACCTGGAGGTTCATTAATGTACCTATGTATGTATATAACCTTACTTACCGTTTAACATTTTTTAGTAATGTTACATATAAATATTATCGAGATTATGTACTTTCGCATTGACGACACGTTTACGGATTAGTCAGTCTAGTTTTATCACTGACGTGTTTACTTGATAGCTCTCTAGCTAACACATGGTACGAGTGTGCACTATTGATGGGTAGACATACTGGAATCGCAAAGTACGAGTAGATACAAATAATAAGCAACTGAACCGACAATCTTCCCAATCCCATCCAAAACGACTTTAAAAACTAGAATTGCGTTGTCTATCAGACTTCGTCCTTGATCTCCGAATTGGTTAAGGCCGGAAAAAACGCCGTCCGTTGACATTACGCTTACGCTCCATGCATTTGACGAAATGTCAATACCACAAAAACTGACTCACTATTTGAAGGCCGTTATCCATTTACAAGCTTTATTAAATTATCTTGACCTGTTTGTTATTGTTAGTGTGACAAATATTGGAAGTATTGGAACTGAATTTTGAACCAACCGATTGAGCTGAAAGTTTGGGTATAAGTATAGTTTAGATAACAATTCAATATTATGGACCATCTAGCTGATCTGATGATGGAGACATGATGGTGGGCATGGGAATTCAATACTTAACCGACGTAACCCCGTTGAGTTTGGGCTCGTTAGAATCGTCTCAATGAGTAGTTGATGACGGTATACAGAAAAGTAGGTACGTTGGCAATAAAAGCTTGAACCAGAAACTTATTTACTTTCTGACATGGACGTCAAATATAATTATTATATTTACACTTTCGCACCTTACTGCTTTGGAGGACGAGTTGGAGTTGGAGTTGGAGTTCGTGTTGGAGATTGAGCTGGAGCTGGAGCTGGAGCTGGTGCTGGAGCTGGAGCTTGAGTTGGAGTTGGAGTTGGATTTGGAGTTGGAGCTGGAGCTGGAGCTGGAGTTGGAGTTGGAGCTGGAGCTGGAGCTGGAGTTGGAGTTGGAGCTGGAGCTGGAGTTGGAGTTGGAGTTGGAGCTGGAGCTGGAGTTGGAGTTGGAGTTGGAGCTGGAGCTGGAGTTGGAGTTGGAGCTGGAGCTGGAGCTGGAGTTGGAGTTGGAGTTGGAGTTGGAGTTGGAGCTGGAGCTGGAGCTGGAGTTGGAGCTGGAGCTGGAGCTGGAGCTGGAGTTGGAGTTGGAGTTGGAGCTGGAGCTGGAGCTGGAGTTGGAGTTGGAGTTGGAGTTGGAGTTGGAGTTGGAGCCGGAGCTGGAGCTGGAGTTGGAGTTGGAGTTGGAGCTGGAGCTGGAGTTGCAGCTGGAGTTCGAGTTGGAGTTCGTGTTGGAGATGGAGTTGGAGTTGGAGTTCGTGTTGGTTTGGGGTTGGAGTTGGAGGACGAGTTGGAGTTCGTGTTGGAGATGGAGTTGGAGTTGGAGTTGGAGTTAAAGTTGGAGTTCGAGTTGGAGTTCGTGTTGGAGATGGAGTTGGAGTTGGAGGTCGAGTTGGAGATGGAGTTGGAGTTGGAGGTCGAGTTGGAGGACGAGTTGGAGTTGGAGTTGGAATTGGAGTTGGAGCTTGAGCTGGAGCTGGAGTTGGAGTTGGAGCTGGAGCTGAGGTTGGAGGACGAGTTGGAGTTGGAGTTAGAGTTAAAGTTGGAGGTCGAGTTGGAGGTCGAGTTGGAGTTGGAGTTGGAGTTAGAGTTAAAGTTGGAGGTCGAGTTGGAGGTCGAGTTGGAGATGGAGTTGGAGTTGGAGGTCGAGTTGGAGTTGGAGCTGGAGCTGGAGCTGGAGCTGGAGCTGGAGCTGGAGCTGGAGCTGGAGCTGGAGTTGGAGTTGGAGCTGGAGCTGGAGCTGGAGTTGGAGTTGGAGCTGGAGTTGGAGTTGGAGTTGGAGTTGGAGTTGGAGCTGGAGTTGGAGTTGGAGCTGGAGCTGGAGTTGGAGTTGGAGTTGGAGTTGGAGTTGGAGCTGGAGCTGGAGCTGGAGTTGGAGCTGGAGCTGGAGCTGGAGTTGGAGTTGGAGTTGGAGCTGGAGCTGGAGCTGGAGTTGGAGTTGGAGTTGGAGTTGGAGCTGGAGCTGGAGCTGGAGCTGGAGTTGGAGTTGGAGTTGGAGTTGGAGTTGGAGCTGGAGCTGGAGTTGGAGTTGGAGTTGGAGCTGGAGCTGGAGTTGGAGTTGGAGTTGGAGCTGGAGCTGGAGTTGGAGTTGGAGTTGGAGCTGGAGCTGGAGTTGGAGTTGGAGCTGGAGCTGGAGCTGGAGTTGGAGTTGGAGTTGGAGTTGGAGTTGGAGTTGGAGCTGGAGCTGGAGCTGGAGTTGGAGCTGGAGCTGGAGCTGGAGCTGGAGTTGGAGTTGGAGTTGGAGCTGGAGCTGGAGCTGGAGTTGGAGTTGGAGTTGGAGTTGGAGTTGGAGTTGGAGCCGGAGCTGGAGCTGGAGTTGGAGTTGGAGTTGGAGCTGGAGCTGGAGTTGCAGCTGGAGTTCGAGTTGGAGTTCGTGTTGGAGATGGAGTTGGAGTTGGAGTTCGTGTTGGTTTGGGGTTGGAGTTGGAGGACGAGTTGGAGTTCGTGTTGGAGATGGAGTTGGAGTTGGAGTTGGAGTTAAAGTTGGAGTTCGAGTTGGAGTTCGTGTTGGAGATGGAGTTGGAGTTGGAGGTCGAGTTGGAGATGGAGTTGGAGTTGGAGGTCGAGTTGGAGGACGAGTTGGAGTTGGAGTTGGAATTGGAGTTGGAGCTTGAGCTGGAGCTGGAGTTGGAGTTGGAGCTGGAGCTGAGGTTGGAGGACGAGTTGGAGTTGGAGTTAGAGTTAAAGTTGGAGGTCGAGTTGGAGGTCGAGTTGGAGTTGGAGTTGGAGGTCGAGTTGGAGTTGGAGTTTGAGCTGGAGCTGGAGCTGGAGCTGGAGCTGGAGCTGGAGTTGGAGTTGGAGCTGGAGCTGGAGTTGGAGTTGGAGCTGGAGCTGGGGTTGGAGCTGGAGTTGGAGTTGGAGTTCGAGTTGGAGTTCGTGTTGGAGGACGAGTTGGAGTTGGAGTTAGAGTTAAAGTTGGAGGTCGAGTTGGAGGTCGAGTTGGAGATGGAGTTGGAGTTGGAGGTCGAGTTGGAGTTGGAGCTGGAGCTGGAGCTGGAGCTGGAGCTGGAGCTGGAGCTGGAGCTGGAGCTGGAGTTGGAGTTGGAGCTGGAGCTGGAGTTGGAGTTGGAGCTGGAGCTGGGGTTGGAGCTGGAGTTGGAGTTCGAGTTGGAGTTCGTGTTGGAGGTCGAGTTGGAGATGGAGTTGGAGTTGGAGGTCGAGTTGGAGGACGAGTTGGAGGACGAGTTGGAGCTGGAGCTGGAGCTGGAGTTGGAGGAGTTGTAGTTGGAGCTGGAGCTGGAGCTGGAGTTGGAGTTGGAGCTGGAGCTGGAGTTGGAGTTGGAGTTGGAGCTGGAGCTGGAGTTGCAGCTGGAGTTCGAGTTGGAGTTCGTGTTGGAGATGGAGTTGGAGTTGGAGTTCGTGTTGGAGGACGAGTTGGAGTTCAAGTTGGATCTCGTGTTGGAGATGGAGTTGGAGTTGATGGTCGAGTTGGAGGACGAGTTGGAGTTCGAGTTGGAGTTCGAGTTGGAGTTGGAGTTGGAGATGGTGTTGGAGTTGGAGTTGGAGTTGGAGTTGGAGTTGGAGTTGGAGATGGAGTTGGAGCTGGAATTGGAGTTGGAGCTTGAGCTGGAGCTGGAGTTGGAGTTGGAGCTGGAGCTGAGGTTGGAGGACGAGTTGGAGTTGGAGTTAGAGTTAAAGTTGGAGGTCGAGTTGGAGGTCGAGTTGGAGATGGAGTTGGAGTTGGAGGTCGAGTTGGAGTTGGAGTTTGAGCTGGAGCTGGAGCTGGAGCTGGAGCTGGAGCTGGAGCTGGAGCTGGAGTTGGAGCTGGAGCTGGAGTTGGAGTTGGAGCTGGAGCTGGGGTTGGAGCTGGAGTTGGAGTTCGAGTTGGAGTTCGTGTTGGAGGTCGAGTTGGAGATGGAGTTGGAGTTGGAGGTCGAGTTGGAGGACGAGTTGGAGTTCGAGTTGGAGCTGGAGCTGGAGCTGGAGTTGGAGGAGTTGTAGTTGGAGCTGGAGCTGGAGCTGGAGCTGGAGTTGGAGTTGGAGCTGGAGCTGGAGTTGGAGCTGGAATTGGAGTTGGAGCTGGAGCTGGAGCTGGAGGTCGAGTTGGAGGTCGAGTTGGAGGACGAGTTGGAGTTCGTGTTGGAGATGGAGTTGGAGTTCGAATTGGAGTTCGTGTTGGAGATGGGGTTGGAGTTGGAGGTCGAGTTGGAGGTCGAGTTGGAGGACGAGTTGGTTCGAGTTGGAGCTGGAGCTGGAGCTGGAGCTGGAGTTGGAGTTGGAATTGGAGTTGGAGCTGGAGCTGGAGCTGGAGTTGGAGTTGGAGCTGGAGCTGAGGTTGGAGTTCGTGTTGGAGATGGAGTTGGAGTTGGAATTGGAGTTGGAGCTTGAGCTGGAGCTGGAGTTGGAGTTGGAGCTGGAGCTGAGGTTGGAGGACGAGTTGGAGTTGGAGTTAGAGTTAAAGTTGGAGGTCGAGTTGGAGGTCGAGTTGGAGATGGAGTTGGAGTTGGAGGTCGAGTTGGAGTTGGAGTTTGAGCTGGAGCTGGAGCTGGAGCTGGAGCTGGAGTTGGAGTTGGAGCTGGAGCTGGGGTTGGAGCTGGAGTTGGAGTTGGAGTTCGAGTTGGAGTTCGTGTTGGAGGTCGAGTTGGAGATGGAGTTGGAGTTGGAGGTCGAGTTGGAGGACGAGTTGGAGTTCGAGTTGGAGCTGGAGCTGGAGCTGGAGTTGGAGGAGTTGTAGTTGGAGCTGGAGCTGGAGCTGGAGTTGGAGCTGGAGCTGGAGTTGGAGCTGGAATTGGAGTTGGAGCTGGAGCTGGAGCTGGAGGTCGAGTTGGAGGTCGAGTTGGAGGACGAGTTGGAGTTCGTGTTGGAGATGGAGTTGGAGTTCGAATTGGAGTTCGTGTTGGAGATGGGGTTGGAGTTGGAGGTCGAGTTGGAGGTCGAGTTGGAGGACGAGTTGGTTCGAGTTGGAGCTGGAGCTGGAGCTGGAGCTGGAGTTGGAGTTGGAATTGGAGTTGGAGCTGGAGCTGGAGCTGGAGTTGGAGTTGGAGCTGGAGCTGAGGTTGGAGGACGAGTTGGAGTTCGAGTTGGAGTTCGTGTTGGAGATGGAGTTGGAGTTGGAGGTCGAGTTGGAGGTCGAGTTGGAGGTCGAGTTGGAGATGGAGTTGGAGTTGGAGGTCGAGTTGGAGGACGAGTTGGAGTTCGTGTTGGAGATGGAGTTGGAGATGGAGTTGGAGCTGGAGCTGGAGTTGGAGTTGGAGCTGGAGCTGGAGTTGGAGCTGGAATTGGAGTTGGAGCTGGAGCTGGAGCTGGAGGTCGAGTTGGAGGTCGAGTTGGAGGACGAGTTGGAGTTCGTGTTGGAGATGGAGTTGGAGTTCGAATTGGAGTTCGTGTTGGAGATGGGGTTGGAGTTGGAGGTCGAGTTGGAGGTCGAGTTGGAGGACGAGTTGGTTCGAGTTGGAGCTGGAGCTGGAGCTGGAGCTGGAGTTGGAGTTGGAATTGGAGTTGGAGCTGGAGCTGGAGCTGGAGTTGGAGTTGGAGCTGGAGCTGAGGTTGGAGGACGAGTTGGAGTTCGAGTTGGAGTTCGTGTTGGAGATGGAGTTGGAGGTCGAGTTGGAGGTCGAGTTGGAGGTCGAGTTGGAGTTCGTGTTGGAGATGGAGTTGGAGTTGGAGGTCGAGTTGGAGATGGAGTTGGAGTTGGAGGTCGAGTTGGAGGACGAGTTGGAGTTCGTGTTGGAGATGGAGTTGGAGATGGAGTTGGAGCTGGAGCTGGAGCTGGAGCTGGAGCTTGAGCTGGAGTTGGAGTTGGAGCTGAAGCTGGAGCTGGAGTTGGAGTTGGAGCTGGGGCTGGAGTTTGAGCTGGAGTTGGAGCTGGAGCTGGAGCTGGAGCTGGAGCTGGAGCTGGAGCTGGAGCTGGAGCTGGAGCTGGAGCTGGAGCTGGAGCTAGAGCTGGAGCTGGAGTTGGAGTTGGAATCGGAGTTGGAGCTGGAGCTGGAGCTGGAGTTGGAGCTGGAGATGGAGTTCGAGTTCGAGTTGGAGTTGGAGTTGGAGTTGGAGTTGGAGGTCGAGTTGGAGGACAAGTTGGAGTTCGTGTTTGGAGATGGAGTTGGAGTTGGAGGTCGAATTGGAGGTCGAGTTGGAGGTCGAGTTGGAGTTGGAGTTGAAGTTTGAGTTGGAGATGGAGTTGGAGCTGGAGTTGGAGTTCGAGTTGGAGTTCGTGTTGGAGATAAAGTTGGAGTTGGAGGTCGAGTTGGAGGACGAGTTGGAGTTCAAGTTGGATCTCGTGTTGGAGATGGAGTTGGAGTTGATGGTCGAGTTGGAGGACGAGTTGGAGTTCGAGTTGGAGTTCGAGTTGGAGTTGGAGTTGGAGATGGTGTTGGAGTTGGAGTTGGAGTTGGAGTTGGAGTTGGAGTTGGAGATGGAGTTGGAGTTGGAGTTGGAGGTCGAGTAGGGGTTGGAGTTGGAGGTCGAGTTGGAGTTCGAGTTGGAGTTCGAGTTGGAGGTAGAGTTAGAGGACGAGTTGGAGTTCGTGTTGGAGATGGAGTTGGAGTTGGAGTTGGAGGTCGAGTTGGAGGTCGAGTTGGAGGTCGAGTTGAGTTCGTGTTGGAGATGGAGTTGGAGTTGGAGTTGGAGGTCGAGTTGGAGTTCGAGTTGGAGTTCGAGTTGGAGTTCGAGTTGGAGTTCGAGTTGGATATATGTATATAAGTACCTTATGCCTTATGTAAAAATAGTATGTGAGTAACATGCCAGTAGAAGTAAGCATAAATTAATACATTCTACAATGCAAATGTTATATGGATGTTACCTAATTTAATATACATACGTCTGTAAATTTAATATGTCTATCGGTATAAGGAAAGTTAACCTAATATAAGTATGTGAGGTGCGTGCACCGGGACGTTGCACGAGTCGGATGGCCGAATGTTATGATTTTATAAATATTTCGCACTGGTAACATTAAAAAGTCTTGACAGATTGATTAAAATGAACCAATCACGTGTAAGAATCGTTGGCCAATCCGATTCGAGTTCCGGTCCGGTAGTTTTGTTGATCAACGGCACTCGAGGCGAGTTGTCTGACTGTTCAGAAATAATTAATGTTAAGTACGCATAAGTAGCGATTTTGTTGAAGTCATAATAATATATGTAGAGTATTCCATAACTGGTGATTGAGGTTAAATTATAAAAATCCCATGGGAAAAGTTCAGTGTGTTCATCTTATTCGCTTTTGGTCTTCTCGCTCCACGACCCCTAAATCACCCCTGTATACGTAGGCTTGGGATAAAGGAAAATCAACCGCGGACAGTTAGGGCGTGGGTTGCATCAAACTCAAATGTAGGTAATCGTAAGCGATGTTCGTTAAGATCTGAATGTATGAAACGTTTGACAAGTTTCTCCATAGAAACTTGTCAAACGTTCCATTCCATAATGACAGCTACCGGCGCGGCGCCATATTTAACGTCGGTCTGTAATCGTAAGTTGGTGCAACCCGCCCTTAGACTTAGGTATGACCTATGTATTTAATAAATTACGAGTAATTAAATTACGCAGGTACTCTGACGCGACTCGAGCTGTGTTGTGGTTTTCTGGGTAAATAGATACAAGTGCAGAAAATAGGAAATTCGCAACGAGTGGCGATAAATTAAAACACGACCGACGACGGGAGTGTTTTAAATCGACACGAGTCGCGAATTACCTATTCGCACGTGTATTGTACAACGTTTTACAGTACATATTATGGCTCTTTAAAGTTTCAACATATGCACGGAAAGTGCTCATTTTCGCACTA
Source organism: Epinotia nisella (assembly GCA_932294315.1). Classification (NCBI taxonomy): domain Eukaryota; kingdom Metazoa; phylum Arthropoda; class Insecta; order Lepidoptera; family Tortricidae; genus Epinotia; species Epinotia nisella. The sequence goes on along the minus strand of OW028687.1, from coordinate 12,607,092 downwards.
GTGCGGGAAAGTAACACCATGTGTAATGTAAAATGTTTTGTATAATTTTACATAAACACTATAACCGTATTATGGCTTGTAATTTCTATTATCAATAAAGTATGAGTATGAGTAATTTCGAAAATACTTCCGTACTACCCGCATACTAGAACATATGTAAGGCATGCTAGCAGATATAGAAGATAATTAGGCATCAATTTGCACAGCCGTTTTTCGCAACCTGCATAGCGATGCCTGCAACATATATGCGTATGTGATATGTGTTCTATGTTACAAACCCCTCTTGCATGCAAAATAAATCATCACAATAATCATACACAGATTGAGGTTCGCGTTTTTCGTGTGGACATTGTCAAAGTTAAGGACTACAATTCCTAATTATTTGCAATATGTGCCGGACGGCCGCGGCGCATTGGAGTGAAGTGTTACTAGATCATCAATAGTATTACTTAAAGACTGTACACGATAAAATCTGGGCACACCTGATCAGGTGTGCCCAGATTTTCAGTTGATAGGAAAATATACTCTATAGTATATTCCGTTTTTTCCTTTTTGAGGTTCTAGATAGATCTAGAACCTCAAAAAGGCGCGGCCGACTATCTGTCCGTCTGTCACAGCCGATTTGCTCCGGAACTACAGGACCGATTGAGTTGAAATTTGGTACACATATGTAAATTGGTGACTCAAAGATGGACACATAAAGTAAATTAATGAATTCCAAACAAGGGGCCACTTTTGGGGGGTAAACTGGAAAATTACGAAAAAAAAAGTTTCGCAAACTGTATCAAATGAAAGGGGTTTTTTTTTAATAATCCATAGATATGACACTATAAAATAAAGGTACTATCATATTAAAATATTTGAGCATGTGTGAGGTTTTCCGTTATATATTCCAACATACTTATTATTTTTTATCCAGCAAATTCTGAGTGTCTTTTGGTAGGTTCTGCCTCTAAATTATTGATATATTAGGTTTTTGTAAGTGTTCAACGTACTATTCTATGCTTTATTAAATTGTCTTTTCACAATAACTAACATTTTTTGATTTCTGTTTGGGGAAGTTAGGAGATATTTACCACATCAGTCTATTTTCGTTTTGGCTTATATTTGTTAAATAATTGCCTTCTATATAAAAACTACTTTTAGTGCTTGAAGTGAACAGTCTTGCTGGCTACCCCAAGTAGAAACCAGTCAACTAATGTAACTTTTGGTGAAATTATATTCTAAAAAGTGTAAAACACCTTGTTATAATGTAAATACGATAATAGTGTTGTAGTAGAAAGTGAATGACCATTGTCAAATAATGATGGACAAAAAATTATAAGTATGTTGGAATGTATGACGCAAAAACTCATACATGCTCATTTTGATATGATTGTATTTTTATTTTATAGTATTATATCTATGGGTTATTTAAAAGAAGCGCTGTTTCTTAATAAGCAGTTGGTAGAAAAATATACTAGATCCAGGCCCTACTGTGAAACGAAATTCGTTTTCGTTCGTGTATCTCCGTCTCTGTCGCACTTGCTAGTTCGAGCGACAGAGACGGAGATACACAAATGAAAACGAATTTCGTTTCGCGGTAGCTCAGGTGTGTCCAAATTTTATCGTGTACAGTCTTTATAGTGAACTAGCTTTTGCGTACTAAAAGTAATTTTTAACCGTCTACAAAAAAGCAGGATCTCAGTTTGATCCGCGTATGTTCCAATTGAATTGCAATTTGGCACAAATAGTTTCAAGAATGTTCATGTCCACAATATTACATTTCAAAATCGATGCCATTTTCATAATGAAAGTCTCAAAAACCATAAAAACGACACCCATATTGATATTTAGATGGTCTTTCTGGATGGACACGGGCTTTACTTGTTGGTTGTTGGTTATCTGTAATACGCAGGCGGAGGGGCGGGCAGCTAGTATAAAGAAATGAGGCAGTGACAAGTTCTATATGACCATGAAAGTGCCATTTTCACGGCAATTTTTTAAATTCTTTCACAGTATTGTTTTACGACACTACTCTTTTTGTATGACACGTAAAAGAACTCTGGAAGTGTCTAGAACTGTATTTTATTTATACATACGATTCTCTGTTTACTTACCGTGTCGTTTATCATCATCGAGTGCTAGTTTTCTAGGTATTACGCGGGAAAACAGACACGATTGTAGTCGAGTCTATAACTTAGGTATTTTATATGCTTTACGTAAACAGACAACTTTTATTTCTTTATTATACGTTTAAATAATACACTAGCTGCCCGCATATTGCAAAGAACGAAGGCATACCCGTGGGATATATTATAGCCTTATAAGTATTATGTCCTTCCAAAAAGTTAATTCCATAGGTAAGGTAATCCCCCTCCTCTTCCTAGCGTTATTCCCGGTTGTGCCTTAGACGAGCCCGGGGTCCGCTTTGACTCCTAATCCTAAGATTTGGCATAGGCACTAGTTTTACGAAAGCAACTGCCATTGGACCTTCCAAAAAAACTAGACCTTTTTGGGACTAATCCCAATCACCGAAAAGCTAACGGTAAGTTCCGAAAAACTCATTGGTTGGTAGGTACGAGCCGGGATTCGCACCCACGACCGCCGCTTGACAGCCGCATGCCTGAACCACTAGGCTAGCGTAGCTCTCCATAGGTAAGATAAGTACCTACCTTACCTATGGAGAGCTACGGTAGCCTGGTGAAATATTTTTTGAGATCGGATAAGTGATTGCGTAAATTACCCCCGACATACCTACAAACTTACAAAGCTACAATTTCTTAGACTTTCATCTTTATAAAATTACTAGCTTCCGCCCGCGACTTCGTCTGCGTAAACCCGGGATAAAAACTGTCCTATATTTTAATCCGGGCTATAAACTATCTACGTGCATAATTTCATCCAAATCGGTTCAGCCGTTTAAACGTGATTGACTAACCAACATCCAAACATAAAAGGCAGATTCTTCATTAATTACTGGTATCTGGTTCTGATTACCTTTTCGAACTTAAGGTAAAATAATTAAAAACACCCGTTTACAGCTAGTACCTGCGTATAATCCAGTTTGTGGGGAATGGCATCCATACATTGCCTAGCAAATGGTGGAGAGGAAAATGTTTTGATTTATATTGGTCGGGTGTCTAGTGCTACCTATTTCAAAAACACTAAAAATGGCCCCTGCGGATGAGGATGGTTGCAAACGCACACATGACCCGAGAAGGGCCACTTGCGGTGCTGTCTGAAAACCAGCGCTGCAGGTGTCTGTCTGACACCTCGGCACAATGCTGAGACAGCGACCGTTTCACTGCCGCGAAGACACACAATATGTGTCAATTGTCATGTATGTCTACTCCTTTGTCTCTGTGTGTCTTTTGTGTAGTGAATAAATGTCTTCTTTTCTTTTCTTTTTAGATCGGAAACTTATATTTATTTTCACGAACTCATTCCCAACCGAAATAAATCAAAACATTTTCCTCTCCACCTTTTGCAAGGCAAATCCCTCATTGTCTGGATTAAAAGCCGTTGTAACTATGAGTAAAAATAAAGGAAGACCGTAAGGGTGTATATAGACGTTCGTCTGTCCAAGGCACTTACGCTCATTTAGCTTGTAGAAGATTAATGAGTGTTCAGACCAGTTCTCCGCCGCAAGACCGCAACTGCTCAGCCAGTCTGGCGCAGCTCACGCGATGTTTCGCGCTTTTAAACATATTTAAATCAAGGATATCCTTTTCAATTAAATATGTAGTAATTCAGGGATCATAGCGTGAATTTACAGACCTAAATGAGGGGCAAAAGACTTCGTGAACTTTTTGTTATGCCTCACTTCCTGACCCAAAATATCGGACAATCTGACACTAATTGCCTTAGTCCAAAACTAAGCAAAGCGAGTACTATGGGCGGTGTGCTACATGGAGAAATACACACTCGATACGTAGAAAAAAAACCAAGACTCAGGAACCAATATTCGTGCTCATTCAACAAATAAACGCCCTTACCAACGCGCCAACTAAGCCAAAGTGGTCGTTCTTTCCGTGTGGGAAAATTTCCAGACAACTAGAATGAGCAGACTACATAAGAGTTAAAGATGCTTCGGTTCTCCTCATATAAAAAAGTTTCTGTCAAAAATTTCATTTTTGGTACTAGCTTTTATTGCCGACTATACTTTTCTGTATACCGTCCTCAACTACTATTGAGGCGATTCTAACGAGCCCAAACTCAACGGAGTTACGTCAGTTAAGTATATACTGAATTCCCATGGCCAAACTCTCTATCATCAGATCAGCTCGATGGTACCATAATATTAAATTGACATCTAAACTATACCTTTATCCAAAATTTTAGCTCAATCGGTTAAAGATATCCGCTTCAAAATTGATTTGCAAAAATCCACCCGAACAAATATAGTACAAAGGCCAAAGTTACAAAAATATGTATGCACGACTCTATTGCCTTAACATTAAGGTCGTGTATACATATTTTTGTAACTTTGGCCGTATATTTCTCTTTGTAGTCGACTGTACATGGTTACATACGAGTACATAGTTAGTTACATACAATGCAAATTAATAGAAAGCTTATAAAATACGTTTTATTCACAAATATTTTATAAACTTGTAAACTCTAACGTAGCAATTATATTTTATTTTGGTTTAGTATATTTACAATACAATAGGTAGGTACCTACCTAAAACCAAAAAACTAAATGTACTACTAAGAATCAAATAACCTACCCCGAGTCACTCCAGGTGCAAAGGTGCCCATCTCGCTTGCCGCATTGCCCCGCTGAACAGCTAGGCAACCTTTGCACCAGAAAAGACCTAGAACGGGGATCCAGGCCTCTTTCTTGCAAGCGACAAACGTAGCAGCAATTATGTTAAATGTTTTTAATTACGTACACAAGCACGGTTGGTATGATAGGTGCCGTATCTTATTGTTTCCTCGTAGTTATTGACGCGCTCACGTTCCACTTTGATTACGAGCAATATCGAGACAAGCTAATCGTTTATATTTTTAGAATTTGTATAATTACCACACATTTAAATTGACATTATCACCAGATCACCACCCATTACCACTGTGTCATTATTTTTCCTCCTTACGCCACCACACACATTTTACCTACTCGTTGTTGTTGTTGTCGTTGTAAATCGAACATTCGAAAACCCTGGCGGTGTATGTAGTAGGCTAGGAGGTAATTTCCAGAACCTCATATGTAAATTAGAATATTCTTGGGAATAAAATCAATGTTGTTATGTGATGTCATCTTTGAGTTAATAAGTATTTATTAAGATAAAAATGGTATACAATAAATAACAAAAAAAAGAATTAACTACTAAAATTACTAAAACTAACTTAACCTATGGGGCCTACACTATATTTACATATATCCCCTAAATCGATGCCACTTGCTGGTAGGGTGCCCATAAGGCTGGCTGCATTTCCTCGCTGAATGGCAATGCCAATGCGTTGAGCGAGGAACGAGCCAGCCCTATGGTCACCAGTGGCGCGTGTGAGCATTTTGGATATTGTATTAAACAATTTTAGGGCCTCCGGTCCCCATGGACCCAAAGTCTCCACGGCAAACGCCGCAAATACGTAACTGTCACCTAAAGATGCGTATTTGCGGCGCTTTGCAGCTTAGTATTGACTTCTTGGATGGAAATACGCTATGCATATTCGATACCTATAGATATGAATAAATATCCCCGCGGGTTGCCAGCGTTCTTTGCAATTCGCGGGTGGAGCCAGACTTTTAAACTATTCTAATATTTCTAATGCTCGAAAAGTGTGTCTACATATTAGACTTAGCAAGCGGGGCTAAAGTAGTGCATTCAGGCCCTAGGGAATACATATTTATGATTTTTATAACATTTTGATTTGACCAATCAAAATACTTCACCGTATTAAATCCACCAATCACAACTTTACAAAAACATTTGTATTTGCTATCAAATCAACTAACCGGAATACAGTTTAATATTAAAATCGACCAATCAGGAAACAGAATTCATTTCAAACGTTAGGTGTTTTTTTTTCCACTAAGTACCTAATTTACAATCATTTAAAAAATAAACGCATCTGACCATAGTCTGTACCTCTGACTACAGCATTATATAACTTTTATATCCAATCACACTGTCCAAAGATGTCAACAGACAACAACGCAAATTGCGTTCATAATCAGCGAATCGTTTTCGCATAATGATAGCTGCTTTAGTTGTTATTGCAAAACCAGTCATTAGCCCAGCTAACGTTATGAAATTAAATTAGCTACGCAATAATTATTTATCAACGTTTATTTCGTTTTCGAATCACTGCTTTTTATCTTTTCTTTTAGTTTAACGAGAAACTAAACTAACTAATCTAAAAGGGATCTTGGCGACCTAAACGAGAACACACCACCACCTCTCCCGATCCTCCGCCATTTTGTGAGTATAATAATGACAAAGGCTGTAGCAGGATAGCCTGGGAAAAACTGCCCCCAGCGATTTTGGGCCGAAACTGTAATGAAACGATGCCTTTTGGGGAGGTTATATTCTGCACAAAGTTTCATCCCTCAGTTTCGCCCTGGGCGTGAAAAACACCCGATTAACCCCAAAACTGTTTTAATTGTTTTTTCCTAAATTATGAAAGTGACGAATTTCAAATTTTGTACAAATGTTAATAAGACTAAAAGCTATTTAAAAAAAATATGAACCCCCTAACCACTTAAATTCTTGTAAAAAAAAAAACAAAAATGAAAAAGAATCACCCTGTATATGAAGTTTGGCTCATGGTACACACACCATTTTTTTTCAAAAAATGAACCAATTTATATTCTACATTATACAAAAGTTTCATGGACCTACTCCAGAAGGAACATTGCGAAATTAAAATAAACGCACTATTTCGTAGCCACTAATCATTATACTCGTATTACCTATGCTTAATACGTAACGTCTCGGTCCCGAAACGACGGAATTAATAATTGTTTTCTACTTAAAAACTTACTTGTAACATGTAAATACACGAAGCTATGTTAATTATTACTATACTATACTATACTATTATAAAATTTTATTATAAATACAAATGAGATTCACACTTCTTTCTTTACCCCCCCCCCCCCCCCCCCCCCCCCCCTTTTTCAAATCGGGCACGAGCAACAGTCCGATCGCGATCGCAAGCCATCGTTTATTAATAATGCAAGGCTCTTAGTAGAAGTTCAATAAATAGTACGCACCTAAGAGCCAATACATATTAATTTCGCAATGTTCCTTCTGGAGTAGGTCCATGAAACTTTTGTATAATGTAGAATATAAATTGGTTCATTTTTGGAAAAAAAATGGTGTGTGTACCATGAGCCAAACTTCATATACAGGTGATTCATTTTCATTTTTGTTTTTTTTTACAAGAATTTATGTGGTTAGGGGTTCATATATTTATTTTTTAGTCTTATTAACATTTGTACAAAATTTGAAATTCGTCACTTTCATAGTTTAGGAAAAAATAATTAAAACAGTTTTGGGGTTAATCGGGTGTTTTTCACCCCCAGGGCGTAACTGAGGGATGAAACTTTGTGCAGAATATAACCTCCCCAAAAGGCATCGTTTGATTATAGTTTCGGCCCAAAATCGCTGGGGGCAGTTTTTCCTAGGCTATCCTGCTACAGCCTTTGCTCCTTCGGTTGGAGCTAAGAAACAAATGCCGCCCAGCGCATCTTTACGAGCTCTGGCCACCAGACATATACCTACTCACTCACCGCATGGAGCACAACGCTTCGTTCAGCAGGTCGATCACGTAACGCATTGTACGCGCGTCAGGTAGATCTAAATGTCACTTTTTATATGGAAAAATTACAGTTAAATTGTCCTAACGCGCGTTAGAAACGTTACATGATTACCCTCAGGCAGCGGTCTTGACGCCAGCGGAGCCGGTTCATAGTTCATTCATACCGACATTAAATCTGAACTCGCTAGCCCGCTGCCCGCTGCCAGGCTGTCCGGACCGTGGCCTTAAAGCAATTTTTAACCGACTTCAAAAAGAAGGAGGTTATATGTTCCACTGTAAAAAAAAAATGTATGTTCGCCAATTTCTCCGTCAATTGTGGACCGATAAAAAAAATCGTAAATCTATGGCGTTCTGGAAAGCGATGTGCTGCTCTAGTCGGGCTGCTCCGAATAAGAACGAGACGACCCTCTGTTGTACCCCTTTAGTCTCTCCATGTGCAACTTTTGTACTTCTCACAATGAGAGCGTGTTTTGAATTCTGATGTAACTAATCAGAGTTGTATCAAACATAATATACTTTATAGTCATGTGTACCGTGAATGTTTTCTAATGAGCAAACACCGCGCACGGAATGCACTGGTCAAACATTGCACCGCGACAACTGTGTAACTTTATTATGGAAGCCGGTATACATTTCTAGAAAGAATACGTTCTTTTGCATTGTTTAATTTTGTCACACTGTCTACTAAGAAACGTTAAAGGAATGCGGAACAAAGATAAAATATGGGAGGGAAAATTTGAAAAATGTATCGCTCCGAGCCTGAACATTTTTCAAAGCCCTTTGAATTTTATAAGCTTCCTTAGCGCCTACTAAGAAAGCTTATAATAAAAATGCGGAAAGCTGTACTTGCAGGTAAATTGTATTTATATGTTTATAAAAATACGCCTTTAAAAACAAACTTTAAAAATTTCCGTTTTGGGAAAACAGGCGTGAATTGGTGAATTGAAAGAACCTTTTACTTGCACGCGAGGCATGTATGTATCAATACTAATCTACACAATAATAACCACATACCTACACTGGAGTCAGTGCGGATATTTACTCAAGTGTCTTATTATTTATTTGGTCGCATGTACTATCGCCCAAGGGTACGGGTACACACCTCTAGGGTCATTTTCGAGCGTTCGCTTCGCTATGCATGTGCAGACGATTTTGAACAGAAAGTGTGAACTCGTTCGTACCCTTGGGCGATAGTATGTTGACTCAGTGTTCGCGCCCTGCCTGGCAGAGGAGAAAAATGTTACCTATAAAACTCACACAATTTTCACACATAATCTTTACCAAACTGGATTTTATTACATTTACCTCAAAGAGATCATTTATTTATCTACCTCACAGAACTCGATTAAGTCCCGTTTAGTAAAAATGTGAGTTTTTTTTTATCGGTACATCCTAGGAACCTACCCACTTACCTATGTATAGTAATAAATAACTAACCGCAGTTTATTGACATTTAATAATTTATAAGGAAAAAATACATCAAAAATGCCTACTGTTGTACTAGACAATAACAATGCTAAATACTGTTTTACCTACTACAGATGACGAGTCATTTTTCAAGTAGAACAATGGTTACCTTTTCCAAATAAAGCCCAGTACCTAGTAATTATTTATCCTGTGTGTTGCACAATTTATAATTATAGATATCTAAATTAAAAAAGGCACAGCGTGGGTAGGCCCCCCCACAAGGTGGACTGATGACCTGGTAAAGGTCGCTGGAGTCATCTGATGCGGGTGGCGCAGGACCGGTCATTGTGGCACTCTTTTGGGGAGGCCTATGTCCAGCACCAGCAGTGGACATCTTTCGATGTGATGATGATGATGATGAAATTAAAAATTGCTTATTAACCATAACGAGCCTAGTGGTTCAAGCGGCGGTCGTGGGTTCGAATCCCGGTTCGTACCGAGCGTTACAATATTTTTTTGGAACTTATGTTACAGTCAGCGTCAGATAGTTGGTAGCAGCGAAAGTAGCCAAATATATCGCAACGTCTTTATTACTATAGGAATAAGGATGTGATGTGGCGTTGCGATATATTTGGCTCCCCCAAAGAGTGCCAAAGTGACCGGTCCTGCGCCACCCGCATCCAGCAGACTCCCGCGACCTTTACCAGGTCATCAGTCCACCTTGTGGGGGGCCACGCCGCGCCTTCCGGTACGTGGTCGCCACTCGAGAACCTTTCCGCCCCAACGGCCATCGGTTCTACATGCAATGTGCCCCGCCCTCTGCCACTTAAGTTTAGCAATTCGACTGGCTTGCTGCTGCTAACTTTGCTGCTACTAACTATATGACGCTGAGTGCTACGGAATATCATTTAATTGATATTTCGGCGAATTGCAAAAAAAAAAAGGTACATTACATAACTAGTTAAGCCTTTGAACGCCAAGAACGCCTAAAGATGTCACGTGTTGTCGTCAAGAACCCCTATATTAAGTGATATGACGTCCGCTGTCAAAGCAACCTTGAATGAATGATGTTGGCGTGACAATGTCTCTTTTGGATGTCTTGATTGGCGGCGAAAAGGTTAATGGCCTTACTTTGTACAATTGTTTTGCAATCCAAATGGGTAACCAGTAACTTTTCGGTGAAGGAAAACATCGTGAGAAAAGATGCACATATCTAGGTACATCTGCGAAGACATTCAAAGAGGTATACGGCCCAGTTGGCCAGTAGTCTGCCCATTCCCTCTCATCCATGAGAGAAGGCCGGTGGCTTCAGGCAGTACGACGGTACGTTCATCGGCTGATGATGATGATGATGATTTTAACGAAGACAAGCAAGAGTGGCCCTGGCTATTAAATGTATAGTGTCTTTGGTGGTTCCTTTATTATTTGCACTAACTGCCTCAACTCAGATGATTGTTGTTGGTATAGTGCGGATTCTTTTTCTAGACCGTATCTTATCTTAAGACCCCATCGGTCCAACAAAGCAGTTCTTTAGCCATGTGCCACAAACGCTTCAAAATGAATAGGCTATGTTTAATTACTAATTGAGTAAAGTATCTTAATAGTGACTATTGTTAAATGGGTCGTTCTTCTTTTTTACCGACAATGATCCGAGGTTTTTCTGTTTTTTTGGTTTTTGAATTATCGAAAATTGTGGTTTTGAAGTGCGATTTAAAAAAAATTGCATAGGTTTCTTCATTAGAACTAATTAAAGTTTCTTTTCTGGCCAATATAAATATTTATTTACGGTTGGTTTCTAAAAAAAAACATGTGACAAAGTGGACTCTTTCAGTGGGGACAACATTTTGGTTTACCACTCTGTCACGGCATTCTACGAAAAAAAAAAACATTTAAAAAAATGCTAGTTAGAGAAAGTGAAATATTAAACATCACTAATGAATAAAATAATATGGACGTTCATTCGAACATTATAAAACCGTAAACATCATTACTCAAATGAGATGCCGTAATAAGACGAGGGACAGGCTATTGTCGGTCGAAAAGAAGAACGACCCAAAAGTAGTCTATTGTTTTAAATACAAAATGGTCAACATTGCTAAGTAGTATTTTGTAATGGACCTCATGTCTAAGGAGACATGAAGCCGCCTTTTGGTTGAAAATGTATTGATGTTTACTACTTGAGACTGTAAAGTAAACTTACAGTCTCAATTAGCGGTTACACTTAACAATGAAATACAATAGCTTTGTTTACCACTTTACAATGAAAGACAATCGTTTTGTTTACTATGCACAAATAGAAGTCAATTTGGTCTAGAAAAGGTATCCCAACTAGGTATACCGCAGATTCATTAACATTCCCCTGAATTAGCTTAATTTCCTTTGGGTGTACTAAATAACACAAACAGCCTTACTGCCTTTTGGCATCTGTACTATGGAAAACATGTGCCTGGCTGGTTTTATTGTCTTTTGTGGTATTGTTCGATAAATGTTGTTTATAGCAAAATGTGCGATACGCAGGCCGTTGACCGGCCTGGAAAGGAACGGTGAGATTGTGCGTAGATACGGCCAACAATTAGTAGATCGGCAAGGGATAAAAGCAAGGAATTAACGTTAATTACTAATTATGAATTAGGTAGCTCTTGCATTTGGTTGGAAATTGCATACATTCGCGCGCATGACCAATGCCTTTTTATTATTTACTTATTTACTTTCCATAACCACTTTGACATAACACTTTGAACAGACACCTCTATAATTTAGGTATCACAGACAGCCCCATGTGCAGAGCGTGCATGGAGGCAGAAGAAACGACTAAACACATTCTACTGGACTGTAATATACAGGAAAAAGCACCTAGGGTCTCCGGACACACTACGGAACGCAGTTAGTAATACCAAGGCACTCTTAAACTTTTTAGAGGAGCTGGAGTGGTTAGAGTAGCGCCACCCTGCCGTTTCACGCAAAATAGGCACATTTGGATGTCGACTTGCGGAAAATGCCCAGTAAAACTAACTAACTAACTACTTTCCATAACAGAACCTAACGCCACTCTAGGACATTTTTAAGAATAAACTGTAAAGTCGCACGCAAAAACAATGAACCAATGAGTCACTCTCTCAGATACCGATTTATGAAACAAACAAATAATTACGCGCTTTATAAATGTTCGTTCACAACAATGTTCAACCTTACCAACATATAGTGTTTTAAAGGGTATTTACTTATTATAATAATAAATGTTTACAAATGTTAAATTAGGACTAAAACTAAATTAAAATAACTAAAACTAAACATTTAAAAAAAGCCTATCTAAATTTGGACCCCTATGTAGCGTCGTACCCATCACGCAGGCAGCACTCCTGCGCTGGATTGCAATAGCAATCCTTTGCGCAAGAAAGCTAGTAAACCTAAACCACAGATGTGACCTAAACACAAGGATAATCACCTCACATATATTTCATGATAATATAGTATGTAGTATGTACTACCTATACCTATTTAAGTACCTAATAGGATTTTGAAAATGAAAATGAACTTCTGCTGGTAAACCAAAAAGGAGTGGCGTGTCAGTCAAGAACAATTTATGACACGTCTACTTAAATGATAAAAGGATCATATCATCAACATTTTATAATTACACACAACTATCTAAAGCAACCTAACATGATAGGCAATAACTAATCAGTCAACCATCCAGTGCAGATAACCGTCCCTTATCCGTCATTTCGTGTCGTAAGTCACTTGTTTATGAACAATTTCATGAAAAGTAATCATGATAAGGGGCAAAACTAATAAACAAATTAGGCTCAGGGGTCAATGAGCTCTGCGCTATCGTTGAGATAAATACCTACAGCTGATGTGAAAAACGGAACCAGCCGTATTGTGTAAGGTATAAATAAATGCGTAAGTAGTTAGCAAATATATTCAAATTTCAAGCATAAAATAATATATACGTCTTTTTTTTTATATTGGAAACTATAGGTTTGTTTAGTACTAAGATAGCATGATGTACGAATATCTTTGTATGACTGTTTGTTTCATAATATAAATAAATTGTGAAATGCAAGAGATTCCGCCCACGAATGTACTTACAGCCTAAATTAATAGGTAGGTAAATATTTATTTCAGTCGACTATTATTTCATTTTGTAATTTACTCGATCGCGCATCTATAATTAGCATACACCGGTTTGGCGGGGGCAAATCTGTAGTGACGTTTAATAGTGCAAGGACACATTAAACTAATTTTATTAGTTGATATCGATAAAAATGACGTACAACCGTTGGGTAATTTCAAGAATTTGAATGAAGAAGAAAACTACATACACAAAAATAAACTTTTTGCGTAATTAACTTCTTAATATTTAATATAATTTTCATAATATACAATCAAAATTTTCTCCACATTTTCAGACTTTAATCTTCGTCGCCTGGGTGACAATATCCATTTTAGCCAACTAAATGACCTTTCCAGGTTAACTGTAGTTATTGGAGCAGATTCAAATAATTTATAGTATTGATGAATTTCTGCTATATGACTCAGTTCTATTTCTTTTCCGGATACCAAATCATTTAATGTTTTTAAAGTTGAAATGCCGACGTTTTTCTCTAAAACTGTTTGAAGTTTTTTGTGAATAATTTTGCCCTGAGGATTCAAACGTAATCTTGATATATGTACTTTTAACTTATGGACAATATTCAAACTGGCTTCTAGACTTAAATTTTGTGTTTGTAATTATTCAACGATTCAATGGTTGTCAAAAGTGACTCGACACAGTCAATGTCAGATATTGGTTGTTTATAGTTGCGATAAGTATAAATGAAAGAGGTTTGCACATAGTTAAACGTATTCAAACTTAGCCATTAGTTTAGTTATGATAATGATGGTTAAAAATTTATTTTTATCGATGTCGATAAACTTAGTCGATTTTTAATTAATCACTAGCACTGGTACATTTTTGCCCCCGCGAAACCGGTGTATGATAATTAGATTTTTTTAACAGCCGATATTTGACCGTCATCTCGGTACAATAAACGTCGATGGTGACATATGATGTCACAAATTGTACTGGGATGACAGCTGTCAAATATTGGATGTAAGGGCATTTTCACTATACTCGCGGTTTGGCAACGTCTGCACTGCGCACTGCACTGGCGCTTGTCCAATAACGACTGAAAATTGCCCAGTGTTGCCTGTTTAGACTTTGCAATTGTAATTTGTAGATTTTTGAAACGGGACACTGACGTGACATTCGATTAGGTGTGCAGTGTGCACGTAATTATATGTAATAAATAGTAATAATTAACGATCATGCAACAGGCATGTGCTATTATTGCGATCATTGCGCTTGCAACACATCCGATAGAAATGGTAGATAACATTGTATCAAATTGCATTGTTTTAATAACTTGTTTGTGATAAAAATATCCTATCTAGTTTTTAAAGTAATGTCGTGCGTAGGTTCGTACCTGTTTCACCTTATTGAAAACCGGCGAACGCAGCATGGTTGATATTTTATGACTTTTCGCTGTGGATAAGACATCCGTCACGTTCTGACATTTATGCGAGTGCGAGAGTGACGGTTGTCTTATCCGCAACGTTAAGTGATAGATATGTAAAATGGTATAACCATGTTACAGTGCAGGGGTGAATGATAATCGAATACCAAAGCTTAACCTACTATACGAGTATGTAAGGATAAAGGAGGTGCACCAAAACTTTTAAGTAAAAAACAGACTTCGGGCAGTTTTGTCAGAAATAAAAAGTCAGTGAACATAAGTACTGTCATGTTTCATCCTTCTCGTCTTTTTTTCGTTTGAGTGACACACAATGACATTTTACCATAACCCACCGAATTTTTTACAGTTTCACTTAGTCAAAACTTCCATACCTATCTGTAGTTTTCAGTATAAAATTATTAATTATTTTCTCGTTCCGTGTGGTGTCAGTTTAGTATAGCATCGCCCCCTTCCTTCCCGTGTCGTAAGTCGACTACGATGGTATATAAATTTAATGTGGCCGACTTTTTATAAAACTGTCATTGGAATTGGGTTCTTTTACCTTTGACAGTAGAGTCGCTTTTTGAATGGACTACTTTGATGCAATTAGGCCAACTCAAATAGTCTCAAGACTCAAGTATACAACAACCTATCATTATGCATTATCACATCTATTATCTCTATCTCTAAATCCTACTAATATTATAAATGTGAAAGTTTGGATGTTTGTATGTTTGGATGTTTAGATGTTTGGATGTATGTTACTCAATCACGCTTAAACGGCTGAACAGATTTCGTTGAAATTTTGCACGAAGATAGTTTATAGCCTGGATTAAAATATAGGACAGTTTTTTACGCGGGTCTACGCAGACGAAGTCGCGGGCGGAAGCTAGTCTACAATAATAGCCATGAATAAGGCATGATCCCTCTAGCGTTTTTCCGGTTGTATATCCTAAAGGACCTCAGGGTCCGCCTTGGGACGAAGGCACTAGTTTTACAAAAGCGACTGTCATCTAGCCAATCCGGAAGGAAAACTAGACCTATTGTTGGGATATGACCTCACCCCAAAGCAAACTCGAGCAGCCTGTGGGTTAACTGTACAAAGCGATCCTATAGCGCCCTGCACGTCCAATACAATACGAGTATAATGCGTTTAGAATGCTGCTGGGGCTGCCGAGGAGGTATAGAAGCCAGTGTAGACGGGTTCCGCGATCATGCGCAAAAAGATAGCCTCGCTATTAGGCAGGGTGAGAGCAAGCACCAAACAGCATTCTACAGGCAATAGCGTGTAGATTTGACTGTCCGATACGATACTATCTTTCTGGGCTGGACAGATTCAGGGCATTGCCCAAATTATTATTAAGTATTATTATTTTGTTTATTGTCTACTTATGTACTACTAACATATGTACAATGGATCAACCGGTCTGAAATAAAGAATTTTTATTATTATTTTAAAGAATAGGCTCGACAATAACAACCAAAAGTGGCACTGAAAATTAAATTTGATACTAATATTCTGCATACCCCTTGTGGGAACACGGACGTGAGTTTATATGTGTAGCGCTTTTTCGTATGTAGGTTATATGTATTTATGTACCTACCTATGTTATTTTCTCGTTATATCAGCAGAGGCCGAGCACCGTGCTAAATTGGAAATCCTTTAGAAAAGTTTATGGGTTAATTTTCTTGCACACAATGGGCTAGTGTGTAATCATGCAGGCACCGGGTATGACCGATAGCGGGGGCGTTGACCTGCTTATCAGGCTGAGTGCGGTTGCACAAGGCAGTATTATGTTTTTAACGAAAATGGCTACTTGCAATACGCGCCACATAAGTTTGCCTGTGTGAAGTTAGCCTCAAAATATCCTTTTGTACACTCGTCGAACCCCTCTGACACATCTGGGACGCTACTTGTAGCTAAGCTAACATCACAGACGCAAACTATGTAGCGCTTACTGTAGAATTCCATAACTCTGTCACCCGCCGCGGGTTAGTTAGCTTAGCACTGCTCATACTCGTACTATTTTTCAATAGGCGTCCACCCGCTCCGTGCAAACCGGACCTACCTAGTAGTTAGTATATAAGTGATATTGTGTGCCCTGACAGGGCGTCATGTGCAGGCAGACCTTCCCGAAATGTAACCAAACACCAACATTATTGTACCTACATGACTATACAATGAATAAATGAATATGAATATGAATATGAACCGCGTCAGCTTAGCGTCGGCTCTTAGAAATAGAATGCAACCGGGGTAAGGATAACACTGAGATGAGGAGGAAATGTCAATGTGTATCTTCTACTGATAGAGTAGCGGTACTAAAACTCTACCATTGGACGAGTACGAGTACTCGTCCAATGTCCTGATCTAATTTTATCCAGGGAATGAGTAATGACCAGCGATCTACTCAATATCGTCAACGCAAACTGGCGTCACTCTATTTCTTAACAATGATTAATAGCCAAAAAACCATTAGTACCTTACCTATCGTGTTAAATAGTTACATTGGGGGATGCTTCAGCGCCGTCTCCAACTGTGATTTTACGCACGAGTGCATACATTATTTTGCAAATCGCAAACAAACAAAAAAATCAATAAATGATTTAATACGAGTAATGATGACAGTTGAAGTGTGCCGAGAAAAAAAAATCACAAATAGCGGATGAGAGAAAAACGAATTGCACGTACTTAGGATGCAACCAAAAACGAAAGTGACCAGCACGGCTATCACAAGACGGCACGCGAGCTCTCTCGATTTTTCTCGCACTATCTGTCTCTCTCTTATTAGACAACTTAGAAAGAGAGGTATAGTGCGAGAAAAATCGAGAGAGCTCGCGCGCCGTCTTGTGATAGCCGTGCAGCACCGAAAGATTCATAAAAAACCGGCCAAGTGCGTGTCGGACCACGCAAAACGAAGGGTTCCGTGCCTATTAAAAAGGTCGTATCGTCACAGAAATTTTACGGCACTTACGTCCTTTTCTTTGAGGAAGGCAGTTTTTCAGCAATATCTCGAAAAGCTCTGAACCGATCTTGTTCAAAACAATTTTCGGTGAATGAAATTAATAAGCCCTATGTCCATGAATTTTTCCATATTTTTAAAATACACCGTTCAAAAATTAGAGGGGGGGGGGACAGAATTTTAGTGACTTTCGGGGCGATTATCTCCGACCCTATTCAGTTAATCAAAAAAAATGCTAAGAAACCTTATATTTATTTTGAAAGGCCTATCGATTGATGTGCCACACGGGGGGTCACAATGATTATTTTTTTTTGACTTTTAGTTTTATGTATGGAGTGCACCCCTAAAAAATTTTTTTTTTGTCATTTCAGATACAAAACTATGTAGCGGCTAACAAAATACACCTATCCTCAAAATTTTATTCAAATACACCGTATAGTTTTCGAGTAAAATGCCTGTGACATACGGACAGACGGACAGACGGACAGACGGACAGACGGACAGACGGACAGACGGACAGACGGACAGACGGACATGAAGAAACTATAAGGGTTCCGTTTTTGCCATTTTGGCTACGGAACCCTAAAAATGGGCAAATAAGTAAACGAGGCAAAAAAAGAGTGACAAACAAAGAATGAGTCCAAGGAAGACGGTGATGGTGAAATACGAATAAGACTTATTAAGAGAAAGACAAATTACATATTCTGACCACAAGGGGTATCTTCCTTGTGGCGAAATAATAAACGAGTGTCAAAAACAGAATGAGACGAAAACCGAATGGGACGAGAAAATAAGATACCTATGTTAACACACCTTTATTTCTATTGGTCTGTGGATGTTATAAGTTTAACCCCAATTCAAGGCCAGTGACTCAACATAATGAGTCATGTCTCTACGTGCGATTTCCGCTACAGAGCGGAAAACGCTGCTACGCTGTAGCGCGTAGCTAGCACACGTAGCGAGCGATGCGTGGCCTCGAATGACCACTTTGTTTGCTACAATCTATTTGATGCTGACTGTACGGTAAGACGGTAAGTGTTATCATACATACAAATAAGCCTTGATGTTTCAACAGATGGTTGTCTAAGGTACCATGAGACGTTAACTCATACCTAAACTAGCAATGTTGAAGCGATTAAGGAGGTATGTGCGTTGTTTGATCAAGTGTTGCTTATCAGCACGTTGAAAGAGTCTTTGTTGGTGACACTGGCAACACTGCCAACCCTACCGGATGTCTAAAACCATTAATTTAATAATATAAATGCGAAATAAGTTCTTTCGCATTTATAATAATAAAGTTATCTAGTTTGTCGATCTGTATCCTTTTGACATATCTAGGTAAATAAGGCTTTTCAGTCTGTATGCCATTTCCGATTAAAGGGATGAAAGGGAGTGGGAATTAAAAAATGAAACAATGAGAGAAGTATAGTAATTAATTAAATTAATATATCTAAATATATGAATATTTGCTTACTTTGTGTAAGAATGTCCCCCGATATTTATTTATTTAATATAATTAAGCATTATATTTATATCTTAGTCTTCATGAAGACTAAGATATATGTAATGCTTAGTTATATTAATTTAATTAATTACTATACGTCTCTCATTGTTTCATTTTTTAGCAATTCATTGTTTAGCAATCTGCAGATTTGGTAACAATTTGTTTGACATTCTATAGAATATCAAGCAAGAATATCAAGCAAATTGAAGAATCAAAAACATGGTAAACTTTATACATTATAATTAATAAAGTTTACTATGTTCTTGATTCTCTGCCTTCAGCACGTTTAGTTATTTAACGAGCGAGCGAAGCGAACGACAAGGTCTCCACAGCTTGGCAAAAAATATTCTGTTTGTCACGATGTCCGGCTTTCCAGCTCATCCCTTACAGCATTTCTCAACCGATTCTAACTATTAGACTAGTGGTATCGTGAAATGGGCCATTGGCAATAATGTATACCTACCTACTTATAAAAAATGACGGATTTTAAGATTGGCATTTCCGTGCAACACTAGGTAATTTAACAACGTATAAACCTTCTCTTAAAAACTTACCTACTAATATCGAAAACACGTTATCTCGAAACTTATATAGGTAGGTAAAGCATTCGGCCCTCGTACCTACCACTAGAACATTAATAACGATGGGTGTCTATAATGTTTGGATTAGGTACGTAAATATCATACATACATACATAACAGACAAATAAAGCTACACAAATGTTCCTCTAAGTTAGAATATCTCTAAGTATAAAGGCTGGCGTTCACTAGACTTGCCGAGGCGAGTTGAATCGAATCGAAAAAAACCGGACAAGTGCGAGTTCAACTCGCGTGGTTAGGGTTCCGTATATAATCTAAATTTCATAAGTGTTTTTGAATACTCAAACTTCTTATAGGTCTTCCTGTAATCTTTAGGCAAGGAACTATTTTCCATATTTTTTTCAGAATTTTAATCCTAGTAGTTTCGGAGATAAGGGGGGGGGAATGATCAATTTTCGTCTTTTTTCCTAAATTACATCAAATCTGTTTTTGCTAAAATTATTAAAAAAAAATATCTGACATGCTTACAACAACCCCTTTCATTTGATATGTTACGCAATACAGTTTGCGAAACTTTTTTTTATTTTTCCTGTTTACCCCCCAAAAGTGGCCCCCTTGTTCAGAATTCATTAATTTACTTTACGCGTCTTTGACGCTATCTTTGGGTCGCCAATTTACATATGTGTACCAAATTTCAACTCAATCGGTCCAGTAGTTTCGGAGCAAATCGGCTGTGACAGACGGACAGACAAACAACCGAGTGATCCTATAAGGGTTCCGTTTTTTTCCTTTTGAGGTATCGGAACCCTAAAAAATCGCCTTCATACATTAACCAGGGGCGGTGGGCGGTTCACTTTTTGATTTCGTCGCGCCGCACAAAAACATGCCGGCCGGCCGCCTTTAGGCGGTCTATCAGTGGTTGCCGCGCTCTGTTACGGGACGCACGCGTTCGCGATTTACATTGCATCGTCATTCGCCTCTTAAAATAAATATGCCGCGTCGTCTATTTATATTGGTTGAAAAGATTTTTTCTTTACATTATGTTTATGTACGTAGGTAACCCAGAGTTGTGCTTCTTCGTCTTACATTTTGCAGAAACAGGTAGTTTTGATGTCATAACCTTAAGGCAAATTACACAGTAAGTAAATAAAGAATAATCGTAATATCTTTAGTAAAATACACTATTATAACCTATAATTTAATAGGTTGAGCTTGGTGGTAACCCTAGCTCTAAGGCGCTGCCTCCGAAAGAGCGCGTTGCATGCGATAGAAAGAAATGGCCACATTTAGGCGCGTTTGGCGTACCTAAACAGGGAATTTGTTAACAGAGAACCTTCTGTACATAGTACTATTACTTATTCTGTGCATTAACTATGAAAGTGCGTCCATTGATTCGGCGCGCCGCGGCTCTGCGTCAATCGACGCACTATCATAGTTAATGTATGAAGGCGAATTATTTTCGATTCGATTCGACTCGACTCGGCGAGCCTAGTGGACGCCAGCCTTAAGATTTCTGAGGGGTTTCTGTAACTTACTCTGGCAACACCATAGTTATCAAACTTCACGTCACTTTGTCAATAGATAAGAATCATGAACCTAGGATACTATGGACAGGCTATGGTAATAATAATACCACGAGCGAGCGCGACGGTGCTATACGAAACGCAATAAGTGTGACAGAAAGAGATATATCATTCGTTGTCCTTGTCATAGTTCCACTTTTTTTCTGTTGGGCACAACGGTTGTGCCCAACAAAGCGCGCGAGTGGCTGCATACTCGCTAGAATAACCTAAATTATTTAATGCTAATGTGACTTAAATCGACGCGATTAAAGTTATTTTACTCACAATAAGGTGCCTGTGTTCCGACTGTGCCAAAAAAATGGTATATTGCTGTGTTCTCGGCTGTAAAAGCCGGTCGGAACACTCTGATGAAAATATAACCTTTCACACGTAAGTAGAACATTTTTCACTTTTCTTTATACGCAATACGTAAAAATGGCATCGTAAAATTACATTACGCTCAAAATCTTGTTAAATTAGACGATTATAATAGAAATAACATCATTGTTTACATTGTTCAAGAAAATATTCGTTGACAAATTATCCGCCCAAATTATGTAGGTTGTTTATGGTAAGCTGCGACAGGTATAAGAATGTCTTCTCGATTTAGCTTCTTTGCAATCATTTTAGGGATATCAGCCAATACAACTTAAAAATACCCCATTTCTCGGGTAATTTATACTTTAACAAAATTCTCGTACTTGTTATTACATAACATTCGTATAAAATGGGTGGGATCTATTTTTATATACTTATATTTATTCTATACTCATAAAAAGAGGCAAAGCTTTTATGCAGCGAGTAATCTCCGGAACTATTCATCCCATAACAAAAAATCCTGCATCTGCGCCTCCGCTCGGGTTCTTTCTAATACGCGGGTGGAGACGCGTGGACAGCTAGTAAGACAGATAGATATAGATAAGTAAAGATGATCGACGGTATAGAATGATTCATAATTTTCTATAAGCCCTATGCTTTGAAAATTGAATGTAAAATAATATGTTTTATTTTCTAGGTTTCCACTAAATGAGGATGTGCGTACGCGGAGTATTTGGATTGAGAAATATGTATACAAAATTAATATTATTCAATTTCAAAGGCCAGTAAGCGACCCCTACCTAACCTAAATAGAGATAACCTTATATAAATAAATGTTTTTTAATATGGTTGTGTCTCATTTCGGTCCTTAGTATCATTATTTTATCCGCCTTAAGCCTAATGACAAGTTTACCACTGACCGCCGCGGCCAGGCCGCGCCAGTCTGTGAGAGACTTAAATAAAGCCTCTCACAGACAGGCGTGGCCTGCGGTGGCGGTCAATAGTAAATTTGACACTATCTGTCAAGTTTACTATGGACCGCCACCGTAGGCTGCGCCAGTGTGATTCAGGCTTTATAATAATTAATTAAGTAGATCAGGATGACCCGCGAGCTGTGTCGCGGCGAGGTAGACTGTCCGTCTCTTTCTAGTAAGAACGCTTAGAAAGGTAAGATACGGACAGTCTACCTTGCCGCAACACAGCTCGCGGGCCGTCGCGGGCGTGATAACTGTGCTGATCACTCTGTACAGTTTGTGGTGCTGATAAGAAACAGATAAGCCGCTCGCACAAGGACTATTAATTACCTACATGTTTTGTTACTAGAATCATATTTCATGTTATTACTAGTGCCTGCGAACAGCGCCTGCTAGGCAATGAATGTGTAAAGCTTCAGTAAAAACTACTTACAATAAAAGTGCATTATTTAAAATAAACATATGGACGCGATGGGGTAATTTTTAGTTACATGGCCACCCCACGGGTATCATCTACTTTGTTGCTGTCCCTCATTGTGGCATCACGTATAGCCTGTCCATAGTATCCTAGGTTCATGATAAGAATTGTTCAATTATTCTTCTCGATTGCCATCTATAAAAAATAAAAATAAATTAGAAATATTTATCACAATTCAGTTTTAACTTTATGACATGAATTGTTACAAAGTAATGACTGTAATAATCGCTCGAACTAGCAAGTGCGACAGAGACGGAGATACACAAACGAAAACTAAATTTCGTTTTGCGGTAGGCCCTCTGTGATACCCTGTCATGATTTTTTGAAATTGCCGCGTTTTTCCTGGTTCAGCTTTCGTTGGCCAGACTAATAAAAATACCACGAGCGAGCAAGACGTACTATACAAATCGCAATAAGTGTGACAGAAAGGGATATATCATTCGTTGTCCTTGTCAGTGATAGTTGCACTTTTTTTGCGTGCGTGGTTGCATACGAGTCAGAAATCATCAATTTTTTATGTCTTCAAGTTAATTTACTTACGATAAGGTGTCTATTGTTCCGATTGTGGCAAAAAATGGTAAATTGTTGCGTACTCGGCTGTAAAAGCCGTTGGAACAATATGATGAAAATATAACCTTTCACACGTAAGTAGAACATTCTTCACTTTTCTGTAAACGCAATACGTAAAAATAGCATGGTAAAATACATTACGCTCAAAATCTTGTAAAATTAGAAGATTATAATAGAAATAACATCATTGTTTACATTGTTCAAGAATATATTCGTTGACAAATTATCCGCCCAAATTACGTAATTGTTTATGGTAAGCAGCCAGAAGTGTTAAAATGTCCTCTCGATTTAGCTTCTTTGCGATCATTTTAGGAATACCATCCAATACGACTTAAAAATACCCGATTCCTCGGGTAATTTATACTTTAACAAAACTCTCGTACTTGTTATTATACGGGGTGGGACGTGTAACAGGAGCAAATATTTAAAATGAGGCTTCCTTACAGCATCTGTAGTAACCCCTTTTGTCCATTTCTTTTCAAAATTTTTTAACAAGGAGAAAAATTTACCTAAAGTTATTACTTCCGAGCAATGTATCTTTGTTCTTCTTCTTTTTTTTTTTTTGGCGTTCTGGCTCAAATTTGCCAGTGAGCAATGTATCTTGGCACCACGAGATCATAGCACAGTAGTCAATGCAGATTTTTAGATAACATCATGTATTGAGACATAATAGTTTTTGCATTTTTGTTTTCAAAAGATATTTTTGCGGTTTTTTTCAATTCTTTTTGTGTTTTTAAAATAAAAAATTACTTATATCACTCTAGAAGAGCAAAAAAGTACACGTAAACTAAGTATTTTTTTTTTCAATTTTAACCACTTAGAAACAATTGCTCCCAAGTTTAATAATCTACCGTTTAATTTTTTGCTCCTGTTACAGGTATAACATTCGTATATAATGGGTCTATTCTTATACACTTATCTTTACTCTGTACTCATAATAAAGTAAAGTTTGTATGTAGCGAGCGAATAATCTCCGGAACTATCCTTCCGATTTCAAAAAATATTTCACCTGGCTATATTTAATCCTGCGTCTGCGTCTCCGCTTGGGTTCTTTCTAAATTAGAAATTCTAATACACGGGTGGAGACGCGCGGACAGCTAGTAAAAGTAAACGGTTTCGAATTTATAAAATATTTTTTTGCGCCATTTGCTTAAAAAGATAATGTAAAATAAAATGTTTTATTTTCTAGGTTTCCACTAAATAACGATGCACTTACGCGTAGTACCTATTTGGATTACGGCTACGTGGCGGTTAAATTGGCAGCCAACAAAATACAGCCGCTCGTTCTCTCCATATTTTTAACCGAGCAGAGCGTCTCATCGTTAATCTTATTATGTAATTATTTATTTGCATAGTAAATTTAAATATGGTTGTGTCTCATTTCGGTCCTTGGTGTCGTTATTTTTTCCGTCTTAAGCCTCTCACGGACAGGTGCGGTCTGCGGTGGCGGTCAATAGTAATTTTGATACTAACTGTCAAGTTTACTATGGACCGCCACCGTAGGCCGTGCCAGTGTGATTCAGGCCTTATAATAATTAAGTAGATAAGCACGGCTATCACAGCACGGCTATCACAAGACGGCGCGCAAGCTGTCTCGATTTTTCTCGCACTATCCGTCTCTTTCTTATTAGAAAACTTAGAAAGAGAGGTATAGTGCGAGAAAAATCGAGAGAGCTCGCGCGCCGTCTTGTGATAGCCGTGCAGGACGGCCTGCGAGCTGTGTCGCGGCGAGGTAGACTTTCCGTCTCTTTCTAGTTAGAATAGTCTGTATCACCGCGACACAGCTTGCGGGCCGTCTTGTGATAACCGTGCTGATTGAGAAACACAGGTAGGCAGCTTGCATAAGAACTATCAATTACCTAAAACTCGTCGCATACATTTTTGTATGCAGTGAGATACGCAAATATTTCCGACGAGTTGTACATGTTGTGTTACTAGAATCATATTTCATGTTATTCAGCTGAATATTACTAGTGCCTGCGAACAGAGCGCCTGCTAGGCAGGTTCCTGGCAGTGAATGTGTAAAGCTTCAGTAAAAATTACTTACAATAAAAGCGCATTATTTAAAATAAACATTGGCGATGGGGTAATTTTTAGTTACTTGGCCACCCCATGGGAATCACATATATATATACTCTAAACTCTAAGGAACTTTTTCAATCTGTGAAGCATTTGACATTCACGTCATGACAAATCAAACGACAGTCCCAAAACGTTCCGTTTTATAGCTGTATTTAATGAACAAAAGTGTGAATTGCTACACCACAGTAAATTTCTTATTGAATTTAAAGTTATTAATATGAAAAAGATTATTATAAAAAACTTTTAATGTGTAAGAATTAGCTTTCGCTAAAACTAAGGTACAACATTTTATTTAATACTTCTATTTGACACAGTTCCAAGTCTAGCGAACGGAACGGAACGCATTCTTAATCAAATTCAAAACAATAATTCCTCGCTCGACAGTCGACGTCGAAAGCCAGCAATTGGAATAAATAACTTTATCTATTCAAGGTCAGAACATTTTGTATTTTAATCAGTCAGTTGAGTTGAGTTAGTAGGCCCCCAACAGCCGCTCTGATTGTAGATAGTGCTGTCGTCATAATCATAAAAATATATTCACCCAACCATGGCCTCTGCTATGTTGAAGCTGGTGAAATCAGAAGTAAGTTTTGACTTTTGTGTAACACATGTACCATTCATTTATTTCAAAAAGTGAGCTATCATACAACTAGGGTGAGGCCTTGGCTTTGAACTTTGTTAATTTCACCTGAGGATGGAAACTTAGTGAATAACAACATCATGCCCAAGCCCAAACTCTTACACGTATATTTAGATTAATTAAAAAGCATGGTTATATGCCATATGTTTAATATCTTTTTGTAAAAATCCATGTGGTCACACAATAATTTTCCAGTTTTATATGTTTTTCAAATAGAATATAACTAAACTGCCATTTTTTAGGCCACAAGGAGTGTCTGATATAATTGTTTTATCGTGTGTAAAGCAAAATCTCATGTAGGTACCTACAGTCAGCTCCAAAAATAAATGCTATAATGCTACTACAGCGTTAAATTATTATTATTACTGATCGTAAACTGGCTAGTTAAGCAATCCTTTTCGCCTTTTCAGAGGCCAATAAAATTATAGAGAAAAAAAAATGCTTTTTTTAATATTCTACATTTTTTCCCTTTTCCATCACTCGAGTTGGTGTGGACATACAAAGGAGTTCTTAATACATCATTCACGTGATTTGGTATTTAAACTCACTACATTATTCATAGTGGGCCCCAGTAGGTTGTTTGTTGCACATTCGAGTATTTGTCTCCGAGTTTCATCACAGACCAATTTCATATTCAGTATTCATCATACTGAAGTGGCTTTGTGTTGTGATATAAATAATGTATTAACGATTTATAAAACAGCATATCTTGAATTGTTCAATGTTTATTTTAGTTGAAGGGTGTAAATTTTGTTTTGTCGTTTCGAAATATGACTGAAGACTTCGTAAAATAATTTCCCTGGTGGAAAAATTTCTATCTAAAAAAAATCTCTATATTGAATAAAACATACAATTCGCCTTTGGCACCTAGATGCAGGTGGTATGATGTTCGTACAAAAATTAGGCGTTCTAGTCGGAATCAACACTGGCATGTCAAACTTTTGTTAGTACAGCGCCTTATCCTTCTGGTCTTGAAGAAAATGTAAGGCAAAATAATATGGCTATGCTAGTTTAAAATGAATATTTAACTTGGAAGTTTATTGTAACTTGGAAGTCTATTTTAGTGTAACTTGGAAGTCTATTTTTAAACCCACAAGCAGACAAGAGGAGTTATAAGTTTAACATATGTATTGTTCTGTGTTTGTGGTAATCATAGCCCCCAAACGGATGAACCAATTTGAGAACCAATGGTTCTTAGCTATGTTTGTTGTGTGCACGTGTGTGTGTGGTGATTTAATGTTTTTATTGATGTACTAATAAGACTTATTGCTTAACTATAAGTATGTAACTAAAATAATTATTATCGTTAATTATTCTCCTTATGAAACTGAAGCCTTTTTGCAGTGTCATTGTTGCTGAAGATAAACCAAGCTTTATAGATATAATTAAATAAATAAAAAAAATATATAGTGGGACAATTCACACCAATTGATCTAGTCCCAAACTAGGCAAAGCCTGTACTATGGGTACTAGACAACGGATAAACATACCTATATAGATAAATACATACTTAAATAGATATTAAACATCCAAGACTCGAGAACAAACATTCAAATTGAGACGCAACAAGTGAAATCAAAAGAATTTTCGAAAAACCCATCTGCTTTTTGACAAATAGTAAAGATTTACATCTTTACCGTTTTGTTTTGCCGTTATCCTAAGATCTAAAGGCAATATATTCGAATGAGCGAGCAAAGCAAACAAAGTTCTAGGCTTCAGCTTGAGCCGAAAATCTTTGTCCAGCCGGTGTCTGTCCCGCTGTTGTCCTCTACAGGTCGCATTTCTCAATCGATTCTCGTGAAATTTTGTGAGCAGGATCGTTAATTATATAGTATTTTTTTGTCAAGTCACTATTGCAATTCAAAAAAATTTTTTTTAAAGACAGGTTGCGAGTGCTACCTACAGCTCACAGAGTAGTAGCTTAGTTATAATTTATTGAAGAATACTTAATCAGACAATATAAATAATATTAAAATTACGACTCATACTTACGGGTGTCTATCAATGTTTTCTTGTACAGTCAGCATCATAAACATGTATACATTTTTCGAATGTATACATATTTATCATGCTGACTGTACAGAATGCATCAGTGACAACCAACACAAAACAGTGAATATCACAGAGTATGATAGTCACTGTATTAATCAGTAATCAATCACCTATTAACTATGCTGATTAAAACACAAAACACCAACCCTACTACTAAACAGTTCTTGACCTATCAGCTCTATCTATATTTTTTATTGAGATTTTTAGTAGAAGAACATTATAAAGCCTGTTGTTGTTCAATACAGTGATCCTAGACTTCCTAGAGGGTATTATAAAATTTGGTTGTAATTACCAGATAGTTGCAATTACAAAACTCCACCTTACATTAACTTACTTATGTTAAGACAGAATTTTTTAAATCATATTCTCATGAATATACCTAGATATTTTTTTAGCAGGAACAACATTTGTTTAGTGCTTGCCACAATAAAAATATCGACAATCCTGTTATCGATAAGTACATACTACTTCAACGACAATACGTACATACAACCACAGACATATATTGGCTACCTAGACGCCGCGTGCACCTACACTGTAACCATATACAGAGACACAGATTTGTTTTGGGACCAAAAATGGGTTTGGGAAAAACTACATGTGACATTCTGCGTCGATTTGAAATACAATTTCGGTGTGTGTGTGTGTGTGTGTGTGTGTGTTATGGAGTGACTTCGGGGATAATTAATTCAGTGACACGAAGAAAGAAAATTACGAAAGTATTGCAAATTGTTTTCTGAAGTATTTAAAATATAAATAAATTGATAGTTTTGTTATTATTATCAATTTTTTAACGCACTCTATTACCCTATATATATTTGTATTTATTTACCTCTATGACGTTGAAGTAGTACTTATCGATAACAGGACTGTCAATGTTTTTATTTTGTCAATCACTTACAATAAGTCGTTTGTGCTAGAAAAATATCTAGGTATACTCATGAATTATAGATTCAGATTCAGATGTTTTATTTCTCAATAGTAATACATCATTTTCATACATTAGAATAAAAACATGCACACAATATTGAGATCGTCAATAACACAAGTTCACAATAAATATATAATTACTAGGATGTTAACATATTGTTGTCATACGTACATGGATACAATCCAATTCAGAAAAGTGTTTAGTTTAATCATTAATCAGTGAGTATAATTCAAATATTTATATATATTTTCCTTGTATTCATTATTTAAGTATTCCTTAATGTTATATACCGTTTTACTAAGGAGCAGCATTTTGACTTTGTGACATTCTTTTTTATATTTTATATCATACTCTGTTTTCCTACAGGACAATATATTTTTCACAGTAGTGTAGATATTGCTACAACAATAGGTACTTACTAGAAAGTTTTTGAAATGCTCAATATTTTTGTAAGTAGTAATATTATGTCTCCATAGTGCCTCTTGCTTGACCAGCGTTAAACAAACAATCTAACATTACAAAAATGTTCTTTTAGCTTTTTATCTCATTAAAATCATTTCTCAACTTTCCAGTCTCAAGTACTGCTGCGCAGAAACTATAGCAGTTCTGCTCCCACCACAAAGCTTTTCATTGATGGACAGTATGTGGACTCCAAGACCACCAACTGGATTGAGCTCACCAACCCAGCCACTAATGAAGTCATAGGAAGGTAAACCCACCTTATTTACAAGCTTCTTTTAACTTCCAATGTAATATTTGGTAAGGTCAAATCTTGCAAGTCAAATGTGACCAACTTCCCGAAGTTGAATCGAATTGAAATTTTGTACACTTCTGTAAATCCTATGACTGCAATGTTATTGTACGATAAAGCTGGTCTGATGATGGACATGGAAGAATTGGAGCTTCTTAAAAGCCTGTCATGTTTTGGCTCATTAGGTAGAGTATGACTGCGACAAAATACAGTTAGCAATAAAACCTTGTACGGTCAAGGGCACCAATATGTATACACCACAAAGTCTCAAAAATATGTACACAGACCTTATTTCTGCAACAATATGGTTGTAGTATGTTATTAACTTTAAGAAAATACATATTAGTGCCCTTGACTGTACAGTCAGCATCATAAACATGTATACACTTTACGAACTTATTTCTAAGCTATAAGACACTGATTGTACCAAATATTACATATATTCATACAAAATTTATATTATTTTTGGTAGAAAATAATATCTACAATGAGTTCATTCCAAATCCCAGATATGCCATATATTAACTCATTAAAACATCAGGTTATAGATGAGGTTATTGTATTGACCACAGGTCTAAATGCTAGATGACATCAATGCTACAGAGATCGCTCTAAAGTGATAGCAGTCACAGCAGGCTTTTATATTGATGAAACTCTAAATTGTGGAGATATTGATAGTCCTCTTGATTTATTGGTCCATGCTCTGTGAAATAGCGACGAAAGCCTAAAAATATGTATATCTACCTAAGTATATTCATCTTTATTAGTACTGTAGGTGAGACAGATAAGTATATGTTTGTTATATAACATACTTATATAAGTAGGTATCTAGGATTATTATTCATTTAATGGTTATAAACTTTAATGACGTACATTTTGTAAAGGTTTGGGTTGGTACATAACATAAACTCTGTCATTTAATTGTTCTTATCAGTGTTTTGACAAATCTGTTCAACGATAGCAACACCTATCTTGTAACGATTCTGATGTTATCTTCAATTTGCACAATACTTTTAAGACAACTCTTACAAGGAAAATTCAACAACATGTTTATTTAAGAGTAATCTTAATACTTATTTAGTAGTACTGCTTAAATGCTTATATTATTTTAAATTGAAGGAACGCAACATGGCATTGGCGGGCTCCTTGTTTTTGCCCGACTACGACAGAGCCGAAAGAAAGGGTTATGATTTTAGCAGTCTATGTTTACTTGGATTTACGTGTGTTCCACCGTAGCGTTTAAGATACCAACCGATTTTGATAAATGAGGTGTACATTGATTCGAAATTATGCTCCGGGAGACATAGGCTACCATTTGTATGAAAAAAAAAAAACATTTTCTTTTCCATAGTCGAGTTACAGTTTTTTGAACCATTTATGCTTGTTTCCGTCCATGGTAGTCCTTTGTTACTGTACTATGTTTGTATGTGTCTTTTGTTGTGTATATAATGTTACATCATTATATAACAATAATAAGACAATTATTGTTTTTTGAAGTGTGTAATATAGTGTATCATTTGTTTTATTGTTTTTTGTCACCAACATAAGGCTATTTTCCCACGATGGGCGTTGAACGCGCCTTCGACGTCTTTGTCCGATTATATCATGATATACGATAATGTTTTCGTGGTCAGCTCCAATACAAACTTTTTAATCCCCCATTGCGTATAAAACATATCCTATGTTTTTTTTCCGGGAATCATCGTTCCAGCGATGTAAATAGTGCACATACGCGTGAATAAATAGGTAACAAATAAACACTTCAGCATTTTTTTTCAGAGTACCAGAGACTACGAAGGAGGAATTAAACACTGCCTTGGAATCAGCAAAGAAAGCGTACAAATCATGGAGCCAAAGTACCATTATGACTCGCCAACAGCTTATGTTCAAGTAGGTTTTATTACATAAGAAACTTTATATTTTTTACCTAGGTGTATTTGTACGAAATTGACTCTTATATCATAGATAATTCGGTGTACATTATTATGCCACCTTTGCAAAGCCAACTTATGAAAGTATAGGATGTAGTTCTGCGAATTTAAGGCATACTAGAACGTCTGAATATCTTAGACCATCCTTAAAATATACTGATCTTATCGAAAGCCATTAATCTCTCGTCGAGCTAGTCTAAAATATTTTCTAAGTATATTTTTGTTAGGTAGAATAGTCTAGCACAAAATCACACGATCACTGATAAAAAAGGTCATAACCTCCCTAAGCCAAAAGTACAGTCAGCATCATAAACATGTACACACTTTTCGACCTTATGTGTAAGTAATTATGTCATAGAATGCTGACTGTACCTACCAATAAGATAGCTTATTATATAAGAATACCTTATTTGCAATAAACATTACCAGGTAGATGTTTATAAAAATTGCAATGGCCCTACACTAGCTCCGCCCATGAACAACTCGTTAATTGCACCACTCAGTATCCATCGTATGCACAGGCATAGGATGAAGGCAAGATCTTCATACGAAGATTCATTAAAGGACAAGATACACGACGCATAAAAGGCGCGATAAAAAAATATCTGTTGCGCCTTTTCTTGCTAGTGGCGTTGCAACAGCTCGCATGCGAGTTTTATTACATTGCAGGGTTTGATTGAATTTGTCGTATTTAGCTAGCCCGCAGCCCCGCAATGTAATGAAAATCGCATTCGAGTTGTTGCACCATGTCAATGACCTTTTACTCGTATGCCATCAAAATAGACCAGACACGACAAACTGACTGCATGTAAAAAAACCGGACAAGTGCGAGTCGGACTCGCCCACCGAGGGTTACGTACAAATGTAGGTATAGTTTCAGATTTTTCCCTATACTTGTAGTAGGTATAAGGCGACGATTACTTGCCAAATTAACGGTTCTAAGTCAACGGAATATATCCTATAAATTTTGATTGAGGGTCGAAATATACGCTTTTTGCGGCATAAACGGCAATATCTTTTTTTTTTAAGTTTGATTTTTTTCTCAGCTTCAAGGGACTGTAGACCTGAGTATATAGTTTTTATTTCAACTGGATACGTCCCCGCATTCCCTAAATAAAGGGTATTGACAGACAGACAAACGGACAATGAAGTGATCCTATAAGGGTTCCGTTTTTTTTTTTCGTTTGAGGTACGGAACCCTAAAAAATAGAGGGTTGATTTGTGACCAGATTCGCGCGTCTGCTTCGCGAGAACCACAGCAAGCTGGCGGCGAAGATCACAGAGGAGCAGGGCAAGACCACGGCTGATGCTGAGGGCGACGTGCTGCGCGGCATTCGTGAGTAGACAGCCCTTTTCAGGTCACTTGCCTTCATTGGCCTGTTTCACAAAACTGGCAGCACATGCCAAACGGCAAGTCGTTATTTGGTCTGGCAACGGTCTGGGTTCGAATCCGAAACCCAGACCAGATGTGTGATGATATTGTATACATGTATTTTTGTATTTATTTCTTAAATATATCGTCGTCTAGTGCCCGTAACACAAGCCTTATTGAGCTTACTATGGGACTACAGTAGAGCCTCGATAGCCCAAACTTCAAAAAAACAACCCCTGTTTGGACTCACGTAGCGTTCGGATTATATAGCAGGTATGTTAGAAATAAAGTAACTTATTAAGAAGAAGAAGAAAGAAGAAAATAATTTATTAGCGTAAAGAAAGTACATATAGAAGCAAAATTAACTTTTTTAAATATAAACAAAGTGAAAAAAAGAACAGTCTCATTATACAGTATAATTTGCATTGCGCTAAAGGGCTCAGCTTGGTGTCACGGAGCGAGCTGACAGAGCAAAACGCGCTCTGTGACGCTGATTTTCAGTGAGGCCATTAAGGGGCAAGATGACACTGAAAGAACACAACATAAAACATACACTCAAAAAAAAAAAAATTAAGAACACAAAAATTAGAATTAATTACAACAAATTAAAAAAAAATAACCATACTAATTAAAATCTCTTTAAAACTAACCTATGCTCTTTAAACATATTTAAAGAGAACTGTGTGTGGATGAGTGGATGAGACTGCGCAGAAGTATGAGTGTAAATGTGCAAGGTTGCCTAAGTATTGTGTTTCTGATTAGCAATCAAAAAAAATTTAGGGACATTTTAAAAGAGTATTGGAATGACGTATTACGTATTAAGGGAACAACGGTGCAAACTCACTTGGAATTAGTGATGTGTTGTGTTAGTATGACTCACGATAGTTTAAATTTAAAGTCACTTATTCAAGAACTCATTTAATTTAGTCTGCTAGGTTCTATTTATCGCCCAAAAAAAGGCTTTGTTCCTCAAATTACTCAGCATCATCTTCAGACCAGTAGTATCGGCGGAGTGAGGGGTCACTCGGCGGTCCCGATTACAGCGACTTTCGGATTAGCCTGACGGATTATCGAGGCCCTACTGTAGTTGGATTGGTGTAACATTGTCTCCTAATATTTGTTGATTTAACTTGATTGTTTTCGCTCAATGTCAAGTTTTGGTGTGCAGAGTTGGTGGAGCACTGCTGCAGCATCACGAGCCTGCAGCTGGGCGACTGCATCCAGAACATCGCCAAAGACATGGACACACACAGCTACAAAGTGCCCCTTGGTGTTGTTGCCGGTAAGATTCACTTATAACAAGTCATTCTAAATCTAGACACGCGGCAGCGTGTCAAGCCAAGTTCAAGCAAAGGAACTGGCTAGCCAGCGCCGAGTGTAATATTACACGAACCACTCGGTGCCGCTTTTGACCCTTCTATAACTCAAAACCTCTGTAACTTAAACACATTATATCCATAAGGACATCTAGAAGCCCAAATTTCATGAAGCTAGCTCAAACGGTTATAAAGATATTAAGGTCAAAAAGTCGTAAATTTTAGTATTGACTGACATATCGTACCTAAACCTAACCTACTTTCAGATGACCTATAAGGATGAAATTTGGAATCCAGCTCGGTAATGGTGTGTAAGCGTAGGAAAAAATCTAAAAATAAAAAAAAGGTAAAAAATACGGGAAATCTCAATACCTGCCTAGTTTTCTTTACAAAAAGTAATGATATCCCACCAAAAACATAAATGTAAAAAAGGAGAGCCAAGTTTCGGCTTCGCCGCAAAAAGAATGGAGATCTAAATGAGTGCCAAGTTATGCAAAATCCAAATATGTATTTATTTTATAGGAACAAAATTTTTATGAACAAGTATTAAACTCTATTTCTTTGCTTTATTGGATACCTATAACAATTGCTGGTATTTAAAAATGTGAGATCTTAAAGTAGGTTAGATTTGACTTGGCCAGTTTTTATCAGAATTAAAAAAAAATATATATATATATGTTGAATAACTTTATAAAATGACTGATGTAATGAAAATCATTAATCAATTAATCATTTATTTATAACTAGCTTACGCCCGCGACTTCGTCTGCGTGGACCCGGGATTAAAACTATCCTATATTTTAATCCAGGCTATAAACACTAGAATTAAGTTTTTCTGTACGCTACCAACAAATATAAAGACGTATCCGAAATAAATTCGTATTATTTATTATTATTTCGGTTGAGCCTAGGGTTTGCAATCCGGATCCGACTTAAATATCCGGATCTAGATCCGCGGATCCGGATATTTCCATTCAAGTCGGATCCGGATTGCAAACCCTAGACTTGAGCCAGTTATATGATTGTGTCACAAACAACCAAACATCTACACATCAAAACTTTCGCATTTATAATATTAGTAGGATAATCATCAATAACATTGTTTTGACTCATATGCTGGCTACCCGTCACATCCTCGATTTGAATTTCTCCGAATGATTCATTTGGAGATTTGATTTATCTATCTAATTTGTTAAAGTTTCATTTGGCAGATTTCTTTTTTTTTTTTGGTAGCCGTTGACTTTTCAATATTAAATGTTACCTAACCTACGCTACTATTTTCAAAAGTTTGGAAGAGTCAATGGTTTCAGAAAAAAAAGCCTTCGGATAATTGAAACTTTGGCTGAGTTATTTGGGTAAACGTAAATTTTAAACTCTTCCGCCCTATGCTGTTTGTAAGGGCCGGTTGCTTCAGCCACACTTCATCTTCATTAATTAAATATGCTGCAGCTGTCATCCCTTTCAAAACAGTGAAACTTCCAAAACAATGAAATGAACGGACGTGACCTACGATCACCGACGGTTTGAAACAACTAGCCCTGTCTGACGTCTACCTCTAGTGATGAACTAGGGTACCAAAAAATTTTAATATTGGTCTCAATCCCTTGGATTTTGCAAGAGTTTTCAGCTCAAATGATAATGTTTGTTATACAGGAGTGGCCGCATTCAACTTCCCCGTGATGATCCCCCTATGGATGTTCCCGGCTGCCCTAGTTACCGGCAACACGTGCCTGATTAAGCCTTCGGAACAGGACCCTGGAGCCACGGTGGCCATGATGGAACTACTGACGGAGGCCGGCGCGCCACCCGGCGTCGTTAACGTTAGTACACTTTATTTCACGGGAGATGGCGATGTTGTCAATGCTGAATCGCGCTGTCAAAGTGTCACAATTTATTCGGTGTTTTTGTTCGTCAATGGATCAACTGCTTTACTAGATACTGGCATGCGTTATTGTCTCTTATCTTTTTATTTACTCCCAAAGAATAGTTGTATTATCCCCACGGGGGTAATAACTCCCAGGTTCAGAACCGCTGTTCTATAGCAGCGGTCGGCAACCGGCGGCCCGTGAGCCCCTTACTTGCGGCCTGTGAGCGTCTCTGGATGCACATACAAACACCTTTTGCCTGAAAGAGTCACAAATTATAAACTAGTGAGGCCCGCGTCAATTTTGTTAGATACTATGTGGTTCTTGGCTGCTAAAAGGTTGCCGACCGCTGCTCTATGTGCTATTTAACTTTTCCCCAATGTGTAATGGTGACTCGCGGGTGTTCGTAGGTCGTGCACGGCACGCACGACACGGTAAACTTCTTGTGCGACGAGCGCGACATCAAGGCCGTGTCGTTTGTGGGCGGCGACGGCGCCGGCAAGCACATCTACTCGAGAGCTTCGGCTGCTGGTTTGTAGTGTACCACTTCTTTCATTAAACCATATACATGCGCCCTCTGGGGAAAAGGGATTTCAACATGTCTATACATCCATACTTTCGCTTTTATAATATTAGTAGGTGAAATATAATAAATAATAATAATGAATCAGCATATATACGTCCCACACTGCTGGGAACAGGCTTCCTTTCATGGATGATAATAGGTAGGGTATTTTCATCCATCAAAGTTTAAATTTTATATAGAAAACTCCCGTGAGAATCGGATATATTAAAATATAATGAAAACGGGTCACTCACGTATTTAATGTCGAATATCGCTCGACATGTTTCGAACCGATTCGCGGTTCTTAATCATGAGCACACGCGTTGCCGGCGCGTTTAGCACTGCGGGCCCGCGCCCTGCTCGCTCGGCTAGTTTGCGCCGGCGCAGGCGGGGTCAGCGCAGAAGGCGAACCGGGAATCGGTTCGAAACATGTCGAGCCATATTCGACATTAAATACGTGAGTGACCTGTTTTCATTATATTTCAAAATTAAATTATCAAAGTATTTTTTTATATAGTTTTTACCATACGAAATACGAATATAACACTATTTTGTTATAAAAACATAAGATATATATTTTTCTCCAATATGCTCGGAAATGTGCGCCTTACTGCAGCAAAAGTAGTACGTGAAGTTACTCGTTACTGACAAGCGCAAATTTAAAAAGTTAAAAGTCATTATTGTACAGCTTTAGCGGCCAGGAAAATGTATGAAATTCCTTTACTGTATACATTTTTTACCTTTTAATCATATGTTTTGACCATGACAAATCACTACAAACAGCCAAATGCTTGTAAGTTTAAAGGCCTAGCAATTTGTCATAACAACTTGCTATAGTTAGACTGGTTAGTAATGTATGGCTGTCTCTTTCCAACTATTGCAAGTTGGTGTGACAAATTGCACCAGTTTGTAGTGTGCTTAAAGTTTTCCCAAGTTCTTTTTTTAAATTGTCATAGACAAAACGATTACTTTTGCAAGAGATCGAAGTGACGTTTTAAAAAATGTGTCAAATAGAATCAACTGAAGAAATTAAAATATTTTCGAAATAATATTCAAAACGAACTAAATTGCGTTTAGATTTCAATCCCGTGTAATCTTTAATAATTTTAATTACATAAAACAAAATTGTAATTGATTCTAATGTTTTTAATTTTTCATGCGGGTCAATTGAAACTGGCACCATGAATCATGCCATGTACATACTTTAAAAAATAAGTTGGGCGGGAACATGATAGGTTATTGACATACTACTCGCATTTTTCAAATTATTGAAAATATTATTTGATTTCCTCGCATTTATGGAGAAAAGCACTATACCTGCCTCGGCGGGAATGGCAATTCGTGGATTCATCTCTATTGTCGGATTCAGCTTCGCTTCATACGACAAAATCAACTCATCCACGAATTGCTATTTCCCGGCCTCTGCAGTAATGTACTATTAATTTGAAAATTAAAATCGTAGTTTTATTATCCGTATGTTACGTGGCCGAAAACGCCGACGGCCATTTTGTCTTCGGTGAGTGACGTCAGAACAGCAAATGCAAAAATCAGAAAGCGTAGACGGACATGCACATTTGACGTTTCTATGTTTCTGCACATAGTTATCTTCTTAGTAGTTACGTTACGATAATGGCAGCTGCCTTTTTGGCGCGAATATTTAACGTTCAAATTTCATCAACCATTATTTATTTGCATAAAGCGATATTATTTTGAGAAAATAAAAATACCAGTTGACTATCGAATCTATACGAACATTTTAAAATATATTTAAAAAAATCGTAGAATAGCCTATTATGCAATGCTTTATTTACTTACTTAATTGTATATGTTTTAGGGTGTTTCCTTACAAAATAATGTAAATCTATAGACCCTTGATCGATCAATTGGTCGGCCAGTCGATTCGTCCCTAATAATACAAGACTAGATATGATTTAGCAGACGATGGCAGACAACCGCAGGAACCTTTGCTACCTTTGATTTGTTAGGCGCTTTCACTTCTCGTCGGCCGTCGCCGCCTTAACAGTATATAATACCGGCTGTACACTCTCGGCCGAGACCTCTCGCCGAGAGTCTTGGGGGAGAAGTTCTCGACGAGAGCACACCATGTACACTCTCGTTGCGTCATTTGAACAGCGGATATCGGCTACGATGGACCTAGAAACTGCTGCTGCCCTTGCTCTTTGTGCTTTGTGCAGTTAGCGGGTAACTAAATGAACGAGAATGTACATGCTTGATCTTGTTTGCCTCGCGAGAGCGAACGAGATCCTTTGACTCGGCCGCAAAAAACCGACATGCGACCGAGACGTACCAAGGCGAGACAAGGCGAGAGCATCATGTACACTCTCGTTCTCGGTCTGTCTCGGGGTGTCTCGCCGAGAATGTACAGCCGGCATAACAAATGCTTTCTGTTACATAGTAATATATTTACTACAATTACTAGTGTTAATGGCAGTGGGCGGGGCACATCGCACGTAGATCCAATGGCTGTTGAAGCGGAAAGGTTTTCGAGCGGTGACCACGCGAAAGGCAGCGATAGTCCGCTGGACGCTAGTGGCGCAGGACCGGTCTTTTTGGGGGTCGTTGTCCAGCAGTGGACGTCTTGATATGATGATGATATATATCGGCAGGCAAGCGCGTGCAGAGCAACATGGGTGCTAAGAACCACGGCGTGATCATGCCCGACGCCAACAAGGAGCACACACTCAACCAGCTCGCCGGCGCCGCCTTCGGGGCCGCCGGACAGCGCTGCATGGCGCTCAGCACCGCTGTGTTCGTGGGTAAGTGTAGTCCGGCTAGTCTCAATACTCAAGTACCACGGCGTGATCATGCCCGACGCCAACAAGGAGCACACACTCAACCAGCTCGCCGGCGCCGCCTTCGGGGCCGCCGGACAGCGCTGCATGGCGCTCAGCACCGCTGTGTTCGTGGGTAAGTGTAGTCCGGCTAGTCTCAATACTCAAGTACCACGGCGTGATCATGCCCGACGCCAACAAGGAGCACACACTCAACCAGCTCGCCGGCGCCGCCTTCGGGGCCGCCGGACAGCGCTGCATGGCGCTCAGCACCGCTGTGTTCGTGGGTAAGTGTAGTCCGGCTAGTCTCAATACTCAAGTACCACGGCGTGATCATGCCCGACGCCAACAAGGAGCACACACTCAACCAGCTCGCCGGTGCCGCCTTCGGGGCCGCCGGACAGCGCTGCATGGCGCTCAGCACCGCTGTGTTCGTGGGTAAGTGTAGTCCGGCTAGTCTCAATACTCAAGTACCACGGCGTGATCATGCCCGACGCCAACAAGGAGCACACACTCAACCAGCTCGCCGGCGCCGCCTTCGGGGCCGCCGGACAGCGCTGCATGGCGCTCAGCACCGCTGTGTTCGTGGGTAAGTGTAGTCCGGCTAGTCTCAATACTCAAGTACCACGGCGTGATCATGCCCGACGCCAACAAGGAGCACACACTCAACCAGCTCGCCGGCGCCGCCTTCGGGGCCGCCGGACAGCGCTGCATGGCGCTCAGCACCGCTGTGTTCGTGGGTAAGTGTAGTCCGGCTAGTCTCAATACTCAAGAACCACGGCGTGATCATGCCCGACGCCAACAATGAGCACACACTCAACCGGCTCGAACATCCAATTCAGTCAAAGCAACCAGGAGAACCACGGAGGAAGTGAACGATTCACAAAATTATTTCTGTTTCGTAGCAGGGTTTTAATACAAGAGATTGATTTTGTGCTCCCATTTTTTAGCTATTTCGTCACATTTGAAATTCTAATTATGCCTTTCCACTTTGATCAAATATAAATTTTAATATGCATAACCAACCTGAGAAACCTGATTATACAACAAAGTTAACCAAGTTGGCAAATTCAGGTGAGGCGAAGGAATGGATCCCGGACCTCGTGGCCCGCGCGCAGGCGCTGAAAGTGAACGCCGGCCACGTCCCCGGGACCGACGTCGGCCCGGTCATCTCCCCGCGCGCCAAGGACAGGATTCTCAGGCTCGTCGAGTCTGGTGAGATATTTCTCTTGTTAACATAATATATTCATACTCATATTCCAAATTCAAGCACACTCTCCAAGCCAGTGAGCCAGTCGGGCGGTTTTCATGGATGTGAACTTTAGATGCTCCTGAGTTTAGTCGTTGCCTCGCGACGCGATAATGTCGGCGAACCGGCGACGTGGCTCCGCAATGGTTCAACCATAATGAAGCCATCCCACCAATAACCAGCTGCATCATCTACAGGCTGATTGACACAGGGCAAAAAAGAAGCACATTCTTTGCTTTTTTCCTTATGTATAACACTTATGAGCGGGTGTTTGAGATACTGATACATCAATTGGGATTACGATTCGCGTTGCGTCGTTGCCACCATAAGGCGCTAAGAAAAGGATCCTCAGGCTCTTCGAGTCAGTGAGACATTGCTTCTCATTTATATACAAAGGAGCGCGTGTTACACTGCGCGTTATGGGCAGTTTATACTTCGTTTAGTGTGAGTTCATACATTTCTTAGTCGCATTTGGAGCTAGACTAGGTATGGACTCTCACTAATCACTAATGTAAACAGGGCTTTAAGGAAAGGATCCACAAGCTAGTCGAGTTTAGCGAGACATTTTACTCTGGTTACACTGTACGGGACAGTCTCGCGCACTGTTGAGAAGTTGATAATGATCACACTGCAGTTTTCCACCAAAATCATTGAATGATTTATTGATTTTGTTATAAAATCATAAAATCTGTAGGCTAAATCAGAATACACCCCACGGTCGTTCGGACGTATGGTAACTTAAAGAAAATATTATATATATTATGCTTCGTGAAGTAAAACTGCTGATGGGCGGGTTGCACACTTGTATACACATCAATGTATAAAATAATCTGGGAAAACGAACTGGGTTCTTATGGCCCGTGTAAGGGCACAAAAAGTAAATTTAATACTAAAATATCCTTTAAGCCTTACTAAAGCGAGTCTTTTGTTTCCAGGAGTCAAGGAAGGCGCCAAACTCGTACTCGATGGCCGCAACGTCAAGGTCCCCGGCTTCGAGAAGGGCAACTTCGTCGGCCCGACCATCCTCACCGACGTGAAGCCAAGCATGGAGTGCTACAAGGAGGAAATCTTCGGGCCGGTCCTTGTGTGCCTCTTCGTCGACACCCTCGACGAAGCCATCCACATGATCAACAGCAACCCCTACGGAAACGGCACAGCTGTGTTCACAACTAACGGTGCGACCGCCCGCAAGTTCTCCTCGGAAATCGACGTGGGACAAGTCGGCGTGAACGTACCTATCCCTGTTCCGCTATCCATGTTCTCGTTTTCTGGAACTCGCGGCAGCTTCCTGGGCACTAACCACTTCTGTGGCAAGCAGGGTCTTGATTTCTACCAGGAGCTAAAGACCGTCGTTTCATACTGGAGACAGAGTGATGTATCGCACACGAAAGCTGCCGTCTCCATGCCTACTCAACAGTAAATAAGTTTAAAGTAATTTGGGGAAATGTTTATTTATTTTTGTAATTTAGGTGTAAGGAAAGATTGTGCATTTATCGCTACTATTCACTGTCTTCCATATATGGTATATTTATAAGGGTAAGGTAAACAATGTTTAATGAATCAAATATTTTTTTTATAAATATTTTCAATGAATCCTAAAAATAAAGTAATAAAGAAATAAACACTTGTACACTAAATATTAAGTGGATATTACATTACAGCATAAATAGAATTTTATTTTCTACTACTGTCCGTATTTGAACAGCATTCACTGAACCCTGAGCTAGAATCGTTTGTCACTTGTTATATCGGCACTATTTATTATCAATTGATCAAATTATACTCAGGTTTATTTTTGAAACACTTGTTTTTTATTACATATTCTTTTCAAACCCAATATATTATATATAGGTAAGTACCTATACTGAAAAAATCCTGACATTGACAAGCAAAACAAAAACCCAAACCTGTAATAATGGGATGTACCTACACTACAACAACGTGTAAAAAAAAAATTACGTAGCGGAAGTTACTTACAGTCAAGTGGCAAAATATGGGTGCATACAACATACTTCAAAATTATAAATATGTCCCGTGGCTGCAA
Source organism: Epinotia nisella (assembly GCA_932294315.1). NCBI lineage: Eukaryota > Metazoa > Arthropoda > Insecta > Lepidoptera > Tortricidae > Epinotia > Epinotia nisella. Next base: position 12,563,937 of record OW028687.1, on the reverse strand, counting down.
GTAAGCGGCGATATTGTTTTTACGGTTTAATAAACAATCAATGAAGACAAATTTTATTAATCAAATTTTGTAAATTTTTCATATCCCACAACAGTATTTTCTGTTTGGCTTAAAGGTTGACTGGTAGAGAATGTCTTATAGCATTAAGTTCTCCTTTAGTATTTGTAACTTGTTACTGTGCAATAAAGTTTTAATAAATAAATAAAATATTATTTTTGCAACACACCTGCCTGAAACGTCAAGTTAAAATAAAAATCAATTATACGCCTTAAGGCGACGGGTAGGGCAAGGCATTCTCCATACAAACGTTGTGCAAGTTTTTTTTCGTCGGTTTTGGCACTACAGAATATTCGTTTTTTTTTGCTTGTTCATATTGAATTTACGCAGCACATGATGTTAAAATTTTGTTAGATATAAAAATAATGAAAATTAAAAAAATATAAAAAAGTATAAAAATAAAAAATAATAACATCAGTGAATAGCTAACAGAAAAATAAGTATACTGACCTAAAAATTATATTTATAGCCCAAACACAAACGAAGAAAAACCTGCACAAAATTTGTATGGAGAAGGCTTGCCCTACCCGTCCTCTTAAACAACGGCAAGTTTTACCCATTAACTTACTCAATGGGTAATATTGGACTTCACGCTGGAATTTCTATCCCTCTTTGAATAGATTTTTTTACTTAGTACTTTTATTTTTATATTGTTCTAGAAATTCAATACAATTTTTATACTTTTTATTGCTGCCGCCCAAAATAACTAAACCTGTTATTTTTTTCTTAACTGGTCACCCTGCGCAGCAATGCGTATGCGTCACTTTACGACACAAAGAAAACAACCGAAAATATTTTGAATTCAAATGATTGAACCTTTCGGAAAGGAAATCCAAGACATATTTGTTATGTAAATAAATGGATTGTTTATTAGTTTCAACTGCAATACGTGAATCAACTCGTACAACATAGTAATGACAACCCGATTGTATAAACATCCTGCTTCTATTAGTTTGAGTTGGGTTTTCGCGAAATAAACACGCATCACGATGTATCGCTGCTTGTGTTTTATCGTTTTTCTTTTATTTGTGAGTAATTGTGATGGTTTAGCACAACAATGTAGGAATGATAGAGGCGAACCAGTTGACTGGTAAGTATTTTAAATGTTATAAATAGCAATTTTAATCAATGATCCTCATATTATTATGAGTAAATCCTTTGTCAGTTTTCTCTTTCCATAGGATTTATAATTTTTATAAGTAAATACCTATTTAATTACTTAATTCATTATTTTAAGTTTAAACACTATATTCATGTATTGAAAGCTGAATACAACAAATAATTATTCCAAATTAGATGTTGAAGGCACTTAAGTTTCCTTAGAGCTTATAGCTTTAATTAAGTTGAATTCTAAACGTAAATGTAAACTCAATGTCATAAAAAACCAAGTAAACTGTTATAAATCATCCACCTGAATAAGGGAATCATTTGTGTCATATCTCATTGTGTCTATCAGTTACTGTATTATATACACTTGGTTTGTATTCTATAAAAAAAAACCTTTGTTCAGGTTTTATATCTACAAGTTACCTCGAGAGAAGAACCATTTAAATCCCCTTGTCCGAAAAGGTGTTGCCTACATGTACCTGATCCCTTCGAAATTGCGGCAAGGTTGGATCATGTCTGATATGTCCATCGCCAACCCAAACTCCATGCTGGGTAGGACACTGCAGCCATTGTATCAGGTAATCATTTATTCTTGGAATTCATATTAATATGATCATTAGGTTCCTATTTTGAGATTATCAGTCTTTTTTTCATAGATTTCTGTAACAATTATTATAAGTCACCTCTGTTGGGTAGGTATTTTATGAAACAGATATGTTAGGTAGGTAGGTCATAGTTTATTAGTAATTTTTCCTTTTATGATTTAAATAAGGCTATAATTATTTGATGAAGACTATAAAAGGCTATAAGTATATGACAGAATCTTCATAGGTACAATCAAAAAAAAATATTTATACATATTATTTATATGCTTAAATATTAATTTTATCATTATTTTAGGTGCAATGAACTAAATATTGTATTGTAATATACTTTATCAATATCATTGTGTAAAGGGCATTCACTTAGTACTGGTCATTGGCAATACCTGGCTGCAACCTAGCTCATAAGAGTAAGAACAGATAAGATAAGATAACATACATTGTGACTTTAATTGCAGTCCAGGAATACACTTTCTGTGATATACAACGACCAGCCACCAGCCTCAGAGAATGAGCCAGATATCCTGCAAAATGTAGCCGAAATGTATACAAGACGTAAAAAAGGTAAGGACAAAATTAAATTTCTATCTGAAGTGCAACTTAGATCACTGTAACTATCATCAGTCCATATACATAAGATACGCAAACATTGATAAATATTTTCATTAATTCCTTTGAAAACACATAAGTAGGATGAGCTCCACTTGTGGAAGGTGGGCCCTCGAGACTTAAGAAATTAGCCTTACCTTACATGAAAATAAATACCTAAGTAGCTAGTATTTTTCTAAATTGTTGTGTTGCTATTAGTGAATGGATTCAAAAACTCGCACAATTTTTTTGTTGTTTTCGATGTAATAAATCTGGAGCAAGCCCCCATTGACTGAGCTTGGATGCCAGGTCATGAAAAAAAGTCACAAAAATAATCTTTCATATTTACACAGGTCAAATGAAGTTTACCGAGCCCTCTGTAAAGAAGTACAAGAAGTTCAAGCTAGGTGACAAGTATTACGACGACTATGACTTGGCCGAGATGTGCAAAATGCACTCTAAATTCCTGAAGAATAGAGTCGAGAAAGGCCACACGAAGGGCGTGATTATGGGAGACAAGTTTACTTCAATGTGGCTGGTGCATTCTGTGCCGAGGTTCCCACCAGTGCCTGATGGTGAGTGTTCAATATAATTTCTATAGTTATGTATGAGAAACTCTTTAATCAAGTTTGCTACAGTCCAATTTGGGTACTGTCATTAGGTAAGGTGGTTTAGCATTTTATTGCATTTTTTGTTAACAGTAAAGGATAGTCGGATCTACACGCCGACTAGTGAAACAGATTTTTTATTTACTTAAGCAACTAAGTTATACAATACAGGTGAAATGGCCAGTCGTTATTAGTAAATCGCTTCAGTGTTGCCAATTTATAGTACATTGTTTAACGAGTGGCGTAAGTGCAATATTCTTACGCCTGTGTTATACACAATGTTTTTCATCACATTTGCGAGGAAATAAATAACTACAAAAGACAGAAGAATCTTAGTTTCATACAGCCGCACCAATCAAAAATTGACAACTTCACTTCCAGATCAGTGCTAGTGGAGCGCGCAGGTTCAATATTTCAACCAATCACAGAGCAGTATTCTTGCGGGGCGGGGCAGCTTGGCCAACTAGATTTTTTTTTCAACCAATCACAGAGCAACCAGATTTGCTTAAGCCAATCAGAGGGTTCTATATTTTAAAACTAAACTTAACAGCCCGTGGGAGGTAAAACGGCTATAACTGCTCTGTACACTCGCAAGTAATAACGCCATTGACGAGCAAGTATGATGAAAAACTATTAGCTTCGCGAAACAGGCCACTGGTCAAAAAGGCCATTTGTTATTGGCTAACTCTCTCAGTGAGCGCTGTTTAAAAAAATGTAACATGTAGCTTCATAAAATTGCCCACTGATTGTAAATTGTTTCTATTATTCCAGGCCGTGGCTTGAACGACACCGTCTACAACTACCCAGCCACCGGCATGAAATACGGCCAGTCCATGCTCTGCATGTCAGTACAAACCAACACGGTGAACCAAATAGCCGTCCAGCTGAAATACAACGAGCCCCTATTGGTGTATAGCCACATACCAGTAGAATATGAGAATGAATTGCCTACGTTGGTGGAGGTGGTGCATAATAAGACCGTTGATGCGTCGCCCTGGTAAGTTGATTGCCAGAAATGTAACGTTTTCATACAGACCAGTAGGTTGAGCACCTAGGTCAGGCACCACTGTAAATGAGCATTTACTAAAAAATATTGTACTAATTACGTGCATCAATTAAAGCATGCTTATAAAGTCCTACTTTTTTGATATGACATACATTAAAAAATCATCCTTGTGCAGACTGACGGTATTGTATAGACTATGTGCGAAACTCGATGCCTACTTAGGTTAAATCTGGGTTGCAAGACAGACTTGTTATTTTAGTGGCTTTAATCATATTCAATCTGAAATATAATACCCGGACTGTTGAATCATTTGTGAACATTCCTCGTATCATATTCGTTTAATAGTTGGGGTTGCTTGTTCGCGTTGCGCCGTTGCCTCTCTTTAATTTGCCGTAGGAAGGAAAAAGATGCAACACGAATATTTGGGCAAATACCGCCAAGTGGAGTGCCAACATAAAATGTTTGGTATTTGTTATTGTTTATGTCGTACATTGCATTGTTTCAATATTTTATGTTTATAATAAGTACATAAGAAATGGTATATGACACGTGTTGGAATATAGTAAACAAAAAAAAACAGAACACGTTTATAAGGTCAACAGGATAGAGTACAGTCAGCAGAAAAAGTACAGAAAAAGTAAAGAAGTCTTAGAAGAACAGTATTTGGGTTTAGCTAATGCAGATAGGGCTCTACTGGGAATAGATGGCAGCTGATTGCCTGTTTTCGTGCCTAACGTTGATAATCTGGAATTAAGCAGCCAACCCGCGTTGATGACACGAGATAAGAGGAAGGTTATCCGGGAATATATGCCTGCCCATTTGCGCCTGCTTTAAGTCTATTAAATACATACATAATAAATACATTTCAGGTACCACATAGAAAGCTTCGAAACCCTGGCGGGGCGCAAGTTCCTGTCATTCGCGAAAAGCGCCATGTTCAACGACGACCTGTATAGTGGTCTTGTAGCTGAGGTGTTGCAGTCAGACCTGCTGGTGGAATCCTGGACAAATGGGCCAGGGACCTTAGACTCGGAGTGCAACAGGAACTTCCAGTAAGTGGCCGGATGAGTGCATGTTCAACGACAACCTGTATAATGGTCTTGTAGTCTTAATTTCAAACACAGTCATTGTATTAATCATGGATAAATTTAGAAAAAAAAAATTGGACCAACGGGCCAGGTACGTCGACAGTCAGTCGGAGTGCAACAGGAACTTCCAGTGACTGCACAGTAAGCAAATGTTGTGTCATTCAGACCTCATCCAAGAAGAGTAAGGTAGTATCTAGACTACAAGTTCGATTGAGATTCAAGGATTTTAAAATAGTATTCATTGACTTCTGTTGAGACAAAGATATATAATTGTATGAAGAGAAAATTTAAAGACATACTGATCATAGAGGCGCAATTCTACCATCGTGCGCAGATGAACCGCTTTTGCCGTTCACAGGTGGAATTCTGCCACTGTGGAGTGATGGCTCCTGGAAAATCCTGCTATCACGCCATGCATGCTGGGACGCAGTAGAAATGGCATGTTATCCTGTTTTTCAATAAAATTTTCAGTAATTGTAGAAAAAGACGCTATATGTCATGCAATCAGTCGAACAATTCCTTTGTGTATTTCAGAGTGCGCAACATCGAGCGGCTGAAGTTCCCTCTAGCCCGCATGTCGTTCACATCCCACCACGATCACTCCAAGTGGGCTGTAGCTGTCGCTCACAAAATGCACAACAGCCAAGACACCAAGGTGGCAGACTACTGGGTCTGCGTGGGCGACATCAACAGGGCGGTGAGTTGTCTTTCCTCTGTATATTCCTTCTGTCGGGTGGCCCCATAGCTTCCTCCCATAGGCAAGACGCAAGTCAAGACACCAAGGTGGCAGACTACTGGGTCTGCGTGGGCGACATCAACAGGGCGGTGAGTTGTCTTTCCTCTGTATATTCCTTCTGTCGGGTGGCCCCATAGCTTCCTCCCATAGGCAAGACGCAAGTCAAGACACCAAGGTGGCAGACTACTGGGTCTGCGTGGGCGACATCAACAGGGCGGTGAGTTGTCTTTCCTCTGTATATTCCTTCTGTCGGGTGGCCCCATAGCTTCCTCCCATAGGCAAGACGCAAGTCAAGACACCAAGGTGGCAGACTACTGGGTCTGCGTGGGCGACATCAACAGGGCGGTGAGTTGTCTTTCCTCTGTATATTCCTTCTGTCGGGTGGCCCCATAGCTTCCTCCCATAGGCAAGACGCAAGTCAAGACGCCAAGGCGGCAGACTACTGGGTCTGCGTGGGCGATATCAACAGGGCGGTGAGTTGACTTTCCTGTGTGTATTGTGGCCTGTTGTTCACGTGACTATGTTCACTCAAGTGGGCGGTGGCTGTGGCCAACAATATGCACAACAGTCAACACACCAAGGTGGCAGACTGCTGGGTCTGTATTGGCGACACCAACAGGGCGGTAAGATGTACTACTAATTCGCCTCTATGTAACAAAGTGGCGGACTACGGGGTCTGATCAGTGATATCTGGCTATCTGCATGCAAAGTTGCCGGCGCCAAAGTAGAATCAATATGGCGTCATTTCTCAAGTTCACAAGTGTGCATGCGTAGGGTCCCGCGCCGCCCCATTTCTATATATTTTCGCGTCCACCCTAGCCCCACCTTACCCTTACCTTACCATAGGTTAGACCCTCAAGTACCATAACATCCTCCTCCTATGTTACGTCCTATTCCTTCTTGGTTTTATTCTATTTATGATACATTATTTCCAGTTACCACAAGAATCCCGAGGCGGCGGCACTGTGTGCACATCAGGTCCTATTCTATGGGGAAACTTCGCTCATCTCATCGAGTCCGTCCAGTCCTGTAATTAGTTAACTCCATCGCACCGTATGTGGCTTCGTGGTATGTAAGGAGGTTGTGTAAATTAGTTAGATTGATAGTTTCTGAAAATTACCATGCACTGTCTAGACAGGATGTACACTAGGGTTTCTGATTTCTTGGCTTTTTTTTTCGGGACTTGATAATTCTCGACTAAGAATTCCCGGGAATTCTCGGCTTGTCTACGGCGTGACTAATTATCCTACTAATCCTACTAATATTATAAATGCGAAATGTTTGAATGTTTAGATGTTTGGATGTTTGTTACTCAATCACGCATAAACGGCTGAACCGATTTGGATGAAATTTATCATGAAGATAGTTTACAGCCTGGATTAAAATATAGGATAGTTTTTATCCCGGTTCTACGCAGACGAATTCGCGGGCGGAAGCTAGTTATTTTTAATATAATACCTTACTTGGTTTGAAATGGTCGGTAGGTAAGGTACCTACTTACTTAACAAAAAAAAACAAACTAAATAAATCACATTACGGTTACACATTCGTATGCATTTTGTATTGCACTGAACATTTTTACTATCAACTAAATAAATGAATCTTTAATTCTTTATCATCATCTCAATAGAGTCTAAAATTCACTTCTACAAATTTTGAGACTTATTTCTCGATTTGTAAAGGCTATTTTTCTCGTCTCGAGTCAGGCTAGATTTGCCGGGAATTCTCGCTTCGAGAATTCTCGACCAGAAACCCTAATGTACACCGATGAGTAACATCGATAATATTTGCTAACAACGAGATTTAGTGCGCTAGCGTAGCATTGAAGCCACTAGTGGCCGCCACTAAGAACAAAATGTATGAGAGAACTCGTCCGCAGCTGCCACTAGTGATTCAATATGCGGCTCATAATGTTGCATTACTTAAATATTTGGCCATAACCGTTTCGTTTTCCTAGCGTGATTTCATTGGTTTGTACCTTATATTATAAATATACATACATATGAACATACAAAACTTTAACACAATTACACGTTAAGACAGCGACATGATTATGATTTGATAATGAATATTGTCGGTTTACCTTGTTTTCTATGCTGCCATAATTCTGTTTAAGAAAAGCAGGACATAGCGCTTTGATTCCTCCCGGAATTAAAAAATGAAATACTTATTTTTTTTTGTATACTTATCTATTTGCTGCCTAAAGATGTATAGTGTTTAAAATATATACAATAGGAATTAGTACAAAATACTACTGTGGCATTTACATGATCTGTGATTAAGGTTGTGCCTTAAGTATGTGATTATCAAAAACCAAAGTTAAGAGGTAGAGGGATTGTATCCTAATATTCACTATTCCTGAACGATTGAAAACAACAGAAGTGAATGCTGATGTGGATACTGAATCAATTAATACAATTCACCTACTCCATTTGCAATACCTTATAATAAACACGTTTCAAATAGTACCTAAACATTTGGTAGGTTTTTTATTTATTTATGCAATTTATCAATAAGTTTAACTGTAATTTAAGATAGGTACACTTAATTCCTAATAAAACTTTGTATGGAAAATAAAAAGTGTTTCACTTTAAGGGAGAACGATCCACACATCTCCTTTATCACAACCAAATAATACGCTGGTAATAGAGAAAATCTTATAATGATTTTTGCCTCTGCTAAACGATTCGACACAAATTACGTATGCAATTTTTAATAGGTCGGTAAATTGTCAATTACTCAAGTCACATACTTAATATATTGAAGTTATGTTTCTTCTCGGGGATTGAACGATCTATATACAAAAATTGACTTGTTACCTACTACTACGAACCGCAATCGCCACACAACATGTGAAATTGTTATTCAATTGTTTTCCGGTTACTTTTATTATATTGCTTAGATTTATATTGATTGTTATGTTCCCCATAAATCAGTATTCACATTCAGTATGTTCATAATGCATTGAACATGGTCAGCTTACATCGAGCTAGACACGTTACGTAGTGCAAGATGAGTTATCTATTTTTTTACTTTATTGGATTTTTACTGCGATGTTATAAGAGTGATGTAATTGACAAGGATTTTTTAGATCAACACTGTCGGGATAATGAAGATAAACCTGTCACTTGGTAAGAATTTTAAAAAAGTTTGAAGAACTTATTATTGGCATAGATTGTTCAGTCCATGAGAACGCGTCCCACTACCTGGCAATGGTCATGCCACGTTCTATTGGGATCGATCTGTCATCACGGACACCCCATGACAAGAACATCGTGAAGGCCGAGAAGGACAAAGCCAGCAAGTACCTAGACCTGGCTCACGAGGTAACCGCCATGTGGGATGTTGATTCGACGATCATCGTCCCGATAGTCGTTTCGGCAAACGGTTTAATAGCGAAGAGTCTCGACCGCCGCCTTAAGAGACTCTCGCCAGATGACTGGGTCAGATACAGAAGGTGGTACTTCTGGACACGGCGCGGATAGTCAGGAGGTTCCTGTCTCTGTCGCCCTGACCACCGGTGGTTTAGGCCCCGCCTCGCTGCCGGCGGCACCCTAGGTTAGGTTTTTATAATGATTTTATATTTTGTATGTATAGTTTTATATTTTACTTTTTATATTAACATTATAAAAACCTAATCAAAGAATTAAAATAAATGAAGATAATAATAAATTAGGCAGGTGTCCGATGTTTCACCCAACAACCGAATTGAGAACCTCCTCCATTTTTGTGAAGTCGGTTAAAAAAGGCAATGCCTAGTGTGGGAGTCAGCATTTTGTAAAAAATTAGGTACCTACGGAAGCTGTTACTATTATTCACATGACTTGTTTTTCCACTCTGTGTGACCCTCACACAGTAGGTAGGTATGCACTCTTTATTTGTGATTTAAATTTTTTCATGTTAATACCTAATACGCATTCGTGCATTAGGTGGTATATATACAAGCCCCCAGCAAAGGTGGTCCATCCGAGCGGTCGGAACTTCAGCTTTATAACGCCAGACACGGAAGGCCGGTGGATCCAATCGCCTGTGGATATTACTGACTACAACATGTTGAGTCATACCATGATGCCAACCTTTAGGGTAAAATCCAGAATAAGTATATTTATTTATTTACCCGCTTATTTATAAAACCTAACAAACCCTACCGGGTGAATTGCAAAAAACTTGTATATGCCAAAATAGGAAATGTCCTCATACTTTAAAATTCTTTAAAAAATAAGTATTGAAGTAACATGTATTCCAAAGGGGTTAGTCTGCGTTCGCGTTCCTTTGGATTAAATGGAACGTGGATCGCAGAACTCCGGTGAACGCCTTCTGTCTGCACGGGCTCTTATGAATAAGGGCCTTAAGTAATCTTTATTGCACAAAATACTCGTAATAAGTTATAGTACCACTTACAAAAGGAGGCTGTTGTTTTGTACAAGTTTATCACATCCGGAGTGCCTCATTTCTCTGCACTACTGTTCATGTTATGGATAAAGGATATAACCACATGCTCAAATAAGACGATCGGATGCCACAGATCTTTAATTGTTTGTTTAGCAGCGTAATTATTTGAATCGGGGCGGCAGAGCCGTGGCCGTCTTCAGCTCCCGAAGTGACAAGGTCAGTCGATCATCGGCTCGCGGCGTGATCATGGCCGGGCGGGAAGGGGGTTTTCTGCTCACTCACAGTGTGCCGGGATTCCCGCAGAAATTCAGTAAGTTTCACTTTTTTTTCACACCCACTTATGCCGCTAACTATCGTGTTTATGTCGGATATAAACTGACAATGAGAATGCAGTTTTCTTCGAAATAGACATTTATTGAAAACTAACATGTAATTTAAATACCCGCTGCCGCCGCTCAAACAAGCAAGCAACTTTTTGCTATAACATTACCTGTACCTAGTGTGAGGCGCGTTTTCGCTGGCTGTGAATGGTCTGAAAATAAAGGATGTCGAAGACCAACATTGTCCTATAATATTATAGATAGTGGATTAGGTACCTAATTTTAAGTAACCGAGTGTTTCTTATCATGTGGTACCATCCTGGTAGATCAAACTTGCTCTGATATTTAGATTCAGAGGGATATGTGTAGTGTACCTTCTACGGTGCATAATAAATTATCACAACTTCATTATAGCATCGTACCTACTTAATTTCAGAATCGCCCTCGTTATTTCCACTCGACGAACTGGAGAATGGGCATCTACTGGCTTGCGTGTCTCTGGATCTCCATGCCCTGAACAAGGTTGCTCGAGCCATAAAGGAAATCGCATCGAACATCACTTTCGCGTCTGTGCCTGACCCATTGGTTAGTCTGCTGCCGGGATGGCAATTCGGAAACAAAGTACCGGAATTAACCCGAACAAGATTACGACCGTCAATATACTCTCTTATTAACGTCAATGAGAGCCTTTTTAGTCTGAATGGTGAGCCGGTACAGGCGGTGCTGTTGGCTCGGCCGCCTGGCGTGAAGACTTGCATCTATACGGCGTTCGCGGCGAGGCAACAGGCCATGTTGAACGTGTATGGACAATCGCGGAGTACATTTTTGACTACGGTGTGCAATGAGGGTTATGGGTAAGTCAAAACTTTAGTTGTCGCTTAGTATAGGTACCACAGTATCGATAGCAGGATTGCCCGTCGTATTTTTAATCTTGTGCACTTCTACGGCTCGGCCCTCGAACTCACTCGCCCATTTATTGCTTCATTTCTAATCTCTACAATAATGTAAAATCACCATCAGATTATTGAAGCGGACAAGACGCTCACAAATTCTGAGCACTACTGAAATGTCAAGTTTCGATATTGTCGTCGCATATTATGTTTAGATAATTTTGAAAAGTACAGATATGTATAATGGTGACTGTAATCTCTTAATAATGGTATTGAAGTACAGTCGAGTTCATAAAACGTTCCCAAAGATTCAAAAACATTTGAGCAAGCAATAAAGTCGTGGTCACATATTTTATTATCCGTGCACATGTTTTCGAACTATACCTCATATACCAACACATTATTCATCATCATTATATATATTATTCTTCATTCATTATACTTTTCAGCGTCCGCAATCTCGACGCCCTCTGCCTAAAGTTCTTGCATCTCGACGGAAACTCTGTTTACTACGTAACGAACACCCCCGACTATACCTGGTTTGCAGTGAGCACTGCCGCCCGCTGGCAGCAAAGGGGCGCAGGCCCTCGGCAGTACTGGGTCTGCACGAGCCTCGTGGACAAGGAAGACGTGTCGGGCGAGGGAGGCTTGTTGTTGTGTCTGCAGAACTTTAATTTGTGGGTGGCGTTCGATAATTTGAAGGTAGCTGAGCCTTCGTGTGATTAGCGAGCGATTGGGGTCTACGATTTTTTATGTCATAAGCTTAGCCAAATAAAAGTCTGCTGAATAGATTTTTTTTTATATACTTACAAACATTATTTTCATTCACCATCACTGGCAGCAAAGGGGCGCAGGCCCTCGGAGTACTGGGTGTGCACGAGCCTCGTCGATAAGGAAGACGTCTCGGGAGAGGGGGGCTTGTTGTTGTGTCTGCAGAACTTTAATTTGTGGGTGGCGTTCGATAACTTGAAGGTAGCCGAGCCTTCGTGTGAATAGCGAGAGCGATTGGAATATATAATTTTGAGGGATTTCCGTTTTATTTCGGACAGTCATGAAAAACCTGGCCCCGTAGCATGGTTGGCCTTGTCACGCGATAGGTGATAGGATAGAGCGTGCGTCACTGGCTGACACCGTTCGATAGAACGAGACGACGCCCCTATCTTGTCACTTGTCGCGTGATAAGGCCAACCATGCTACGGCTCCTGTGGTTTTAAGCTTCGAAAAATAATATTCTGTTTAATAGAAGATTTTTAATATACAAACATTATTTACATTAACCATCAGTAGCACTAACGATTAGACGGCATGATTGAGTACAATGCAGAACAATAACTCTATAAGTTACAAGACTAAAGATTCTGTATATTCTCAGTCAATACATTAATTTCACTGGATAACAAAAAATATGCATTCAATCAAAATCCACAATATTCAAGCATAACTGACATAGTGAGCTTGGGATATTTATAATTCATACTTTTAAGACCGCTTTTAAGTCAGACTTTGGTAAGTTAGTACATTGAAGTCAGTAGGTAAATGCTGTTCTGTTGTTATATTTATTTAAGTCTGTTTGGGTAATTTTTGAAGCCTACTTCTTTCTCTGTAAAATTGTAATCCGTACAATATTAATATTTTGATGGTATTTGTCTGACGTATAATTTTGTTAAGGCGACATTATTACTTTATGATCAACTCGAAAACAGCACAGTAGCAGTTGCCAAATCACTAACGTAAAAGCGCTCTTGTGATATTTCCCCCATTTACACGATTTAGCAAAAGTGTTCGAGTAATGACAGACAATGCTCCGTCAGCATCGTACAGTTTGAAGGGACTGACCATTACTCCCTTAAGTCTAAATTTTATGATTTCAAGTCGAAATGATATCAAAATAAGTCAGTCCATTCAGACCAAAATTTGGCACTATACATCTCTATCCCGTGCCTTCGATGTGGGATAAGGAGGTCGTTAAATAAAATTAAAAACTAACGAAAAATACGAATAAGTGAACATAAAGACACTTAAAGTTAAACGAGTATATGAAATCGTAAATAGTTTTGAGGATTTGGCACCTTCACCTGAATTTAATCAAGGGGAAAATAGTTTATGATGTCTAGTTCATCAATACCAAGCAGGCATATTAAAGCAAAATGCTCAATTATAGAGATACCATTAGTATTAAGATTACTACAAATATGTAAATCTAATTGTTAAGAGATAAGTAAGTGCAGCTTATCATAAATAACATTGTTTACTCAAAAAACGCGCGCAAATCTCTCAATTACAGTCACCAAAAAAACCGGCCAGGTGCGTGTCGGGCCACGCGCACTGTAGAGTTCCGTAGTTGCCTTTAGTTGTTTGTGAGCGTGTGTGAGCGTTATATACCTACCCATGCCAAATTACAGCTTTTTAGTAGTAAGGGTCACTGAGTTAAGCCACAGACATACGGACAGGACTGTTTCCTTGTTGACTACGGAACCCTATAAAATGTGCTAGAGAATTAATCTCAGTATTAGTATCCCTTGTGTAAATCAGAACTTTACCACCAAATACTTATGTAATGCCCATTATGTTGCGATTCAAACTAATCTTCATCATATTCTGACATTCATTCACTCGGGTAAAAAAACAAAATACGCCTATCTTGTTTCCGAACTTCGGAAGACTGAGGCCAAATTATTTTGCTTTGAACAATTGCTAAGTACGTATACCTACGTATATAGCGCCCATATAGGTACCTAGTTTCGGCCTATGCTCTAAATGTCCTAAACTATGAGTAACCAGGAAGACATAAGAACAAAAGTCCGCATCCAATTTGGTATTGATAAACCAGGAGGGCTAGAACAACTTGCTACCAAGCGAGTCATGTCTCATTCGACATGTGCTAATTAGAAAGATAGGGTAGTTTTTTTCGTCTCGCGTCGCGCACGGCGTCAGTTGTGCTAGCCCGTAAGACAAATAAGTCAGTTAATGCGTGACTCGTAAAGACGGCATGCGTGTGAACCAAGAATCGTGTTTCATCTTCAGGTAGTAGGTGTCTCTGGGCGCGGGGGTGGTGAGTGCCTCCTCTAGGAGTTTCAGGGCGCTGGTGGGGAGCACCTTGGCGCTGTACTCGGTGGCCTCCCCGGGCATGGTGACCGCGCAGGTTGTGGAGGAGCTCACGTCGGAACTCGGCGTGTCTGGTCGGCTGGAAGAATATTAGATGGTTTAGTGAAGGAAGTTGGTCAAAATTGTTTAAAATCAGTGGGCGGGTTGGTTGCGTAGGTGCATGAGGTTACACAGTTCCCTAGTTATGAGACTCAACAGACACAGGACAAGTCCGGTGCATGCAGTAACACCACATGCAACGCTTAAGCCTTCAGCGCGGCCCAAAGCGCACGCGGCCCACCCCTAGCGGGCGGCTCCATACAGTCCCTTAGTTACCAAGCAAAGTGGACTTGTAGGTACCTGGCCGGCTGGCTCGGAGCGGTCAGCTGCGCGGGCGGCGAGTATATGTCCGCGGCGGACAAGTCCGGTGCATGCAGCAACACCACATGCAACGCCTGCGCCTTCAGTGCGGCCCGGAGCGCGCGCGCGGCGCCCCACACGCCCCAGCGGACGGCGGCTGCGCCCGCGCTACTGTCGTCGCCGCGGGACAGGCTCTCGCAGTCCGTGTCCGATGTTAGGCCTGGAAGGAAAATAAAAGTTTTACAGGATAAGTTTGCTGAACGCCGAACGTCTATCACAGAATGATTATTCTCTCGCAGTCTGTATCCGATGTCAGGCCTGGAAGGAGAGGGTATATAGAAAAGTTTTACACGCTAGATTTGTTGCGCGCCGTTGTGGATTATTATTATGCTTTGTCTTCGCATATTTCTGTTTAAGTAGCTACTCAATAGGTAAGTCACGGAGATGGATGTTGAAATTGTGTTGGGAAGTAGCTGCCAGTTGAGTATTAGAATACACTTAATGCATGAATTATATTTGACAGACGTTTTGATGAATTCCATCGCGTTTAATTTAAGTTGATATGATATTAATAGGAGGGTATTATAAGCTTCATTTCATAAAAAAGTATCGTACTTACCTATAGGTGTTATGTAGGTGTACCTTTCGCCCGATAGTATGTTTATCTCTTGATATGAAACTAACTAAATAACTCCCTTTGTACTTCCTAAGTTCCATCACCGCGATCCAGCTGAGTATCTCTCTATTTCGTCAACAACAAGCCCGAACTCCGAACACGACAAGATTTCCAAAGTATTCTGATACCTATGAGCCATAATTTTCCCTACCTCCTCCTCCTCAAGATTCTACTTGGTTCCTTCATAGGACATTACAATTTATGAACTTACCGATGTAGAACAAGCGGCCGGCGTGCGGGTGATCCACAGCCGCGGCAGCGAGCAACGGCGCGAATGTTCGCGCCACGCGCAGCGCGCCGAGCACGTTCGTGCGCAGCGCGGACTCCCAGCAGGAGGCGCCGCCGCGCCCGCTGCTGCCAGCTGTGTTGATCACTGCCCATATTCCTAGATGGAAACAAGTTACACGTACAGACACAGTCGATAAAATAGAACTAGGAATGTCATGTATAGGTACTGTATAGGCTAGTGGCATGACTTCAAACTACCTACTTCAAAGTTCAAACATAGGCAAGCCAGAGTTCATTTGACGATTCTTTCAAGAGCAGAATGCAACGCCATCGCCAGTATAGGTAGGTACCTACTGGAGAAATAGACAAGCCGATTGAATCGAGCTTTGTAGATGTGTTGCCACTGTAAGTTACGCAATAAAATAAATAATACGTGGCTATGTGTTATTGATGTAATTATGTTTATAATATGCATTAAAATAATTCAAAACCTAACTTTTATTCGTTTACTAGCGCGCCATCTATACGTAAGCTAATTATCTCGTCAGTTCACTGGAACGCTCCATTCCATGCGAGAGCAATAACTAGCCGCGCGACTTCCATTCCGCCTCGCAACGTCAATCACTTATCGCGGAACTACGTCAGTAGATGGCGTTACATGTTCAAGCCCACTTGGTTCTGCGTCATTTAAGTATAAATAATATATTTCTTTTTACTATATCACGAATGTATAGGATGTTAGAATAATCAAATCTATAAAATTAAGTTAATTTATTTAGTATTTGTTGAACATGAAGCAAATTTTCGCCCCTATTAAACAAGCACTGCTGGTGTAGTGGTATCATGCAAGATTCCCATTCTTGCGACCCGGGTTCGATTCCCGGGCAGTGCACTCCTTTTTATAACATTTTTTTTTATAATAAAAAAAAATGTTCAACAACTAGAAATTGGGTCGTGTAATTATGCGAATATTAACTTAATTCATTTTGTTTTATTATCAGGAGCCGAAGTTTTTATTTCAACTAATACCTACTCTAAAAACCTTGAAGTATCTTAGAGTAGCTGCTGTAGGATACGGCAATTCACTCAAAACTAGTTACTATTACGGGTCATTAAACAGCATCATTGAATGACTTAACCGCAGGTAATCGTGCGTTAGTTTATTTTTCGTAACTTGACGTATTGTTGCGTTTGCGTTAGCTTACGTTATACAATGCATTTAGTTAGGTATATGAATACTTAGTACTTATCAATATTTTTTGTAGAGTTCATGTTTTACTGGTTATGATGTTAGTTTCTATTTTTCAATTTCATTTATTTCAGGTTTTTGGACTCATATGTGTTAGTTACATTAAAATTATTACTTAAATTAAGTGTTAGTAACAAAATAAATAACTAAATACTACTCTTACATTACTTAATTGAATTATTTAGGCCAGATACGACACTGGTGCATGCAATGACTGCCAGTGTCTCATAAATGGACCGACAATACGATCGGGGACGACCGCCAGCAGCACCTCATGCGCATGATGCTGTAAAAACCACGTAAAAACAGTCCACGCGCGCCTTCGCGAAAATGCCCGAGACGCTGCAGTATCGCGGCAGCCGCAGCAGCACCCTGAAGGCGTTATTGTATTGAACGCGGAGAGCGCTGAGTGCTTTCTTTGTGTAACTTATATACCCACAGGTTGCTCCTGTAAAAAGTAGTGCAAATATGCACGAAAGAGCGCGATTTTCAAGACGATATTTCAATAGATGAACTACATAGAGTAGGTACCTACTGACCGCGTATCCCAGCTGGCAAGTGCTGGGCAGTAGCCCTCGCCACGTCCAGCTTGATTACGGCCAGGCGTTGCGATAGCTGGTCTTTTTGTCATTCCACTAGCTAGACGGACCACGCAGCTAGAATAAAGAGTACTGACCATGTTCCCCAGCCGGTAAGTGCTGCGCAGTAGCCCTCGCCGCCTCCTCCAGCAAGTCTTCCCTCGCCACGTCGAGCTCGACGGTGGCGAGGCGCGGCGGGGGCTGGTCCTCTGGCGTGGTCGCGGCGTGCGCTTGCAGCCAGGACTCGGCCAGGCGCGCACCGAGACCGCCCTGACGGCAGCCGGCTATCACGCGCCAGCCGCGCCCGCTGAGGTAAGTTGCAATCTGAAACAACGACATTGGTTTATTGTGCATTTATTTTGCATGAGACCGCAATGGCACTTTTACAAGCCAATGTCAACAGCGCTTCAGAAAAAGTGGCCACTGTCGCGGAGAAATGCCGAAACGAATTCAAAAGTTAGTCATTTTTGGAGCGACATGCATACACAAGGGACAGTAACTTACTTACATGTTAAGAGGTATTTGATTAGATATATACGGAGAACTATCCTCCTATATGTTATATCGATGAGTTTAGCGGAGAGTTCATTGGATTTTTACGTAAGATTCTACTTAAATTGGAGATTGAGTTGGTACTTACTTAGGTATATATAGGCATTATTCTCAATTAGGAAAGTCTTGCGAAAAAGTCATACATGAAATATGTTTAGGCAATATAGTCTGCATTTCATTCTGATAATTCCGTATTTCGCGAAGATAGGGGAAGGTGAGGTAATACGATCCCTGGAGGTCAAATGATCCCCCGCCGTAAATCTGAGACAACAAGTGCCATCTATCCAAATGCGCATGAAACATGTGTCCCGCACCCCTGCCTGTTACCTCTCCGAGTGTCATGGTGGTGCGAGCGCTTGGCGTGATTTTATTAAAACATAATCAAAAAGTGTGGCTCTGATCTAAGCTAAGTCTGTTTTTGAATTTTCATTACTTTTTACATGTTCGTGTTTATTGAAATGTTTTTTATTTGCGGGTATTAATAGCAGTTAGCTAATATTTAAGCAATGTTCGATCTCCGCACGCGGTATTTGAAGGTTATGTTTTTATCGATATCTTGGAATTTGGTGTTTGGGGCGAAATGATCCCTTTCTGTGTGTTTAAAATGATCCCAGGAATCATTTTACCCCATTAGTACCTCATTTTATCCCTATCATATTTTATGAGTATAATTTGTTTTTTTTTTATTTAGAAGAAGAGTTTATTTGTTTACCTGCGTTGATTAGGTATGTTGTTAATTTTGCAAACCTTTTAAAAGTTTGTTGTAATGTTTAATGCATATAATAAAAAATAAGTATACAGTTACCAACTAAGTAAATTCACTACCTCTAACAATAGAAATCTTGCGATTTTGCTTTCAACTTTAGCCACAGTTAAGTTTTTCCCTTAAGGGGATCATTATACCTCACCTTCCCCTAGTTGTAGAGAGAGAGGAGTCTACGAAATAAAATTCCTATTTAAAACGCAACTTGCAACTATATTTTATCGCATTTACATATTAAATAAAAACTACTGTTATCTACCACAAAACCCTTGCCATGGAATAGCAAAATTGTTTTAGTATGGTGCATGTACCTACAAGAAAATGGTCTACCACTTTTGAACACTTTCGTAGCTTACTTTACCTATGCATGCTTTGGTAAAAGTCCCTATTATGCATAAAATGAGTGCCCAAATTAACTTGTATTTACATTAGGTACTTCTACCTTGTTGTTCTAAAGCCAATTCAAAGAGCAACAATCTTTCTTTACGAATAATTTATAGGTAATCAAGTTAGCATTTATATCTAATGTTCCTTTCCTTTATGAAATGTAATTTATAAGTGCTAGAAATCTCTGCTTTATGAACACGTACTGAGATAATTAACACAATACTTCGGTGTGCAATTAAGTAGGTAGGTATATTGAACGAGCGTTACAATTACAAGTTGGAACAGCCTTGTAAATGTTATGAGGCTAATTTCAGCACCTTTGCAGTGCTAGACGTAGCTGTTGTGCCGTAATAACGGTCGCCAATTTCCCGCTCATTTCCTTAATTGAAATCCTTGCATAGCTACACGTATGCCTCGGTAAACGGCCACTTAGGTACCTAGGCAACCAAACTAAGTAGCGCTAGGGCCGCTAGGTTCGCTGTTTGAAAGTGTTAAATATATTAAAGTTCTCATAATAGTTAACAATTTCGTATGCTTCTCAAGTTGCTAGTGGATTTACGAAGTTTACCAACGCATGGTAGCTTTCTAAACGATTATTTCAATCAATACTTAGTTTTTTAAATACTTCCTTTCTCTTTCCCGGTAGTTACGCACTCAGTTTCTTTAGCTGTTTTTTGGAGTTGGTAAACAAAACAGCACGTCTAGCACAACTTGCTGCTCTGTCGCTTCTCGCGCGACTAAGCGTCCCCTATCTCACTCGCACCGTACAAATTAGAAAAAGGGGGGTAGAGCTTTCTCGACTCGCGTCGCGGTGCGGCGTCAGTTGTGCTAGCCCCACAGACGTCTGAAGCGCACGGTTTTAGCGCTGTCGGCGGGGAGTAATTTTCCCACACAGATTTTCCCCAGTAGGTAAGTACAGGAGCAGCTATGATTGAGCACACATGGCCCCACTTGAAGAAGTGACGAGCACGGTCTTCGCGCTGTCGGCGGGGAGCACCACCCCCACGCAGACTTTCCGCAGTAAGAACAGCAGCAGCCACGATCGAGCACACATGAACCCACCTGCAAGCCCAGCGCAGTGTCAACAGAAGTGACGAGCACGGTCTTTGCGCTGTCGGCGGGGAGCACCTCCCCCACGCGAACCTTCCGTAGTAAGTAGAGTAGCAACGCGCCTACGATCGAGCACAGCGCCGCCAACTGCAGACCCAACGACAGCCATGTTAGCGTGTCCATCGCTCACAGGGACATATTCGTGTTACCTGTAACAAATAAAAATAAACCATTAGTACAACATTCAAACAAAAACAATAATAAATAGACCAATCCAAATTGGGAAACAAACCGAAGAATCACTTAACTGAACTAACTCTAAAAATCGTCGCATTTTGTTCTGAGTAAATTTGGCCAAAAAATCTTTACGGTTTGGTTTGATTTGAGACAATTTCGCGGGTAAGGGCCAGTTCACGTTATGCAACAGTAGATGATATATAGAAATTTTAAACTAACGATCCTAACCAACCTAATGCGCCACTATAGTGTTATTCTGTAACACTTAATTGGTTCGAGTAAATAATGATGTAAGTGAAGAATATTGAAGTATTGTTTGGTGCCTGTAAGTACATTGCACACTCGTATTTCATAGCAATTAGCATGTAATTTAGGTAGTAATATTATTAATTATCTGTCGGAAAATAAACAAAGCGGACTCACCGCCCGTTTTTACAAGTACATAATTACCACGTACGAACCGTGTGAGTGTGGGAACCTCCTACGCTGTAATACCGAACACTAAACCAACCTACTGTCCATTTGACTAAACTTCTAAACTATTGAATGGTTTGTTTGCATAAGAAATGGCACGGATGCAGTTTAGTAAACAATGTTCACAATAGCGCGCAAATCCGTTGTTATTGTATTGTCTCGAACGGACCGCCTATGTTCTCACAAGTTGACGCCGTTTTGTCTCGTGTTGTGATTAAACTGGATACCTGTTTTAGTGATAAACATTACTTGTTGTCTATCAACTTTCCAAAAGTATGCCTTGGTCATGCACATACAGAAAAAAAATGTGCCTTGGGATCACTCCTGCCTGTCCTACTTCTAACTATTTACATAAGTTAGATCTAACTTTCCCTAGCTGGTAGGATATAGCGACGTATTTTAAACAAGTGTTAGGTAGGGTAGGTACAAGATATATTAAGTAGTACGACTTATAAACTTGCTAGTGTGGGAAACAGAAAAAAAACTTAAATCAAGAAATAAATTAGAAAGACTGCCATTATCTTGAATTAAGATAATTATCTCGATTCAAGAGAAAAATATCCTGGTTCAAGATGATTTCACTGCATCGAGCATCGAGCAAAATATACCTGTAATTGGGTATCAAATTTCTTGGTTCAAGAACATTTACCTCGAATCATGTAATAGATGAAGTAGTATAAGTATTTCTGTGTAGGTATTAGAGTCTCCCCACAAGCTGTGACCATAAAAGGCCGTTTGCCATACGGTTTTTGCAGCCATCGCTCATAGGTAATGCATCTACACGTCTGTACCTCGTCATTGTTTATTCAATTCCTAATGACACGATTAAGGCCTAACAATGCCCGTATGGCGAGCTAACGTTCACTAAATTTGCATTTCAATATGGCTTTGATTCTACACACGCAAGATACGAGTATTAGGTGTTAGGTATGTGTTTCTTGCGCTGCTTGTATGTATGTAGTGTGAATGCAATCGTCCATACGTGGTATAACATAGTAGGTACGTCACATTTATTATGTAAATGATGACATGAAAGGGTTATAATCGTAATAAAACCTGAGTAGGATACCTAGTCAATGTTTTTTCTGTGTGCTTAATATCTAAATTTTTGCCACAGATCTAATCTAGGTTTGTCCGGAGCCATATGCGGGATATACCTATTTCAAAACCAAAAATGAGGCTTCAATATTTAGACTTGACTTTTTTCAGTCCGAGTAAGACCCGAATGCGCCAGCCAATTAAACCAACTATTGAAGAAAAAGAAGAAGACCGACTATTTAAAATCTCGTCTTGTACAGTACAACAAAATTTTTGAATTGGGTTAGGAGTAGATTTTTCATCTATTTTCCTACTGTAGATTTCGTGGTTGGTGTTTATCTTGTCTATTTTTTATTTTTTTATTAGAAACATGTTAATATATTACCAATGCGTCATGGAACGAGACTAAACAAGACTAAAACACAAATAATTACATTGGTACCTACAGTTGATTCCCTGTCATCCATCTCTTCACAGAAGCTCAAACGTTCACCGCACACATACATCCATCGCAAGTACCTACTTAAGTCACACTCCGGCGCTGATGCCAAGAGCGTATTGAGCTGTATGAGAGCGCGGATCCAAAAACTTTCCTATATAAAAACCGTAGGAATGTTTTCTGAACTTTTTCCAATAATAGGGCGTAAGTTGATTCATAAGGGTGCCATATGATTGACAAAGCTTCAAGCTTGCTTCTAACGAGTGCATTATAAACTAGCCTGATGGCCCCGGGATCATGAAAGTCACGAAGGTTGCGAATCACAAAGCCCAATGTTCAATAGCAGCTTTCAGCAAGTGATAATTTGTGCTCATGGAAAGTAAGCCGCATATGAAAACCCCTTAACGCTAGAAACACGGTTGATAGGCTCTGCTCCGAGCATGTATTGAGCATGTATCGGGGTACGTGTATCACGTGTATGGCAGAAGGTGCAGACACAACACGTGGCAGTGTTGAAAAGAAGTTTGTGGTCCAACACTCCACTGGAAGACCAAGTTGATGTCCCATTGCAATGACTCGCAATCAGTTAATTGTTCCACGCCATAAACTAATTTTTAATCATCGGCATTAAGGAGATTGGGATGACTTAATAACTGTTGTGAGGTCATTTATCACTGTTCCGAACAAGAAAGGTCCCAATATGGATCCCTGATTGACACCAGATCGGGTATGTTATGGAGCCGAGACAAAGCATCCATGTTGAACATATTGCTGCCGATCACGCAGATAACTAGCGAAGAAAGACAGTAACTTCGGAGAGAAACCAATTTGGTTCAATTTATTAAGCAACACATCGTTATCCACGCGATCGAAAGCCTTCCGGGATAACAGACAAGAATACGCTTGAGAAGTAGCTAGCAAACGCGCTACAGAGTCCTGTCTATAAACTAGCCTATTACTCGTAGAAATCTACACTAAATCTTGGAGAAATTGAGAGCACGCGCAACGAACGCCTTAATGTGATTGGCTAGAAATCAAACAGTAACGATGCTTGCTTCTCATATTGTGTAAAAACACATTGGCAGTGCAATAATTTCAATGTTCTACCTAATTTAGCGCCGAAGTAGTGCGCGGCGATTTCTCTATATCAACGTGGAAGTCGTTATACGAAGAAAGTCCTTTTCTACTTGATTGTCTTTCTTTTTTAATGGTACGTGATCGTACGTTGAGATAAATCGAATAACATTACACCGTATAATGGTATACTCGTATGGATTCCCGCGATAACTGATATAAAAATAATTTCGTAGGAGCATGTTGCATGCAATACATAAACGTATCGGACGTAGCTTAGCGACGTTTTTACGTCAAAGTCGTGAAGCGAACTCTAATTTTAAATGTTTCAAAGCGTTTTTCTTTTAAGCTGACTTATCTACCGTGAAATACGCCTTTTAAACTTTTGTAAGTGCTCCAGCACGCAAAGTGTGAGTAAATCGCGCAATTCGTTTTGTTAGTGCGACTCGAGCCAAACTTCCTGCCCCGACAGCTGTTTATTTGCTCATATCTGCCTAGAGACATACCGAATCGTAAATAACAAGTAACGTTCCATGCGCGTCCCATTGCATGTTCAACTTGTGCTATGTAAATTGCTATATTTAACAATTGTTTTACTAGACTCTTTATAGCGTTTTCGTCTAGTACTTAAGGACTTAATCTGGCACGCGATTTTGCATACATTGAAATGAAACTGTTTTAAATTGTGCGACCTCGTAGCAACTTATTTTGAAACCGTACCATGTAAGTTAAGTCATAAAGACAATTTTAAAAATAAACTACCGATACAAGTCTCGTTAAACCAGTCCATAACGATCACAAGAAGATAATTATCACTTATGTGGCCCATTATCATTACGCGATATGACTCCACGAGGCACGTACGGCCACAAAAACGTGGGAGAAAATCTTATTGTGTAGAACAGACAGATAACGAAGATCAGGGTTATAAGAACGTGATGACGCTGATTACTGATGTGTAACAGCCGATAATGTAAGATAGATAACCTGGCTTTACCTGGATTATCTTATCAATCAATCATTGATTTATTCAAAGGTCATTGGGTAAGTTTGTTTAAAAAAAGATTGCCTTTTTTCAACAGCCACGGATGATTTTCTTATAATGGTATGTGCAGTGGAGTGGGCCTCCAAATAATCATATAAATATATTTAACTTAACGCGCGATGCGACTAGTCGGTAAGTTTAAAACATGCTGTTGACAGTTTTAAAAATATCAAGCACAATAGGAACCTTTGGGTAGGTGTAATGTCATAAGTACATTATTTTCGTGAACATGCAAATATGTACGCTTTTACGAAGGCTAAAATACGTGCATATTTTTAGGTTTGTTCAACACTGACGCTGTTTCAAAGGATCGAATATAAATAAATACGACCAAGAGCATAAGACAGCGCATAATAGTGCAAAAAGAAGACCTAGATGATGGCGACCAATAAAATGGACTGCGAAACAGCCACCGCTGGTGCGACTATAAAATTAGCATAGTACGCAATACGCTTGAAACATCTCCAGGACTTACATCTCCAAGCTCGTATTATTACCATACTATCAAGGCAAAATCAACCCAGTAACATGCAGAATAAAACTCGCTTTTCTATGTACTGGTTAGCTGAATATAAGGTTTTGATATTGACGAGAGAATACTCACTTTTGCTAGCCAGAACATAATCTGTGCATCTGCATTCCTCTTAAAGAGAGTAATAAACACATGAGTGCATTGTGTGCAATTGCGAAGTTAATGATGAAATACTGGTCTACGTTTAGATGATGATATAGGTCATTATGTGTGTGTGTCTTTTGTGTAGTGAATAAATGTCTTCTTTTTTTTCTTTTTTTCTTTTTATGTCATAATTTAAAATAACAAAATGCAAACCTAACTGCTGTTAATGTGAAAGTACTTTTGTCTTCTATGGAGATAAAACACTTTTTATTTCGATAATCAACCTGTAGGTATCCAATGGGCAGAAATGGGGTGTGATTTTTGTGTGGAAGAACCGTTACCAAGTTCTTCGGACGTCGTAGACAAAAGCTCAAATAATTCCTTTTTGGAAACCTACCGAAAAATATGCAATGATATACCTAGTTGTTTAGGATGCATCCCGGGCTCCTAGCGGCTTCTGGCGGCTCTAGGAGGTAACTGGGACAACGCTTGGGTGAAGAATATAGATCTCCCATGGCTGAGTCACTGTTAAAACCAAATGTGCCTGTTTGTTACAAATACGTCACCCCTCAAGTGTTACCAGGTCTTAACATTAAAAAAAAATGAAGATCTTTGGGGATTATCTATATAAATTCTGTGGTCTATTATACTGTTCTGTGATTATGGATCCCATTGCACCGCATTTAGCTTCATTGTTCAAAAGATATGTCGATGCAGGAGTTTTCATTGATTTTTTAATGAAGCACAGTCGCGTCATTCCTTTGTTTAAGTCCGGGTCATAATCAGACCACACTAATTTTCGACCAGTATCTGTTTTATCTGCCATAAGCAAAGTATTTGAAAAAAATATCATCGATCAATTACTACCTCATTTCAATTACCCGAATGCCGAAGGAAAGAAGGGTTAGGTACGTTTTTCTCCGTCGCGAGATTTAGGTACTCGTATATATACTCAGGTAAATCTCGCGACAAGCTATGATATATATATATATATATATATATATATATTAGGGTGTTGCTTAAAAACCGAAAATTTGAAATTTAAGTGAGCCACCCTATTATATTGGTCTAATACGTGAAAAAATTACGTCTGTTTTTTATTTTTATTTTTGGATAAGATTTAGGGGTCGCTACCGAATTTTGAAACTCCTTAAGGTTGCGTTTCTCCATAGTAAGTTTTTTTTTATATTTTAACATTTTTCTAGTTTATTGAGCTACATTTGATAAAGAAGGAATAAACAATCGAGAAAATACGATTTTGGTTCACGAAATGTTCGACGCTTATTTGAAATCAAATATAAAGTCTTAAAATCATCGCCAAAGTCCGTTTTTAGCATATTTAGCACAATAAAATTCATTTTTGAATTACTGACTGAAATTTAGTGATTTTTTTATGTTTTCCAGATTATTCATTTCCTATCATTAAATGTAGCTCATTAAAAAAGTAAAATGTTAAATATATAAAAAAACCTTACTATGGCGAAATGCAAACATTAAAGAATTTCAAAATTCGGTAGCGACCGACAATCTTATCCAAAAATAAAAATAAAAAACAGATGTTATTTTTTTACGTATTAGACCAATACAATAGGGTGTCTCACTGAAATATAAAACTTTCGGTTTTTAAGCAACACCCTAATATATATATATATATATATATATATATATATATCTCTCTCAAATGTGTTATGACATTATAACTTGATAGTAAAAGTTTTAAAGGAAAAGTTTATTTCATTATGTTTAGCAAATTTAAAAAAAAAATGGTTTTTAAAAAAGTGTTTTACTTTTAAGTTATTTTTTACTTTTTGTCATCGCTTGACAGTTTCTAAGTATATTGTCCGCCATATTGGATTTTCAGTGACTTCACTTTATTTTTTGAGTTATTCTCAGCAAGCCCTTTCATTTGATACCCATATTGTAGGAGCGCATTAAAAATAACTAGCCCGCTATCTTGGGTGTTCCGCCATGTTGGATTTTTTTGCCGACTGTACTTTTTTTGCACACTCAACTGCTCATTGAGAGGATTATTAAGAGCCCAAACACGACGGCTTTATCCTGTGTAATTAAGGAGTTCCTTACGGCCACCTTCCGTCTCCATCATCAGACCAGGTTTATGGTACCATAGTATTGCATTGTCATCCGACTTACATTTGTACAAAATTTCAACTTGATTGGACTCTGGGAAGTTGGTCAAATTTAACCTGCAATATTCCACCCGAACAAACATAGTTACATACATTGCAAGTTAAATAAAAGCTTGTAATAAAAAAAATAGCTGTAGTTAAGTTAAAATATGACGTGTAAAAGAGCTAGCTTAAGCCTATTAACATAATAAATATTTTGATTTTGAGATGTAATTTAACAAAATTGAAAAATTCGCAGTTGTGTCTTACGTAATTGCTACTTACTTTTAAGAATACATTGTTTTGAATGGCTCATTTAAAATAATAATAAATAAACAATAGACGGCATTGTCCGCTATAATGACGGTAACGATCATGACATAACTCTGTTGACGGATAGGCATGATCGTCAATTACTGGTAGAACTAGAAAGTGAGGGGTGCTAAGAGTGAGCTTTGCTGATTCATTGACGTCGAAAGTAATTTCAACTACACTCATAAACACTTAGGCCACCAATATCTGAGGATTGCGCAAAAATACCTGTCATATCCTTACGGAAATTTATAGACGATTAATAATATTCCATCAAGCCCATACGGCTTGATGGAATATTCGAGAAACGTGGACGTAGGATGATTATCTGGAAAACCCCATGCTACTCAAAACAAATGAGTTACGAATCAGTTTTTGACGTGGAGTCTTGACTAAGCAGTATCAGAGTAAGAACTAGAAGAAGAAGAACAGTGGAAATAAGTGGTGAATAGTGAAGTGGTCTAGTGCAAAGTATCAGTGAAGTGTAACTGTGTCAGTACTAGCAGGCAGGGATTCAGTAATCTTGTACGTATTAATTGAGTCAGTCAGTCAGTACGTGTGGACTCAGTTGATTTTGCCCTGTGTTAGTCACGTAATAAATCTACTGTCGTGTTAAAATTGTATATTAACTCTATCCCGTACCCCCCACGCTCGTAACAATATAATTAAGTAGGTACTACAGTCGCCATCAGATATATATCGGAGCGGCCAAAGTGCTCACAAATATCTAAACACGTATCTATTGTCGAGGCATTACAGATAATAAATAACAAACTTCTAAGTATACAATATTTTACCACAAAATTATCGAGCTCCTAAATACTTTTCCGGATAGAAAATATTTTATATCGAAAGAGAAAAGTTACTCTTTGATATATATAAGGTCCCGGTAATTTTAGAAAAAGTTCTAAGGAAAAATCCCTGAAACTCGCCTTAAGTTTTCGTGAAAATTTCTATAATATTCTGAGAATATTCATAACTTTTTAAAAATGTTCTGCTATTTGTACAATGTACGGTCGAGGAAATTGAATGTTTATCACTTTTAGACTCTATATAATGGTATTAAGGTCCAAAAGTGATAAACATTCAATTTCCTCGACTGTACATGGCTTGTACAGATTATTTATCTTCACATCACATACAGTGGGGAGAGAAACCACGAGTCGTGCAAGCATTATTAGTGCCGCGTAGCCGAGCGTGGCGGCGATACTTAGCCACTTTATTATTGCTCAATACGATACGAACCATGTTCGATTGTTGATACGTTCATACGTTTGACACAAGTTTAGGGTAAGAGCGGACAGCGAAGTACGAACACATTCATATTTATCGTTCGTATATGTAAGAGCGCTAGAGATACTCGATCTTCCTTTGGTCTAGGAAGTTAGGAACTTCGTGGAGTTATCCAAATCATGGTACTCATGCTAATGGACGCTGCGCTGCCTATATTCTTTCCGCTTTGTATTGAAAGTTTTAATCTGTGACATACATAAAATGCGTGTAGGTACAACTATAAACTTGTTTCTTTAATAAACATGCCAATTCTACAAAACTACATATGATCTGATTGCCTGTAACTTTGACCAATCCAAAAGCATCTCAGTTATTGATATTCAAAGAGCACCCACACGGCTAAATGCACGGTAACCATGTATCAAAACGCATTTCACAACGCTCACCTACGTGTACATACGACACCCGATCTGATTCCATACGGGCTCATTACAGCCCTAGTGCAGAATAGACAGGTCATAACGGTCGATATTTAGAGACTACATACGCCTGTTAAGCACAGTTAATTTCATTGCTTGTCCGGAGAGAACTTGAATAATGACTTGTAATTATTAATTGAGATATGCTTGTAGAATATAAAATATTGATGTAATGGTTGAGTAATAGTAAAACGTAATCAAGCCACGATGAAGAAGTCAAAAGATATCGTCGATTGATACAAGTTAGTTACTAATGACTGTGCTTCAGGCAGACTAAGATAAATCTCGAAAGTGCTTGCATCGCAGCGTACAGTGCATTCTGTAGGGAATCTTTTTTTAGACAGCCTGAACGAACACACTGACGCCTAAATAATGTAAGTGATATTTATTAAACTCAAACTCAAACTCAAAATGATCTTTATTCAAGTAGGCCTAGTAACAAGCACTTTCAAATCGTCAGTTAATTTTTTAGAGTAATTTTTAAACATAAAGAATAAAATATATATGATATAAAAATTGTATAAAAAATACTAGTAGAATATTTCTAGAAAAACAATCTAATGTCAAAAAACAAAATATTACGAAAATAATAGATTAAAAATTCAGTCAACATTAGTTCCATGGAGTTTTATCATTTATGTAGTCTTGTGTGCTATAATAAGCTTTCGAGATAAGTTTACGCTTCACATTAAGCCTTCGATCTGTATTAAATATTTATTAAAGCTATAAGTAGACAAATTAAAAATTAAGCACTCGTATTTTTAATGACTCTATAATACACGTACCTAAATATATCAAAAATGCGGAAGATAGTGAAAGATTCATACATGATGCATTACAATAAAGTAAAGTGTCGTATGCCTCACGCGTCCAGGAAAGGTTCTGTAATTGAAAGTGTAACGTAAGTCATGAATTCGATTTGCACCGTCCATGCGTGTGATACCTGCCGGCCAGTTTACAATGCTAATGCTCGCTCAACCAATATACGCCGCAGAATTTGGAACCTGTGAAGCCTGCTGAGGTCACAGGTTGCTTTAGAAGAACATTTGTTTGCGGAAAAGTCGGCTTTCTAATTGTTGATGTCTTTAACACGTTCACGTTCAAATTTTATACCCACATCTCTTGACGTTGGTGAACTATGCTAATTCGACATAAGTATTAAACTCCACCTATCATACAACTTTAGATGGCCTCTGAATTCATAGCAAATATATAGGAAGACGGAGATCAAGGTTGCTGGTTTTTCAATATCAACAGCGACATCGTCAGCTCCTGAGTTTCCAACATAATTACAGACAGTATGGCCACAGGCGCAAATTGAGACCCTCGTGATACTACACTACGGCTGTGGCCAGTGATCTACACCGTGACAAAACTGCCACTCCGTCCACGGACGAAAATTCACCGTCCTGGTGTGTAAGAAAATTAACTACCCTTTCTGCACTCCGATTTCAACTAAACTAATTCAATTGAACTTTTATATCGTCTGTACTTCTCTTACCTTCAAGCTATGTCTCCGTTAAAGTTTTCCTTTCGCTTTTTGTTCATATAAAAACATGATGCATTATGACCAGCAGATTGTGAGCACCAACAATCTTACCGATTACCATCTCAACACGAACATGGCCTAAGGGGTCGAATCTGAAAGATACCTTTCCTATCATTGCGTCACAATATATAGAAGAAAATAATGATGTTACCTAACTAAATGCTGATAGATTAGACCTGTTGCCTACTCGCCATGCTGAGATGGACAGAAAAGAGACATACTTGTAACTAAAAGAAAAAGAATCAAATCAAATACATTATTACTTGTGCAGGTTATATACTTATAGTACTTGTATGCACTTTCAAGTTTAAATGTTATTCTTTTAAAGTAGTATTTAAAAAATCAATAAGTTTCATTTCAAGCCCCTCTTGATTTCCACTCATCCCAATTTTGGCCAATCGTTGAGAAATATGTCCAGGTCATCCCGCCATCTCCATCTCGGCCTGCCACGCCGTCGCCTCCCATCGTGCGGCACCCACTCCGTGGCTAGTCTAGCCCACCTCTGGGGATGCATGCGGCAGACGTGGCCAGCCCATCCCCATTTCAGCTTGGCGGTCTTGGCTCCAACGTCAGCAATGCAAGTTTTTGAGCGCAGCGTAGAGTTTCGGACATGATGGTCGATCCGTTTGACTCCCAGCATGCTACGCTCCATAGCTCGTTGGCAAACCTTCAATTTTGCTCTTTTGTGCCTCAGTGAGTGACCATGTTTGGGCACCGTAGGTTAGGCCAGGCAAAATACACTAGGGTGGTCCTTAAAAACTGAAAATTTGAAATATCATTGAGGCACCCTCTTAAATTGTTCTACGAGTAATACGTGAAAAAATAACGTATGTTTTTTTTTGATAGGATTTAATTGTCTTTACCGAATTTTGAAACCTTTTAAGGTTTGCATTTCTCCATAGTAAGATTTTTACAATTTGTAACATTTTACTACTTTATTGAGCTACATTTGATAAATAAGGAATAAACAATCGAGAAATTACGAAATTCGTTCACTAACTTTTCGACGCTTATTTGAAATCAAATTTAAAGTCATAATCAACGCCAGAGTCCGTTTTTTGCATATTTAGCACAATAAAATGCATTTTTTTATTACTGGCTGAAATTCATTCAGCGACCATTAAATCATATAACCTAAAATAAAAAATAAAAACATACGTTATGTTTTCACGTATTAGAACAATTTAAGAGGGTGCCTCATCGAAATTTCAAATTTTCAGTTTTTAAAGATCACCCTAGTGTATTCTGCCTGTCCTAACTAGAATACACATATCGCCGAGTCTTCGCTTTAGGGTTAAAGGAAGGTCTCTAATGAGTAGCTCTTTTAAAGACCAATAGCTTCTCCAGACGATTTGGATTCGTCTTTCGACTTTCTTATCCTGCCTATGGCTAAAGGAAATTCATTACCATATTATTGTTTAATTTCACTTACTTACCTAATTGTTTTTCTTCGGTCATGGTATTTTTTTTATTGAAAAACACATCAACAGTCAAAATTTTAAAATAAAAATAATACGATCTTCAGGATTCAAATGAAAGACGGAAGCAACATGATTCAATCTGATAAAAATTACACTTATCATCTCCACGCATGTTTTACATAACTCACTATAATGATGTTCATAATGAAGCGGACAATACCATTCTAAGTCCGTTACGTAACGGTGGAACTGCACTTTTGAAGTGTGCGTAACTCTCGCTAATTCTACGTTTCACTTTTGAATGCAAACAGTTGCAGCTACGCAATTGGAGTTTCCTTGGCCTTACGGCTGACGGGCTGAATTAATGAATGCCAACTTGTATCAAAATGCTGTAATAATGAGTCAGTCACGCACAAAGGTTGAGAATCGATACGCAAACTTATCACAATCAATGTCTCTGTTGATTGACTGGATCAGCAAAAGGCCGGGGTGATTTTCAGTTCAGCTGAAGTACTCAATTTAAATCATTGGTATTCCTGAGGGCTAGAGGGTTGCTCATGCTGGACTTGTCTGTGGGACTTTTGGACAAAGTTTTCACCAAAAATATGTTACTCTAACCGAATTAGACATCATCCTCCAAGTGTTTTTCCCGGTTGTGGCTAGTTTTACGAAAGCGACTGCCATCTGACCTTCCAACCAGAGGGAAAACTAGAAATTATTGGAGTTAGACCGGTTTCCTCACTAAGTAACCAAACTTGACAAGCAAATAGTAATCCTACTAGCTTTTCCAAGTCTTAACGGTGGCCAGCGCAGGTCTAGCTACTCTATGTGATTCTTCCTTTAACATGTCATCTTAAAAGTATTGTTGACGGATTTCCTTTCCTAATACTTATAAGTACATGCACGTTTAAAGCAATAAGTTAATGTAAAGTACCTTGTTTATGTGCATAACGATTTTGTATCACGCATAACCTTCTCTTCACAATCTACACGCCTAGAACAGGTGTGAAGTGCATGTCCAAAATGTAGGAACTTCACTAATATATAATATACATTACGATACCTTATAACATTACGATAAAGTTGAAAAACGAATGCATATTTGTGACTTGGATTTTACCCACAAAAGATACCTCATTATCTTGGAGTGAGCGGTGCTGGTCAATTATCAAATTGCTCAATATGTGCCAATGCGAGCGCCGGTAGCCGCGAAGCGCGGAATTAATTAGACTAAAAGTAAACGATTATTTTAGAGGAATTGCAGTCATTGTTTAAACAATATGTCGAGATCGTGCTATTTACCGTTCAAACGTCATTCACAGGTGTAAAATTAGAATGTCTGGAAAGTAATGTAGTTCTGAAAGCTAAGTTAATGTTAGTTATTTTAAACAAACTTAAGATACTTCGAAATTTACATTTAGGCCAACACAAAACCGCACATGAGATGAGATAAACGAAGTATACTTTTACTCGTCGTTCTAATTATAAACGAAGTACTTATTCTCGTCGTATCTTTCAAATTATACACCCAGAAAGAGATGGTTAGTCCAAAAAGGAGTGCAATGTTTTTGACATTACTT
The DNA here is from genome assembly GCA_932294315.1 of Epinotia nisella. Taxonomy (NCBI): domain Eukaryota; kingdom Metazoa; phylum Arthropoda; class Insecta; order Lepidoptera; family Tortricidae; genus Epinotia; species Epinotia nisella. The sequence goes on along the minus strand of OW028687.1, from coordinate 12,529,993 downwards.
AACGAACGACACAAGGTCTATCCGATCCTTATAAAAACTATGTTATGTTATGTACTATGTTATGTATGTACAGTGTAGTAAATAGTTTTAGTAATTTTCCACTGGATTTCCATAAAGGGAGAGGCATTTTACACGTTACCGATTTTCCAGACTCCGTTTTTTATTCAGTAGTTAAAACTAGTTAGTTAGTAGTGCAGTCTTTTGAGTTGACCGTCATAGGCCTGCTTTTAGAGAAATATAGCTATGAAATCGTTAGGTAGGTTCCAATTAAGCCTGTGGGTTTGTTGTAGGATATCTCTATCTAATATTTCAAAATGATGACTAAGATGAGTAATGTCTACAGATTCGTAAATAAAGCTATAACAGCGCATCATTGCAACCCAAACAAACACCGCAGTAAGTGTCGTAACAGATTTTCTATTATGTTGTCGATACTAAAGCCCAACAGCAAAAGAGCATATCTACATAGGCCTGAAGATGGCGTATACAATCTATTAGTTAGAAAAGGATAGCTAGGTGCGCGGGCGCCGGAGAAAGTCGCGAAAGTGAAGGACCCGCGACTGCCGGACTATTGATGGCACCCACTAATAGGCATGGGTTCAATGCTTCACACGGTTCTCATACGTGAGTCACGTATTACCTATGTACAGGTGACCCACGACTGTGTGATATAAAGGGAAGGTGCCTTTAAATAAAATGTAGGATTTTTGCTCTATGGAGTTATTATTTTATTGTTAAAAGAAGTAATGCTGCATTTTAAGGTTTAAAAAAAGGGGATCGAACTACGCATATATAAAACAAAACTGGCCAAGTGCACGAAGTGTTCCGTACCATTATCTATAAAAACGAGCAAAAAAATCACGTTTGTTGTATGGGAGCCCCCTTAAATATTTATTGTATTCTGTTTTTTAGTATTTCGTTATAGCGGCAACAGAAATACATCATCTAACTATCACGATTCAAGAGATATAGCCTAGTGACAGACGGATAGACTGGCAGACGGACGGACAGCGAATTCTTAGTAATAGGGTCCCGTTTTTACCCTTTGGGCACCTTTGGGTACGAAACCCTACAAAACCTGTGATGCAATGCTTTGCTTTGAACTTAGGTACATTTTAAAAATAACAATGTTTCCATTAAGCGAAATATCCATGCCTATAATAAATAACCTACCTACAATACTTGAAGTTCCTGAAGCATAAGCCATGGGACACCCTGTATAGTTACAATCGCTCAGAATCTTTAAATGATGTGATACAAAACATCGTAAAACATCGGATAATGTACTGTACATCCGCACATATTTTATCAATTTCAGATTCTTGGGAATCGGAAAGTAGGTACGGTACGGTGCAAAACGCCGCCTCTTAGAACGTTATTTTCATGGAAATGATCGTTTTCTTTCGACTAAGATTATTAGGCAATACTTGCAGAAATATATATATTTTTAAATGAATTAATAGTGTATCGTTTGCAAATCATAGTAGTTATTCTTGAAGGTAGCTATTTAATCGAAAAACCTTCGCACGCCAATTTACGAAGCATCCACGTATCAAAGCGATTATAGTAGATTGTACATCGCGTTGCCATGGAAAACTATTATTATGTCGTCTCCGTTTACCACTCGAGGCAAAGTCGATTAATATACAATTATATTTCCATGTTAAGGGTTTTGTGAGCAAAGAGAATTGTCTTCTTCGTACAAGTATGTACCATGTACCCTTCTTATGCCCGCTACTTGACTCGTTAACAAAGACTTGATTCTCTATAAAAATATAATTATGCTTTATAAGGTAACATGACTGAGTTGATGGGCTTAGATTGGAAAATACAATGATTTATAAGGTCAATATTTTTTAATACCACCTTCGGTGGTAAAGTTTTCTGCCCGCCTTCTGCCTGCCGTAAGTGAGCGGTCTATAGCCTATGGACGCTTGCAACTACGTGCATGCCATACTCGTTCGTTCGTTGCCGACCCTTTAAAAATGTATACAGTCTTTTCTTGAAGAACCCCATACTAGTTTCTCGGCAAATCCTCGGTAGGGAGCTCGTCAGCTAACTCCACAGCCGCTCGCTGGAGCAAATTCGTCTGAAACCACCGTACGTTGTTGAAAAGTCTCGTCCAGAAAGTAAGAACGTCTTCTGAATACAATAGACCTTAGATCTGGATTTCAATAAACCATGTCGGGCTTCTATCCTCTTATAGCGTTATTCCCGATTGTATCCTAAATGAGCCCGGTTTTTGCTTTTGCAATAATCCCAAAATTTGGTGTAGGCACTATTTTTACGAAAGCCACCTTACCTTCCAACTTAGAGGGAAAACCTTTTGTTGGGATTAGGCGGCTTACGTGAGTAGGTACTCACGATGTTTCTGATCTGGCTTCTCAATATTAACCTTAAATATTAAGATTAACCTATTTATCCAAATGAAATGAGATTGGAAAGTACGCTGTTTATTTGAAGATTGACCCATTTGTCCATATTAGGTATGGAGATGAAATGGTAAAGCGTAGGCCGAAGTAAACATCTTCCTAATATGATTCAACTAACGACTAAATTCAGAATATTATTATCATCTGCTTCTATTTATGTAATGTAACGCTTTCACTATACTTAGAATATAATCCAAGACATTTTAATAAACACAAACTGAGAGCATTCGAGAAAGTTTTACGAAATCTATGCATCATAAACATAATGTTATGCCAGTGACAAGTTTGAGTGGATTTGTGTTAAGCACAGAAAGCGAAATAAAATGGAAACCACGTACGTACCTTTATGGACACTTAAGAATTAAGCCATTAGAAATATCTTGTAAAATCATTATTTTATGGAGAAAATTTACCTGTTGCACTTGTATGTGCACTAACCACTTCCGCATTTTGTGGGGCGGATTCAGTATGCGGTATTTTCGTACATATATACTTTACCGAAAGCTTATTGTCTTTCTCCTTACTGTCGGTACACTGCTATACCTATTAAATTTGCGTGGAAGCGATGCGGTACACATGCAGTATGTATTGCATTCGTACAGCCTCGCTTCTGGGCAACTCGTTGAAAGGAAGCACTTGTTGAAATTTTACCGCACCGACTCCGCACCGTCGAAAATGCGGAGCCGCCGTAGGGTAAAACCATTGAGGGGAAACTAGACCTTGTATACGTTATAGAGAGTATACTACCTACTTCACATGGATAAGTACGCTAATAATCAATACCTGCTCAAAAATCTTTAGTGAACTGTCAATCATGAAGATCCTATCTCCACACTTGGATGAGTACATAATACAGCAAATATGTAGGCAGGGGACATTGGCCTTGGTGACAAAGGTGATCGTCCGCCGAAGAGGTGGGCGTAGCGAAAAATGAAAGGAAATGAGAGCACCGGCGAGTGCCTCTAGTGTGTAAGCCACTATGAAAAGACGCTTTCAAAACTTCAAAATCTTTTCAAGGCACGCGCCTTGTATTTTTAATGAAAGTTCAAAATTGTTTTTCATGACTATGGACAAAGTTTTAACTTGATCTAGTTTGCTGAAAATGTAATCTTAAGTTTAGTAGTAGGTACTTATTTTTACATGCTTTTAGTGAACTGCGGGCGAAAACTTAGGTAGGTATATTATTTCATTCAAAGTCAAAAAGTCAAAGTCAAAGTGATTTATTCTTCAATTTAGGCATATTACATGCACCTATGAATATCGATAAACTACCACCGCTCGGCATCGCTCGGCCTTGATGATTTAAATGTATTTTATTCTAATGGATCGTGACAAGTATAATATATATCTTTACAAATTACGCACCTCAATGATAATGAATAAATTGTTATTTAAAAATAAGTGATGACACCAGGCGACTCTATGACTCATGACACTTAATCAAAACTTTTTAAGCTGAATTAGAATATCAATTACACAAAGTTAGTACCGCGAGGTTCGGTGATGAATACCGAAGGCGCTATTGAGGCATGTAGGAGGCTATTCTTCGAGACACTGTAAAGTGTAGGCGTGCGCGCATTGTTTGGCCGGATGCAGCCAACGACATCTGACTTATGAACTATTTATCTGGCACTGAATTTGTTTGAAAGGAAGTTTTTGTCGAATATTTCATTTCATCTGACTGTAGATATTGATGCTATACAATAACAGAATTTAACCTGGTATTGCAATAATCAAAAGATATAATGAAAATGTACACTTCCGCGTAAAAAATTAGGTTAAATTAAACTTTTAAAGGTAAATGCATTCGCAAATATTTTCAACAAACTGTGTGAGTTCTTGCTGAATTGAAAATAGCAATTTGTAGAGTTTTAAAGGAATACTTTACTACGATATCAATTTTGACTTTTGAAATTGCTAGATTAACTTGCTTTTTGCAACAAACTGTCTCTGTTCAAAGTTCTCTTGCTTAGGGAGTATTTCCAGGAACAGAGGAATTCTGGGAATGTTACTCTGCATATTGCCGTCATTGCCAACGAGGCATACGCAATGCATTTACACCATGATGGTGGCAAACAAGCATAAAGCCTGCTTGATGGCAAGCAGACATCGTAGCGTATGGACGCATGTGACCCCGATGACCCCCTTGAATCACCATCTACGACTTGCGGAGTTGCGGAGGAGACCTATCTTTGACAGAGCCTCGATACCGTTCGACCTAATAAAACTAGTGGCTATGTAAGCTGTCAAACTCGCTAGTTCCACCAAAAAAATTTTTTTTGACAAGCCTGTTCACAAAATTTTACGGGACTCGGTGGGGATATCTTGGGGCACGGCAGTGCCCCCGCCAAGTCGAGCAAAAAAAAGCGGCACGGCCGTACCATCCTTTTCTCGAAGCAATTCAGGCCATTTTCAACCCCCCTATAATTTCGTTGTTATTTATTTACAGTAATACAAACAAAGACTCAACATGCATACTTACTAAACTAAGTAATCGGTTGAGAAATATACCTGTAGAGGAAAACAGTTGAACAAACAGCCGGACGTATACGAAAGGATTTTTGCCCAAACTGAAACGGAGAACTTCTTTCGCTTCGCTCGTTCGCTGCGTTCAATAATATGAATTCCAAAAGCTTGTCTATCAAGTTTGTTGGTCTATGACTACTATTAGAGACATTGTAAAGAATTACACTGAGTGTGTGATGATGTATGCGAGAACACAATACATAATAATATAATAATGAGCAAAATGTAGGACGATGTACTGTACTGGGTGTTAACTCGAGGTCAAACTTAAGCTTTAATTTAAATATGTTTAGCGTAGTGTTATGAACTGTTTTGAGGTTTTTTAGTATTAGTTATGTATGTACGTACGAGTTATAGCCTATACGTATGTTGAGTATATGTTATTGACTTGTTTGTTAGTTTTTGCGTAAGTAACACAATTATAACGGAACCTTTCAAAAACCTTTCAATAGATAGATAGATAGATAAATCGTTTATTTGGCATTTTGCAACAACAATAATAATAAAACCAACGAAAATATAATAAAAAGTACACAGAATAAGTAGAAAGAAAAAGATAAAAGAAAAAGGAAAAACAATTGTGTTACGAAAAAGATTTGAATATAAATGAAATAAAGTAAGTAAGTAGTTTAATATTACTGAAAAATATATTATTTACAAATCTACAAATCCTTCCAATAGGTACATTGGAAAAATTTGTAGCTTTGTTATACTATAGAAAACAAGTCCAATGCGTACATGCTACTATCTTTGGTATAGGTTACACTAATATCATATAATATCGACCACTTGCGGAAACGCTACGGTTAGTTCAGATATTGTCTAAAAACCAACAGTACCTACATACTGCATTCCGGTAATTCAGACAGCAGTCATTCTACCTATACTGCAGAATAAGTAAATTAGATGTCAGTGGTACTGGAATGATTCATAATCATCATCATTTTCAGCACGTAATCGCCCACTGCTGAGCATAGGCCCTGATCCTTTCGAGTCCTAATGAGTACAGATTACGAGTATGCTAGTGCAAACTTTGAAGCTCATTAACATGCTATAATATTGCTTATATGCAATTTCAATATTGCAAATCGATTGCCAACACTAAGGAATAAAATTAAAATTGCACATTAATGTCAATATTAAGAATATGAATTAAATAATAATGAAAAAAAGAAATATCAATGTCATGCTATGTGATAATGAAAATAGAAAATAAAATAAAACAAAATACTTAAACAGGAAAAAAGACATAGAAAATGAGATAAATGACAAATTGAATTAAATTAAAATTAAATACCTAAAACTAAATTAATGATTATTTACAACAAAATGTCAGGAGCGTGGTAGCATCATAGATAATCTATGTGTGCGTAGCATATTGCGCAATTGCGCATGTCATAAATAATGTTATGAATTATTATTTTGAAAATGTTCGTTAACATTATAGTATGGCTTTTGGCACCATTTAAATACCACGTAGGTATTTTAAGTTCTTACTTAATAAATAAATGATGAATGTAACTTGATATTATATATTATTTAACGTAGCTGTTTTTTAATTGTCCTATTAATAATATTGAAAAGTATCAAGACTTGTTGGTTTGCACCAAAACAGGTAAAGCCGAACCGGCTCCTTTAAAATGTTTATTGCTTCTACGAGTGTTTGGTTTACGTTCAAGTGGAATCACGCCTACTAATATTGAATGACTATAAGTAGGTATTGTGTAATTAATATGTGGCCAGCTTTCGCCAGAGGTCTTTCTAAGCCAAACAAATCTCGTCTCAGGCCTCGCCTTCACTGCCATTATACATATAAGTTCTGAATGAAATATAGGTAACTGTTCTGTACTCTTATTTGGAAGGTATCTAAAGAAGTACGTTTAAATAAAGCAAATATGTTATCAATTAGTTTTAAATGCCACATAAATACGATCAGATAGATAGGTATGTGTGTCAAGCGCCGGAATGTATGGGAGCGGCGAACGAGCAACCTAACAACTTAAACTATACGTCCTCGAAAACATATGTTACGTTGACTTTATCCTAAAATATGGACCTTATTTATAAACGTGTAAAATTGCTTTTAAATTGTAATAGTTTAACAAATACGATGGTTAATATAGTAAAGTCTCGATTTGTGTAAGTGTTCGCTCACGAACTTCATGTATCTTCGTAATAATGTAAGAGTAACCGCTGTTTTTATTTTACGATCGACCATTAGGCTACTTTTTTATTTAAACATCGTGAAACAACAGGTGATACGGTAAACCGCAGAGTTATTGCATAAATCTGGCCCATATTAACTCAAATGTAAAATGAACCGACCTAGATTTAACATTTAATGTAATAATTAATGCAAATTTTATGTTTTTATTTATTTATAGTTTACTAGATTCTGCACGCGAATTTGTATATGTGGGTATGAATTACAGCCTAAACCTTTTGGTCGATCACGCGCGTCAGATAGATCTAAATGTCAATTTTTAGGGTTCCGTACCTCAAAAGGAAAAAAACGGAACCCTTATAGGATCACTCGTGCGTCTGTCTGTCCGTCTGTCACAGCCGATTTGCTCCGAAACTACTGGACCGATTCAGTTGAAATTTGGTATACATACGTAAGTTGGTGACCCAAAGGTGGACGAGTAAAGTAAATTAATGAATTCTGAACAAGGGGGCCACTTTTGGAGGGTAAACTGGAAAATTTAAAAAAAAGTTTCGCAAACTGTATGTTTCGCAAACTGTTTCAAAAAAATATGGAAAGTAGTTCCTTGCCTAAAGATTACAGGAAAACCTATAAGAAGTTTGAGTACCTATTCAAAGTAACGGGAAAATCCTCAATATTTTGGTGTATTATATACGGAACCCTCACCACGCGAGTTGAACTCGCACTTGTCCGATTTTTATATGGAAAAATGACAGTTGGATCTACCTAACGCGCGTTCGAAACGTTACGTGATTACCCCCCTTGTTGTGGTGTACCTATATACTAAGCATACTCGTATCACTGGAAAACTTCGTGAAAACACCTTAGGAATTTCTAGTTTTTACGTGAAGAAGCATTCGAGTCACATTTATATTATAGAGAGGAGTCACTTCGAAGTCTTCGAACGTCTACACAGTACATACACCGGTAAATTGACACCAGCAGACCTAACGAAAGCAAATGATAGGCAATTGTCTAAGCTAATTATGATACTAATTGTTTACACCCCGATAGATACGAACGGAGCTAAACAAGCGTTAGCAATTAAACCATAACATGCGATTTAAAAATAAAACATCGTTATGTCATTCGGTAGTCACAAGAGTTTAGACAATAATGTAAGGGAACAGGGTATAAATTGGTACGTACTAGATTTTTCATTCATAGCATTGTATTTTAGATGCAATGATCTGCGATAGTCGGATTTGCTGGAAATAATGAGATGGTAACAACCGTAAACGTATCGGTATCCGACAACCAGCCGAACGTGGCTGAACGGTTTTTAATAGTAGATTGTATGACAAGGGGCTAAAATATGCCATATTACCACGTGATGGTTATTTTCCCGAGCGAATTGAGGGAAAATTGTTCGAGGGGTAATATGGCTTTTAAACCACAGTTATATTCTACTTTTCACTTCGACTGCGAGAAAATAGTAAAAACAAAGATTATCCATTCACAATCAATAATAAATTCCACGGCGAAAATATATCGATATCGTACTTTTGCTGAATGTTTCATCGAAGGACACCCAAAGCCGAATCCGTCAGCTGGAGATGCAGATGCTTTAACGTCAGGTTAAAGCATCCACACTGCATTCCGGAATCCCACCTTTGGTGATGACGATGCTGGCCGGCCCTGTTAAGGCATAACGGATCGTATCCTATACCTATTTATTCTTGGCCCAAATGGGCTTCTTTGGAGAGGACTAGTTTAACGACTAAGAAGCTATAGTCCGAGTGCAGCCGTGCTGCGCCAGTCGAATTTGATTCCGGAGCGGCTACCTCTTGGATCTCTAGGTTTAGTTTAACGATAGCGTAGCTATGGCAAGGTAAGCTTACACACTGTTTTACTGTGAGACTCCAACCACACACATATAAATCTCTTTTTAGGGTTCCGTACCTCAAAAGGAAAAAAAACGGAACCTTTATCTTATAGGATCACTCGTCCGTCTGTCTTTCCGTCTGTCACAGCCGATTTGCCCCGAAACTACTGGACCGATTGAGTTGAAATTTGGTACACATATGTAAATTGGTGACCCAAAGATGGACGCGTAAAGTAAATTAATGAATTCTGAACAAAGGGGCCACTTAAACTGGAAAATTTAAAAAAAAATCGTAAACTGTATTGTGTGATATATCAAATGAAAGGGGTTGTTGTAAGCATCTCAGATACATTTTTTTATAATTTTAGCAAAAACAGATTTGAAGTAATTCAGGAAAAAAGACGAAAATTGACCATTCCCCCCTTATCTCCGAAACTACTAGGCTTAAAATTCTGGAAAAAATATGGAAAAATGTTCCTTGCCTAAAGATTACAGGAAAACCTATAAGAAGTTTAAGTATTCGAAGTAACGGGAAAATTCTCAATATTTTACGGAATCCTCACCACGCGAGTTGAACTCGCACTTGTCCGGTTTTTTAATGGTTGTTTTTCAACTTTAGGTCCGCGCGTGGTACACATTTGGGAATAATACCTACCATTAGACATAGACTCAATTGAGAGATAATTAGTTTACCTACTGGGGACACCTGGTTTTTGTTTTTTTAGATATAAATTAATATTTATAAGCCTATGCGCTGTATGCTCAGTAAATGTAGTATCAAAACAAGTATTTCGTTGCATTGCATAGCACAAAATATCTCCATTTGAGATTATCAAGTTTGTCTGGAGGCGCCCTTCTTATAAATTTTAAGGACGAATTTGATTCCTCACGCTGCTCCAAACTCAACAACTCCAAGCGCGCTGTGGGACTAAAAGAGGACCCTGAGCCTGATTATGCTCACCAACTGAGGCCATAGTTGTAAGTTTGGATATGTGAGTCAGTTTCGAGTTGTAAGTACTTTCACACTTGGATAAAATATGATACAGGACTATTATGGAAGTCGAAGGAATACTTAGTTTATACAGGTTTGCGTATAACAGGCCTTTCCGTCGTCTTCTCGTATTGGGGATATGTTTCATGTGTATGTGTAGGTGCGTGTATACTATCGAAAGCAGTTGCATTATTAACTTCCAGCTTGGGTACACCATTAAGTAGTCTAATTCGAGACTCAACAGGTTCCACGCGACCTCAACTCAAACAACTGTACTTAATTCAGGTACCGATGCGCGGTCGATCGTGCCATTCCGTACCATACCTATCAGGCTATCACCACTGATTACATGCCTACATGCCTATGAATCCCGGAAAGCGTGTAATCACTAACCTCCAGTTTCCACATAACGATGTCCCTAGCCACTCGCCTACACACTTGCTTGCACACTCAACTGGAAAGTAATTAAGTACTTGGTATTCTGCGTGAGAACGGCCAGTTAAGATAATTAATCTGGCTTAATCAGCGGCAAGTGAAAGAAACGAGGAACTTATTTTACGGAAACAGGGAGTAATCATGGTATATATAAAAAAAAAAGTTTTCTCATGTTAAATTCAAACAGTGTTGAAAGGGCAGGTTTTTATACTAACTTGTTCAAAATGAAGATAAATTGTTTACAATCCTAGTCACACCTATTAATTATGTGTTTTAATGTGTAAACGACGTTCTTATGTGATTATGAATATTTCTTGTGCAAAAATACGCGCGAAGGAGTAGTAAGCAATTGAAAATGAATAGGACCTGGAACAATTAATGGATTATTAGTATGGTGACCAGCGGTTAACCACACCTCCAAAGAAATTTGAGTAAGTTTGGTGAGATGTCGAAATTTTTATTTGTTAGATAATTGTTGAGTCTGACATTCTGACACATACAAATTGCGATGCGATACGCATGGTGTGCCATACTTGTATGCCTGTGTCATTAGAATACAATGCAATAAATACATAAATAAAATAAAATAGCCTTTATTTCAAGCATAACATTAAAATATTAAAATACTAGAATATGATAGAAGCGGTTTTTGATGATGATGATGATAATAAGTACATACAACAGCTAATATAACCAAATTAAACTTAGTAAAATTTACCTAACACTCAATTAAGCATGGTGACATAATTTAAGATTATAAATAAAATGCACAATGACAAACCCTTGAATCGATTTCCAAATCAGTTAGCGATCAACTGATAATTTAAACATCACGCATTTACCTCTTCGAATATAGGTTACCAATGCCGAATACCAACTCCGCTATGATATCAAATGCCACTTGACAAGCCAGTCCTATCACAGCTTCATTTATATGCGATGTTTTCAATCCATAAGGCTTGGTCCAAGTTTGCCGTGAGGCCTTTGTGAGCGGACATCCCGGCCGGAGATGTCGATTGAATTCTCTTTGCTTCGATTCTTGTGGATGGCGTACTAGTCTTTTAAAATGGGGTGCGGGTGAACATGTTGTTTAATGGAACGGGGTTTTTAGGATGACATTTATGATCGGACGACCGAATAGCCTAGTGGTTAGAAAACCTGACTATGAAGCTTGAGGTCCCGAGTTCGATTCCCGGTCGGGGCAGATATTTGTATGATGAATACGAATGTTTGTTCTCGAGTCTTGGATGTTTAATATCTATTTAAGTATGTATTTATCTATATAAGTATGTTTATCCGTTGTCTAGTACCCATAGTACAGGCTTTGCCTAGTTTGGGACTAGATCATTTGGTGTGAATTGTTCCACGATATTTATTTATTATTATTTATTATGATCAGAATCGTAAGTACATTCTATGAACTATCCTTGGGTTTTCAACTAGTTTTATACCAAAAATAAAAGTTACCTGCTGCTTTGGTATGACGACCATATCTATATAGTAGAAAAAAAAATCGTGATTTAGGTAACATTTTCAGGACTTAAAAGTCAGAACAGAAAACAGGCCACCTTCCTTCCTATCTCTTTTGGTAGTTTTTCTTTTAAATGTTTGAATTGTTTGACACCTTTTAATACTTGTTTATTACACAAGCATGACAGAAAACAGGCCACCTTCCTTCCTATCTCTTTTGGTAGTTTTTCTTTTAAATGTTTGAATTGTTTGACACCTTTTAATACTTGTTTATTACACAAGCATGACGCTCTAATCTAACACTGTCAAAGGTTCATATAGCCCCGATGAGAATAACACCAGTTCATCAATATTCTTAGTAGATGCCGTAATCTTAACTCACGCGGGACGTATCACGTGTAATAATAAATACAGCCGCAAGGCCGAGTCAGTGACTTGCCTTCACTAAACTAAACTACTAAACACTGGTATTTTCTGCTAATTGCTATGCTGTGTTAGGTGTGCACTCAAAATGTTAATGATACATGGTGATGTGTTAAACGTGATGTTTTCAAAAGCGCTCTGTTTTTAACTACTTTTTATATGAAAAAGTGAACGATCTTTAAAACGATGAGACTCACTTTTTAAGGAGACAAAGCAAAAACACAATACCACAACGAGGTAGCAGAGAGGAGATGTAGTCTATCTGTCCTAACAACATTTATTTTTTATCAGAGTGGACTGTAATGTCGCCGACAGTTTGTTTAACCGAGCCATGTGGCAAACATCTTTCGTTTCTTCAATTACATTTGTTTCCCCATCGTCAATATTGAGGCAATAGGTATTCATATTTACTGACAACTGCAGCCAAATTTACGAAAACCAAACAGATTACACCAGTCAATGGAACTTCGATATCGATACGAAGAGCGACTTTGATCAAATCGCTTTTATTTCTAAATTTTAGTATTTATTTGCGGGTGTGGTCCTGTTTTCTTTTGATTAAATCTACTTACTTAATTCTGGCTTTATACTACATTTTAAATGATCATTGTAGCCCCAAGAGCCAGATAATAACACCAGTTTACGATAACTAGTTTTACCTTTAAAGTAAATTTTAAAATTATAGATACGTCCATCATACAAAAGGCGCCAGAAAGCCGTAATTTGGTTAATACCAAGTAGATCACGCAAGCTATACTTATGTCTCCATTCAATTTGCGGAGTTTTTGTTCGCGTGCCTCGCTGCTTGTTCTTCCTTGATTGTTTGGTTAAGAGACGCTTTTACACGATATTTTTGCCATTAAAGTCACAATAAAGAAATGAATGTCTTTCGTCGGTTTATGTTTTCATAAGTTTGCCTATATTTTTTTTCGATAGAATCTAGTTAACAGAAGACTTTCCCGTTTAATTCATGGTTATACTTTTGAAAATCGAAAATAGCTACTTATTTTAGCTTATTTAATCGATAAATGCATTTTAATCGTGCGGTAGGTATCTAAATATAAACTGAAAAGACTGAGATAAAATAATTTCTTCCAAACTCCCTTTCTTAGAGTAAAAATATCGGGTAAACTCGTATCAAAACACAGCTAATGAATGAATTATTCATCCCTGAAATTCATCAATACATTCCACAACATTACGACACGCGTAAGTCAAGTCACGTCGCGCTTAATTGCCTCCTTTGGCTCTGGCGGCGATTCTAAATCAATAGACATACAAGTAGGTATGAATAACGTTCCATAGAGTATCGAGGTTGTCTTTTATAAGTACATATGTTATTAAATGGACCCGAAGAACATTCAAGTTACTGTCAACTGTGGAATGGAAACTATGGGTTCTGTTGCAAGTTAGGTACTTCCCCAAATTATAACGTATAGTTTTACCTTTTTCAGCAGCAACTTGCATTGCTCGAATCTAAGAAATTAAGTATAAGTAAGTTATCCGTCCGAATTTGAAGTTAAACATAAGAGTTTATAATTGAACATCTCATCATTTTAGGGACGTGAATATTGTAATTTTAGCAGACATTATAGTATAACCTCAAGAATTCACGGTCTTTCACAACGCGTTTTAGGCAATTGCGTAGATACCTTGTAACGAGCTAAAATTGCTTTTCTCTGTGATTAAATCCGCTTCGCCTCACGACATTCGATATTTAAACATACCTAGTTCAGCACATTTATCGCTGACCTCTCCATTCCATACTTTGAATGTCAATGATCTTGTAAATTATCTCTAGGTTCGTGTGAACCATCTTATCGTGCGACATCGTGTCTATGGTTCGAGAATAGGCCACTGGTACAATGCAATGGCGGCAATTTGTTTGGCATTTGACGCGCTGGCGCATTCCTTTAAACTTCATGCCGAATATTGTTATGTTAATGATAGTTATATTCGCCATTACAGTATTTTTGTATGAGCCATTGTAATATCAGCGTAGCAGTGTTAAAACACAAAGCAATATACAATACGGATGCTATGAAAAAATCCACAAAGTCGGACGGGATGGCGGAAGGGGTCTGTACTAGAGATGGGCCGACTAGCCGACTAATCGGCGCTGAGGCGGCCCACTAGTCGCCGCCTATTCGCCGACTATATGTCGCCTAAAATCTAAAATACATCTCAGTCTGTCTCTCTCTAATCTATAATGTACGGCCTAATAATCCGCGTCCACTATACTCGTATACGCTATGCCTTATGACCTCATTAAATAAAGACAGGAATACAACAACACTGAACCCCACGACTTGAGTTCAGAAACTATCAATTTACACAAACCGCGTGATAATAACTTCAACTGTGACACCTTGGCGCATTTGCACGTGGTAAGCACCTATTCATTTACAAACAGGTAACTATGTCTTATGACATAAGGTCCACTACTGTTGTCGGTGGCGGCAAGGTTAGCTTGGCAATGGAAGTGGTTCGTAAGTGGGTCAGATTCTATTGACGGACGCGTGGTGTTTACAAATGAAACAAGTAAGGATACATTGCATGTGATACTTTAGGAAAAGAAAAACTCACAATAAACGTAAGTAGCTCCGAAAGCGTCGTAGATGTGATTAGTATAAGTTTTTCTTGGAAGCTGTTTTCGCACCAGATGAATAAAAAATAAGCTGCGTTGCTAAGTGGGTTTATGATATCCACAACAAAGCAGTCACATCGTTTCATAGCTGATCTTTGACCTTGCTCACCGCTTAGTTACCTCTCACAGAGAAATTGTCTTATTACTTTCGTATAATACCTGATATTTTATTTTCTAAATTATGTAAATTGATCATTTACATCAACTAAATTTAATTAAAACTAAGTTAAACCTGAATCAGATCAGCTAAATGGTGACAAAGTATTGGATTGTCACCAAACTTACATAAGTATTCCAAATTTCAGCTCAATCGGATAACGGCAAGCGACTGAAAAATTGGTTGCAAATTTTGACGGACAACTTACTTACACATTACATACATTTATACTTACATACGAACAAGTCAAGTTAATATAAAGCTTGTAAAAAGGCTGCAGACATTGTACCTAGGATGCTGACGGTATTTCCTTGCTGAATAGAATGCTGATGCGTTATACTTTCATATTAGGTTATGTTAGGATAGGTTAGATTAAATACAGTTAAAAAATTGGTACAATTTGTATAGAAATCCAATACAATTTTTTAACTGTTGAGTGACCATAAACCCTATTCAAAAAATAAATCTTTATTATATTATTCAATGTACAGCTGGAGAGTGGTAGTCCAGTCCATGAACTAAACTATTCCAAAAACCGAGTTCACACAAATCATTATTATTCAGTTTCTAGAAATCGCGTTACACAGGATTTCGTAAATTGGCGGTTTTAATTTTACGTAGTAATTATATTCCTATTGCATCCGCTGCAATTAAGGGTGATGATTAATTCAGTAGCGTATGTAATGATTTGGCCTTTAATTATGAATGTAATCTTGGTAATACACAAAACCTTAATATAAACCCTAAATCAATCTGTTAAGAACTATATTCAATTGTCCGAATTTTAATTTGCAGCGGCATTAGGTGACGGTCTAAAATCAGTGTTGATTAAAAAATATAGTTCGTTTAGCAGGTGTATTTGTATCATTGTTCAAATCCTAATTGTTAGATCGTATCCCAAACGCAATATATCTTTGTGGCAAATTTTTCTTTTCCACTATCCCTAAGTCGCATAATTTCCCATTCTTAAAATTTACCTTCCTCACAATTTTATGGTAAGTGAATTTTTTGCTCGTATTACTTAGTTTACAAACGCGTTTTTCAACGAAATATATTTTTCGCAAATGAACAGTTTCGACGCGCTGGCTCCTATTTCTGAGCAGTTTGCCCTTCGTTCGGGCCTCTGAAGCTACCTAACGAACTTAACTCTACCTAGTGTTTCGCGATTGCAACGGGTTTCCTACAGGGAAGAACAATTGAGACGTATTAAAATACGATATGGGTACAACGCGACTGTGAAAATAAGCTGCAGTGGAAGAAAGCGACCAGAATAAAAAAACCGAACAAGTGCGAGTTCAACTCGCGTGGTGAGGGTAATCTAAATTTGTGTTATAAAGTGTTTTTGAATACTCAAACTTCTTATAGGTTTTCCTGTATTCTTTAGGCAAGGAACTACTTTCCATATTTTTTTCAGAATTTTAATCCTAGTAGTTACGGAGATAGGGGTGGGGGGGATGGTCAATTTTCGTCTTTTTTCCTAAATTACTTCAAATCTGTTTTTGCTAAAATTATAAAAAAAATATATCTGAGATGCTTACAACAATCCCTTTCATTTGATATGTCACACAATACAGTTTGCGATACTTTTTTTCAGTTTACCCCCAAAAATGGCCCCCTTGTTCAGAATTCATTAATTTACTTTACGCGTTCATCTTTGGGTCACCAATTTACATATGTATACCAAATTTCAACTCAATCTGTCCAGTAGTTTTGGAGCAAATCGGCTGTGACAGACGGACAGACAGACAACCGAGTGATCCTATAAGGGTTCCGTTTTTTCCTTTTGAGGTATCGGAACCCTAAAAATCGGGGAAAAATGCGAAAAGAAGATTAGCTACAAAGAAAATTTGTGGAAAAGCGATCTAACAAATCCATGGTACATCATACTTGATACCTACTCTGTTGAACTGTTACACTATAATGTTTACATCGTATGGCATTTCTTGCCACTTCAATTGATATGATGAAACCACTAATTATACATACCAAATATACCTACTTGTTTTAGGTAGGTACCTATGTAGGTGTAGTGTATAGTGTGTATCACAACCATTGAATCACCACTAATATAATTCCACCAATGACCGCGTGCGGATCAGATAAGCGACTGCTATTGCCGTTCACAACCTGTCTCGAGTCCTTCTTGACCCTAGAATTAGTAACAACTATATGAGGTTGAGGTAGACTTACTGCAACGAGTTGCCGGTAAATTGTGAATACCAGCTCTAGAGGTAAATCTAATTTCACATATCGCATACAAATTATGGGTTTACTCGCACTCGCTTTGTTAGTGCGCTTTTGGCAGCGAACGTGTGTAACAAATGGATAAGCAATATGTTGAGTTAGATCGACCTCCTGGAGCCGATGACACGGCTATCCTGAGACGATGACTTCACCTTGACGCGCCCGTTACGCTCCGAAGGCCACAACATAGATACTACCTATGTTTTAATATAATACCTTGTAGAGTCTACTACTATGGGAGGTCATTTTAATAGGTACTTTATTGTGGTACAACACGTTGATATTAAACCATAAAGATACTAAAATACCTGAAGGTAAACCTGTATTTTACCGACATTCCCATGTTGTGATACAATAACATAATTGCAGAAACATACTGGATGATAATGAAATAAGAATGTATGTAGCCCGATAGTACCTATGTTTATGTCAAAAAAAAATTTTTGGTAAATGTTTTTGTTGCCGACTGTACTCTCTTTTACACAGTCATCAATTAATCACTGAGAGGGTTCCAATGAGCTCAAACACGACGGGTTTATATTGTGTAGTTGAGGAGTCGCTATGGCTGCCTTATGTCCCCATCATCAGATCAGTTCAGTAGTTATATAATTTTTGTTATCATCGAATTTACTCGAGTATGCAAAATTTCAGCCCAATCGGTTGATGATAACTGTTTCAAGATTTAGTTGCAAGATTTGACCCTCACATACTAACGAATTAACAAGGAAAGTTAATATAATGCTTGTGAAAATAGCTTAACCCCTCGTCTACCGTACCGGTACCGGGTACCGTATTCATGTGACAAAGATTTGAACCTATTGTTTTACATCTCAAAATTATCAAAAATTTACATCAGCATACGAGGGTTAAATCATCATAAACTTACTTGTAGGTATAATCTATTCTTTGATAGTACTCAACGGATACGCAAAGTTTATCTATAAAGGGATTATAGAGCCGTTGCCGCTGAAATCCCAAATCTCTAACAAAGCTTCAAGTCAGTGTTAAGTGGATATAACTCTTGGCCAACTATTATCGGTGCACTATCTCTGCAAGTTTGCAACAGCCAATAGTCGGCCGAATAACTCGCGACAAAGTGGGAACTAGGCTTCTAGATGAGGATAGCGATTATACGGTCACAAAAACCAAACAAGAGAATGGCCAAGCGATAATAAAGTACTTACCTTTTTAGTCGCATCAATACTATCCAAATTACTAACAAAGCGTAAAAAAACAGAAAATAACCTCTCCAAAGTCGAAAGTACCAAGGAGAAGAATTAGTTTAACCACTTTACAACACACTAAACACGAATACACAAATTAAAACCATCGACACAACAGACATATCCATGACATAAAGACATGAAGACGGATGACTAAAAAATATGTAATTGGAATCTTAATAATGTTAAATAATGAAATAAGAGTTGTTTAATTAAATTAAAGTACTAACTTAGATTCATTATTATAGAACTGGCTAACGTAAGTATACTAAAATAATAAAAAAATTAACTAACCTATATGTTTAGTATAAATTCCCATGTAAAAATATTTAGAATTTTATCAATTTCAATCTCAAAATTCTCAACTCGACAGACAAGAAATTCGATTACAAAAAAATGCAAACTAATTGGTTCATCTATTCGGAAGTTACGATGCCACAGACAGACACAGATGTAATCGTAGATTGTGGGGAGCAAAATTATATATTTTCGACCAGGAGCCGAAGCGTGGTTGGCCTTATCACGCGACAAGTGACAAGATAAGAGCGTCGTCTTGTTCTATCGGACGGTGTCAGCCAGTGACGCACGCTCTATCCTATCACCTATCGCGTGACAAGGCCAACCATGCTACGGCTCCAGGGCGGTATATTGAATTCTGAGTGAAGGGAAAGATTCTACTAAGCAGAATATTGAGCGTAACGGGGGATTCCAGTGTTTACGCCCAAGACGGAATTAATTTTGCGACCTTGAGACACATACTGCTTTTCAAACCTTCTATAAGGAAAATTGAAATCCCTCATTTGAGGGGGCTCACTTGAGTCAGAAAAGTACAACTTTGATGCCTCATTTGAGGTCAACAATGACTGTTTTCAGAGGGTGAAAAATTGATTACACCCCTCGTTTGCGGCGGGAGTTAAAACCCGAGAGGGAAAGAAACGCGTTTATGTTGAAATCGGTATTAAGTAATCAGACTACAAATTGGATAATCTTTAAATTAATCTAGCTGAAAAATATCAGCACCTAGATATCGTTACGAACACTGATCAAATTCAATAGAGGTGGATTGCAACAAACTACAAATTCTACACAAACGGCACGTACTTACCTACAAGTTTTTCCTATCGTTTTTACCAAACTTTATCTAGAGGCAGGCAAAAAAAGGTGCGTGTTTGGTGTTAGATGGACGTTGTTTGGAAGAATTGGAACTAAGAATATCAATTGTCAAATGTTATGGTTCTCGCCTCATTCTCTCATAAACGTAATAAAGCTTCCTTCTCATCTTAGCGCTCTTCCAGTTGCATCTTAAAAGAGCCAACTTATTCAAGCTATTATAATGTTACGAGTACGCCCGGCATACTTTATGTCACACACACTCGCACGCACATACACACACGCACACACAAACGCACACAATTTAGCCATTCAAAACTAGGCATATTTATAAGTTGTATCTTGCTCTCTCTGTGCACTTGTATGTAAGTGTAGAATAGATACGTAGGTTAAGTAATTAGAACGACGAAACTGTGTCCTGTAACACAGGGTTTCCTAGCTCAGGACACAGGGTCGTGCGCCCTGTAGCCCGGGCATTAGAATACGGCTACGGTATCCCCTGCCTGTCGTACAAGGCGACTAAAAGGGGTCCTCGGGGTGGTACACGGTTGCAGTTGGGGGCTGCAATCGGAAAAAAAAGGTAGATACCACTGGGTCATGACGATAGGGCGGCACTGGTGCGTTCCGTAGGAGATCCCAGAGCCGTCCGAAATGCGTCGAGGAGGACCATCGGGGGGTTTTTAGTCGGTGCGAGTCCTCCGCGCTATCCCCGTGGCGTGGAGGTATCCATAACGGCTTTTCCTCCCATAAAAAAAAAAAAAAGGACACAGGGTCGTGATGTTGCCCTTTTATACAATAAACTTTTATTTTTTTCATTTATTGGCTTTGCTTTTGCGGCAACCGCCGCCATCTGACCTTTCAACTCAACATTTTATTGCATATAATTCCGATAAATTCGGACGAGCCAGGATTCGAACCCGTGACGTTGAAGATTAAGCACCACTCAGCAACCTCCGCTTGGCATCGTGTCAATTTAATCCGCTTCAAACAAAAAATGCTACAATGAATGACATGTATAGTTTCATGGGCATGGCTGTGTATAGTTGAAATTTTTTGAACTGAGCCGATCTAGAAAAAAAAGGAGGTTACCGCTACATAAAATGGAACTCTATCGTCTTATTCAATAGATTCAAAATGGACTAAAATATTTAAAAAAATCCGCTCACAGCGAGCCAGGTATAAACAAGAAATTTTCCTTCATTGTTTGTTGGCACGCGTCGACCACACAATCGTATTGTTTAATTTGAATGCTATTGTTTTGAAGATAAGTAGATCGGCTCAGTTCAAAAAAATTCCACTACTTATACGTAGACTTATCTTATCTCTGTTACTGTAAGTAAGCCGTTACTTTATGTATTTATATAGGCAGTACCCGACAAAAAATGTGTCAATATTTTTGTATTTTTTATTATTGTATTTAGTAAATCAGTTAAGTGTGCGCTCACCAATTATAATAAGTATAATTTTAAATGCATGTTTAATCTCTCATATAAGTGAATATATATATTATTATGAGAAATAAAGATCTTTAAACCTATGGTGGTACCTACTTCAAATTCTGCTGTATCAGTCAGTATTCAAGCCTAATTACTCAACGAGACTTTTTACTATAGGAAGCATCATATCACCTTGACCGTCTAACGTTGCCTATTTGTATTGGTAACATGATTTTACAGCCCGATAGTCACGTATACTCCTACTGAGCTAATTTCTGAACAAGCATTTTTCCATGTCCATTTTCTCGTGTGCGGCTTTAACCAATTATGTCAATCAAGTAAAATAGAGTTATTTCTGCTTGTAAAAATGCAATGTAGAAAACGAAGTGGAATATGGTTGAAGTTATTAATAGGTGCAGTATTTTACGTTGCCGTATACAAACATATAGATATCAGTATTTATTTGTGTGACGGTTTACAAATGTGTCTAGAAAAGCTGCCAAAATCGGAAAAGGTAAAGCCATTGTCACTATCGTTACTAATACCCCACTCTCTCTTTTGCCTCTGGCTTTATTTAAGCACTCTAAAAACCTAAATAACTAAAGAAATTGTGGACGACGCTAATTGTTTATTAACGATCTCTGTTTACATATACACCTGCGATTTGTCCCCATTACCTCGATCAGGCCTCGGGAGAGCCTCAGTGTCACGATGCCTATCGACTCGCGTTGTCACGTACTGATCGTAATTGCATCACGTTCGCAAACCGCGCCAAATGCTTCCGATAACTCGCAGAAAATGCCGACTTTTCCGCTTTCTTGCTCGGCGGCACTCGTTTGTTTTTAAATACAATATAAAAAACGTTGTTGCACGTTCCAAGAACCAATCTGGGCAGCTGCACTGGCGTTTACCGCGTTCAACTGACGTTTAAACATCCATGTTTGGATGATGTCGTTTTAGTTCTAAAGGCCTCCACACATAGGTCGCGGATGCGGCTTGAGCGCGGGCCCGCGCAAGTTGTAAAGCATTGAAACTACACTTCAAGGACTCAGCCGAAGATCATGCTAAAACTTGAGAATGGTGTAGAAAAAGACAAAAAGACGATAGCGAATGCCTTTAATGATTATTTTTTGAACGTAGGGAAATCAACACAGTCAAAACAAAATAAGCAACACATGAGAGCTGAACATAAACTAAAGCTTAATAACGGTAGTTCAATATTTCTGAGTCCTATAACAGAGCCAGAGATCATACGAACTACGATAAATCTTAAAAATAGTAGCTCTAGAGGACCAGACAATCTGAATACTAGATTTTTTAAAGATAATATACACTTACTTTGCACACCATTATGTATCATTTTTAATAATTGTCTGGAAGAAGGAGTTTTCCCTAGCCTTTTGAAAAGAGCTAAAGTGATCGTAATACATAAAAAAGGAAGTCGCTCTGAACTGAATAATTATAGACCTATTTCTCTTTTATCTGTAATTTCAAAAATATTGGAGAAGTGCCTAGCTCTTAGATTAGAAAAACACCTGGTTAAACACAACATGCTAACCTCAAGTCAGTACGGTTTTAGAAAAGGAAAAAATACCTCTGGTGCTGTAATAAATGTAGTAACCGAAGTAATGACTAACCTAAACAGAGGAGACAAATGTGGCGGAGTGTTCTGTGATCTGACAAAGGCATTTGATTGTGTCGATCACAAAGCACTCCTAAGAAAACTTGAATACTGTGGAGTCCGGGGTACGGCTCTTAGTCTTTTTGAGTCATACCTGAATGATCGATCGCAATATGTCGAAATTTCTTGTGAAAATACAGAAAACAAATTTCATTCTGAAGAAGGTATGATAAAATACGGGGTGCCACAGGGCTCAGTGCTTGGACCTCTATTGTTTCTAATATTTATTAACGATTTACCTGAACATCTTACCTATGTGATACGTACGGAGTACTTAAAGAGAAACCATTGGAAATCTTGGCTTTATTCAGCTAAAATGTGACACAGTTATTTATAAGACAATGACAGAATAATCATGGCAACAGGCCATAGAGATACACCACATTCACCCCTCCTAAGATGTCTGGTAGTCCTCCAGGTAGGCAGGTGGACGCCTGGTGCGCGTAGAGCGTCGAACGTCGGGTTGAGGACTGCCGGGGGGCCTCGGTTCCTCTGCTGCTATTGCCTCTGCGTCGTTCGCAGGCGCAGACGGTTCTTCAGTTAACAGCGCTTCATTGTCGTCGTCATCAGAGGATATGGAGATATATTCATCATCCGAGGGAATTGGTGCCAGATTCCTATTCGATATAGTGCCTTCTCTTCCGTCAGGATATCTTATGTGAGAATAATTTGGATTACTTTGTAGGAGATGGCCTTCTTCCACAATAGGATCATATTTAGAATGACGCACGCTCCTTTTTATTAAAATGGGTCCCGGAGTAGTCAGCCAAACAGGTAATGATACCCCGTTAGGACTCCTTCGAGGGTGACTGAATATTCTTTCGTGAGGAGTAGTGTTAGTAGCTGTGCACAGTAATGACCGTATCGAATGCAAGCTTCTAGGCAGAACTTTCTCCCAGTCTGCTATTTCCAGGCCCTTAGATTACAAACTTAATTGAATCGCTCGCCACAAGGTAAAATTCAGGCGTTCAACTTGTCCGTTTCCTTGTGGGTTGTAAGGAGTAGTGCGGCTACAAGCTATTCCGAGAGAGACGAGGTACTGGGTGAGTTCTTGAGACATAAACGACGTTCCTCTGTCCGAGTGAATGTACATTGGCGTGCCAAATGTGTAAAATATTTCGTTTAAGCATCTTATGACAGTGCTTGACGTCATGTCACTGCATGCGAAAGCAAAAGGAAAACGACTGTACTCGTCAATGACAGTCAGTATATATTTATTTCGCGATTTTGACGGCAGTGGTCCCTTAAAATCGATATTAAGGCGCTCTAAGGGTGCCGTCGCTTTGATAAGCTGTCCGCTTGTATTAGCATATCGGGGCTTGATTTCAGCGCATACCTTACAATTGGCAGTCATTTGTCGAATGTCATTGATTGAATACGGAAGGTTTTTCGACCGTACCCAATGATTCATACGGACAATTCCTGGGTGACACAAATTGTCATGTAAAGTTTTTAGATTATTTATGTCCATATGCGCGCATACTCTAGTCAACGCATCAGCGACTATGTTTTCTTTGCCTGGACGATAAATTATATCGTACTTAAAACAGGACAACTCTAATCGCCAACGTTCAATCTTCTCATTCTTTATTTTGCTAGAATGAATTTGGTTAAACATAAAAGCTACCGATTGTTGGTCTGTTATTAATAGGAAGTACCTGCCGATCAGATAATGGCGCCATTTTCGCAGTGCTTCAACTATCGCCGCAGCTTCTTTTTCAATTGAAGATTGTCGCCTTTCCGATTCGTTCAAGGATCGTGAGAAATAGGCTACGGGCTGTCCGTTCTGGGAAAGAGAAGCGGCAAGAGCATTTTCAGAAGCATCAGTTTCGACAGTAAACATTGCATTTTCGTTGATAGCAGACAGGGACGCTTTTGCAATTTCGCCTTTTAATTCGTTAAATGTAGAGATTGCGATATTGGAGAGTGGGAAAGTACTTATTGAAAGTAGCGGTTTGATTCTTTCCGAGAAGTTTTGTATCCATCTTGAGTAATGAGCGAAAAGCCCTAACATTCGTTTCAACGAAGCCGCATTCTCAGGCGCGGGTAAATCGAGCAGTGGTTTCAGCCGGTTCTCATCAGGCCGGATTTTGTTATTTTGTATTGTATAACCAAGAAGGTCGATAGTTTCTTTATTGAAAACACATTTGTTTTCATTTAATGTCAGATTGTACTTAGCGGCAGCCTCTCTGAACTTGGATAAATTTGTGTCATGTTCCTCTTTGGTTTTGCCGCATACAGTGACGTCATCTAGATAAGCAAACGTACCGTTTAAACGCTCTTCGTCTATAATGTAGTTCAGCGTACGCTGGAATGCCGCGACGCCGTTGGTGACTCCAAACGGGACTCTTGTAAATTGGTATAACTTCCCGTTGGCTTCAAAAGCAGTGAAAATGCGTTCTTTATGTAGAATAGGTACTTGATGATACGCACTTTTTAAATCGATTTGGCTGAAATAGTTGTATTTGGCTGCTTTCGCTACAATGGATTCTATCCTCGGCAATGGGAAAGCATCCAATTCAGTGTATTTATTTATAGTTTGAGAATAATCTATTACCATCCTCTTCTTGTGTAGTCCTCCACCGGCGATAAGAACTTGCGCTCGCCAGGGTGAGATACTGGGTTCAATGATTCCGGCTTCAAGCAGCTTAGAAACTTCCGTAGTTATGAAGCGTTCATCTTCGGTGCTATGACGCCTGGACCGGACCGCGATTGGTTTTATGTTCGGGGAGAGGTTGGTAAACAAGGATGCTGGCGGTACCGTTGCTTCCATGACATTACAGATTCGCAATGGTTCCTGGGCGCCTCCAAACTCCAGCTCCAACGAAGAATGGTTTTTGAGAATATCGTGACCGATAATGGCATCTGCGCATAGATTGTTGACTATGAGAAGAGGTTGGTGTTTGTAACAATGTTTGTCAAGTTGGATAGTTACGTAGCAGACACCTTGGACGTAAGATACGTGGCTGAGAGAAGCCAGAGTGATGGTTTGTCGGCTAGGCCTTATCTTTAGTTTTAGTATCTCGGCCAGACTTCTATTTATGAAACTGACAGAGCTTCCAGTGTCTATCAAAGCGTCTGCTTTGTATCCATTGATTGTTATTGGGGAGGTAGCCTTCCTTAGACTACTCGGAGAAGCAGCGGAGATTGCAGACAGTGCGGCATCACACTGGGTATTGTCGTCCGTGACAGCATTGGCTCTTTGTGGCTGTTTTGATCGGCATACGTTGGCAAAATGGCCTTTTTTCGAACAAAGTTGGCAGCATTCATTAGCCGCAGGGCATTTGATGCGCTGGTGTACGTTTCCACCACAAAAGAAGCAGCGTCGTTTCGAACTCGGATGAAAGGTGGGCGTTGCGGCTGCAGCGTTATTCGCGATATTAGATTCGGGTAAGGCGTTGAGATTCAGTGATGTGCTAGTATTACCCAATGTTTGCGCGTTTATCCCTGCATCTTCAAGAGAAATCGCTAGGTTAACAGCTTCTTCCAAACTCAGGTTTAATTTTTCCAGAAGTCTTTCCCTTATCTTTTGAGAATTGATGCCTGCAATGAAAGCCCCACGCATAGATTCATTTTGATGTTCCTCCGCAGTAACTTGTGTAAAGTGACACTCGAGGGCAAGTAGTTTGAGAGATTGAATGTACTCTTTCACAGTCTCATCAGCTCTCTGTTTACGTGTTGCTAGCATGTGCCTGGCGAGTATTTCGTTTTTGGGTTTTACGTATATTTTCTCTAGGGTTGCGATGGCTTCGTTATACGTTTTACATGCCCGTATATATGAAAATATTGTGGGAGAGATATGATTTACTAAGAGATTCAGTTTCACGGAATCCTTTACATCCGGGGCACATTCTTCGGCCAGAAAATTGTTAAAAGTGAAATACCAATGCGTCCATTTCAAATCAGATGCGGCGACGCTTGGTTCTTCATCAAATCGTTCGGGGCGAAGATAGCGTGACATATTCACTATAATTGCTTTTTCAGAATTATTTTCACTCCCCATGTAGCATGCCTTACTTCTTTCGTTAGATAAATTATTAGCTGAATAAATTGATACGTACGGAGTACTTAAAGAGAAACCATTGGAAATCTTGGCTTTATTCAGCTAAAATGTGACACAGTTATTTATAAGACAATGACAGAATAATCATGGCAACAGGCCATAGAGATACACCACACTATGGTACACCATATTTATATGCGGACGATACCAGCATCATTCTGAGTGCAGCTACTACCCAGGAATTTAATTTAAGGATCAAGAAGTGCTGGAAAGAACTGAATAGTTGGTTTACATACAATGGATTAAAAATAAAATGTGGGAAAAGTTTCTATACAATATTTCGCCGTAGCTCAAAAAGTGCGGATTTTCTTTGCGATCTACCTATAGAAAAGTCAGCTTGCGTGAAATTCTTAGGCGTGGAACTGGACCCTTATCTGAGATGGCACAATCAGATAGAGACGGTCTGCAAAAGACTGGCAAGTGCATGTTACTCTTTAAAAAGTCTATCGAAAATAGCAGACGTAGGCGTTTTGAAAACTGTACTTCTCTTACTTTGAAAGTATCATCAGATACTGTATTGAAGTATGGGGCAATGGTTCGAATATAAACTCTGTACTACTGTTACAAAAAAAGGCAATAAGACTCATTAATGGATCTAAATGTATACCAGTGACCCATCGAAATATGTTTGTAGATCACAGAATTCTTACTATTACCTCCTTATATCTGTATCGAGTATGTCTCCATGTTTATATAAATAAGAGTAACTATAAAACAGCTAGAGAAAGTCATAGTTTTAATCTCCGAAATAAAAATAAACTGGTACAAAGTGAATACACTTATGTTCACTTTAATAATAGCTTTAACAATATTGCTATTAAAATTTTTAACAAATTAAGCGACGAAATAAAACAATGTAGTGACATAAGAAGCTTTGACAAGAAATTAAAGAAATATTTTATAGATAGACCCTATTATACAATCAATGAATTTTTTACCAATGCACTTGACTGATTTAATTGTAATGACTATTTATTTTATTTTATTATTTTTAATGTACAATGTATCTTACTTTGCTATTTATAACGACATTTGTGAATAATTTACCTGACTTTCTTATTATTATTTCTACCACTGTAACTTGTAAATTGTGCTATATTCCTGTATTTGCATGTACTTGTACGTTAAGCAAATAAACATCTGAATCTGAATCTGAATAAAAGACACATCGAACGCGGTCCGAACGCGGGCCTGTTTTACTGGGCATTTTCCGCAAGTCGACATCCAAAACGCGGGCCTGTGCTCGCGCTAGGGTTTGCAAGATCCGACCATTTTTAGGATCCGGATAATTCGGATATTAAAATTTGACGGATCCGGATATCCGGATAATTCGGATAAAACGGATCCACGATAAATAAAAGAGTAGTTTTTCTTGATTTATAGGTTTATTTGAAGCAAGTTAGATAATTAAGGCCGCAAATATCTGTAATCATGGTTAATCTTTATTGTTTAGGTTCCGTATACTAAATTATAATTTAAAATCAACAATCGACTTACAACTAATTAAAATAAAACTATTGTATATAAACTTGTTTCTCTCCATTATGTAAATCAGGCTTAGAAAGCTAGGAACTACCAACGTATCAGCAATTGATAAATATTAGAAACATTGATAATGCAATGTAGCCCATGCACTATTCAAATAGGTGAAACAATTAAATAAAAACTTTTACCTCGCAAATAAATCAGTCTTATACTTGCCCTTACCGTATACATACATAACAGCCCATAACGAAAGACAATGAAAAACAATGCAAAAGAGATAAAGCGAGCCTATGGTTTTATGGCCTCAGTCGTCACATTGGTTGAGGGCAATTATAGAAAGGAACATGAGTAATTATAGATTATCAACAATCAATATATATTATATTATGTCATGCTTGATTAAAATAAAACCATCATATAAAAAAAAACTTGCTACACATCTCACTCAACACTTTTTGAGAGGAACATCAGATATTCATAAACAAAACATCAGTAATCATGATTCATTAAAGAAATTTAAAAAAATCATCACATTAAATACCAGTTATAACTAAGTGAAATTATATTGATTCTGCAATAAACATAAAGACAGTGAATAATTCTGATTGCATCCAAAAGCAGTAATCACGATATTAGTTTTTTTTTTAAAGTGATTTCTCCGTTCTTTAGTAATGTGAACGCAGGAAACTCAAAGCATCTAATGAATCTACGTTGAGCCGTGTCCGGAGATGGATGCATCCCGCAAGTAACCCGCTGATGAAAATACTATTTCAGCCTCCACACTGGTTGGTGATATTGTTAGTGTCAAGATAATAATAATAACCTAGGTGGTGAGAACATCCTCGTTAAAATGTTTATTACCTATGTGGAAAAGTATTTAAATCTCAATTTAGCAATTTGTTTAATAGACATTAGGTAGTTATGCGTCAAGAAAATAAATATATATTTTCCTAGCTTACAAATATTGTTTCAAAGATCTTGGATTTGTTTCTTACTGAAATTGTAAAATTTTGCATCGCGATATTATATCGTGTTCATATTTATATACGCCATCCTTTTAAATCGGTATATTATAAAATTATGTACATAAAACCTGAACTTGATAATGCTTTATTTCATTTTACTTAGAATATTTAAGGTATATTGTATAGATCCGTAAGATCCGAAATATCCGGATCCGGATAGCCGTTGGATCCGGATCTGAAATAGGGCGGATATCCGAATAATTCGGATATCCGGATATCCGGATTGCAAACCCTAGCTCGCGCCTTGTTCCTACCGCGGGGCTAAATTACAACTCGGGCAGCGCAGCGCGGGTTGGGCGCGGCGCGGGGCAAGCGCGGTGCTTGAGCTGTGATACCTTTATGCAATCAAAGCAGTGCCGACTTTACTGGCTACGTCCAGTAAATACATGGTTGTGTGTATTCGTCGGAAGAATGAACATTAGTGAAAAAGTTATTAAATTGGTTAGAAAACACAAATGTTTGTACCATTTTAAAGACAAATATTATAGATATGTATTATACGCGAGTTACGGCTGTGGGAGGACATCGATTAGGAATTAAATACACCAAATAGGTTTAGGTACATATTTTTACTATTCAAGAATGACTCTGTATTTACATTCTCTTTACTGTCCCTTTGAACGTGGTAGCAACGCGGGCCCGCGCTGCTACCGCGCTAGACAAGCGTTACTACCGCGTTGGACACGCGCACGACACGCCGCGCCGCCCGCCTGCGCTGCGTTCTTCGTTGTGACTATTCAACCGCGCCCGACCCGCGCCGCGCTCGACCCGCGTTCGATGTGTGGAGGCCTTTTTAAATACTGAAGGATTTATTTGACGGTATATCAGAATTTCCGATAGGGGCCAACTTTGTATTATGCAAAAAAAACAGGCTGTTCATACATTTTCGTCAGTCTAAAATGAGCAAAGTGTATGAAATAGTTCTTTCTTTTTTGTAAAACACAAAGTTGGTCCCTTAGTAAAAGTTGTCCGGAATCATGGATAGATTCACATTTTCCTATTTTGTATCACGACTTAAGTAACACCCTGTAGTAGAAAATGCGAAAGAGCTAGCGATGGTTGTCTTTTAACGGAGGCCAAAAATTTTTTTGCAACACTGAGCATCTTCTATATCTATATATATAATACGCGAGCCCGATTTTTGTACATGCCATCAGATCTACAGTTATGGTCCGATTTTGTTAAATGATATGTCGTTCGATTCGTCTCATGCTGGAGATTTGCAATAAGGTCTCCGATTATTAATTTTTTATTGAAAAAGTACTAAAATTTTAATTTAAAGAATCTACCGTGCGCTGACCACGTGACCTTGGCTGTGTGACGTCACGTGACGTAGGTACCTAACTCCTGTTTTGACTTGAGATGACAATGTAAAATAAATAAACAAGAATTGAACTCAAACCTGTAGTAAGTTCTTCAGCATAAGAAATTATAAATGTTGAGTCGGCTACATATGGATATACAACACTAAGAAAATTAAGTAAATAGAAAATAAACGATCTTTTACAATGTTTACAAAAACTGACAGACGTATTGTGTCAACTGTGGATTAATTTTTTTAGTGACATAGAGTTGTCAATATTATTTGCCATGTTTATATTTATTTCAAAAAGTTTATATACTAACTTATTTTCCCATATTCGAGATGTTGGGAGAAGAATGAGGTTTAAGCCCATTAATTGTCGTGGACCCCATATAGGCTTTATTTACCTTACTTAGCACAATGCCGTAGGCACCGATAGGCTTCAAATTTGAAGTAAAGATGTAGAAAACGAACCTCGATTAAGTACTAAAATTTCTTTTCGGATACCGGGGACTCCCATTGGCAACTTTATTCACCTGACTTGAATACCATCCAAATTATTTCAGGTTCAGATAATTATATTTCGATTACAGGTAGGTATAAATTGTAATTTGTCAAACCGATATGACTTATGACTGGAAAACATAAACCAGTATTAAACTATTTAGTGGTATAAATAGTCAAATGCAACTATAACCGGTAAAATATTATTTTAAACCATTAACGGTCCCCGATACAGTATTCTTTGATCTGTGCTGATACTAATAATAAACAGGTGTAATGTCTGTGAAATGTAAGTTTGTATGTTGGGGATAGTCTCAGAAACTATACCCATCGTATTCTAAAAATCCTTTCTTCAGTACCTACGAGTATGTTATACATGTAGAATGGACCTACGGGATTATGTGCTATAATATTTTATCCTGTCGCTCCGCCTAGGTTCTTTGTATACGCGGCGGAGCCGCGCGGGCAGCTAGTAACTTGTATTTAGTTCGGTGATATTACTTTCCGGCCTGACCACAGCATTTGTCTTACCTAATGTTCAATTTTGCTGTCACTGGCGGCGGTGGTCGAAAGGCTAGTTTGCCCAGTGCAAAGTTACCCAGCAATATAATGTAGAGAGTTGGTTGTTTCATGTGTGGTATCTTGTAAAAGATCATAATGGCTCTTTCGCGGTGTGATGAGTCCGCGGCGTCTTTGTAGTTCGTTCACATTTCGTTTGGGCGTGTGTGATCCGAGATCATGACCTGGAGTGACCCTGTCGCCACTTGGCTACTGTGCTGGGACTGGGATGTAATTTTGGTACGATACCATGTTGTTGTTGACCGTAATTACTTATGCAGAATATATGTTTTTCATAAACATCTGGAAATTAGATGCAAACCCGGTTATGTAATATTGGGATACCTATCTCGTGATGTGGTCTAGCCGATAGGAGTAGAATTTTAATTGCTGGCTGGTTCCACTAAATGAACGTGTATTGGGCTTTTCACGGTTTATATATACAAATTATAAGAAATTAAACATAGCACGTTATTCTGTGACAATGACAACTTGTCAATCTGAACTCCAAAACAACTGCCACTCAAAGCTGATAGAAAAGTAAATAATATTATAGCACACAAGACTACATGAATGATAAAACTCCATGGAACTAATTTTGACTGAATTTTTAATCTATTATTTTCGTAATATTTTGTTTGTTGACATTAGATTGTTTTTCTAGAAATATTCTACTAGTATTTTCTTATACAATTTTTATATCATATATATTTTATTCTTTATGTTTAAAAATTACTCTAAAAAATTAACTGACGATTTGAAAGTGCTTGTTGCTAGGCCTACTTGAATAAAGATCATTTTGAGTTTGAGTTTTGAGTTTGAGATTGAAGGAGTTTTGATGCGCAACAAAACGCCACACTTACAAAAGTAAGTGGCCTTAAAAGCCAAAAGGAATGACCAGGAGGGAAGTGTAGTTACTTTCTAAAGAACTCACATATTTGCACGAAGTTGGACCTTTTTGTTTAAGTTTTTTACAAATGGGAAGCATTCGTCTAGTGTACCAATATTCTCTGACTAAACAATCACTGGAATAAGTGTTATGTTACCCAGAATGTAATGGAAAACTTCTCTCTCGCATTCGAAATAAACATATCGATTAGAATTCTTGAAGGTCCCCACGTAGTATCACGAGTCTTAAGTATGCGAGCTTCAACGTGAAAGTTCTTATACTTGTTTAACCAGTAAGCAGTGATACTCGATAGAACGATAGCAGGCAGTAACAGGTGAGTATCTTTGGCAAACAACTTGGTATAACAAATATGTTTTAGTGTGTGTCTCTGATATTAGATGACCTAGTACATATATCTACTATAAATCCAAGCCGGAAGAAAGGCGAATACCTCAATTTCCTAACAAGTGTGAAGTGGTGCTTAAAAGGTGACCAATGATATAAACTAGAGCCAAATATGTTGATGACTGAATAAATTTCACATTACAAATAGAACACTTGCCGTAACTTTCCGATTTCGTTAAATTATGATATAAAAAGTAATGTAAGTAATTCTGTTGATAAGCCGAATATATCGAAATTACACTAAATGTTCAGCTAAACATACTAGTTGGATAGCTCTAGCAAACATTGCAACTCTTAATTTTACTTGCAATAGTTTTCACTTACCATAATGGTTAATGCCATAATTTTAGTTTACGTAACATTATAAGCGACCAAGATTCAGTGCCATATGTCATCACTGGCAACACACACTGGTCAAAGACTCTCGTCTTGAGACACTGCGGGATATTGGACGAAAAGATGTGCCGGAGCTTCCCGAACGCTGCCCAGCCGAGTCGGATTCGACGATTGACCTCTTTCTTGAAGTTGGACCTACCTAACTGGACAGTCTGTCCTAGGTATACATAATCGTCTACAACTTCGAGCGTAAAGTGTCCGATTGTAATGGGAGTTGGTACTACATGGGCATTTGACATGACCTTCGTCTTATCCATGTTCTTAGACCAACTCGCTCGGAAGCTTTACTGAGGTCATTACCGAATTGCTAAACTTAAGTGGCAGTGGGCGGGGCACATTGCACGTAGAACCGATGGCCGTTGGGGCGGAAAGGTTCTCGAGTGGCGACCACGTACCGGAAGGCGCGGCGTGGGTAGGCCCCCCACAAGGTGGACTGATGACCTGGTAAAGGTCGTGGGAGTCCGCTGGATGCGGGTGGCGCAGGACCGGTCAATTTGGAACTCTCTGGGGGAGGACTATGTCCAGCAGTGGACGTCTTTCGGCTGATATGATGATGATGATGATGATAACATTATAAGCCATAATATTCATCATCATCATCATCATATCAGCCATAATATTACATGCCATAAAATAATATCAAATGCAATAATATCATACACACAAATATGGGTTCGAAAACCTGAAATAAATGTAATTGATTGAATTTTGAATTCGTCATATATATCTAGGTATTATTTCATTAGTAACCATGTGGGATACTTAAGTCATGACATTACACTAACTAAACCCAGATTCTACATTGCCACAAAGGCAAAATAGGTACCAAATACCAGTCCCAAGCACAAAGTCAATGTAGTATGAGTAATGTTATCGCTCCACTGTCTTAGAGGCCCAGAGTTCAACTACTCATTGAGGCCAAGTGCTTTGTTTCGTCGGCCGTATTGTAACAAATCATGAGGCGATAATGAACTGACTGAGTACTAACACCAGAGGGGTACTAATTACGTAATTTTTCGAACGTGCGTTAGGGCAGTCCAGTCTGCATGTCATTTCTCCATATAAAAATTGACAGTTAGATCTACCTAACGTACGTACAATGCGTTACGTGATCGACCTGCAGATGCCGGTGATCAGTTGTTATTTTTAAGCAATAATATAATAGCACTTCATACCATTATAAGTATTTATATTTAGATATGAAAAATCCTTGGTTCAAATACTTGATAAGATTAATATAAACTATTTCCTTTCCATATGACGAAAAATGTCACTTTATCGTAAAATTACATTGTCGAAGACAATAGAAAAACAGAAGAAAGACATTTTTGTAGGTACTATTGGTTTGGTGAAATCCGTAAATAAAATAAATAGTATATACTATCTACTTAGTGTAGAATCACGAATAGGAAGAGGAAGAATCCTGATTGCGTTAAAATAACGGCTGTGTGAAAACACGAATGTAGTAGTAGTAAACTGCAGTTGCGTTGAACCCATATTGTGTAGAATCACGAAGAGGAAGAATCCCGATTGCGTTAAAATAACGGCTGTGTAGAATCTGAACTGCAGTTGTGTGGAATCCATATTGTATGGGAATAATAACGTTTGTGTAATCGATCGCATAATTCATATAATCTTACAGACTTATAGTGAATAAAATGTTTACTTTGAGTAAACTGCTACTATAAACCAGTTGGTAAACCAATTAAACAAATCCAAAGCTAACCTGCCATTTCAATTGCGCGTGCGTTATATAAAGTGCGTAAATAGAAGTAGAAAGAGTTGCAGTTGTGGTTACGTAAACAACGGTAGCGTACTTGGCTAAGACACGCAGGGATGCATTACGATAAGATGGATATCGCACACTTACTTAATACTTGGAATTATAATGTGATACTAAATATTTAAAGCTTTATAATGCCGAATGAGCACGAAGGTTCCATTGTATGTAAAGGTAAAAATAATTTGGTCGGTCCATTCACGACGCAACAGCAGTGGGAAAGATGCAAGCTGCAAGGCTGCAAGGACAATAAAATTATGATCAATTTTGTATCGCTTGTGACGATGTAAAATGACGGATCTTTCAATGAAGGAATGTTAACAAATATGTTGACATTCACAATGTTGGTGACAGCAGGAGCCTACCAGATTCGTCAGCTGTGTTGCGTTTGTAAACATAGTTTCAATATTAGGCTACCATCATTGGTTGGCCGAATTTCAAGATATACCTGACAAAAACTAATTACTGTGTAGTTTACAGATTATTTTACCGAGACTCAGCCGAAAGACGTCCACTGCTGGACATAGGCCTCCCCCAAAGAGTGCCAAAGTGACCGGTCCTGCGCCACCCGCATCCAGCGGACTCCCGCGACTTAGTTAAAAACTAAATGATCACATCATTTTCAATACAAAGCCAGGTGTCACTTCACTTTTATAGAGACATCATTTTGTTTAAGCCTTTAATCATTTAAAGCTCATGCTCAGTTATCTACGCTAATCGCTAGTCTTAGCTAAATCATTAACAGAGGTGTTTTAACTAGAGCAATGATGTCATTCATGCATACACAACACTAAGCACATTCCAGTTTACATTTATTTACAAATTCGAGCCAGCGTGACGGCTATTAAGTAAAGCGTAACCAGTAGGTACTACACAGAAAAAAGGAATTAAGACCAGAAATTGATTAGGAAGACCGTCATTTTCTTGAATGAAACAGAAATCATCTTGACTTAAGATGATTCTTTCGAACCAAGAGAAAAAAATATTGACAAGATAATTTCGCTAATAATTTAACATCTAGCCTCAAATAAAGTTTTTTTCTGTGTAGCTCATTTAGTATAAAACGTTTTTTTTTAATAATCTAAACACTATCTTCTGTAAAATTCGATAGTGGAGTCTATCTAAGGTATCTGGGTGCGTTGCCTTGTTGGAAATAACAGTCTAAGTAGGTACTCTAAGTAATTCAACCCTGAGGTGAGGAAATGAAATTAATTATCGAACGCTCGGAAGTCAAAAATCGGTCCCCAAGGCAAATACAAGTCTATTTTAATAGCCCAGTGTAGCCAAATTCAAAGGTTAGCAATAGTTATTTGTGTCTCAAGGGAGCAAAATGATGAATTTACGGCGAGGGCGGTACATTGAATCCAGAGTGAAGCGAAGGATTCTACGATAGAATCCTGAGCGTAGCGAGGGATTCTGAGTTGGAATCCTAAGCGTAACGAAGGATTCAAGCGTTAAAGCCCAAATAATTTTGCTACTGAGTGACACATACAATTTTTCACACCGACTATGAGGAAAATATAACAGTAATGGATAGTTTTGATTTCAGTAAAACGTATAAATTAATTGTGACAGTTGTTTTTTTTTTACAGAAATTCGTAAATTTTCATATAACGTTGTTAAAGTTAAACTTGAAATATTTTCGTTTATTTTATTAGGACCTGTGTTCAATTGGCACATTGCGTAAATGCTACATGCCAATGAAAAAATAAAAAAAAAGTAGCTTGATCAGAAAATTAGCATTTTGATCCTTCTCGTCGTCGAGCAAAACTTACTTTTCCGAATGAAAGGTGTGAAAATTAAATAAGTATGATTTACACTCAGTTTCACTCGCGGCGTTGCTGGCACGCACGAGGTCGGCACTGATAATTCGTAATTTAAAAACAAGCAGTGGCCACTTTCGTAACGTAACTTATCGCGCGGTGCTCGCAAAGTCGCAACTAACACGAAACATGTGTGAACAATTGAACATAAAAGGTATGGAGTGTTCTGAAAAAGTAATAACATGATAAGATGCAGGCAGGTGATGAACTTTGATTTTAATTTAGGTATAATTATCGAAAAGAAGTTGGCGGGCGGGAAAGTTAAGATAAAGTCCTTGGGCGACCGAGCTCTGCTCGGGTGAAAATAGA
This sequence comes from Epinotia nisella, assembly GCA_932294315.1. Taxonomy (NCBI): domain Eukaryota; kingdom Metazoa; phylum Arthropoda; class Insecta; order Lepidoptera; family Tortricidae; genus Epinotia; species Epinotia nisella. The sequence goes on along the minus strand of OW028687.1, from coordinate 12,492,650 downwards.
GAAAATACGGCGAAAACTAATTTTCCCAGACATGAGGATTACATTAATCGAAATCGTTAGAGTCGTTTCCGAGAACGTGATTGCAAATTATTGGTGACCAGATACGGTTCTAAGTTTCATACTTGCTTAAATTATACATGACATGAACATACTCGTACGAACGATAATACGTATTTTGGGACATAAAAGTTATTAATTCATATTCGGGTGTCATCATTTGAGAACCATGTAGAAAACTGCGAGTATTAAACCTTAACTCGGTCACCAAAGCTCACAACAAAGTTCACTGAACTTGATAGTTTCACTCGATAAAATCCGTTATCGAGCCTACAAGTATGCCTTATGACACAAATGTTCACATTTCCTTTATTCGAGTCCGCAATTTGTGCAAAATGCCCAAGCGCACGAAAGTAGGTGATCAGTGTTTGGTGTCCGACCAATACAAAATCGACCTTATTGTATCAGTTTATTTATCTTATCCTACGTGGATTAGAAAAACAGTACCACCCATTTAAAAAAAAAACTTTTTCTAGAGACATATATATTTACCTTAATTACCTAATCATAAAGGTAGAGCAGGAGGATAAATGTTTTATTTTCTCTAGGTATGACTTATCTTATGGGTGTGGTCGTGAGCGTGAGTTAATGTGAGTAAAGTCGATGTTGTAAGATTCCGGCATAACACGTGGCCGCCTATTATGCATTTCCTGTCCAAAACCCACATCCAAAAGTACTTAGGTCGGAGGTGAATTTGGAAAACCTGCTCAGAAAGTCAGTACACTCGTAACATCGAAATATCAGTGGGTCATGCCTTGTAATATGCATTGGGATTACTTTTCAATGTATCGGGCGTGGTGAAAAAAACTCTTACAATGCTCAGAGCTTGTGTTAACATTCCGCATAGCAATAAAGGTGCTAATGACTCTTTTTGTCGCAGCCGGGCTATGGCGCACAGTAAAATAATTTCCCAATCGTTCTGGCACTAGGTTACTTCATTTTAGAGTTCGGTCGAAATACTTAGTCAAATATTTCCATTTTTAGGGTTATGTACCGCAAAAGGAAAAAACGGAACCGTTACCTATAGGATCACTCGTGCGTCTGTCTGTCCGTCTGTCACAGCTGATTTGGTCCAAAACTACAAGACCGATTGAGTTGAAATTTGGTAAACATATGTAAATTGGTGACACGAAGATGGACGCGTAAAGTAAATTAACTTTTGGGTAGGGGGGAGGGGGGGGGGGAACTAACTGGAAAATAAAAAAAAGTTTCGAAAACTATATTGTGTGACATATCAAATGAAAGGGGTTGTTGTAATTTTAGCATTTTAGCAAAAACAGATTTGAAGTAATTTAGGAAAAAGACGAAAATTTACCATTCCCCCCCCCCCCCCCTTATTTCCGAAACTAATAAATAGTTATATAAAATAGTTCCTTGCCTAAACATTACAGGAAAACCTATAAGAAGTTTGAGTACGGAAACCTCACCACGCGAGTTGAACTCGCACTTGTCCTGTTTTTTTTTTGTGATTGTAATTGTAATCACACCTGCTTACACAGTCTTGTATGTTTGTAAACAGCGTCAATCAAAACTCCGTGCCGAACAAAACACGTTGGCGACATTCTTGTTAAAGGCTACGAAAAAAGGCCAAGACATTTCTGAATGTTTTAGCAGCTAAGATATTTTTACAGCTGGCTTTACATGAAGAGCCCTTATTTTAATATTATATATTTAATATAAAGTACCTAGGCAACTTAAAAAAAAACACCTCGTCAAGATATCCCTTTTTAAACCATAAAATATGTTTGATAAACAAAATATAAAAATAATGATATGTATGAATAAATATCACTGCTTTGACGTGATATTTATTCATACATTACAGCGATATAATCAATTGCGCGATGAGACGGCCGCATGCCTTCTTCGCGTTCCGCATAACTTCATTGGAAATTCTCTAGAAATCTGCTTACGAGCAGCAAGCACGCCGCCAGCAGCAAATATTTACATCGTGTTTAGGGTAATTGACAGTAAATTAATATGACACGGAAAGACTAATTGATCGTGCTAGTAAGTTATAAAAACTCATGTTGAGTGGAACTCCGAAAGTTGGATAGTTTCACGTCACACGTACCATCGGCCCAAGCCAGAATCGACCACCTTAAGGCTGGAAACAGTGCTCGACCGACGGTCAGCGCTGACAACGGTTGAACGTAGCTAAGGTAGAAGTATTACGAGAACAATATTCCTTTGCTATTCCGCTAAAAAACGTGCAGGTCGATCAGCGGAGATCAAATGTAACTAATTGCGTATAAACATGCAAATAATTACAGCAAACCACCACCAATAATGAAAAAACCTCGACACGTGTTTCGCCTCTCTACGAGGCATCATCAGGAGATGCAGGCAGGAGATGTTGCTTGCGCCACGTCCACTGAGCAACTGAGCCGTCTAGAACCGTCAGCCCTATTTATAGTCTAACCCCCCATACTACCATGCATGCGTGAATGAGACGGAAAAATACGTAACAGCGGTGATGACGCAACATTCAACTGTTCGTTAATAATCACGCCTCTATTGTTGTACCTAATTATTTCTAATTGTTCTAGAACACTTAAACGCAGTCCTTTTCCGCAAACATGCAAGATGTTGAAAGAATGATTGTCAGACAACGCATGGTTTTCCTCCAATAAATGTTTTGCGAAATTAGACTTGTCCGGGTGATTATGCCGATACGACGCAATATGTTCTTTATACCTCGTGTGAAAACTACGGCCTGTTACCAGAAAGAACTAAGGAATGTTGTTAAGAACTCTATGTTTGTTTTTGAAACCGAGCATCAAAAGAATGAGGTCATACCCATGAATCCACAAGCACCAGTTCTATATGGTCTTCCAAAAATTCATAAAGATAATATCCCAATTCGTCCAGTTGTCTCGTACCTGTGTGCACCGACTTATAAATTGGCTAAAAGGTTGAATAGTATCATAAGACAGAAGTCTAATTTTGAGCCAAAGTATTCTTTAAAGAATAGTTTGGATTTAATCAAGAAGATCAAAGACATTAACGTGCCACAGAATGCAATTCTTTTGTCACTGGATGTGGATAGTTTGTTCACGAATGTACCATATTTGAATACTTTAGACATTCTTAGAGAATTTTTTGAAAAACAAAGGCTGCATCCAGGGGAGGTAGATGAATTAATAGAATTGACGGCGATTTGTATGCAACAAAATTACTTTAGATTTGGGGGGCAATATTATCTGCAAGGTGATGGTTTGGCAATGGGTTCCCCACTAAGTCCTTTGATGGCAGATATTTTTATGGATCATTTCGAGAACGAACACATTGTGGATAACAATAATATTTTATATTATTATCGGTATGTTGATGACTTGTTACTTTGTTGGACGGGTAGTGTGAGCCAACTGGATAATTTTGTGAATGACATCAACAACAAGCTTCCTAAAATCAAGTTCAAGAAGGAAATAGAACAGAATAATTCACTGAATTTCTTGGATTTAACGATTACTAAAATAGATAACAAACATCAATTCCAAATTTACCGTAAGCCTACGCATACAGATACTGTTATCCCGGCTTCTTCTTCTCATCCGTGGCAACATAAGTTAGCTGCTTTTCATTGTTATGCACATAGGTTATTAACAGTGCCTCTTTCTGATGATGATTATAGAATGGAATTAAGTAATATATATCATTTAGCAACTTCAAATGGTTACAGCAAGTCTTATGTGGATGGCATTATTAGGAAGAAACAGAGTAAAATGACAAACAATCTTTTGTACGCGGCACGTTCCTTGGATCCACCTAAAAAGTACAAAGCAAGCATAACTTATGTTGGCAAATTGTCAGATAAGATCTACAAAATTTTAAAGTCTAACGATATAAACGTGGCTTTCAAAACAAATAACACCTTGCGCTTCAGACTGTGCAATAGTAAGGAGAAAGTGGAAAGCGGCAAAAAGTCTGGAGTCTACAAGCTTGCCTGTGACGAATGCAATAAAGTTTATGTGGGACAAACAGGCCGTAGTTTTCACACGAGGTATAAAGAACATATTGCGTCGTATCGGCATAATCACCCGGACAAGTCTAATTTCGCAAAACATTTATTGGAGGAAAACCATGCGTTGTCTGACAATCATTCTTTCAACATCTTGCATGTTTGCGGAAAAGGACTGCGTTTAAGTGTTCTAGAACAATTAGAAATAATTAGGTACAACAATAGAGGCGTGATTATTAACGAACAGTTGAATGTTGCGTCATCACCGCTGTTACGTATTTTTCCGTCTCATTCACGCATGCATGGTAGTATGGGGGGTTAGACTATAAATAGGGCTGACGGTTCTAGACGGCTCAGTTGCTCAGTGGACGTGGCGCAAGCAACATCTCCTGCCTGCATCTCCTGATGATGCCTCGTAGAGAGGCGAAACACGTGTCGAGGTTTTTTCATTATTGGTGGTGGTTTGCTGTAATTATTTGCATGTTTATACGCAATTAGTTACATTTGATCTCCGCTGATCGACCTGCACGTTTTTTAGCGGAATAGCAAAGGAATATTGTTCTCGTAATATATCATGAATTTCCGCAAAGTAACGCCTGATTCAATAAATTAAGGTAGAAGTACTAGTGCCCGACATGTCAACAGAAAATACTTATTTGAATCACGATATTATGCGCATTTAAGATGTATTAAACAGTTTCATACGGTTTGGGAGACGAGGTATTTACTCAAGTTACTGATATGGAATTCGTTTCATATGGTGATCTTATAAAAAATCCTGATAATATAAGAATTAGGTAATCAATCCGAATGTACGAGTAAATGGCAGGCGGTTATGCTGGCAGTCCCAATAGATGTCATTTCAGTACAAATGTCATGAATGACAGACTGACATTTATTGGGACTTGAAGGTTTAACTCATTGTCCCAATTGATGGCAGCTGGTTTTAACAAATATATTCATAACTTATAAATAAGTAATTTGTCTTGAAATTGTGATAAGAAATATTGAAGTCACTAACATTTAGTAACTTAAAAATGATGTCGTGATCAATCTTAGTTTATTATTCGCTAGTTAAATTATATTTGTCGAGTATTAGTACCGCGTCGGGCACTAGTACTTTTACCTTATATCAATAAAACTGTATAATGAAATTCAGTGCAGCGCTGATAGACTGCTACGCGCGTACAGCTACGTCGCGCGTACGGCGGTTATCGGTCGAGCTCGTCGGTCCGACGTCGGTCGGTCGGTTGGCTGACGCGCGCGGTGATTATATACGTGCGTTCAGTGCGAGCAACTGATCGCACGCGCGTACGTATTATCGTAAACTAAAGTGAATATCGGTACCGAACGTTTATTAACTGAAGTACATCTTCGTCCACGACTTTGGGAACTCAGATTTGTCTACATAAATGTTATTCTATAGGTAATATTTTTTCCTGGCTAACGCTAACTTAAATTCCAAACTTCCATATCTACTTATTACCCGTGGCTTACTCTACTGTAGCAGTAAGACGTCGAATAGTACTATCATTATCAAATTACGACAACTATTTTGTGAGCTAACTTTTGATTGTTACTATAACTATGAGATTCTTCATAACATGCAATCTTGCGCGTGTTGTAACAGAGCAGAACGATGTTGATATAAGTAGCAATAGAATGAATAAAAGATGCTATAGAATTTTATGCGAAGGATGTGACGATACAGGCAGAAATGTAAAAAACTAAACATAGGCAGATAAATGAAACATCGTGGTACCAACGAGAAAAGTTAGTCCTTTATAAATCAGTTAATAACTTAACCGGCGGTTTGAAATGTTGGAAGGAAGTGTGAGCCGAGCCAGTGCAGCGATCTTGGAGCTGTGCCATGCATTTAAACTCGCTTGTACGGGAAGTGTGTCTTTACGTATAAGTACGATTATATGGTTGTAGGATAGGTAGCTTGTGGATAGATTTGTAAGTTGTTGCCTTTTTAATTTTTATACGGAAGCCGGAGTGCGTTAACACTTTTAGTGCCGGACGTTTAATTTTAAGAATTTTGGGGAACAAAAGTGTTTTATTTAGTAATTTTCACTATTAGTTTATCAATGAGAATAATTAGGAGTAAGTAGATATATTTATTTGTAGATTTCGTTTTTGTATTAGTCGCCAAGCAAAAGGTGCAGGCTCTCTGAACACATAGTGTTTTACTTTCTTGATAGAAGTGTAACAATGAAGTCAGATTATCTAAAAACATACTTAAACATTCTAAATATTATCTTGATAGAAAGACGTGTAGGTAGAATATAGAAGTAAAGATGATTCCGTGTCAGGCGTTTAACCACAACGGTACAGCGTGTATTAAAATGTGGAACACGGCGATTAGACCGCGTTCTGTTCCGTGCGATCATGTATGTCTAACGGTTAGTGCACGGGTTAAACAGGGACTGGAAACTGCTGTCACTGAGAACGTTTTGATCATTTCCTGTTGCAGGCCGGTGACTTAGAAACCAATTACGTAAAAATACCTGTCCTTAGTAAGGACAGGTATTTTTGGTTTTGGTAATTGGTTTTCTTTTCTCCTTAGTAAGGAGATCATATCATATAATCTTTTTAATTATTATAGAACATAATAGGGTACTTAATTCTAATGGAAAAGTCACTATTATTTAATTTTACAGTATTCCAGTATGATTCTTTTGAAAAACAGTTCTAGGATTGATAATTTATTTTCAAAATATTTGAAACATCCGTCACAACCTACAGTCATTAAAGAAATTTAATCACAAAGCTGATCGAAGAAATGTGCACAGTATCCAGTTGACTGACAATCTTACTCTTGGCCACACTTTTGTACACACTTACTTTTCCAAATGACGTCCGATTGATCACTCAAATGGGTATTTCTCAAATAATGTGATTGACTTGTCACAACCATGTGCAAAAGTTAACGCTACTAATGCTTAATTTTTCTTTTTTTATACACGGATCAAAATGTTGACTAAATAAGCTATTATATAAATAAGTATTACAATATTTAACTGCTGGGAAATTCTTAACTTTTGCACATGGTGGTGACAAGTGACGTTAACAATTTGAGAATGACCCAAATACGAACAGGTACCAAGTTAATAATATATAAAGCTAGTTATAAACTCTATTGAATCATCTGCCTCCAAATTTTAGTTCAATGGAAAAAGGCTTTCGGAATTTTGAAATTTCAGGATGATGATGCTTTTGGACATTTAACTTCGGATTTGATTTCTGTTCCCGAGTAAGAATACGATTATATATTCAATATGTAATGACCATGTTAACGGTATCTGAAGAACTGGACTAGATGTAAATTACTAGCACCAGTAGTAACTGTAGTCTTGATTATTTCCTGAGTGGCTAAGGCCAGTAGCATTGCAGCTTACTTATGCATTTAGCTGGTTTTCTATCGGTCCATCGCTGATCTAGGTATTTCCTTTCTAGAAATCCTTGGATATCATTTTATACGTGATTCATGCACGATGGTTAAGATTTCAAGTGTCTGATTTCAATTTCTTTTACTCATCAAAATTGTGTTCAGGCACCTGAATTAGATGCAACGTAAACAAAACGTGATGTTTAAAGAGAAAGAGAAAGTCCATCTCAAAGTTTTTGTTTATGAATAGCCGACGGCAAAAGGTTTACATATACATACGTCATATATGTACAAAAGTATACGTACACTGGCACATTTATCACAGAATGAATCGTGCTAAGCTAAGACACCTTCTCCTACGGGTAAAGTAAGCTACAAAGCTATGTGTCACTTCACTTGTATGGAAACGTAGCTAAATTTCGCTCCGGTGGAAAACACCCTAAATGTTTCAAGTAGTGGAACTTATACACTGGGCACAATGATTTTAAAAATTAACCTATGTCTTAAGAAGTGTTAGAAGGGGTCGATGTATTATCTAAAAACAAAAGAGTGTCTAATAGATCGTGATAGAAAAGCGATGGAGCGCGAAATCAACAAACGACGCTTGAAGACCCGTCAGAGTACATGATGTAACTGAAATAACTGTAATGATTTGATCATTTCATTTTATTACGTCAGCTGAAACGGTGTTAGACCTGTTTGCCTGACGTTCAAATAGCTTCTAATGCACCGAAGTGTCGATATTATTTTTAATAATTGATGTCGAGAAAACTGTAAGAAACTTGTCATCAGCAGCCAAACTATGCAGTCGACGTGCCCAAAATAATCTGTACACGACTCTACTGGCAAAAGTCAATTCGGGCATAGGTCCTTATCTGTACAATATTAGACTCCAGTATTTCAAAATAACACCATTTTGAAAGCCCTAACGACTTTGTCACCCAAAGATACGAGTACGCGTTAATAACTCGAACGAATTTTGTCGGCAATCATGCAATTTTCATGCAATGGTCAACCTAGTTTAAACATCAACAAAACAGTGTGCTAATCTTGACAACATAACTACCACATTCCTAATGGGTCTTAAGGCAATATTCGTGGCCCTCATTACAATTATTGCGGTAATTATGCACACTTGCGTACCGTCCACTGGCACAGCTGAGAAAAGTGAGAAATCTCAAACGGTTCGATGTCAATGCAGATTTACGAGTGAAAATGTGGCTAGATCGCGGACAAGCGTGTGAGGCGTGACAAGTATTAATTGCATTAGCAAGATATGTACTTGTCCTTTATATTATTTTAATCCCTTTTTGCTTTTTAGAATCCAGCGTGGGTTGTCCTTTTTTCCAATAAGGTTGATTGGAAATTGGAAGCTTTGTGGTCTTATTTTGATATCTGTAACTTATGTAAAAAGCTTCTCAATGTTTCCGAGACGGGTCAAACATATCGAGTACCTAAAGAAAACATTTTGTATGGATTAAAATTTGCTATATTAAATCTTAATCCATAAAAAATGTTTTCTTTACTCGATATGTTTGACCCCTCTCGGTGGTTGCGTGACTCTAATAGACTAATTAGTATTAACTTCATAGGACATACTTAACGACATCTAACGTACCGGAAACCAACACCAACACCCAAGCTGTATCTATGTTAGCTGTCAATATATATAATTACGAGTATATTGTATTCTCTACTTATAATTATTATATTACAAAGAAGTACCAGCGCATTTTCAAATATCCAAGATATAGGTGTATAAATTATAGTATTATTAATATAGAAGGAACCTGGCGAACAAAATGTACCTAAGCATATATACGGCGGCAGAAGTAATAATTCACAATAATATAAATAACAAAATTATTTGTAAACTTTAGTATTTTTTCAATTCATACTGTCATGTTCGTTAACTAAAATAATAGATTTAAGCTAGCTTCAATGTACCGAAAGTTTGCCTCTGGAAACTGAAACATACCTACAGGGCCAAACATTCTGTAACTCGTTGCCTAAACTGCTGATCAAACAAATTAATTTAAATTATATCTAACTATGATATATACTTACACAAATTAACAATCCAGCCGCACCTAAGCGGTATAAGTATCCAATTTAGGAATAGTACGCACAATCCTTAATCCAATCAGTTCGGCGTATAAAATCACAGCACTGGCCACTATTTGAAATTCTTTACAAAATATTTATTTTCAGTAACGGTCGAATTTCAAATTTGAATATAGAAGCACCGTATGCGGAGAGTGCGCGCGCGCCGGTACTCGTCCGAGCAAGCGTGAGTCAACTTTCGAACTGAGGACTGAATCGAGATTTGCCGAAGCAACGAACGACGACTGCCTTGCAAGGAATGCTGCAGCGCAGCCTGGAACCGTTTGTTCTCTTTATATCTTAAACAGGAATGATCGTCTTGAAAGACCTATCTACAAAACTTATATGTCTATAGATCCACACAACTGATATTTAAGATACATATATAAATGTTCAGGGCCACCGCAAGTTATAACAAAAGACGGAAACAGAGGGGTCGATATGTAATTACAAATCAAGACAGCCTTAGGCTCACCACCTGCCTTGCATTCAACTGTTTGCGTGAAAAATCGGTAACATTGTTTTTTAAATAATGTTTTCTTTTACTGTGTATGTGTTTGTGTGCAACGTTATATAGGCACCCTCTCTATAATACTTCAGTTGCACGATAATGCCCTCTGATTGTTATAACGAATAACCCCTGTTATTTACAGGAGCCGTAGCATGGTTTTATCACGCGACAAGTGACAAGATAAGAGCGTCGTCTCGTTTTATCGAACGGTGTCAGCCAGTGACGCACGCTCTATCCTATCACCTATCGCGTGACAAGGCCAACCATGCTACGGGGCCTGGTCATAAGCCAATATACAACACACTGGAAACAGGGACACAATTTGAAATTCAAAATGTGACGACTTGTCGAGCATGTCCTCATTTTCATTTCCCTGAATATGAAAGAAAAGCGACATCATATAGTGACGTCCATTTCTGTCATTACGGCTAGGTACTTAAATCACAGCTCAGGAGGATCACTTATTTTTACTTTTTGGTTTAATATTTTGATAATAGATACCTACCTATTTTACTCGTCTCTCTTATTCATCTCTCCTTTTCATCTTTGTGTTATCCCGGTTGCATCCTGCAGAAGCCCTCTGATTGTTATAACGAATAACCCCTGTTATTTACAGGAGCCGTAGCATGGTTTTATCACGCGACAAGTGACAAGATAAGAGCGTCGTCTCGTTTTATCGAACGGTGTCAGCCAGTGACGCACGCTCTATCCTATCACCTATCGCGTGACAAGGCCAACCATGCTACGGGGCCTGGTCATAAGCCAATATAAAACACACTGGAAACAGGGACACAATTTGAAATTCAAAATGTGACGACTTGTCGAGCATGTCCTCATTTTCATTTCCCTGAATATGAAAGAAAAGCGACATCATATAGTGACGTCCATTTCTGTCATTACGGCTAGGTACTTAAATCACAGCTCAGGAGGATCACTTATTTTTACTTTTTGGTTTAATATTTTGATAATAGATACCTACCTATTTTACTCGTCTCTCTTATTCATCTCTCCTTTTCATCTTTGTGTTATCCCGGTTGCATCCTGCAGAAGCCAGGATTCCTGTCTTTTACTATATGAATGAGAGAGTCAATATAAATATAAGTAGGTAAGTATACCTACTACTGGGAGTAGTTACCTCAGTATATATTTATTTAATAAAAACAAACAATAAAACAACAACTTAACCTACAAAGACAAAAAAAAAGACTATAAATTAAAACTTAAAGATAAAAAATTTGGCCCAAATCGCTGTCAGCGGGTAGTGTGCCCAGAAGGCTGGCAGCATTGCCACGCTGGATGGCAATGCTAACTCTTTGAGCAAAATATAGGCCAGCCCTCTGGTCACCGCTGGCGTCTATTAGGCGCGCCGACAAATCCTACTACTTATGTTATGCTACTTATGGCTACTTATGCATGAAATGCGATTTGTAATTTGTCTACCTGCAATTTAGATATCAAAGTTTTAAAATGATGTCAGTAACATAATGGATTCAATTGGAACAATGTTGCACAATGCCAGTTAATTATTTAAAAAAAATGTATCGTCGTTTTCTTTCAATCTATTAGGTGTTTATCAAATATAGCTATGCAAGTAAACTAAAACTACTCGTAGTCTACACTGAATTATTTTTAATTACTTCGATATACGGCTCGAGGCTGGTGAGTTGGTTAATAGATTAAACAATTAACATTCCTATTCTCATTCTTTTAGTTAGCCTGCCGAACAGCTGCCGAGTTTCAAATAATTGAGCGATAAAACAATAAAGAAGTAGAAGGTTTAGATTTGGTGATAGCTATCATGTTCACGGATCTATAACAAACCTTAAAGTAGGCAGTATTAAAAAAAAAAAATCCTCATGGATCCCAATCTGGAAACATGTACTTACTTCCAAATAAAAAAATATTGTACAAATCGGTTCATAGGTAGATACGTGTACGAGTATATGACGGAGTTCTAAGGTAACAAGCATGAAAAATAAATTAAATCTAATTGAGAACCTCGTCCTTTTGTTTGAAGTCGGTTAAAAAGTACGGGCCATTATGTTTTTGAGGAAACATGTTTGCGTTCTTATTGAAAACAAGATAAAACAAATAAGACACAAAACGGCAGGTGTGCAGGACGAGATTCTGTGCTGGCAATGATTCATTTCGTACAGGTGCAAAATTTAAGCAAGCCACATTTCTTTGTTTATGTAAAACCAAGCTTATTTACTCTCTTAACATATAATGTGAGGCCTATAGGTACAAGTAGAACATACATAAACGACAGATTAGATGTTTTATACTAATTAATTTACCAAAGGGGTACATCATCGGACATCAGTCATCACTCATCACATATATCCAGAGCTTTTAGCCTGCGTTGAATAACACTGACTCCATATCCATATTGCTGCTGCAGTGTTCCTAAAACCTGTGACGTATCTAAACCTGACATGCCTCAATGCCCGAGGCTATTAGTCTAAGCCCTAACTGTGGACGTTCTGCACATAATACCCTACCTTCGCGCTCAGATAAAGTGATTAATTTGGACATGACAACCAGCTTATGCAACCATAATATACTTTATGTAGGTATATTGCGTAGTTTAATTGACATCTAACCTACCGGTGGAGATCGGTATAAGATAGGATAGGCGGATAGGGTTATCTGCCTAGCTAGCATGATCGCCTTTATGTCCTTCGCCTCTCTCGCTCTTACCCACCAACACCATAGACAATTGTTGTCTATGGTGTTGGTGGGTAAGAGCGTATATTTCGTAGAGCCAAGTCAGGCATTCTTAATATTCTTATTAGGTAATCTTTATATTCTTGCTAATAAAACTTTAAGGCTATTCGACTATGGAACTCTCTCCCTCTTGACAATAGACAAGCAAAATCTTTCGGCAACCCCAAATCCCTGCTTAAAGAACATTATTTGTCTCTCCCCTATCCCTGATTGTATTTTTTGGCTGACTGTTTATGTATTATATATTTGTATTTGTGATATTTGTATATTATATGTGTGATTGTATGTTTATATAAATATGTTTAGAGCTATTTATGTACGTTTATTTATCCAATTATTTTGATTTTTGGTTTATTATAATTTCTGCACCACCTACTGCATAATCTAGTTGTATCTGTTTCTCTGTGATACCCAAAAGTTGTCTGGAAGAGATCGCTCTGCAGCGATAAGACCGCATGTTGTCTACCTCTATCTACATGTTATTGTATTGTTTCTCTCTAAAACTGCTTTGTTTGTGTGAGGTGTGCAATAAAGAGTATTTGTATTGTATTGTACGGCAGTGCCTCTTAGTTTTGCTCGACTCGGCGGGGGCACTGCCGTGCCGCCAGATTTACATTATTTATTAAAAGATTAAGCTACTTAATAAGCCAATTACGTTGTGGCCTGAGTGAGGTAATCATTACTAAATATCATCATTAAAATAATTGCCGATCTCATTTAAATACGAAAGGTACGAGTAGTACGAATAATAAAATTCGATGCGAAAAATAAATATGTTAAAGTTGTTCAACTATAAAACGGTGAATCATATTTAAACACTACATAGTTTGTACCTTTGGTATGTTAATCAATTAATCAAAAAGTAAGCAAGTGTGCAGTGCTTATTAGTATCGAGTGTATCGACGTGATTCTAGAATGTGCTTGTGCTATGAAATTAATCGTAATTCCAGACAAACTTCAACCCCCCTTTTCAACATCCAGTTCTCTGGGACTCAAACTAAATAAAAACTAAATTCAGACAAGTGGCTTAAATGGGAAAAGGACGGACAGATAGACAAACTTTCACATTTATAATTATGCGTACGGATTACGTCGGTAGATAGTTATATTTTTAAAGTACCTATTTCACAAATAGCCTGTCAAAATAGCCTGTTAATATGATGTGTTTGCCTGTCAAAATATGATTTTCTAACGCCGAGTCAAGACCGAAATCGTCTAATTATGTGCGTTAAGTGTATATTTAGCTGTTTTTTGAAGGAAATGTGTATAAGGAAACCAATAAATTTCCACGCCAACTGAGCAAGAGGAAGTCATTAAAATTATAGCAGACGTTTAGCTGAAATTAGATTTTACTAACTACGTGTTGTGTAAAACTGGGCTTCTCTACACAGGCTGGAATTGACACAAATATCTAGGTAATGATAGGTCTTTGTCCAGTAGTGTTTGTAAGATTTGAGAAGGTATTTTTTTGAAAGTAGGACAAATACACCTGTTCCGCTTGTAAGTATACATTAAAATATGTTTTAAGAATTTCTTCTGTAGATAAATGAATTGTTACATGGTTGTAATACTTAGTCTCAAAAATCGCTAGGCTCTTCGTGACCTCTGCAAAATTACTCCTCTAATAGCCACCCTTTTGGTCTTCTTGAAAATTGCCTGTGACAGACGGACAGACAGTGGCGTACCACGTGGGTGCCAAACATTCTGTATAAATACTTAGAAAATCCCTAATATCTGATAATTAATAAACAAAATGGAGACTTGTCGATACCTGCACGGGTACAAAATTCTACATTACTAGACTTCACTAATGCCTAAATTTAATAATGCTATTAGTTATTGATGCAAGAAACTCAGTATATATTGCGCATGCGTGAGAATCCACTATAGATCACTGGTTGATTTGATGGATGCGCTGGCCGTTAGGAGTGTGCGTGTGCGCATAATTATTTACGCACATACCTATCACTGATGGTTGATGATAGATGATAATTTGCGTGTTAGTTTTAGAACGGATCTAGTGTGCACGTAAGTAACTTTTTTACGTATTATTAGAATAATATTAACATGTGATTCTAAATCTTAGGTTGGCTAGAATAAGCGAGATGTAGAGGCAAGAAATCATACGATTTTCATATATCGATAAATAAATATTTAAATTCATCTAGTTAATATAAACATCCAAGACTCAGGAACAAATATTAGTGCTCATCACATGAATGATTTAGAAGGATTCGAAATCAAGACCGCCAGCTCCATAGGCTGAATGAGACGTCAAATGTATCTATACAGGGTGGAAAGTTTAGATGGGGCAGTAAGGGCAGCTACTAGATCCCTTGCTGTTCTAGTACACTGACCATAGTTGGTCTTAATAATCCTTGATAGAAATGGGACCGATTGGCATTTAAAAAAATAAGTATGTCGATTTTCTCGCTGACTGTACAATTTATCATAAATCTTTGAATGTCGATTGTCATCTCTTAAAAAGTTAGTAAAGGTCTCCTATCTAGTGGCTGCCCTTACAGCCACATCTCAATTTTCCACCCTGTATACACTGCAGACTAAACACATGTAGCACAAAGTCCATTACGTAACAACACTGTTGGAAGCCAGTTATGTCAAGCTAGTGAAGATGAACAGACATTCAGATATTTCAGATGTACTTTTTGAGTAACAATAGCAAGGATTCATATTAACATACAAGCACTGAATCTTGTGAGGTGGTCACGGAACGATTGTGTACTTAATTAAGTACGAGTATCTACAGTTAAGTTAAGTAACATAATACAGTTGAATCAATTAAGTGGATGCCTCGATATCCATATTAGTAGAAGCCATGCAAATATATTCACAGTTAAAACGTAACGATGAAATAATTTCCGCCAACGTAATCCCCGATGCGAAATCTATTCTGTGCAACAAAATAGCAAATTGCATAAAAACCGTTGGCAATAGCTGAAAATGTTACACAAAATGAACTTTTGATCTGCTCACGTAAATTCTAGCGAGACTAGGCTGTTTTATATTTATTTAAATACTGATCGAGTTTTGAATTATTGACATCGTTTACACGTTGACTCGAGGAATGTAATTCTTTGCGAGCGCCAAACTGGCAGTTGGCGAGGAACCACACAGGGGTATACCTTCGTTTGCCAGAATTTCATTTAAAATATTGTCAAAGGCTTTAAATGTTATTTACACTGGTAAATAACAGTTATTACATATGAAATTATGGTAATATTACGGATATAGCAAAATGATACAGTATAACACTGATACGATTTGTTACTGTACCATTTGTTATTTCCGTAATATTTAACTGCTTTGAGTTGCTCACCAAAAACTCACTTTTGTCGAAACAAAAATTTCTATGGAATTTGTTTTTTTTTTTTTTTTAGTTTATTTAGAAAACAAAGTCACATAAACAAATATATATGGGGTACATATATATACATCTTGTGAAGTAAGGTTATAGAAATTAATATTATGGCAAGTAAAGCTTGAAGAAAAAAGGTATTGGACTGAAATTACACCATATATAACTATAATGCCGGCAACACACTGGCGAGGGCTGCGGTAGCGGTCAATAGTAAATTTGACAGCTACTGACAAGTTTAGGTACTATTGCCCGCCGCGCCAGTCTGTGAGAGGCCTAAAGAAAAAAAAACGTCAGTGGATGACGTCTATCAAATGTTTAAATACGAGGCTAAGGGAAAAAAGTGTTGTATTTTATTATTGTGATAAAAACCGGATTGATAAGCTGTTATATGATGGCCTACTATATTTTAATACGGGTTAGAATACGCCCAGACGAGACCCCGAGTGACTTTACGTGTGAGACTGTGTCGGAGTGCATCTTGATTGAGTGCAATGGGAGTGCTCCTTTATCATAATTTTTTTATTTTGAAGAAATGCATTTACCCATCCCGTCCGGCGAGTATGACGGACTAACCGCGGGCAAAGCCTTGTACGTACTATCGTCTAAAATCCCAACGAGTAAACTGGCTCCGTTATGTAGAAAAGTTACAGAGAAATTTCCTCCCTCGGTCGCTGCAGTTGTGGAATGAGCTCCCTGCCGAGGTTTTCCCGAGGGACTAATCTACAGTATGGTTCTTATGGTTCTTCAAAAAAGGAGTTATAAATTCTTATAGGGTCGGCAACGCGCATGTGACACCCGGAGTTGCAAGCATCCGTAGGCTACGGTAACTACATACCATCAGGCGTGCCGTAAGCTTGTTTGCCACCGACGTGGTATAAAATAAAATAAAGACTGTAGAGGAGCGCAGCGGGATCGCGTTCAGCATTAGACCGCGTGCAGTTCAGTCCTGTGTCCTGCACAACATGGTGACATTGGCCACACATACGATCTTGGTACCTAAATTGCTTGTGTAGATCAAACTGCTCTTAACACGTTCACGGAGACAACACCATTCTGAAAATTGTGTGATATGACACATATAAAATTCATACATTTTTTTGACATCACTGTTTAGTCAATTGTGCCGCCGCTGCTTCGTCATGTATGTACTCGTACTTAATTTGTTACAACCTAAAACTCTCCTCTTGTGGCAGCACGGCCACAGCTGTAACGTCTACGGACGTATTGCGTGTCACAGCACGCGTCATTTCCCCTCATGTAAAATGGAGGTGACCCATTAAGCTTTTGCTGCTGCACTAGGAAAAAATTTAATGTACCTACCTAAAGCGGCACAACATGTCCGCTTACATTATAATCCTATATGAGATTTTTTTTTCTGTGGACGGAGTGGTAGTTCACCGGCCACAGCCGTAGTGTCATATCACGAGGGTCTCAATTTACGCCTGTGGCCGTACCACCTGTCCGTGAACGTGTTAAGTTTAACCCTTCGTACGCGGAACCGTGCTAAGCATTTGAACCAATTTTAAATCGATCGTCTTTTGATTAGCCAGTTTTGACACTTCTGACATACGCATACGAAAGGTCAATAACCGCTCTAAAGTAGTTGTTCGGCCATACATGTATACTCAGCGTCAAATACTCTGTAGCAGTCATAGTGGCCACTTGGCCAGATAGTTCGGTACACCATACTAAATATACGGTGTACCGAACTATTTGACTATACTTAATTTGGTTGCAAAAAAGTATTTGACGCTGAGTTGAGTGTGCATGTGCGCCTATGTTTTCAAATAATTTATTGAATCAGGCGTTACTTTGCGGAAATTCATGATGTGTTACGAGAACAATATTCCTTTGCTATTCCGCTAAAAAACGTGCAGGTCGATCAGCGGAGATCAAATGCAACTATTTGCGTATAAACATGCAAATAATTACAGCAAACCACCACCAATAATGAAAAAACCTCGACACGTGTTTCGCCTCTCTACGAGGCATCATCAGGAGATGCTGGCAGGAGATGTTGCTTGCGCCACGTCCACTGAGCTAAATCAGTTTGGTGGCAACTATTTGCGTATAAACTCAATATGTTTATACGCAAATAGTTGCATTTGATCTCCGCTGATCGACCTGCACGTTTTTTAGCGGAATAGCAAAGGAATATTGTTCTCGTAAGCCTATGTTTTCATTATATTTTGTCTAAACGTTGTCTACCAAATTGGACTCTCCGCCTCTTAAATGGTGTGAATGGCTTTTGAGTTAGGTGACAGTATCGTGGCATTAATAAAATGCAATATAAATACTCTTTTGCACACCCCGGTATAGTTATGAAACTAATACAGAACATAAATTTAAGATGGCCATAAATAAGATTCAGTTACCAATATTCAGATTACAAACGTCCTTAGGCACCAGAGGCCACTTGCTATTAGGTAGCCTAAGTTCTAGTTTATGTAACTCTTAGCAATGTGCAATAAGTGAAAGACATCTTCTTTAAGAGCAGTCTTCGCTCTCCATTCTCAAAGGCACCAAACTCCGACTAACAATATTTTAAAGGCCGGAGCTTAGTAAAAGTGGACGTAGTTACATAATATGAATATAAAATATGTCACAAAAAATAAGACAAGACCACGTATATGGTCCAATTTGCCGAAACCGCGCGCCCACACCCAATCACTGTAATTAAGGGGCGCCATGGATAAACGAAATACATAGACTCACAAGTAAGATATTAATTTAAACACACATTGATTCACGAATGTAGAGAACCCGAATGCTACAAAAATTGGTTTGAATTTGCAGAATTCTACATGAAATTAACTCTGAGCAGTTTTGACCATCGATGATAAATTGCCCATGGTTTTTAAACACATTTGTTTTTCTTTATGACATAGGTAATATAATATAGGTAACTAAAAACATTATTTTTCTACATTTTACCTTAATCGTTATTTTATGTCAACACAAATGCGGTAAACAACTTATAAATAATACGCTTAAAAAGAACGTTTGGCTGTTTTCTAAAAAGTGCTCATGTTAGATATGTATAAAACGTACCTAGGTACCTAATGCAAAAAAACTGATTCACCTTCGTCAACTAGCAAATCAATAAGATCATGTATCACAATCAGGTGATACACCTACCTACCGAGTAAGGCTCTTTGCTTGATACTTAGTCCATAGATAGAAGTCGATGGCGGCGCTCATTACATTCAATGTTTCTCAACACTTGATTGTAGCCACGGCATTCAATTATCTTCTCAACACAAAAAAGTTCTTGCTGTACACGATTTTTACTACTTATTAATAGGCAATTACGTGCTTGAAATCGACCGCAGGTTGAGAATTGACCTTTTAATCTATAATAATAATAAGTACGTCGAAATAGGCACCAGTAACCAATTATTACCTGCGTGTAGTTAGGTACCTACTAGCCGAAAACTTCGATTCGCACACATTAATTAACGGAATAGTCATTTAGCACTTTATTTCAGCATTTTATAATTCTCACACAAACATGGACGTAGGTACTCAATCCACGAAACAACCAGCACGGCTATCACAAGACGGCGCGCGAGCTCTCTCGATTTTTCTCGCACTATAACTCTCTTTCTAAGTTTTCTAATAAGAGAGAGACGGATAGTGCGAGAAAAATCGAGAGAGCTCGCGCGCCGTCTTGTGATAGCCGTGCAGAAGTGGAGTTAAGTATGCCACGGTGGTCCTTAGGACCTAGACTTATCAGCAAAAAATATCCAGAAAATTATTGCGGCAAGTTATTTAAAATCACACAGGGAACCAACCCACAGGCCACATCTATTTCTCTATGGTATAACGGCAGCCCTGCTAGCATAACTTGACTCTCGACTCTACTCGCGCGCGTGATAGACTATCTGTCACTTTTTGACAGCATTAATCAGAAAGTGACGGACAGTCTATCTCGCGCGCGAGTAGAGTCGAGAGTCAAGTTATGCTAGCAGGGCAGGGATAAACTAAAAAAAATAGATAATCGCAATTCGGTAAAACTTCCACACTACGACTATTTAATTATAAATACTAGTACAAAACGTAAATACTTACTTTGGTCAGTCAAAAATACAAATCGTCGTCTAGCGTGCATTTCGCGCGGCAGTGAGCAGGGTTAGACACGCTCAAGGCACACTCACGTGTACACACATACACATGTATATTTCGATGTACTTGCAGAGTTATAGGCGATGGTACTATTGACCCGTGGTACTATTGACCCCGGTCTACCCTACTTAATGGCGCGCAACATTTTTTTTTCGTGAAGTTCGCAATAAAGCTAGACTTAGATTAGATGGAATCTCTAAACAGCCAATACAAAATAAAATTGATATTTTCGTATTCAATACAAATTCATGCAAAAATTTATTAAACGTAAATATTTTTTTTAGTTATATCTACCCACACATAAGAGAAGATAAGATAATTTATTTCCACGTCACTACGCTCTCAATGACATCGTTAGGAGAGCTTTAATATCCGCCAATATCCCCTGTGTTCTGGAGCCCCCGGGCCTCTGCCGCACCGATGGTAAAAGGCCAGACCCAACTTTGATGCCGTGGCAGAAGGGGTGATGTGGGACGCCACATGCGTCAGTATTTCTCCGCCTCGCACCTCGGCCGAACTGTGCGATCAGCTGGTGCCGCTGCAGATTTTGCCGCGGTCAAAAAGCGGGATAAATATTCGGTCCTGGGTTGTTATGATTACCACTCTTTGCGTTTGAGACTACTGGGCGCTGGGGGTCGGAGTGGTCGGAGGCTATTACCTTCATTAGGGAAGTGGGACGCCCAATTAGGGACAGGGGATCTGACGCCCGCGTGGGGTCGTACCTGGTGCAAAGGTTGTCCGTCGCCATTCAACCTGGTAACGCGGCGAGTGTGATGGGTACCTTTGCGCCAGGGACGACTCGAGGGGGCCTATTTGACTAAGCTTAAGCTAGTCTTTGGAACTCTCTGGGGGAGGCCTATGTCCAGCAGTGGACGTCTTTCGGCTGATATGATGATGATGATGATGAAGCTAGTCTTAAGTTTATTATTTTTGTTTTATTTTATTGTATTTGTTTGACATTAATATATGTTTTTCATGATAAGAATAATATATAATGATATACGTATAATTCGATAAATATAAAATTGTTACTTACGTATCTACCAAAATTATCTAGTTTTGTAGGGATTCCGCAGCAGCACTTGCAAGTATAAGTAAAAAAATTACATATTTATTTTACTTCACCCCTGAGTGCTTCCGAAAACGTAGAACTAAACAGTACCTGGGAGACGTAGCTTTGCTCGTCATAAGTATCTCGTGTTTTTTCGGAGATAACAGTTTTTCCACTCCAATAACACTGTAAATCTGATCGAAATCGTTAGAAACGTCTTCAAGACCCCATTTTAAACAAATAAAACATAAAAAATGTAGACGTATTGCACCTTAACGATTCTATCTCACAACACCGAAACATGAATGAAAGTAACTGCCCTCAGTCGTGGGTCAAGGTAGGCACCGTGGGGCCTTAAAACCAGAGGGCGTGGCGTGGCAATTAAGATTCTTTACTTGCACTACATTTTAGAAATACACGAAAGTCATACATGGCTAGTTACTCGCATTCGATTACGTTAAGAATCTAAAACTTTGGATAAGCCACAGGCCGGGTGAATATTTTATGTCAATGTTTTGACAGATAATTTTTTTTACTGCTTCACTCTAAATTAAGAATTAAACGCGCGCGCGCAATAAGACCGCCTGTCGTCTACCTCTACATACATATTATTGTATTTGTTTGTGTTAGGTGTGCAATAAAGAGTATTTGTATTGTATTGTAAATGCGAAAATTTGAATGTTTGGATTTAGATGTTTAGATTTTTAGATATTCTTTTATTACTCAATTACGCTTAAACGTTAATTATAAAATCAAGGAAATATCGGTAAAACACCAGAAAACAACTAATAGACCATTCTGACAAAATAATGTTCGAAATTTAATTTAAGTAATTAAATGATAGTTTAAGTGTGTTTAAGTAAGGAAAAGTATACTTATGGACATTTTCCGAACACGCAATTTTGCACGACCCCACACTTTAAAGCCTTCTTATTATGCAAAATAAAATCTATAAAAATACAGTCGATTAACTACGTTATTTTCTAATTGGAGAATATATTATATGCAAATTTGTAATGTATTTTTATATGAAATAAATAATCTAATCTAATCTAATCTATTTCTTTTATGACTCGTCATATAGAACCTTACAAAAAACACAAACTGTTAAAATCTGACTTCCATATTGTGTCTCCAACCGAGAATTCAAGCAAATGAAGCCAATTACTCAAAAAATTATCAACATTTAAATACCTTATATAAATATAAAAGAAAATAAATATTAGAGGACAATCTTACACAAATCGACCTATATATCACGTATGCGTAATGAATTGATAAAACATATCATACTGGATTTTATCAAGAGATATAATTAAAGTACTACCTAAATGCGGTTTTTTATTTGTCTGTGAGAACTGTGACCGTTGAAAACCACGCTCAACTCGCCAATGAATCGTAGCAGCGGTGCATCTGTTCTGACACGCATAGCGTCTTCGTGATGTACCTACTAGCAGGACATAACACAAATCGCCTTCACGTTGGATTTTTGGAGCCAGATGAATCAGCCAATATTTCGATTTGGTCCTGAATATTGTGTTCAAGATATTTCCAAAATTGTATGGCCATTGTCTGTATAAAAATAAATGCAGTATATGTGCATAGTTGTCGTGTTTCGTCAGAGATATGTTTAAGTGTTATTATTTTTACAAGCCCTTCTTACCTTGCCATTTGAATGTTGCGCTTGTTTAGTTCAAATCTTTCAATTGAATTTATTAAATACTAGCTTTTGCCCGCGGCTTCGCCCGCGTACTAAGAGTAATGTTAACCATCTACAAAAAAGGTGCATCTCAGTTTCAGTCTTTTATATATTTAGATCGACTCTACATAGACTCTGCATATCGAACATAGACTCTTCATATCGAATCTACATATCGACTCTAGATATCGACTCTA
This sequence comes from Epinotia nisella, assembly GCA_932294315.1. Lineage (NCBI taxonomy): Eukaryota > Metazoa > Arthropoda > Insecta > Lepidoptera > Tortricidae > Epinotia > Epinotia nisella. The sequence goes on along the minus strand of OW028687.1, from coordinate 12,469,449 downwards.
CATATCGACTCTACATATCGACTCTACATATCGACTCTACATATCGACTCTACATATCGACTCTACATATCGACTCTACATATCGGCTCTACATATCTGGACCCCCATATAAAATTTCACCCCCTCTTTTAAGGGGTAGGGTGCAGATTTCCAAAAAAAAATGATGCACGATTTTTTTGTTAGTCACAAATAGTCCGCATACCAATTTTTAGCTTTCTACCTTGAAAATTGCGGAATGCTCCATACAAACTTCCACCCCCCCATTTTGGGGAAGTGGGGGGTTAGAAAGAGACAAAATGTAGCCTATGTCACTCTCCATCCCTTCAACTATCTCCACTTAAAAAATCACGTCAATTCGACGTCCCGTTTTGCCGTGAAAGACGGACAAACAAACAAACAAACAAACAAACAAACAAACACATACACTTTCCCATTTATAATGGATTATATTATATTTTAAACTAGTTATCCCAAACTTAAACTTTTTCTGATTTCCGTGGCCCTTGAATTTTATGAATCATATATTTTTCTTTCTTTCTTTCTCCAGATGGGCCCGGCCACCAAACAATTTGCATGCCTTTGAAGGTATTTATTTATCAATTTATCGATGAACTATGCAATTAACAGCAATAAAAAAATCGGCCATGGAAGTCAGGCAAATGTGTCTGTCTCGGAAAATTGCCCTTAACTGAAAATAACCGTAGCCGGTTTTTTAAAATGCCGGAACCTGGTTAAGAAGTTTTGTTGAAATAATCGGCTATAACCAGTTTTCATTTCCTAGTATCCGCCAGTACGAGGTACGAGGAAAAAATCACCAATAGGAAGCTATGCGTGAGCGAGGCTAGATATGCTCTTGCTGCATTTTTCCTCGCACACCGCTCCGCTACCTCGCACAGTCCTGGTGGACACTCAACCTAAATGTAATGGGTATGCTAGCCTGCTCGTCTCCGGTCGGTGAGGGTGGTGAGTCAATTCTAATCCATAAATTCCGGCCATCATTCTTCGGACATCCGCCGGACGTCCTATTCCTATCCGAACCTCTGTTACATACATGCGCGGGAAACCTGTTGCAGGAAACAAGTCAAAATTTAGGTTAAGTACTATAATTTCTTAATGTGTACCTGGTCTACGTTTGAGACAAGGAATTGCAATACCCTTAAAGGGTGTCATGTTGTACCATAAACTGTGATCATTAAGACCTGATGTATGTCAACATGAGAGCAATAAAGTATTCTATTCTGTTCTATTCAAAATGTTATCTTAGGCGTTGCTTTATGGAAATATTACGAAGATAGTACGTCTGCCTTCTTAAAACTTCATGCTCAATTGGAAGTCACTTGAGCACTATATTTTCATCGGAAAGTACACATAAAACCGAGAGTCAAAAATCTCTCTTCATGTATTTAGGTACTTTCTACTTATACTGACGTAGTTATGGCTTGTTAAAAATTGTGACTCGAACCTTGCACGTTTATTAGAAAGAAAGAAAGAAAGGAAGAAAGAAAATAGTTTATTAGTGCAAAAACGAAGTATACATGCAACTAAACTTAACCTAATAAATATTATTTTTAAGGAATTTGCACTAAAAGGCTTGCACTCAGCTTGTCACGGAGCGAGCCAGAGGACACATTCCGTGACGCTGATTTTCAGTGTAGCCATTATTTGGACTAGAGAGCACTGAGATAATTTTAAATACCTAATAAAGAAATACAAAATCTCTAAACAAAGCAGACCATAAAAACCAAAACAAAACGTAACTTAAAAATTACTCCTTTACGCTTAAGCTCTAATGTGTATACATAAAATAGTTATTACGAAAATGAACAGAAAGTACTAATCAGATCTTAAATCTATGTGGAATAAAAATACTTATTTATCTTTCTTTGGTTTTTTACAATTATTATGAAGCAAAAAAGGAGACTACATCTAAGAGTTGCATTTTAAACCAGTTTTTCGGAGTAAGTGTTGGGAATCTTCATAAAATTATGTTTCGTTCCAGCACAAGTTTGGAAAGTTATGAAATATAAACAAGTCGTCGGAACTACTTGTAGCCCGGGGAGGCCATAAATATCGTGATATTGTGTGTTGCCAGGAACATACGGATTTCCATAGCACGGAGCAACAGTTTCAAGTTACTTACCAAATAACTACAACTAGACTTTGGTGATTTATTAAGAACAACTTGTGTGGGGAAGGCTGAAAAGTCATTTATTTTGAAAGGATGAAGGTGGAAGTGTTTTATAAAATTAGAAATATGGGTAGTAGCAACAATTAAAGCATGACTGACAAATTATTTGACTTTGAAAAAAAGATGTGCATTGAAAAATATTTTCCACCAGTGCTTTTGTCACTTTCAGATTTAACTTACTATAGCATACTTTGCGTACAGTCACGGACTTTAATCGTTGAGCCATTTAGGTGTCAACTAATTTTGGTTTTTAATAGTTAAGCTCCATATAATCCAGTAAAAAATCGGACAACTGCGAGTGCAACTCGCGTGGTGAGGGTTCCGTAAAATATTGAGAATTTTCCCGTTACTTTGAATACTCAAACTTCTTATAGGTTTTCCTGTAATCTTAACCTTTTGAGCGCCGAGAGCCACTAAAGTGGTCGAGTGCTGTCGTGCCCACCACGCCAACAACCACTAAAAAGGTCGGAGTGAAGGTGTACTTTGATCATGAATAAAATCTGTTATGAATTGTTTTTATTTGGTTTTATTGGTTTTTAACGATACATCAAGTTACAGTGCTTGGCGTGTGAGTGATCACTTTATTCAAATATGAAAGCGTTCAAAAGGTTAAGGCAAGGAACTATTTTCCATATTTTTTCAGAATTTTAAGCCTAGTAGTTTCGGAGATAAGAGGGGGAATGGTTAAAATTCGCCTTTTTTCCTAAATTACTTCAAATCTGTTTTTGCAAAAATTATAAAAAAAAAAAACTGATATGCTTACAACAACCCCTTTCATTTGGTATGTCACACAATACAGTTTGCAACTTTAAAAAAAAAAAAAACCAGTTTACCCCCTAAAAGTGGCCCCTTTGTTTAGAATTCATTAATTTTCTTTACGCGTCCCTCTTTGGGTCACCAATTTACATATGTGTACCAAATTTCAACTCAATCGGTTCAGTAGTTTCGGAGCAAATCGGCTGCGACAGACGGACAGACAGACGCACGAGTGATCCTATAAAAGGGTTCCGTTTTTTTCCGTTTGAGGTACGGAACCCTAAAAAGTGAGCTCTAAATGGCTCAACGATTAAAGTCCGTGACTGTACCAACTTAAAAATCAAGACATGTTGTTTTTACTTGCTAAAATGATCATAATATATGTTTAGGTAAATCTAAAATTAAGAAGCATGCAATTTTTAGACTGGTTTCTTGTACAACATTGGTTTGGTGCGCAATAAATAGTATTTGTATTGTATTATAGAACATTGTCATAATGATTGAGTGCAGTATTTTGTTGTTTATAAAAAATACTAACACAAGTTTTGCTAATAAACAAGTAACGAACGAGATGTAGTCATGAACTGAATACCGGAGATAAAAACAAAGTAAAAAAATTATGCATAAGAAAATACAGTTTTTTTTCCTTTTTACATAATTGAAGCATTAGAAAGTCAGTTGTTTCGTCATTCAGTGCTAACGCATTTTAACCATTTTACATGCAGCTTTTATCCCTGTGTGCCGTAACGCTCATATAATAACTACTATATAACTCAAATTAACTCCCTACACTCCAAGACAACCTTAAATCAATTGGTTAAAATCTACAATCGAGTGGCAAATCTTTAGAACAAATGTGCAGAATGCATCGTAATCCTATGCAAAGTAGCGTTAAATTCAACCATAATGAAAGCGTTAAATATATTCAAATATTTTACTATTTATCTACTCACCTTAATTATATTTTGTGCTAATTTAATGGACGTAAATATATTTGTTTAGATATAAAAATTGTACAAATGACAATACCTCTGTTTCTCTAACGTAATAGCGTAAATTCTGATTTACAACGATTGCTTCAAATAAAGTTTGTTTCAGTATAAAGTGAAAGTTTCCTGGGTTTTATGTTTGGTTGAGATAAACTAGGACTCTAGACTAGAATCTATGGCAGTATTGATTGGTTAATTGTTGACAAAGGCGCGGAATTATCAGAATGGCGCGTAAAGCGGAGATGAAAATCCTCTTCGCGTAATGAAATAGCTTTCAGCATTATTATAGGCTCTGTTGTACGACTACGTACATGCGTATCTGTTACTTAAACGAAATACAGTGCATAAATACAATTTACCTACTATCTACACATATATTATATAGAAAGAAAGGAAATATTTACACATACATATGTATGTGTGTTAGTTATTTGTCATAGGTAATTTGTTTTTATGCATTGTAACATTAATTAATCTAATAAACCAAAAAAAAACGTCAATATAAAAGAATAGAGTAGAGTAGTAGTTCTACGGTCCGTTTTTTTTTTCGAGACCAGCAAAAAGTTTGTTTTAGGATAACCTCCCTGGGAAGCCTTATGGGGCCACCCAGACAGAAGAACGAGGACGGCCCGTGTTGTTTTCGGTTATAGGCCAGTAATAGTTGACCAGTCAAATCGCAAAAATTGCAAGGCTAGTTGTGATTTTTAAATTATGTTGTTAGGACCTGTACCAGTACTGTACCTATATCCAAGTTTGCAGCTTCGAAAGACCTGTGCTAACTTTGCTTCGCTTGTCCTTATCCCATTTACTTGGGGTCGGCGCAGCATGTTTTTTTCTTCCATACATCTCTATCGCCCGTCAACTCATCACACACTTCCTTCCTATTCATATCGTCTCTCACGTCACTCTCGTCTTGCAGTAGTCGAAAAACCACGAAATTAACCACGAAACTTCTTTTGGTATTGTCAACTAAACTATGCGGCTTTTAAAATAAAAATCTGCATGGTAATCGAAGTAGACTAGATATGCTACGATTTGAGACCTGTACGCTTACCATGAGAGCCTATAGAATACTTACAATAGTAAACTTCTCTCGATATCGAGCTAACGCGCTTCGACTAGATTTCGATTCTCGCAAGTTCGAGCTGTCAAATGCGCCGTACTCATGGTGCCGATATACTCCGAAAACAACTACAAAACGTTACTCGCTAGCGTCTAGTTTTCGATGCGTAATCTAAACTTTCGAATCGTATTACCAAACGGTAGCGTGAGTCACAAATTTGACATTTCGAATCGAAAAATACCGTAGTGTCTGTAGTTTACTATTTCACTTCCAAAATGGTGCGTGATAACGTATTATTTCGTCAAGATTTACCGTAGATCCGATCGATACCTATCTCAAATTAAAGAACTTATAAAAATAAGGGTTTTGAATCGACAACTTATATCCGCAAAATTCGGATTGTCGCGTATTTTGTATTTAAAAATGCAAATAATTGGCACACGTTCCGCCATATTGGGTCGACAGACTTAGATGAGGATCATCGCACACTGTTAAAATTATACTTAATGTCGTTAAGCTTAAGGTATAGATTCCTTTAAAGTCTTTAAACTTTGGCGTTGGGGAATTTTTCGACGTTGGCCATGCGCGTATTCTGTAATGTCATAACCGACAAACGCTAGCATTTAAATTGAAACGATAAATGCTTGTAATTTAAGGCTGAATATTGAAAAATCTATTAAACTATACGAACAATCGAGTTAACTGTTGCGAGAAAAGTATACTTATATGGGACTCGGGGTACCGATTAGATTTTTAGTTCTGTGAGTGACCGCCAGGGGCGGTGTATAGAGTTTTCATACAAATCTTTAACTGTTGTCGATAGTCGCTAGCGTATTCCGACTTACTGTAAACTCACACTAAAGCTACAGCTCTGTAGGTTCAATACTTACCGAGATATAGCTCTCCCAAAAATTTGTTGTTAAGCCAACTTTAAATCGTTATAAATCCTGAACAGTTATTTTAACTAAAAATGATTAAAGAAACCTAATAATAATATTGAAATACCTTTTCAACGATTCCCAACATGAGATAGTTCGTCGACTTTTTTATTATTTTATACAATATGGCGTCCGATGGTTGCCATTTCGAATTTTGTTACTGTTATGTCTTTAGTGACACTCGCAAGATTAAAACGAATTTATTGGTGTATTCATTAAGATCGACCCACGACGCGTTCGACCTCTAGAAGAGTGCCACAAAGGAACAAACATAGAAACATAAACACATAGACTGATAAACACATTACCTTGCGTCGTGCAGTTGGGTAATTTTTCAGTAAACGACCTACAGACTTTTGCAAGAAACAAAGAAATAAATAAAGTTTAAAAAATGGACTTGCACTAAGAGTTTAGGAAACAGTTTAACAGAGAGAGAGACTTTCAATAATTAGTGGCTGATTTGACTATCAGTCAACCACAGTATTTGATACTAAAACTATCTTGACTGCTATTTTATTTGCGTGAAGTAGTTATCTTTTTGCCTCTATCGGTAACTGTTGTGCTTTTGCCCCCCGTTATATCGATGTCGTTAGCAAGTAGCATGCAAATCGCTCGGCCATAATATGACAAATGAAGCATGACCCGAAACGCCGCCCCAAGGCGCAAGATTTTGCGATTTAGGGCAAAATGAATATCCATCAGATATAGATAATAGTAGAACTGGGAAAGCGGCTAAGTTGGAGACATAACTGTTTCACAGAATGAGGCCACAGCCACAGCCCGCCACAATGTTTCGCTGCGCAGTATGGCCGATACTATGCCATGCAGAGAAATAGGAATCCCATGAGCGTCTCCAGAGAGTGACACTCTGTACCGCACACCTCCAGTGTGTCCTGTGCCGTGTCATCTGAGTCACCACAGTGGTGGCAACCTTGTCTCGGCTCCTTCCCTAATACCTTTTTTCTTTTTTTTTTGCCTCCTCAAACGTCTTTTTGTGTGAATTTCCTCATAAATCGCTTTGCTACCTCGCACAGGTCTGGAATACCTATTTTATGGGTATTTTGCTGCTTTTTTCAACGCGATACAGGTGATTTTGAGAGGTGATCTATGGCTAGTGTCGCGCGACATACGCGCGTTTGTATCGCTGCAAAAGCCACCGTGTGAAACCGCTCTTGAAGACAAGTGCTAAGAAAGACAGGAAACAGGGGGCATGACGGAACACGTCACATTTTGTAAGCCTAATACCGCCCAGTGCTAAGAAAGACAGGAAACAGGGGGCATGACGGAACACGTCACATTTTGTAAGCCTAATACCGCCCAGTGCTAAGAAAGACAGGAAACAGGGGGCATGACGGAACACGTCACATTTTGTAAGCCTAATACCGCCCAGTGCTAAGAAAGACAGGAAACAGGGGGCATGACGGAACACGTCACATTTTGTAAGCCTAATACCGCCCAAGATCAAGATAAAATAAAAATACCGCTATCTTTTTTACATTGCGCGCCTCACACGCAATGACAATGCTCGGCTTTCCAAACCGAGTGTTCCTGCTAGTTTTTGTCGTCCACCGCAGAAGGGGAAAGGCGATATTCATGTTAATGTTGTCAATCAATCGTGAATGCGAAGCGTTTGTCATAATTCAGGTGTCCGTCACTTAAAGTATGGTTTACCGTGTTGGCTTTCTAATTGTCGTTTGTGATTATACCTACTCGTGTGCTGACAAGATAATAGAGCTAGCGGTAAGTACAGTACAGTAGACTCAGGTCAAATGCGTCAAACTTGTAATGACCATCGTTTTATCATCAGCGGAATGTCATCTCGCACATGTTTGGAGCAGCTCAACTGGGCAAATAACTACATCTTGCAGAAGACTGCACCCATTATATTAATTTACTTTAAAAACAAAGTTTTAACCGACTTCAATTCAGTAATCCGCTCCAAATGTGCCCATAAAATATGAAGAGTTCCCTCGATTTCTTCAGGATCTCATCATCATATCCTATACTAACCTAATGACCATGGGACCACCCGGGAATGATACCTACCCTTTCGAACCAAAAAAAGACTTTTCCAAAAACAAAAAAGATATTTGCAAATCATTAACACTATGAACGTTCTTAAAAAATAAAAGATTCCGTCGAATTGAGAACCTCCTCCTTTCTTGAAGTCGGTTAAAAACAGGCGTATGTGTAACTAGATTCAAAAATGCTAAAACACAAACAAAACACCTCTCCAATAACCATCTGCTCAGCTTGAATTTGAAGGGGTTTCCCCTGACCCGGAGTGACCTGATGTCTTCGTTCGCGATCCCGCCTTCCCCGTTCCATGATCGGACGTTCCGTCGTTGTGAATAGGCTATCTGTTGTCATTTGTCACTTACCCTCAAATGAGACTATGGCCAATCTCTGGTCAGTTCCTAAATTTCCTAAAAAAGCTTCGGGGTATAGGAGAGGAGAGCCTATTGATTTTCAATATGTGCATGAACCTCTTACTGATTCACCCTACAAACTCCTGAATACCTAATCCTGTCCTGATACACGATACCATAACAAACTATCCACTAGGCTAGTTTGTTATACGCACTAGCGTATAGTAATCTATTGTTAAGGGATTTATCACGGTTGTATCATCGCATGCCCAGCAAATAAAAATACACGATAACTACTATCAAACCATAATGGACCTTGTTCATTTAATATACCGTACTAAATGCATTACGGCTGGTGAGAAGCATGTAATAATGAGGGCCGTAGCGTATTTTCTGGCAGTTTCAATGGCATCATCAAAGTGCATCTTTCATTAACACCACGCGGAAACAAAAGGTAAGCATAACAACTAACTCGACTCGACCCAATTTTTGAACGGTGTAAAAGAGCTTACTTTTTTTGGTCGCGCTTTATTATTTCCATAAATGTATGTAGGTAAACTAATTATGTTTATCAAGCTTTTGAAAGTCATTTGTATAAAATTGTATATTTATTTTATTTTATTTTTTTATTTATTCAGTAACAATACAAATATTGTGTTAGAAGTATCTACATTAAAATTAAAATTACTTATTATACATAAAAAATTGCTTAACTATACTATTAACTAACTATAATTTGTACATTTTATTTAACTTAATACATGTGCATGTCTTTAGTTCTTATAACTAGATATCACGCACAAAAATCTCGTCAATACTGTAGAAGCATCCTCTCAATAAAAATGCTTTTAATTGTCTATGAAAAATACCTTATAATTAGTGATATTTTTTAAGTCAGGGGGCAGTTTGTTAAAAAAAAAATACAGCCTCATGTTTTGTGCTGTGCTGCGCTACTTTGAGCTTCGGGAAAAAACTTTGTGTAAGATTTTTATTTCGTGTATGTAGGCGCAAATCTTGTTCTTCGATAGACTCATATTTTAAGATATTTTTGAAAAAATCAGTAAGCAACACGAGTACATACAAGCAAGGAATTGTTAGAATGCCCATATATATGCACGCCCATGACTCTTCTTTGCTGCTGAGGCATTAAATTTTGATCTGACACTTGGTATAACGGATCATTAATGCTGGTGACTTGATTACATTACACATTACTGTAATCCTCGAATGATGAAGTTGCGGATCCTCGGTGTCGGTGTCCGGCGATTTCCCCCGTACTGGAGTGTGACCGCCTCGGTGCGTACGCGCAGACTCACGACTCAAGAATGACGTATGTCCCATTGAAACTGAACAATACATGACGTTTTAGAATATCATAGTAGTGGAAGATTGTTGCGAAGCTATTACACTAGCTATAAATCGATCCTAAGCGGTGATTGATGTGAAAGGAAAAATCGTGTCGTATTCATTGATGAAATTTGAATTTTCTTTTTACCTACTTAAGTGCGTCTAAGGGCCCCTAGGATACCTAGTGCCCCCGCTGCTCTGAGCGGAGCGTGCAGCGTGCATATAAAACAAAGGCAATTTATATGGATGCTTCCCGGCCGCTCGTAGTGGAGAGTGCACTCAGTGTACCTACACCTACACTAAGAGTGGTGGAGTTGGCAACGCGCTTCAGTAAAGTAAAGTAAAGTAAAATTTTATTAATAACATCGTTATACGTCATTACATCATTGTGTTATAATTATAATTACATTCATGAGTTTGTTTGATATTCATAACATTATATTTATTTACTTATACTTATATGTAAGTATACATGTATTCGTGTTGTATTTATATATTATTGAATAACTCAGCTATGTCATAAAATTGTGATTGCAGCAGCCATTCTTTAAGTCTATTTTTGAACATTTGTGAGGAAGGTGCATCTCTGTCAATGCCCGCCGGGGACCAAGAACGTAGGCCGACCGTTTGGTTTTAGCTAACTTGTGCGGCACGAGGGCGAATTGCCTGCTATCCAGTATCAATACAGGTGATTTTATCAGGTGATCTATTTATTGGCTAAGTAGTATCGTGCGACAGTCGGACGTTCGACAAACGCGCGTTTGTATCGCTGCAAAAAGTCGGCGTGTGTAACCGCTCTAAATGCTTGGAATGAAGACGTCGTTGTCTTTGACTTCATTCGTTAAACCCGGTTTGAGGGCTTCGGGCGGCCTCGCAGCCAAGTTACAGACTCATTTAACAAAAGCCCAAGTCAAGATTGGAAGGACAGATGGCAGTCGCTTCCGCAAAGACTATAGTACCTACGCTAGTTCTTGAGATTAGATTAGATTAACTTATTGCTAATCCGCTGGAGTCCGCTGGATGCGGGTGGCGCAGGACCGGTCATTGTGGTACTCTTTGGGGGAGGCCTATATCCAGCAGTGGACGTCTTTCGGCTGATATGATGATGATGATGATGATTGCTAATTGAAAATTGACATTTAATTTTACAAATTGTCTTTGTATATAAATAAAATAAATTCACAGAAAGCTCGTCAGGTACATTCAATAAATTTGTAACAATAATAATTAACAACAATATACCTTTTAAGATATTTACACATTATTTATGTATATATATATATCATCATCATCATATCAGCCCAAAGACGTCCACTGCTGAACATAGGCCTCCCCCAAAGAGCGCCACAATGACCGGTCCTGCGCCACCCGCATCCAGCGGACTCCAGCGACCTTTACCAGGTCATCAGTCCACCTTGTGGGGGGCCTACCCACGCTGCGCCTTCCGGCACGCGCTATATATATATATATTAGCAGTTGATATTTGGTTGACATCACGCAACAAGTAATCATGCGAATGAAATGAACGGTTCACGGTTTCCGTCGAACGCATTCTATCGGTTGAAGCTATTCGTTTCCTGTGACAGGAAAAGTGCAGGAAAAAGGCTGTAAGTAACGCCTTCAACTGCTTGCTCATGCTGACGGCAGTGGTAGCAAATTTACAAACTGGGGCACGAATCGACATGTAAGATGTGACATGTCCGCGAAATGTCATTCGGATATGCCTACTTCATGTTTCTATCTTTCAAAATCAGAAGACAAAGACATGAAATAAAAACGATATCCTGTGAACGTTCTCTTTTGACAATAGGAATCGTGGTTCTATTTATCGTATTCCATCCAACCAATTCAATTTTGGTACTTAAATTTAATCTGATTATCAACGCGTCTCGATCTCATACGTTTGATTACACGCTAACTAGCTAAGCAACCAATCCAGTTCCCATTCAATATCATGACGTCATTATGCATTCGGAAATTAACGCCTGGGAGGAAAGCAGAAGATGCAGATTGTATCATTAGTAGATTACTCTGATTCAGTCAATGTCAAAGATAAGACACTTTTGTTTATAGGTACCTATTTAAAATTATTCAGCCAATTTAGGTTAACCGTGTTCTAAAGTAAATACAAGATGATGATTAACATTAACTAAATTAAATTAAAACTAAGTTAAATCTAAAGAAAGGCCCTCGAGGCATTGTAGCGATAATTGCGCGAGAAAGCCGCCAGCTCTTCGGTCACCAGTTACATCAACCAGACGTTTCGTGATTTCTGCAAATAACTTATGCGCACTGATAACCGATTTGCGCTGCACCCGCTTTAGAAGTAGTCCGTTGAAGGTGAGACGTTACGGTGCCAGTGTGTCTACACAAGTAGCGTCCCACACAAGCATCCGTCCCAACCTCCACGGAACCAGAGACACACCACCAGGTCTTTTGCCATCATCTCTGACAATGCCAGGCGGCTCAAGAAGAGCAGGCACATTGATGGTGGCAAGAGACCGTCATTAAGTGTCGCATGTCTTGAAAAGCGGCCTGCACTTTTTTGACAACAAAGTCCGTGTTTATGTAAATAGGTATATATTATGATTTTTTAATGTAGGTACCTTCATGAATTAGATAGGGAATATATAGGTATGAGTAGGAATGTGTAGGTAATATTTTTTCGTGTTAATGGGTGAACAAAAACTTTTGGATTAGACTTGGCAGCTGACATACTATAGTATAGCAGCTTTCCCGCGCAGGCACTTTTATTTACAAAGTCTTGACGTGTGTTATATAAGTGCTATGACTTACTTTGCTGAACAAAGCTACATTGTCAATTATTCCCTTAACAAACTTAAATAGGTATCTATATCCTAGCTATTAATAGATTTAGCTATAGGAGAGCAAAAACCAACAGAGGTGTTGAGCGCAGGCGCGGCGCTAAACGGATCAAGGGCTCGGCCTTCCAGTGGCGGGCAATTAGGGCTCCAAGGGCTTTTTATCCATGTGTGTAGTCAGCCGTCGCCATCGTATGTACTAAAAAATTCATTTTTCACTTTAAGAGGTTTTTTATTTTTGAAACAAAGTGAAAATTAGCAACTTATCCACCACGAGCAATATTTGAGCAGCACACAGAATCATATCACGCGAGTACAAATCCTGCTCGAGGCGAATAATATTATATGTAGATTGTAGTCAAAGCAAATAAAATGCTCTAATTATCGACAACAAATGGTCGGCATTAAAACTTTAAAACTGTAGGAAGTTTAAAAGACAAATAAAATATATCAAAGTATTCGTTTGCTACCTACTAATAAATAAAAGTATAGGTCTGGTCTGAGTAGATGTACATCTAGGTACAAGAACTACTCAAACGACTGCGATTAAAGTTTTTTCCATATGTAGCGTCACGTAAAAATGTAAAATAAAAATCGTAAAACTATATCATCATTACAACGTTTTTATAGAAATTACGTATTTCGGTGAAACACTGTGGTTTTGTGGGTTCAATTAGTATGCAAAGTGAAAATATTACATTCAGGTGTAGTTATAAAAATATATCAACTTTAGCTTTTAAAATGCTTTTTAAGCTTTTACATTTTCGGATCTTTCGGATCGGACAGCCTTTCAGGCGCTCAAATACTTATAAACTATTAGGTATCTTATTCTTTCGTTAAAAGTATCCTTGAGTTTGGCTGTGTTTGGATACCTCAGTACTGTAACAAGTCCATAATTATACTGACCGTTTAGAGAGGATCCAAAATATTTTCCTTAAGTCACTGTGTTATAGGGCAGATAATTATTTCGAGCATTCCACGACAGCTGCGAAGCATTTGTGCTCCTTTCCTTCATATAGTTTTTAGATGTGATGTTCTTGTTTAAAATTCTTGAAGGTGTGATACAATGTCCAAACCTCTTAGAATTGGTTACTTGTAATTGCCCGCATCATACCTTACGTCCTACATCTCTATTTCATATCAGTTTTGCCCGCAAAAATTAACTCGGCATACTTTTTTCAGACGAGACCCTTTTTATAATAAGTATCTCATCGATAATGATCCTTTTCACAAATCATTGTTAAGTTTCAAAATTTTAGTTAAATGTAAGTTATTTTTAGCTCATCCTTGAGAATAATAATTACTTATGGTAAATGTTACTTTTCAGATCTCTTTGAATTCGTACCATGTATACCTACTTATTACACTAAATTTACATGTGCTTGTACACACTGATACTGCGTCGTGGACCGGTATAAATATTTTTCTTTTAAGCTTTTTGTCTTTTACGTCTCATGATTAGGTTGTGTTGCTAACATAATTATCATATATTAATGAACCTCCAGGTCTTTATGCTTTATATTTGTTGGTACTCGTACTAAAGAAAATAACGAATTTAACTAACCAAAACTTAATTTAATCCGATAAGGATAGCGAGACCTAACTATGAAACCTAAATAAACAAGAAGGCCGAAACTAAGACAGCTAGTTTAGGTTTATGGTTGCAAATGTTTTCCCTTGTAGGTGTTTTTGAAGCAAATAAATTCTTAGCAGGATAAAAACTTGTTACACTCTTGTCTATGATGCTTAACTAAGCCTGGAATTAGATCATTGTTAAATTAAGACAATAATCGCGCTTTTGCGGATCAACACTCAAAGGTACTTTGAGTACTCAAAGATACTTTGAGTACTGATTCGGATAAATTCGGATACAACAAAAAAATCGCTCAATTTTAAATAAGAATATCTTATACATTTTTGAAACACTATGTTTCAGAGCAATTGTGAGGAAGAATTAGTTGTGAGAAAATAAAAAAATGCTTATTATCTTTTTTTATTTAATAATATTTACAAAAAGTTAAGTCCTCTTAGTAGGTATACACTGAATAAAAATGTGAAGAACTGTTACAGAATGCAGATTTTGCAATGTATTTATAACTACTGTATTTAGGTTAAAGAAGACGGAAACGAAGTAATTTATCGAATCGATGTGATCCACACGATTGGTACATGTGCATCGTAACACGGTTTACGTGCAGTGATAAAAGACGGACTTCCCGAAATCACTGGGTTTAAGAGCCCTCATAAAATTGACACAGTAGTAAGCGTTTATAAGTTCTTAAAAGGAAATAGAATCGTCCCGAGAGGCTAGCTAGGTATAGCTGTTCCATTTATCAACATTTGCATTTTAAAAAGAGATCTTAAGTATACTATGATATATAAATATAATATATCAGGTTTTTTTTTCGAAAAGTTTACATTTCACTTGTAGGTATAGTTTAATTTGTTTTACAAACGAATTTCTCAGCTTTTTAATAATTTTCCGCTAGAGCTCTATGCCGCGTTGCCTTACAAGTTGTACAAAGCTTCAAAGCTTAACTCATTCAACTTGAATAAAAATAGGTTAGCTTAGTTATGGTAGAAAAATTGCTTGAATGCAGCTGCAAATTTTCCTTTTTTTATTTAACTAGGTATGTAACACAATTACACAGGATGGCATTATCGCCGCGCCGGCCAGAGTCGACACATTACACTTAATGTTATTTATCTAAATGTTAATGTCATATCCCTTATCATCTGGTTTTTCTTTCATAAGATTTTGTATTCCATGTCGATGTTCGACCCATTCGGCTCGATGCAGGCGACGCTGCGGGAATCATAAGTGGGTGGCCATAAATTGCTTCCGCTTTGCAGACGTTTGAGGTGGCTGATTCAGTTCTGTGCATCTGGTGTAAACCTGTAAATCAGGCTGTATAAAGGCTAGAAATTACGAAAAAAAGGAATTGAGGGTGAGACATTAAAAAGTGAAGTTATATTTTATCTAGTTCTGTATACTGGGTCAATATTCAATTTGTTATAGATAATATCTAGAAACTACAGATTTTTATTTATTTTGCGTTTGCATTTTTGGATGTAATGGGTGTTTTATAAAACGATAGCGCCGATGTAAAATCGTACATTCTGAATTTTTTTTTGTTTAGTACCTAATTATTTTATTAATAGAATAAACCGAAAAAGAAAATAAAAAAAACTAATGTGCCTAAATACATTAAAGACATTTCATTTCATAATTATGTATAAACCTAAAAAAATATTAATTGTGATAAGTTGAGGTACCGTGCTTTTAATGTATTGCTTCTAATATAACTATGATATCCTCCGAATAACTACGTACAAAGTTGATGAAAGCCGTAAATTTACCTTTAGTAATTAGATAAACCTCGTAAGCTTCGTGGCATTGAACGTGTTATTAGCATGTAATGTAAGCGTTGTATATAAATACAAAGTTCGTACAGTGTATGTAGTTAAGCATACATTTACGCGAGCATCCGTAGATTGTTTTCAGCGCTATCTATCGGCGTATGAGAATATTACGGCGCGAGTTCAACGATGTCGCTATAATATGCCGTTAGTAATTTCCTTAACCACAATCTTTTGCAGAAAACCAACTGTACATTTGATTCCGTACCTGATTTAACATGTATTACAAACGATTAAGAGTTGTTAATTTTGTGAATTAAACAGATTTGTCACGAATAAACCTAACAGATTGTGTTCTCATTGGCATTTTTGTTCAGAGTCGTACCGCTAGATGCTCCACTGTGTGCCAGTGAAGTGAGATTCAATATGGCGGCGCCATTCGAGTCTGGCACAGGGCGGGGAGAACAGTCGCCGAATCGACACTACAATACTTACGCGTATTTTCGATGAAAGCGACGTCTTCTTGACTCGACGCGGGTGATATTGCGAAATAATCCAGTGTTTCTGTGTTCATTTATGTGGTTTGTGTTATTATTTGTGTGTAATTGTGTATTTGTGGTGAAAAACGTGAAAGGACTTTAGGGTAACAATGTCTAGCAGTTGACATGTTTATCTGTTTCGTGCGTGAAGATTTTCCCTTCGTGTGAGGAGGGATCTCACGGTAGTGTGAGTGATTTGGATGTGTGTGTGCAGCGGCAGTGGAGTTACAAGGATCCAATGATGGATTTCATTTTCATGGATGTATAGGTAAAAATTGCACGTTAATTATGTCTGTGTTTGTATATGTCACGGCCCACAGTTGGTTGCGAGGATTCGACTACTCGTTTTAGGCCGTGATACCAAACTGCTTTGTGTTGAGCCTGCCTCTCTTTGTATATCGTATCGTAGCGCATGTATTTTAGTGTAAGGATATATCCTTAAATCAATATAGTTAATGTGTTTTTTAATGTCAAGCGGATACTTGAGCGTTTTAAGCTGTGATGTTTCCTTTATATAGTAATTGATGTTGATTAGACCTTGAAATTATTTATCACTCATTGAGTTTTTTATTAACCTTTTGAGTGATGTAAGACCACGTTGTTTTATTTAAAGGCAATATTTATGAAAAATAACTAATAGTAATTAGTCTTATAAGAATGTTTGCGTTTAGTCGTTAGTGCTTAGTTGTTAAGCATTTTATATGGCATTGGGTATTAATAAATTTCCACATTAGCGCCGTCATGCTGAGCTTTAATGATTGAAAGTCATTCACACGCACGCACAAAGTCTTTCTTGTACCATTGAAACTTAATTCATTACATTCATGCGGAGCCCCGCGAGAATATGGTTCCCCTCGCTCCCAGCTCGCTGCCTCTGGTTATCAGCTTACAAAATGTTTGAAGCCGTCCCGTCCCATTCGAACGGCCTACTAATCTCTATATCTGCGTCCCTTTCTGGCTTGTGTTGCGCGTTTTTCTTCTTTTGCCGCGTCATATGCTTGGTGTTGAGGCATGAGCATAGATCGCAGTGTTTAGTCGGGCCTGCTTGTTGTTTTAATGAATGCGCGTTCAGACTCTGCTGCTTTAGCCCTAATTGATCGGAGCTCCTTTGTCTAAGAGGTGGGACACATGGTAAATAAGAAGGTATATTGGACTAACTGCGCATCTTTCGGCGCAGTCACTCGGTGGGAACCCGCCCGCGGCGCACGTGGCGACCTATCTGCTCTTCTGTTACCAATTTCCCGCGAACCCTGTGTTTAACTTTGATTGAATGTGACTTGATAAATGGATACCCTGGAATATTTACTAATATATTAAGTTGAGCTGAGCGATTGTGCTTCTCGCTGACTTTATCACGGCATTGTAATCGGGTTAATTGATTAACCCGGAGATAATTAGGATAGAGTTAACTGTCGTGTCTACAACAATTAAGGTAACAAATAGATTTGATACGCTTTTGTTCTGATATGTAGGTATTAATTAATCGCTTTGTTGTTATTTATTTTTGCTTAGCCACAGTTTTCGTTTATTATCAAACAAGTAAAATAATGAATAATAAAATTAGTAAGACATAGAAAAGTTCTAATATAATATTCAAAGAAATTGGTAAGCTTCATAATAAAAGCCTACAACAACCTAGGCTATTAAAAAAAACTGACATTATATATTTAAATTCTTAAATACAGTTACATTTTTAAATTTATTAATGTAATTATTTAATTCACCCGTCCTTCATTTATGCAAAAATTGCCTTAAAATAATTTTGTCCGTTTTATTTATCGTTGAACCCCCTGTGCGAAACTGCGAATGCCCCCCCTGTTATTGTAGCTTCTAAATTGTATTATGCAGATGACGACTATAACGAGGACATGAATAATTTTACTCGATTACGCTTTAGGACACAGTATTCCATGATAGACAAAGACGAGCTATTAAACTTTAGTAAGAGCGGCGGATTTTTACGAGCGTTGCTTCGGAATTGGGTCGAAGCCACGAGTTTATACATATTCCTACAAATTTCACATTCGTGAAGTCTCTGGAAAATTGGCGGCAAACAAAAATACGCATAATACTGATATTACTTTAATTCGTGTGAATAGCTTTCTAAAGATGGCGCCCTGTTCAGAATTTTTTAGATTCTAAGGGTCGAGTTTGCCTTAGATCAAATGTAGGGATGATTTACGAAATCGAGTTATTGGTGGTTATGTTAAGACGCTACAATTATGCAGTTGACATTGTTTAATTAGGATCTCGTTTGCCCAAAATTACCGCTTTGTATTATATAAAATAGAATTACTCAGCTCTACGGAACTTATAGTACAATAATAATTACATTCTCTTGTACATTAATGCATAATTTAGATGGAATATATTTGATAATAAAACAGTTTTCGTGAATTCAATAATTATTTTTACTATAGGAATGTAAATTGTTTTTCCACAAAAATAACATAACTGCCAACAATTTTACAAAAACAGCATAAGTGAAGAAGTTATTTTTCATATTTTTGAAGAGATAACCGATTATTAATGGAATCCAAGATGCAGATGTTACTCCATAGCCATATATGCCTGCATGATAAATGGAAGGTATTGTTTAAAAAAATATATATTTTAGGAGAAATTAAGTTTTCGCTTCCTGTAAAATCAACACCAATGTAGTTATGGTGTTTTTGTGTACATCCCTTCAAATACTATGTAACTGTACTGGCGTATTCGCTTAGAGAGCTACGAGTATATTCCAATATCTGTTGTTTCAGTTGTTTGTTTTTTAATGCCTAATATTCGTTTACTTTTATAAAAATAATTTGTTCAACATTTGTATTGCAGCCATTCATGACCGTAATTCCATTTCCAGAGCCATTACAATCTTAGTAGGTATTACGATTAAATACGATACAAATACTACTCGTTACGCACGACACAGATAACGAACTCGTGTAAATGCATGATTGATTGATACTGATTTCTTTGATATCTTGGGCTTTAAATTATATTTTAGTACGGCTACCAGGCATATTTGAAAGAAGCTCTGATGTTTTTCCCTTAAAACCTTTTGCACTATTACGAAAATCATGACACTAACGTAAGTAGGTACAGTGTTCGCAAAACACAGTGAGGGCCGAGGACCGCATGCTACCTCTTTTATGCCCGTTGCTGATGTTACTGAGTTCGAAAGAGACAGTATTACGATTATGAGCTCAGTCGCCAGTTTTGCCGTTACGATATACTTATAACAGTTAAATAAAAGCTGACAGTAAGCGTGTCATTGTCCTTACAATGCATTGTATTTTTATTTGAAATATGTTGCGAATGAAATGAATTTCCTATGAAAATATCGCTAGTTACAAAGGGGAATTGTTTGCGGGTGTGACTAGCTTTGAGACAAAGTGGCTCGGGTATGTTATCCGATATTCTGGATTTACCCCGTACTTTGCCGGTTGAATTTTGCGTACCTACCTACTATTGTTGCGGAGTAAAGATTAGTTTCATTGAAAACATAATACTAGGACTTATTTACCACTTATTACTGTCCGCCAATACGTACGCGTAAGAATAATAATTTATGATTTAAAATGTACATTTAACAAGCAAAAAAGTTTAATAAGAATGCCTGACTTGGCTCTACGAAATATCTCACAACTTTTTACGGTGGAAGAGTTTCGAGACTTGTTCTATTTTTTACATAGAATGTTTTTCCACAGTATAGCCGGATTCTCCGTGTAGCCCAGTATGAGTAGTGAAACTAGTGAAACAAATATTGGTGTTATTCAACAAATTCACATGTTAAAGAAATATTATATTTTCTAACGTTTTATATCCACGAAGTGTTTTTTGCTGGGTGCATTTTCCTTCAAACTTGTTAAATCATAATCTCAAAGTAAATCTAATCTATAAATATTGAACGGTTGTTCATGTCAACCATTTTACAGTTTTTTTTTGTAAATACCATTAGTATTACGTAATTTTACGAGTCACGAGATAATAATAAGCTAGGCACTATGAATCACTTATTTTCTACAACTAAAGAAACATTGAACATATTATTATGACAAGCATAGATATAAAACACTGTGCACACGTAATAATTTCGTCTGAATAAAGTAATATTCCCATCATAAACAAGTTACCGGCACAGCGTCGTACGCAAAGATTTTCATTCAATATCAAAGCATTCTAGCCCCGCGCGCGTTCAGTGCGGATCAAAAGCAAAGGTTTCCCGAGTTTCCGTTCAGTTTGATGAAATGAACCTCCTGTAAAGTCTCATCGACCAAATTGCCGCTGCCCGATCGTGTAGGTACTCTACTTCATATGTTAGCTTAGGTACCTTAACTTGTTACCGTTCGTTTATCGTATGTTTAATTATTGTTGCTTCGGAGGGGTAATCACGTTACGTTTCGAATGCGCGTTAGGACAGTAACTGTTATTTTCCTATACAAAAAGTGACATTTAGATCTACCTGACGCGCGTTCAATTCGTTACGTGGTCGACCTGCAGGTGTCAAATGTATTAATTATGTAATTATAATATAATATCTATCTCTGCGAGCGGTAGAACTTGCGAACCTTACTAATTAAACTATATATGTAATTAGTGAACCTGCTCACAAAATTTCACGAGAATCGGTTGAGAAGCGACCTATAGTGGAGAACAGCTCGAAAGACGCCGGACATACGAAATAAGCTGAAACGGAGAACTTCGTTCGCTTCGCTTACTGCAAAGACCGCAGGCAAACCCATGGGATAAAATATAATAGCCCGTAATCATCCAAGAGAGCCCGTTCCGTTCCAGAGCGGTTCCGAAGATTGCCCATTATACAAACTTATATTTTACAAAGCTCTCAGCCTCTCACTTTTCCTCTTTTATTTACGTATCATCATCATCATATTAGCCGAAAGACGTCCACGGCTGGATATGGCCTCCACAGTGAGTGCCACAATGACCGGTCCTGCGCCACCCGCATCCAGCGGACTCCAGCGACCTTTACCAGGTCACCAGTCCACTTTGTCTACCCACGCTGCGCCTTCCGGTATGTGGTCGCCACTCGAGAACCTTTCCGCACCAACGGCCATCGGTTCTACGTGAAATGTGCCTCGCCCACTGCCGCTTAAGTTTAGCGATTCGGTCGGAGGGCTATGTCTGTTACCTTGGTTCTGCTGCGGATATGTGAAGGCTTAAACATAATTATTACGTAAAATCACGCTATTCAAACTAATATTAGTCCCTGGGCGACCGAGCTCTGCTCGGGTGAAAATAGAATACTAAGAAAACGAATTTTCCCAGACATGAGACCTAGCTAGATTGATTTTTCGCCCCAATAAACCTCTGTATTCCAAATTTCATCGAAATCGTTAAAGCCGTTTTCGAGACCGTGAATGCAAATCTATGTACATATATACAAATATTCTTATTCTCGTTTAATAGTAAATGCGAAATTAACTCCGTCTGTCTATTAAATTAAATTGCCTTTTCACGCTAAAAATACAACTGAAACGATTTAATTGAAATTTGGTACGGTGATAGTTGGAGACTCTGGAAATGACATTCGATTGTTTTATTCCGGAAATTATAACTTTAAGGGCTGAAAAGGGGAGTTTCTATGGAAGAGCTATGTCCTTCTCAACTATCTCTACAAGGTATGTACCAAATTTCATATAAATCGGTTCAGTGGTTTTTTAAGCGTGAAGAGGTAACATACAGACATACACAGAGTGATGACATTTGGTACTGAAACGTGGTCGCTTACTATGGGCCTCATAAGAAGGCTCAAAGTCACCCAAAGGGCAATGGAGAGGGCTATGTTGGGAGTTTCTCTGCGTGATCGCATCAGAAATAAGGCTATCCGCAGCAGAACCAAGGTAACCGATATAGCCCTCCGAATCGCTTAACTTAAGTGGCAGTGGGCGGGGCACATTGCACGTAGAACCGATAGCCGTTGGGGCGGAAAGGTTCTCGAGTGGCGACCACGTACCGTTAGGCGCGGCGTGGGTAGGCCCCCCACAAGGTGGACTGATGACCTGGTAAAGGTCGCGGGAGTTCGCTGTATGTGGGTGGCGCAGGACCGGTCAGTTGGGCACTCTTTGGGGGAGGTCTATGTCCAGCAGTGGACGTCTTTCGACTGATATGATGATGATGATGATTCACACTTTCGCATTTATAATATGGTATGGATGGATATACTCGTAAATTACGCGGAGGAAGTTGCAGGTAAAAGCTAGACAGTATTAACGTAATCATTCTCACCGAGTTGCTCCGACGATACCCTTTTGCTACTAACAGAACTGTAATCTACAATGCTTCCCGACTAGAACCAACGTAATCCTGACCTACAATTCAGCGTAGTCGTTACGAATTTGGCGGTCCAGATATACTAGCTCGGGTTGAGCAGTGGGGCGAGTGGAACAGGTGACACTGGCCGGTGGGAAACGTCAGGTGGTCAACTGTGTACGATTTGTGTTTGTACGAGTATTTACGAGCTTAAGAACTTCTTACATAAATAATAGTACATTTGAATTAACGCTAATGACTGACGCCTTTTAATAAAACTATTTATGAAGTATGTTTGTATAGTGTGGTTTAATATGTAACTACATAAATCATTTTATTAGGAATGTATCAATACTTACGGAATCTCAATAAACAGACATGCAAGCTTGCAACGATTCAATTAAATTACATTTACGTTACAAATTCTTACCTACTATTTTAATCTAAAATTTGTTAGTATTCTGAAAATATGCATGCGTTCGCAAAAGGGGTTTAAAAATGTAATTACTTGTTATCTTGATATGAATGGCTTTGGCCCTTGCGCATATCACACGAGTGGTTTTTTTATAGCATAGCACCTGTTTAGTGCAAAAAAAAACTTGATGTAGGTACCTCAAGGTGTTAATTATAGCTTCACACACGAGCTCTAATAACATGACACCATTGTCTCACGCGCGAGGATAACATCTTATTCTGATAAACAAATATATAGATATGTATTACGAATTAGCCAACAAAAAATTTGGTTCACCTGGTGAGGAAAACGGTGGTTACGTTACAGCATTATAATCCACGCTATTATTATAAATGCAAAAGTAACTCTATCTATCTGTTTCTGCTTTTTTTCATTCTAAACAGATTAAATTTTGTATGTAACAAGCTCAATCCACAGGCTATTTTTATAAGCTTTTTTCTTGCTTGTTAGTGTGGGACAAATTTTGGAACCGAATTTTGAACCAGTTACTTTGGGTTTAAGTATAGTTTGGATGACAATTCAATATAATGGTAGGTTTCATCGTGCTGATCTGATCTGATGATGGAGACAAGAGGTGGCAATGGGAATTCAGTACTTATCGACATAACCCAATTGAGTTTGGGCTCGTTAGAATCGTCTCAACGAGTAGTTAATGACCGTATACAGAGAAGTGCAGTTGGCAATACAAGCTTGTTAGCTTGTACCTAAATGTTTATTTTATTAGAAACTTATTTTTAATTCTACTTCCTGAGAAGAGGAAGAGAAATTCGTATAGGCCGAGTCTAGCGCAAGCTAGGTACAGCTAGTAGTACCTATGTGACACTATTTACTATCACAACAAACGCATTGCTTTCGCTAACCATTAATGCAAAATATAAGGATTCCAGAAGTCATACTGACCCATCGAAACTGAACAATAGGAATATCGCTATAACAGCACATTTCTTAAGTAGGTGGCACCACAATGCCACGCCACGTAGGCAGCTCTCAACACAGCAAAGTACTTCACACTTCAAAGAGGATCCGGCTTGGCTCATTCTTCTTGGATTCCTTTCAACGAAACCTACTGATATTATATTTATCGGTAGATAAAATATTGTATTGAATATCTACGACGAATGCAACCTGGGATATTCTATTTATATTCAAATGATAAGCAACGTAATAGGGACGTGGGATGTTTATGAAAGATTTAGGTTTATTCCAGCACATAGGGGTGTAGACTGTAGACTCAAAATGTATTATTACTTAAAAAAATATGCCTAGTGACGAAAATCCCATTCAGATATCTCAAAAAATTACGAAGCTACAATCGTTTTAATATTGCTTGTTAGAGAGACAAAACGCTCGGGGATCATCTATCTCACAAGGATCCGCGATTATAATACTTTGGACACATAATTAACTATGCATTTACTTAGTCGTTATTTATCTTGTAATTAAATTATTAGGGTATAATAAATTTGTATTACCTTGATAATTAATTCATAATACGGGTTTTAACCTTTTTCAAACCTTCGCGTGACTAATTATTTAAATTAGGGTGATCCACCGTTGCGTACTTCCCAAAGAAAATTATTCATACGAGTTTTTTCTGAGATGCATGTAGACGATATGTTAATAAGTAGACTTCATTCCTGGATGCTATGATTGAACTAAAGAATCGCTATTGACATATCTATAGTGTCTATTTATCTCAGTAAGATAAATGAGCTGAGGTTATTTCTTATAGATATGAATAACAAGGTAAATAAGCTCGCGCAACAGTGCTTTAACATATAGATCCGGCAAAAACCCTCAGAACTTTCAGTTTTTATTTTAGGATGATTGACATGTTATATGTTCCGAAACGTATTAGCCTTTAACCAAGATTCCGTTTGTCTTAATGACAGGTACTTAAAAGACGTCAGAGCTATGAAAGTTGGGATTTCCCTAAGTCATTTTCATTTATTTATTATTTCAATACAGCAACTATTATTACAGGTTGACCTAATGCAATAGCGCCTTAAATAATTGACTTAACCTAATTATAATACGTGCACAAGATCCAGAGACATACTTTAACAAATTGGACATAGAACAATAAAAATTTAAATATCATTTTAGTAATAAAAATTATGTCAATTGTTATAAATAGAATCCGCAACAGGCTTCGTCAGCAATACGTACTAAACTAACCTAAAGTAACAAAAAGGACCGTCCTGGATAGTTGCTGGCCCGAAAGTTCCCATGACACTGGCGGCAACAATAAAATAGATCACTTTGGTCAGCAACTAGATTTAGTGTATGTACGGCGCGACTGAGAGGCGCTTTACGAAGCAAGTTGGTCCTGCCGCTCGGCTCCACCAGCAGCCGCCGCCGCCGCCGCGGCCTCTGTTGCTGCATCGTTAGATAGGTCCCCATCACATTTTTAATGACACAGTTTTGTTAATTTGTTGTCTTAAATATATTCATAAAAGTGTCTTATGATGTGGATTATTTGCGTGCTAAATATTTGATTTAGTTTTTTTATTGGAATCTCAAATCAATATAAGATTAAGTTCCGAAAGATCATCAAGTCTGTATAGAACATATTTTTACTTTCAAAAACTCTCATCGTCATAATGTCCGTCGTTGGTGCATGCACGTGCATGGTATAAAGACTTAGCTGAAGCTATTTTTAACCGATTATGACACGGCCTCGAAGCCGTGAGTTTAATATTCTCGTTCAGTTTTTACATGTAACATGACGCGACGTGTGCTTCCTTGAAGCAAACTAAATAAAGGAACGACGGTTGGATGCTCATTCGAAAAACTCGTTGCATTAGATGGTAATAATTGTTGCAAAAATATAACTCGTTTTGAAGTGCTTTTCTGTGGTTTTCCATTATGTAATCCATATTTTCACTCTTTCATACCGACTACTCTGTTTACCTTTTTACGCTGAATTCCCAAATCGATTCAATTCGGTGTAGAGATATTTGATATTCCAGAAAAGGACACAGAATACTTTTTATCTCAGAACAAATTTTCTAAGTATGCGGGGTATAATGAATTTGTCGCGTTGACTCCAATACAAAAGACATCAACGACGTTGAGCCGGCGCATCTCTGACTTGCACTTCGTTTCAGCAGGGCTTTGATTTTCATTAGATACCAAGTCTGTTTAATTATTTCTGTTGACTCGTATAAAAAGTATTGTATACAATAGTTATACAATTAGCTTTTAAATTCTCGTACCTTACTTACACGGTACTCGACTTTAAGAGCTTTGTGTAACGATTATATAAAATACTATAGTACTACCCTTCGCCATGCGCGTACCTATATAGGGGGGGCACACTTCTTTCTTTACGATAAGTATCGAAATCTCATCAATATTATTTTGTTACTCATTGAATGGCACTCTCTTCTAAATGATTTCACTAAGCCAATGGTTCCTAACCTTTTTGGACATTGTTACCCCTGTGACCTATATGGGCTCATCCATTAATTACATCACACGTATAGGATGACATGATGTGACAAGGGGGAGGGAGGAGTCCCAAATTTCGTGACGTCATATAATAAATATTTATGAAATCTAAAGATTGTTTGTATTTTCTACATACTCATATTTGTTTGGGTACTTTCGTTCACTGTAAATTTGATACCATTTTACTGGCTGAGTTCCAACCAATCAATGTTCTCAAATAGCGAATTTGTTATTGAAGCTATAAGATTCAATTTACAACGTCCTAGGGACCACTGCGTCGCGCCGGCCGGTTATCGTTGTAAATATATGATGACATGAGGATTTAGGATTGATTTCTTACTTGTCGTGGACTGCACGTGATCCACTTGAAACACGAACACTCGAAACGAAATGCCTAATTTTCATCCACTCAAATTTAAAAAGGTTAACCTCTTGCTTGCCTATTAGTATAGTGGCCTCGTGAACTAGAGCCTGTTATATAAAAAAAAACTGAATCAACAAAAAAAAATCTAAGTATATAAATAATTATCGAAACTGCTCATAAAATTTCACGATCATCGGTTGAGAAATGTGATCTGTAGAGGAGAACAGCCGGACAGAAATACATTCGGACATACGGTCACGGACTTTAATTGTTGAGCTTCAAAGTTTAACTATTAAAAAACCAAAATTAGTTATCATTGACACCTAAATGGCTCAACAATTAAAATCCTTGACTGTACGAACGAACTTTGGCCCCAGCTGAAGCATAGAACTTCGTTCGCTTCGCTCCCTCGTTCAATAATCCTACCAAAACCCATTATTTCTCGCTGCGAGCTGCGTTTAATATCCTGATACTGATAAACTCGAAATGACTAAGGAAAGTTCACTTTCAGCCAAAGAAAACCACCTGCTACTTGCGCGTTTTTCAGGGTCATATACTTACCAAAGGGGTCCCAAAAGTCAACTCAAGCCGCAAACAGGTGATAACAGACCAGTTAAAATAAAAAAGTCATATTAAATAATAGGTACATCAAAAAAAAAAATTTTTCTTTAGCGATGGAAATTGAACTTTGAATTTCCTATGCCGTATTACACAATTAACAAATAAAAAAAAATTAACAAAGACAAATCTTACACTCATTAAAAAAAATTAGACGTCACACCAGGGGGGAGGGGCAGCCAAATGTGACCACGTGTGACAAGGAAAAATCATGCAATTCGTGTGACGTAAATAAGGGATGAGCCCTATTATAGCCAAACTAATCTTGCGCAGTATTTAAACAACTGCTAATATCGTGTCTATTCATACATCATCCATTGTAAGCATCAACTCTGTTACTCCCAAAAATATATATGTCTTACCCCAGGTTCGGAACCGATGCACTAAACTAATCAATCTAGAAGACAAGCACACTTCAGATGACTGCAATGCGGCGGGTCAACTCCGTTACTCAGGGAACGAACTTCGTCCGCTTTTTCTTCTGGACTGGACGTTTGTTTCCGACCGCAAACAGCTTTCAGTTAGCATTACCTGTTTAAGTTTCTGGAACAATATATTCCTTAGTATCCTAGAAACTTTATCTTGGAATACCGCAAAGTAACGCCTGATTCCATCAATTACCTGTTTAACTTCATTTTTATACTGTCAGATCAATGTACTTATAGGAGAGGTTTCGTTATGTTAAGAAGAAGACTCGCCAGTATGTATAGTTTTAAACAGTGTATCTCGACAAGCTTTTAAAATTTTAAATGCTGCTTACTTCAAAGTCGGAAATGGAGGTGCATTCCATGCACGTAGATATCTTTTAATATTTTTACATTAAGTTTTGCGACATCTTTTTACGCGAAGTTAAAGACTACCAAGTATCCAAATTATATACGTAATGGCATTGCTTCGAATAAAACATATGAACTTGTTTTTTTTCAATAAGCAGTCTCTTAGCGGGATTGTTGAACCGTTGATATTACCGTGTACCTAAATGCGAATTGGGAATGATAGGTTATATTCGTTTATGGTGGGCACCTACTGGTACTCAATTCGGACTTTTTACATTTTAATTTAAGTAATAAAGCTGTATTCAGATTCTTTATTGCGTTAATGTTGTTACAAAATAGGTCTTAAGGCTAGGTGTATTTTCTAAGCTATGTAAATAACTTAATACCGAAGTCAAGTTTGATTTGAACAAAGAATTAGCGAGGCCGATCCATGAATGCCGCTCTGTGACGAATTCCGTAATGAAGCAAGCATGTAATTGTTATGATCTCGCATAACAGAGTTAATGTAATGTAAACAATAGGGTGTGACGTCATCTGTTGGTTTACTTTTGTCATTTCAGTTTGCTCGTTACTTCTGTATTAGCGTTCTGCGAAGCGGAATGCATGTAAGCTTCAGTTGTTTGGCCGGTAGAGCCTTCAAAGCTTGTCTTTAATTCACGTCAAGGCGTTTGTTCGATCATAAAATCATTACGGTACTAGCTTTTGCCTACGACTTCGATTTGTCAAGTTTAAGTTCAAGTCCGATGCCACTTTTTATCCAGATATTCACCTCCTAGGGGGACAACAATTAAAATCCTGTAATTTCCGGGATAAAATGTAAGCATTATTTTAATGCTGGTTATAAACTATCTCTGTACTGAATGTCACTTTTACAATATTAGCAGTGTATTGGTGTTTTTTGGAGAATTCTTGGCGAGAGCAACAGGCAGCTTTAGTTATGTGACAGTCAGAGCATCAAAAGCTCTGGTCTTTAATTTAAATACTATATAAAAGCGTTTGTTGCGTGTATTTTCATAAGTGTCCTTGTAGTGCATTTTTGAGCGTCTATAACCTACGCGCCTACGAATGTGAACAAAAATAATTGGTGTCAGTTATTTTTCAAAGCCTTTTTATCGATATAAAAATAAGTAGCTATTCACAAAAAAAAGTTATCAATCAATATTTATACTCCTGCTGTCTAATAATAAGTATGTACCTAAGTAAGGCTTGTCCATGAAAATTCAGGTTTTCAATATGAAATTACATTTTTTAAAGAATATATTTCAAAAGAAGGTCTCTACACCTATCGTTTTGAGTGGCGTTATGGATATATCAGCTGCTATCTATTTTTGAGATAACTTTCGAAATCTCTGGATTGTAGTCTTAGATTTTGTAATTTTCTAAGTTTGGGTCATATAGGTTCTTTTTACCTTTACTCAAATAGATGATCGATGCTATAATGTTCCGCAAATATCTTTCCAGACTCTTAATTACCGTATGCTGACCGTATAAATTGTTTTATATGATGCCAGAAGTAGACACATTTCTATGCAATAATTGTAGCTTTAAGCCTTAACTGGCATTATGTTTAGCTTTTGTATTTCATAATTTTTAAGGAAAAATGGATGAATTTTAGATTCTTTTACCCATAAAAAAGAATACTCAGTTGGCTATCTACTAAACTACCTAGACCTACTGGGTGACAGTGGAGACTTAGTTTTCGATGCCTACTTTTTTTCGTGAACAACAACAAATATTTCAACAAATCTCTTTCAATCACGTTTCTATTAAGCTTTAAACAGTATCCTATTCCTTGCTCAGATTAGCATCGATATTCCATAATCTGTTAAAGCCATCGGGTTCTAAATCGATTATTATGAGCGAGAGGCGGCAAGTTGTGGGGCACGCAATGCAAACAATCAACATATAGCCGAGCTTATGGGTATGGTAACCCGAGCCGTGATATTGATATCGAGTCGGCCCGATGCCTATTGGAGATAAGATTACTGAATCATTTGTTTTATTACTTTAACTTTCTAAGGGCACTTAATTACCTAATTATATATTTAGACATCTCAAACGCTTGGAAATTTGCTTAAAATGGTATGAGAAACTTGAGATTGTTTTTATTCTGAGCGCTCCCATATTTTAGTGTTAATTCGACCAATGAAGAGTTCAATGAAGAGTTCAGCCGAAAGACGTTCACTGCTGGACATAGGCCTCCCCCAAAGAGTGCCTTAAAGATCGGTCCTGCGCCACCCGCATTCAGCGGAATCCCGCTACCTTTACCAGGTCATCCTTGTTGAGGGCGGGAGGTCGACCCATCAACGACTAGGTACCCAATGATGAGTTATTCCAAAATGACTCCAACAAATTTTGAAATTTTATTTCAGTTTGGTAAAATTGGACCTTAGTCAGAAGCGTAACTAGATACTTGATATGGGAACTCGAAATGATCTGTAGAGACACGACTGTTGACTATAATGTATCTGATATGTAGATTTCATTTATGCAGTTGACTGTACATACCAGTTTTTTTTATAACAATGCTTAGAGGTTTGCGACAAAACTTTGAAGTAGCTAATGACACCGCCAACAAGACGCGCGTGTGAGATTGATCTCACAAGCGTAGCTTACGATAGGCATTTCTGTGACTCGGCAAGTTCCCACGAAATTCTTGCGATAAAACTTTTTGAAAAAAAAAACATTTTTAGTACAAGCTTTGCCGACTGTACTTTTCTGTACACAGTCATCAACTACTGATTGAGACGATTCTAATGAGCCCAAACTCAACGGAGTTACGTTTGTTTAGTCCTGAATTCCCATCGCCACCTTATGTGTCCATCATCAGATCAGGTTGATGGTACCATAGTGGTAAATTGTCATCCATACTATACTTATACCAGCACCCAACATTTCAGCTCAACGGTCACCGGGAAGTAGGTCAAATTTAACTTGCATGATTTGTCCTTCACTAACAAACGAACAAGTAAGTTAAATAAAAGCTTAAGCTCATCTGTGAAGTTTATTCTGATTAATCTAATAGCCTAATTAGTCTTATCATTTCTAATAAGCACTGATGATGAATCATGTAACCTACTATTTAGATTAAAAAAAATTAAGACAATGTTAAATTTGTGATTTTTTTTACCTAAATATTTATAATTATGTTTAAAACTCTAAAAGTAAATACCATCTAATCTCATTGCTTAGCAGTTTAGTTTTTTGTAGTAGATATTAGAAAAAACCTCCTCTCGCAACGTAGGTGGTCTGCCGTTCACTTAGTATGCCGCACCAGACATGGTTGTCATAACACGTCCAAAGGAATTTGAGCCTGATATCCAACACAGATCCGAAATGGACAAACGCGGCCTACTGCGGCAACAGATGCAAAAAAAAATGTTATCAAAGACGAACGTAGAATTTTCTTTGAAGGTTAGAAATTATCTTTTTCTCCAAAGAACTGATTACGGATTGTAGATAACCTTTAAAAACTGACAAATGCGGCCTGCAACTGTGACTTTATTAAGCTGATTGACATTAAAATATTGAAAAAAAAACACGACTGTCGATTATGATCTCTCATACCCTATATGTAATACCCAGGATAACATAAGAAGTATAAGAACTAACATCGGTCAAGATACTTGACACAACTAAATCGGTTGGGCCGTTTTGTTGTTCTGCTGGTTGATCACGTAACGCATTGTACGCGCGTCAGGTAGATCTAAATCTCTAAATGTCAATATTTATATGGAAAAATGACAGATAAATTGTCCTAACGCGCGTTCAAATCGTTTCGTGACTACCCCTCTGGTGGAATAACAAACATCTTTTTGGGGCAGTCTAGTAAAAAGTTATCAAAGTTGTCAGTAAACGCAGGAATTTGTGTTCAAAACAAGGCTATAAATTATCTTTTTATGCTAAGAACAGACTACCGACTGATAACCTTTAAAAACTTGATCTTATTATCATTAAGTTACTCTCTTTTCCTGAAAGGAAAAAGCTGTCGAGACGCTTGAATTTTAAAGATAGAAAAAACTGAGGATTCGAGCAATTTTTGCTTATCGCTGCTTATTTTCTTGTTCATTGGGCGCCAAAAGCTTTAAGTACACTTCTTTAGATCAATTATGAAAATATCCAATGAATTATGTGATCAAACCGTCTTCACTGGAGAATTACGATTATGAATTCGAAGTGATGGAATCCTAAAATGAACAGCTTTACATTACATTGTGTTACGTTGCGTATCTCGTTTAGGCTTTACACGCGACAAACGTACTTAACTTTAATTAAACCCACACGTCATGTCAGATAACCCTTCCACTCGCATTGAAGTAATGTGCAAGAAAAAGAGCGCGAAACATATTGGAATGAGGCATATCTCTCAGATTGATATCTTGGACATTACTAAAACGGTTACCTATCGCTATCACTAAATTTCATTTCCCGACTGCGTCGTTTCTCCGAATATTCAGTTCGGCAAAAAACCGTTTTTCTCTGAAACCAGATTACATTTCACGATTATTATAAAACAAACCTACTAACCTAACGTAAGGGGATCTACGCGATAGATATTTAAAAAAAAAAATTTTGGCGTCTCGAGAAAATTGGTTTTTTGCCGAAACCGAAATTCGGATAAACGATACAGCGATAGAATACCAGTTTAGAAATGATATTAATCTGAGAGATATCCTTCCAATATGTTTCGCGCTCTCTTTCTTGCATATTACTTCGATGCGAGTGTAAGGGTTATCCAATTGGAATTTGTGTCTCAGTGCTTCTCAATTGATGTGCACGTTCGGTTTGTATATATGGCTAGCAAATAAACGCAGCACTTACTTGCATAATCAGCCTATAACGCAAGGGAAGTGCGTAATAACCGGCGGGTAACGGCCGAGCTCATACCTCGACTCATAACATTTGCATTCATTTCCACTGACGGAGATGTTTTCATCTTTCCGCTAATTATTTCTCGCGTTATTCAATTAAATGGTTCAACTTCGCTAACTTGTTATTTACGATCTTTAAGCTGGCAGCGTTAATAATTTGCAAGTTTTATTGAATGATCAATTCGTCTGCGTATCGTGTAGATAAGTGCGCGAGGAACCGATTTTTTAGTCGGTTCCTCGCGCACTTATTTGAGGAAGGTTGAATAAACATTACATCTCATTCAGATCTCTGTAAGGGTACAAGCGATACAACTAAGGTATTGAGAGGAAACGAAGGTGAATGCCGATGCGCGTAAGCATAATTTCCACCAAACGGTTCGCATCGCATCGGATCGAGACGGATTTTACAATCTTTAAACGATATTAAATCATGTACACAGTATTTAAAGTCTATATTACTAAGCCGCGCAGAGCAGCTTGACCGCGGGTGTCTTCCGCGACACACGATCGTAACCGAAAGTGTGCTGCGGCGCGCGATCGGCTCCGTTGGCCTGTCGTCGTATTCGATCTGATCCTTTCGACGTCGTCACGTGCCTTCAAAGCCGTGGCCGGGCGGCACCCACAGAGCCGCAGGATTAAGCCAGACGATATTTCATAATGTTGTCTTTCACTTCTTATGTTTAGCTAAAATGAGTTAGAACGAAACAGAACTATTTATGAAACTATTTACTAGGCGCAGAAACGGATGCGTTTGCAAGCGATGGTACGGAGCCGTTAGTATGCGCCGACATCCTGCCTGACGCGATCGGCTGTCGCCGCATCCTTTCGTATCCTTTCAGATCCGATGCGATGCGAGCCGTTTTGGTGGAAATTATGCTATGTCGCCTTGGAGAGTTACACGGCAGTTTGCAGCATTGTTGTTGTATTGGCTAGTATGCTCAGCAGTCTTAGCGTATGCTTAAAAGTGTTCATAATTTTTGTTTAATTGACAAACAAAAAAATACGTGTCCAATATTTTTTGATAATCTAACTGACGGACTAAATATATTTTTTTTAGGAAAGTAGCCAATTAGAATCGCTTAATCTTTTGTAAGAATCGTGGCCTACGTTTGGTTCATCACATGTGAATCACAATTTCTTTTCAATATATTCCTTCACGTTAGCTAAGCTGGCAAGCGAGCGAAAACATCAGATTGATATACGAAAGTGAGGAGACGAAGATGGGAAGTAAGTAGGACCTAAGGACAGGTTCCGTATAAGCGGAATGATCATCGGAACACGCTCAACTAAACATTTATGGCGTTGCGTGTGTTTATGTACCTCGTCAGCGTTTTCATTTTCATACTCGCCTGGCATCACGGGTATCGCGCCGCCGAACGCTTCTCCATATAAATAGTACCTAGTCAAACGGCTAATAATTAATGCATTTGACTAAGCAGAACAGTTTTATATTTTTCATCACACTTGCTCGAAAATGGTGTTATTATACGCAAGCGTACTGAGCTGTAATGGGCTATATTACGCCCATGGGCGTTATGGTTTTTTTTTAAATAATAGAACCCTCTGATTGGCTTAAGCAAATCTGGTTGCTGTGTGATTGGTTGAATAAAAAAATCTAGTTGGTCACGACGCCCCGCCCCGCAAGAATACTGCTCTGTGATTGGTTGAAATATTGAACTGCGCGCTCTACTAGCACTGATCTGGAAGTGAAGTTGTCAATTTTTGATGGGTGCTGCTGTATGAAACATACATTTTTCTGTCTTTTGTTGTTATTTATTTCCTCGCAAATGTGATGAAAAACATTGTGTATAACACGGGCGTAAGAATATTGCAAACTCGAGTCATCAAAAGCCCTCCGCCTTCGGCGTCGGGCTTCTGATACACTCTCGTTAGCAATATTCCACTTACGGCCCTCGTTAAACAATGTACTATTACAATGACGCAATAAAGACGTAATGTACGCTCTACTAAAATTAATAAAGCCTTTGTGAGCGTATAAAGCTGAAAGACACGGCACACAAATGCTCGGTTAATAATGTTCTTTCTGTATTAAATCGCAATGAAGCTGCGAACAGCGTTGAACGTGGAGCACATATAAAATATGCGCCTGCCCCACCTCTTAATGAGAAGTTAACTCGAAAACTTACTATAGGATACCCTCGACACGTTTTATTCATGGCCGTAAAACCTTTTAACTTAAATTTGCAAGGTTCTTGAAAATTTATGAGGTGTCATTGAGAAAGTTGAGTCGTTG